>CM035343.1:32022558-32622558 GCA_020226455.1 Prunus salicina
ATTCATCAACTCACGTCTGTTCGGTGACCTAGGGTTGGCTAGATCAGAGGCTAGGCGTGTCCAATTTGATTGGAAAAGTGTGAGAATTCAAATTAGAGATTGAGGATTCGAATGAATACAAAAGATCTGCAAAAACATGAATCAAAAAAAATGAACCAATTTAACAACACATTTCTATTCCATGAGCTAGAGTTGTCTAGATCAGAGGCTAGGAGTGTCCAATTTGATTCGGAAAAGTATGAGAATACAAATTAGAGATTGAGGATTCTAATGTACACAAAAGATCTACAAAAACATGAATCAAAAAAAGAACCTATTCAACAACACATTTCTGTTCTGTGAGTTATGGTTGTTTATATCAAAGGTTAGGAGTGTCCAATTTGATTGGCAAAAGTATAAGAATTCAAATTAGAGATTAAGTATTCTTTGTCTAGATCAGAGGCTAGGAGTGTCCAATTTGATTGGAAAAAGTATGAGAATTCAAATTAGAGATTGAGGATTCAAATGGACAGAAAAGATCTGCGAAAACATGAATCAAAAAAAATGAACCGATTTAACAACACATTTCTGTTCCGTGAGCTAGGGTTGTCTAGATCAGAGGCTAGGAGTGTCCAATTTGATTGGAAAAAGTATGAGAATTCAAATTAGAGATTGAGGATTCTAATGGGCACAATAGATCTGCAGAAACATGAATAAGAAAAACAGAACAGATTCAACAATACATGTCTGTTCAGTGACCTAGGGTTGGCTAGATCAGAGGCTAGGCGTGTCCAATTTGATTGGAAAAGTGTGAGAATTCAAATTAGAGATTGAGGATTCGAATGGATACAAAAGATCTGCAAAAACATGAATCAAAAAAAGAACCTATTCAACAACACATTTCTGTTCCGTGAGTTATGGTTGTCTATATCAAAGGCTAGGAGTGTCCAATTTGATTGGCAAAAGTTTGAGAATTCAAATTAGAGATTGAGTATTCTAATGGATACAAAAGATCTGCAAAAACATGAATCAAAAAAAGAACCGATTCAACAACACATTTCTGTTCCGTGAGCTAGGGTTGTCTATATCAGAGGGTAGGAGTGTCCAATTTGATTGGAAAAAGTATGAGAATTCAAATTAGAGACTGAGGATTCTAATGGACACAAAAGATCTGCGGAAACATGAATGAGAAAAACGGAACCAATTCAACAACACCTGTCTGTTCTGTGACTTAGGGTTGGCTACATCAGAGGCTATGAGTGTCCAATTTGATTAGAAAAAGTAAGAGAATTCAAAAGAGAGATTGAGGATTCTAATGGATACAAAAAATCTGCAAAAAAATGAATCAAAAAACAGAACCGATTCAACAACACATTTCTATTCCGTGACCTACGGTTGGCTAGATCAGAGGCTAGGAGTGTCAAATTTGATTGGAAAAAGTTTGAGAATTCAAATTAGAGATTGAGGATTTGAATGGATACAAAAAATCTTTAAAAACATGAATCGGAAAAACAGAACCGATTCAACAACACATTTCTGTTTCGTGAGCTAAGGTTGTCTAGATCAGAGGCTAAGAGTGTCCAATTTGATTGCAAAATGTATGAGAATTCAAATTAGAGAATGAGGATTTTGATGGACACAAAAGATCTGCGGAAACAGGAATCAGAAAAACAGAACCGATTCAACAACACCTGTCTGTTCAGTGACCTAGGGTTGGCTAGATCAGAGGATAGGAGTGTCCAATTTGATTGGACAAAGTATAAGAATTCAAATTAGAGATTGAGGATTCTAATGGACGCAAAAGATCTACAAAATCATGAATGAAAAAAAGAACCGATTCAACAACACATTTCTGTTCCGTGAGCTAGGGTTGTTAACATCAATGACAAGGAGTGTCCAATTTGATTCGAAAAGGTATGCGAATTCAAATTAGAGATTGCGGATTCGAATGGATACAAAAAATCTGCAAAAACATGAATAAAAAAAAATGAAGCGATTCAACAACACATTTCTGTTCCGTGAGCTGTCCAATTTGATTGGAAAAAGTATGAGAATACAAATTGGAGATTGAGGATTCTAATGGACACAAAAGATCTGCAGAAACATGAATAAGAAAAACAGAACCGATTCAACAAAACCTATCTGTCTTGTGACCTAGGGTTGGCTAGATCAGAGGCTAGGAGTGTCTAATTTGATTGGAAAGAGTATGAGAATTCAAATTACAAATTGAGGATTCTAATGGACACAAAAGATCTGCAAAAACATGAATAAAAAAAAATGAATCGATTCAACAACACATTTCTGTTCCGTGAGCTAGGGTTGTCTATATCAGAGGCAAGGAGCGTCCAATTTGATTGGAAAAAGTATGGGAATACAAATTGAAGATTGAGGATTCTAATGGACACAAAAGATCTGCAGAAACATGAATAAGAAAAACAGAACCGATTCAACAACACCTGTCTGTTCAGTGACCTAGGGTTGGCTAGATCAGAGGCTAGGAGTGTCCAATTTGATTGGAACAAGCATAAGCATTCAAATTAGAGATTGAGGATTCTAATGGACGCAAAAGTTCTACAAAAACAAGAATAAAAAAAAGAACCGATTCAACCATACCTTTCTGTTCCGTGAGCTAGACTTCGCTATATCAGAGGCTAGGAGTGTCCAATTTGATTGGAACAAGCATAGGCATTCAAATTAGAGATTGAGGATTCTGATGGATGCAAAAGATCTACAAAAACATGAATCAAAAAAAGAACCGCTTCAACCACACCTTTCTGTTCCGTGAGCTAAGGTTGGCTATATCAGAGGCTAGGAGTGTCCAATTTGATTGGAAAAGGTATGAGAATTCAAATTAGAGATTGAGGATTCTAATGGATACAAAAGATCGGCAAAAACATGAATAAAAAAAATGAACCGATTCAACAACACATTTCTGTTCCGTGAGCTAGGGTTGTCTAGATCAGAGGCTAGGAGTGTCCAATTTGATTGGAAAAAGTATGAGAATTCAAATTAAAGATTGAGGATTCGAATGGACAAAAAAGCTCTGCTAAAATATGAATCAGAAAAACTGAACCGATTCAACAACACATGTCTGTTATGTCAGCTAGGGTTTTCTAGATCAAAGGTTAGGAGTATCCAATTTGATTGGAACAAGCATGAGAATTCAAATTGGAGATTGAAGATTCTAATGGACACAAAAGATCTGCAGAAACATCAGTAAGAAAAACAGAACCGATTCAACAACACATTTCTGTTCCGTAAGCTAGGGTTGTCTAGATCAGAGTCTAAGAGTGTCCAATTTGATTGGAAAAAGTATGAGAATTCAAATTAGAGATTGAGGATTTGAATGGACAGAAAAGATCGGCTAAAACATGAATCAGAAAAACTGAACCGATTCAACAATACCTTTCTGTTCTGTGGCCTAGGGTTGGGTAGATCAGAGCCTAGGAGTGTCCAATTTGGTTAGAAACAGTCAGAGAATTCAAATTAGAGATTGAGGATTCTAATGGATACAAAAGATCTGCAAAAACATGAATCAAAAAAAATGAACTGATTCAACAACACATTTCTGTTCCGTGAGCTAGGGTTGTCTACATCAGAGGCTAGGAGTGTCCAATTTGATTGGAAAAAGTATGAGAATTCAAATTAGAGATTGTGGATTCGAATGGACAGGAAAGATACGCTAAAACAAGAAAGAAAAAAGCTGAACCGATTCAAAAACACATGTCTGTTCTGTCAGCTAGGGTTGGCTAAGTCAAAGGTTAGGAGTATCCAATTTAATTGGAACAAGCATGAGAATTCAAATTAGAGATTGAGGATTCTAATGGACACAAAAGATCTACAAAAACATGATCAGAAAAACAGAACCGATTCAACAACACCTGTCTGTTCTGTGACCTAGGGTTGGCTAGATCAGTGGCTAGGAGTGTCCAATTTGATTGGAAAAAGTATGAGAATTCAAATTACAGATTAAGGATTCTAATGGATACAAAAGATCTACAAAAACATGAATCAAGAAAATGAACCGATTCAACAACACATTTCTGTTCCGTGAGCTAGGGTTGTCTAGATCAGAGGCTAGGAGTGTCCAATTTGATTGGAAAAAGTATGAGAATTCAAATTAGGGATTGTGGATTCGAATGGACAGAAAAGTTATGCTGAAACAAGAAAGAAAAAAACTGAACCGATTCAAAAACACATGTGTGTTCTGTCAGCTAGGGTTGGCTAAGTCAAAGGTTAGGAGTATCCAATTTGATTGGAACAAGCATGAGAATTCAAATTAGAGATTGAGGATTCTAATGGACACAAAAGATCTACAAAAACATGATCAGAAAAACAGAACCGATTCAACAACACCTGTCTGTTCTGTGACCTTGGGTTGGCTAGATCAGAGGCTAGGAGTGTCCAATTTGATTGGAAAAAGTATGAGAATTCAAATTACAGATTTAGGATTCTAATGGATACAAAAAATCTACAAAAACATGAATCAAGAAAATGAACCGATTCAACAACACATTTCTGTTCCGTGAGCTAGGGTTGTCTAGATCAGAGGCTAGGAGTGTCCAATTTGATTGGAAAAAGTATGAGAATTCAAATTAGAGATTGTGGATTCGAATGGACAGAAAAGATATGCTAAAACAAGAAAGAAAAAAACTGAACCGATTCAAAAACACATGTCTGTTCTGTCAGCTAGGGTTGGCTAAGTCAAAGGTTAGGAGTATCCAATTTGATTGGAACAAGCATGAGAATTCAAATTAGAGATTGAGGATTCTAATGGACACAAAGGATCTACAAAAACATGATCAGAAAAACAGAACCGATTCAACAACACCTGTCTGTTCTGTGACCTAGGGTTGGCTAGATCATAGGCTAGGAGTGTCCAATTTGATTGGAAAAAGTATGAGAATTCAAATTACAGATTGAGGATTCTAATGGATACAAAAGATCTACAAAAACATGAATCAAGAAAATGAACCGATTCAACAACACATTTCTGTTCCGTGAGCTAGGGTTGTCTAGATCAGAGGCTAGGAGTGTCCAATTTGATTGGAAAAAGTATGAGAATTCAAATTAGAGATTAAGGATTCGAATGGACAGAAAAGATCTGCAAAAACATGAATCAAAAAAAATGAACCGATTCAACAACACATTTCTGTTCCGTGAGCTAGGGTTGGCTAGATCAAATGTTAGGAGTATCCAATTTGATTTGAACAAACATGAGAATTCAAATTAGAGATTGAGGATTCTAATGGACACAAAAGATCTGCAGAAACATGAATCAGAAAAACAGAACCAATTCAACAACACATGTCTGTTTTGTGACCTAGGTTGGCTAGATCAGATGCTAGGAGTGTCCAATTTGATTGGAACAAGCATAGGAATTCAAATTAGAGATTGAGGATTCTAATGGATAGAAAAGATCTGCAGAAACATGAATCAGAAAAATAGAACCGATTCAACCACACCTGTCTGTTCTGTGACCTGGGGTTGGCTTGATCAGAGACTAGGAGTGTCCAATTTGATTGGAAAAAGTGTGAGAATTCAAATTAGAGATTGAGGATTCTAATGGATACAAAAGATCTGCAAAAACATGAATCAAAAAAATGAACCGATTCAACAACACATTTTTGTTCCGTGAGCTAGGGTTGTCTAGATCAGAGGCTAGGAGTGTCCAATTTGATTGGAAAAAGTATGAGAATTCAAATTAGAGATTGTGGATTCGAATGGACAGAAAAGATATGCTAAAACAAGAACGAAAAATACTGAATCGATTCAACAATACTTGTCTGTACTGTGAACTTGGGTTGGCCGAATAAAAGGCTAGAAGTGGCCAATTTGATTGGAAAAAGTATGAGAATTCAAATGAGGAATTGACGATTCGAATCGACACAAAAGATCTTCAAAACATGAATCAAAAAAACTGAACCAATTCAACAACACATGTCTGTACCGTGAGCTAGAGTTGGCTTGATCAACGGCTAAGAGTGTCCAATTTGATTGGAAAAAGTCAGAGAATTCAAATTAGAGATTGAGGATTCTAATGGATACAAAAGATCTGTAAAAACATGAATCAAAAAAACTGAAATTATATTTATTAACAACAAGTGAAATTATATTTATTAAACCAAAATTCTATCATAAAGTCTCCAAAATAATATTAACCGGTAAGTTATAGTATAAAATACCTATATATCTGAGAACACAACATCTTCATCATAATTTGTTGAGTAAATAGCCTTATTTTCTAAAAACACCATATATTATCGGTAAGTTATAGTGTAAAGTGCATATATATCTGAGAACACAACATCTTACCCGTAATTTATTGAGTGAATTGCCTATTTTTCTAAAAACACCATATCTTACAGGTAAGTTATAGTGTAAAATGCCTATATAACTGAGAACGCAATATCTTACTCGTAATTTATTGAGTGAAAAGCCTATTTTTCTTAAAACACAATATCTTACCTATAAGTTATGGTTTAAAGTGCCTATATATTTGAGAACGCAACATCTTACCCGTAATTTATTAAGTAAATAGCTTATTTTTTTTAAAAACACCATATCTTTACGATACGTTATAGTGTAAAATACCTATATATCTGGGAGCACAACACCTTACTCATAATTTATTGAGTAAATAGCCAATTTTTATAAAAAGACCATATCTTACCGGTAAGTTATAGTGTCAAACGCCTATATATCTAAGAACGCAATATCTTATCCTTAATTTATTGAGTAAATATCCTATTTTTCTAAAAATACCATATCTTACCAGCAAGTTATAGTGTAACATGCCGATATATCTGAGAACGCAACATCTTACCAGTAATTTAATGAGTGAAAAGCCTATTTTTATAAAACACCATATCTTATCGGTAAGTTATAGTCTAAAATGCCTATATATCCGAGAACGCAACATCTTAACCTTAATTTATTGAGTAAATAGCTTATTTTTTTAACAACACCATATCTTACCGGTAAGTTACAGTGTAAAGTGTCGATATATCTGAGAACGCAACACCTTAACCGTAACTTATTGAGTAAATAGCCTATTTTTTCTAAAAACACCATACCTTACTGGTAAGTTATATATTGTATAAAATACCTATATATCTGATAACGCAACATTGAGTAAATAACATATTTTTCTAAAAACACCATATCTTAAAGGCAAGTCACAGTGTAAAATGTCTATGTATTTGAGAAGGCAACATCTTACCCGCAATTTATTGACTAAATAGCATATTTTTCAAAAAACATCTCATCTTACCAGTAAGTTATAGTGTAAATTGCCTATATATCTGAGAACGCAATATCTTACCCATAATTTATTAGGTCAAAAACCTATTTTTTAATATAAAAAAGGTCCCCAACCATTTGGTGCCACGTGTCAACACGTGTCTTTTTCAAAAAAAAAAAATCAAAACTGAGCGTCTATGCTATTTTTAAATATAAAAAAGGTCCCCTAACCATTTGGAGCCACGTGTCAACACACGAATTTTTTAAAGAAATTCAAAACTGAGTATAGCCGAGCGGCTATGCTATTTTTTAATATAAAAAAGGTCCCCAACCATTTGGAGCCATTTGTCAACACATGAATTCAAAAAAAAAAATCAAAACAAAGTATAGCGTGCGGCTATACTATTTTTAAACTTAAAAAATGTCCCCCAACCATTTGGAGCCACGTGTCAACACATGAATTTTTTTTTAAAATTCAAAACTGAGTATAGCCGTGCAGTTATACTATTTTTAAACATAAAAAACATTATAAACTATTGGGAGCCACGTGGCAACGCGTGTTTCTTTAAACATTTCAAAACTGAGTATAGCCGTGCGGCTATACTATTTTTAAATATAAAAAAGGCCCCCAACCATTTGGTGCCACGTGTCAACACATGACTTTTAAAAAAAAATTCAAAACTGAGTACAGCCGTACGGCTATACTATTTTTAAATATAAAAAATGTCCCCAACCATTTGGAGCCACGTGTCAACACATGAATTTTTTTTTAAAAAATTCAAAACTGAGTATAGCCGTGCGGCTATACTATTTTTAAAAATAAAAAAGGTCCCCAACCATTTGGAGACACGTGTCAACACATGAATATTTTTAAGAAATTCAAAATTGAGTATAGCCGTGCGGCTATACTATTTTTTAAAATAAAAAAGGACCCCAACCATTTGGAGACACGTGTCGACACATGAATATTTTTAAGAAAATCAAAATTGAGTATAGGCGTGCGGCTATACTATTTTTTAAAATAAAAAAGGTCCCCAACATTTGGAGCCATTTGTCAACACATGACTTCAAAAAAAAAATCAAAACAAAGTATAGCCGTGCGGCTATACTATTTTTTAATATAAAAAATGTCCCCCAACCATTTTAAGCCACGTGTCAACACATGAATTTTTTTTTAAAATTCAAAACTGAGTATAGCCGTGCGGCTATACTATTTTTAAACATAAAGAACATTCTCAAACCATTTGGAGCCACGTGGCAATACGTGTTTCTTTAAAAATTTCAAAACTGAGTATAGCCGTGCGGCTATACTACTTTTAAATATAAAAAAGGTCCCCAACCATTTAGTGCCACCAGTCAACACGTGACTTTTTAAAAAAAAATTCAAAACTGAGTACAGCCGTGCGGCTATACTATTTTTAAATATAAAAAAGGTCCCCAACCATTTGGAGCCACATGTCAACACTTGAATTTTTTAAAGAAATTCAAAACTAAGTATAGCCGTGCGGCTATACTATTTTTTAATATAAAAAAGGTCCCCAACCATTTGGAGCCATGTGTCAACTCATGAATTTTAGAGATTGAGGATTTGAATGGACATAAAAGATCTGTTAAAATATGAATCAAAAAAATGAACTAATTCAACAATACTTGTCTATACCGTAAGCTAGGGTTGGCTGAATAAAGGGCTAGAAGTGGCCAATTTATTGAGTAAATAGCTTACTTTTCTAAAAACACCATATCTTACCAGTAAGTTATAGTGTAAAAAGCCTTTATATATGAGAACGCAACATCTTACTCGTAATTTTTTGCGTGAATTGCCTATTTTTCTGAAAACACAATAAATTACGGTAATTTATAGTGTAAAATGCCTATTTATTTGAGAACGCAACATCTTACCCGTAATTTCTTGACTAAATAGCTTATTTTTCTAAAACCACCATATCCTCCCGGTAAGTTATATTGTAAAAAGCCTATATATCTGAGAACGCAACATTTTACCCGTAATTCATTGCTTGAATTGCTTATTTTTATGAAAACAAAATAACTTACGGGTATGTTATAGTGTAAAGTGTCTATATATCTGAGAACGTAACATCTTACCCGTAATTTATTGAGTAAATAGCTTATTTTTCTAAAAGCACCATATCTTACCAGTAAGTTATAGTGTAAAAAGCCTATATATCTGAGAACGCAACATCCTACTCGTAATGCTTTGCTTGAATTGCCCTTTTTTATGAAAACCCCATATCTTGCCGGTAAGTTATAGTGCAAAATGCCTATGTATTTGAGAAGGCAACATCTTACCCGCAATTTATTGACTAAATATCATATTTTTCAAAAAACACCACATCTTACCAGTAATTTATAGTGTAAAGTGCCTATATATCTGAGAACGCAATATCTTGCCCATAATTTATTAGGTCAAAAGCCTATTTTTTAATATACAAAAGGTCCCCAACGATTTGGTGCCATGTGTCAACACGTGTCTTTTTCAAAAAAATTCAAAACTGAGCAGCTATGCTATTTTTAAATATAAAAAAGGTCCCCTAACCATTTGGAGCCACGTGTCAACACACGAATTTTTTAAAGAAATTCAAAACTGAGTATAGCCGTGCGGCTATACTATTTTTAAATATAAAAAGGTCCCCGACCATTTGGAGACACGTGTCAACACATGAATTTTTTAAAGAAATTCAAAACTGAGTATAGCCGTGCGGCTATACTATTTTTTAATATAAAAAAGGTCCCCAACCATTTGGAGCCATTTGTCAACACATGACTTCAAAAAAAAAAAATCAAAACAAAGTATGGCCGTGCGGCTATACTATTTTTAAATATAAAAGTGTCCACCAACATTTGGAGCCACATGTCAACACATGAATTTTTTTTTAAAATTCAAAACTGAGTGTAGCCGTGCGGCTATACTATTTTTAAACGTAAAAAACATTCTCAAACCATTTGGAGCCACCTGGCAACACGTGTTTCTTTAAAAATTTCAAAACTGAGTATAGCCGTGCGGCTATACTATTTTTAATATGAAAAAGGTCCCCAACCATTTGGTGCCACGTGTCAACACATGAATTTTTTAAAAAAAATTCAAAACTGAGTACAGCCGTGCGGCTATACTATTTTTAAATGTAAAATATGTCCGCAACCATTTGGAGCCATTTGTCAACACATGACTTTTGTTAATACAAAAAAAAAAATCAAAACAATGTATAGCCGTGCGGCTATACTATGTTTAATATAAAAAAGGTCCCCAACCATTTGGTGCCAGGTGTCAGCACATGTCTTTTTAAAAAAATTTCAAAACGGAGTACAGCCGTGCGGCTATACTATTTTTTAATATAAAAAGTTCCCCGACCATTTGGAGAACCGTGTCAACACATGAATTTTTAAAGAAATTCAAAACTGAGTATAGCCGTGCTGCTATACTATTTTTTAATATAAAAAAGTTCCCCAACCATTTGGAGCCATTTGTCAACACATGACTTTTGTTAATACAAAAAAAAAAAAATCAAAACAAAGTATAGCCGTGCGGCTATACTATGTTTAATATAAAAAAGGTCCCCAACCATTTGGTGCCAGGTGTCAACACATGTCTTTTTAAAAAAATTTCAAAACTGAGTATATCCGTGCGGCTATACTATTTTTGACATAAAAAAGGTTCCCCAACCATTTGGAGCCACGTGTCAACACATGAATTTTTAAAAGAAATTCAAAACTGAGTATAGCCATGCGGCTATACTATTTTTTAATATAAAAAAGGTCCCCACCCATTTGGTGCCAGGTGTCAACACATGTCTTTTTCAAAAAATTTCAAAACGGAGTATATCCGTGCGGCTATACTATTTTTGACATAAAAAAAGGTTCCCCAACCATTTGGAGCCACGTGTCAACACATGAATTTTTAAAAGAAATTCGAAACTGAGTATAGCCATGCGGCTATACTATTTTTTAATATAAAAAAGTTCCCCAACCATTTGGAGCCATGTGTCAACTCATGAATTTTAGAGATTGAGGATTTGAATGGACACAAAAGATCTGTTAAAACATGAATAAAAAAAAATGAACTAATTCAACAATACTTGTCTATACCGTAAGCTAGGGTTGGCTGAATAAAAGGCTAGAAGTGGCCAATTTATTGAATAAATAGCTTACTTTTCTAAAAACACCATATCTTACCGGTAAGTTATAGTGTAAAAAGCCTTTATATATGAGAACGCAACATCTTACTCGTAATTTTTTGCGTGAATTGCCTATTTTTCTGAAAACACTATAAATTACGGTAATTTATAGTGTAAAATGCCTATTTATTTGAGAACGCAACATCTTACCCGTAATTTCTTGACTAAATAGCTTATTTTTCTAAAACCACCATATCCTCCCGGTAAGTTATATTGTAAAAAGCCTATATATCTGAGAACGCAACATTTTACCCGTAATTCAGTCATTGCTTGAATTGCTTATTTTTATGAAAAAAAATAACTAAGGGTAGTTATAGTGTGTAAAGTGTCTATATATCTAAGAACGTAACATCTTACCCGTAATTTATTGAGTAAATAGCTTATTTTTCTAAAAGCACCATATCTTACCAGTAAGTTATAGTGAAAAAAGCCTATATATCTGAGAACGCAACATCCTACTCGTAATTCTTTGCTTGAATTGCCCTTTTTTATGAAAACCCCATATCTTGCCGGTAAGTTATAGTGTAAAATGCCTATGTATTTGAGAAGGCAACATCTTACCCGCAATTTATTGACTAAATAGCATATTTTTCAAAAAACACCACATCTTACCAGTAATTTATAGTGTAAAGTGCCTATATATATCTGAGAACGCAATATCTTGCCCATAATTTATTAGGTCAAAAGCCTATTTTTTAATATACAAAAGGTCCCCAACCATTTGGTGCCATGTGTCAACACGTGTCTTTTTAAAAAAAAATTCAAAATTGAGCGGCTATGCTATTTTTAAATATAAAAAAGGTCCCCTAACCATTTGGAGCCACGTGTCAACACACGAATTTTTTAAAGAAATTCAAAACTGAGTATAGCCGTGCGGCTATACTATTTTTTAATATAAAAAGGTCCCCGATCATTTGGAGACACGTGTCAACACATGACTTTTTAAAAAAAATTCAAAACTGAGTACAGCCGTCCGGCTATACTATTTTTAAATATAAAAAAATGTCCGCAACCATTTGGAGCAACATGTCAACACATGAATTTTTTAAAGAAATTCAAAACTGAGTATAGCCGTGCGGCTATACTATTTTTTAATATAAAAAAGGTCCCCAACCATTTGGAGCCATTTGTCAACACATGAGTTCAAAAAAAAATCAAAACAAAGTATGGCCGTGCGGCTATACTATTTTTAAATATAAAAGTGTCCACCAACCATTTGGAGCCACGTGTCAACACATGAATTTTTTTTTAAAATTCAAAACTGAGTGTAGCCGTGCGGCTATACTATTTTTAAACGTAAAAAACATTCTCAAACCATTTGGAGCCACCTGGAAACACGTGTTTCTTTAAAAATTTCAAAACTTAGTATAGCCGTTCGGCTATACTATTTTTAAATATAAAAAAGGTCCCCAACCATTTCTTGCCACGTGTCAACAAATGACTTTTTAAAAAAAAATTCAAAACTGAGTACAGCCGTGCGGTTATACTATTTTTAAATATAAAAAAGGTCCCCAACCATTTGGAGCCACGTGTCAACACTTGAATATTTTCAAGAAATTCAAAACTGAGTATAGCCGTGCAGCTATACTATTTTTTAATATAAAAAACATTCTCAAACCATTTTGAGCCACGTGGCAAAACGTGTTTCTTTAAAAATTTCAAAATTGAGTATAGCCGTGCGGCTATACAATTTTGAAATATAAAAAAGGTCCCCCACATAAACCCTGAACCCTGAACCCTGAACCATGAACCCTAAACCCTAACCCCTGAACCCCTTAACCCCTGAACCCTAACCCCTAACCCCTAATCCCTAACCCCTGAACCCTGAACCCTGAACCCTAAACCCTAACCCCCTAACCCCCTAAACCCTAAACCCTAAACCCTAAACCCAGAACCCAGAACCCAGAACCCTAACCCCTAAACCCTGAACCCTGAACCCTGAACCTTGAACCCTGAACCCTAAACCCTAAACCCTAAACCCTTCAAATAGACACAAAAGATCTACTAAAACGTGGATGAAAATAACTGAACCTATTCCACAATACCTGTGTATATCGTGAGCTAGGGTTGGCTGAAGAAAAGCCTAGGAGTGTCCAATTTGATTGGAAAAAGTATGAGAATCCAAATTACAGATCGAGGATACAAAAGATTTGCTAAAACATGAATGAAAAAAACTGAACCTATTCAACAATACCTGTCTGTACCGTGCGCTAGGGTTTGCTGTAGCATCAGCTAGGAGTGTCCAATTTGACTGGGAAAAGTAGAAGAATTCAAATTAGAGATTCAGAATTCGAATGGGCACAAAAGATTTGCTAAAATTTCAGTGAAAATAAATGAACCTATTCCACAATACCTGTCTATACTATGAGCTAGTGTTGGCTGAAGAAAAGGCTAGGAGTGTCCAATTTGACTGGAAAAAGTATGAGAATTCAAATTAGAGATTGAGGATACGAATGGGCACAAAACATCTGTTACAACTTGAACGAAAAATACTGAACCTATTCAACAATACATGTCTGTACCGTAAGCTAGGGTTGACTGTTGCATAGGCTAGTAGTGTCCCATTTGATTGGAAAAAGAATTAGAATTCAAATCAGAGTTCAAGATTCGAATAGACACAACAGATCTGCTCAAACATGAATGAAAAAAACTGAACTTATTAAACAATACCTCTCTATACCATGCGATAGGATTTGTTGTAGCATCGGCTAGGAGTGTCCAATTTGACAGAGAAAAGTATGAGAATTCAAATTAGAGATTGAGAATTCGAATGGACACAAAAGATCTGCTAAAACATGGATGAAAACAACTGAGCCTATTCCACAATACCTATCTATACCGTGAGCTAGGGTTGGCTGAAGAAAAGGCTAGGAGTGTCCAATTTGATTGGAAAAAGTATGAGAATTCAAATTAGAGATTGAGGATTCAAATGGATACAAAAGATCTGCTAAAACATGAACGAAAAAAACTGAACCTATTCAACAATATCTGTCTGTACCGTGCGCTAGGGTTTGTTATAGCATCGGCTAGGAGTGTCCAATTTCACTGGAAAAAGTATGAGAATTCAAATTAGAGATTCAGAATTCGAATGGACACAAAAGATCTACTAAAACTTGGACGAAAATAACTAAACCTGCTCCACAATACCTGTCAGTACCGTGAGCTAGGGTTGGCTGAAGAAAAGGCTAGGAGTGTCCAATTTTATTGGAAAAAGTATGAGAATTCAAATTAGAGATTGAGGATTCGAATGAGCACAAAACATCTGTGAAAACTTGAACGAAAAATACTGAACCTATTCAACAATACCTGTCTGTACCGTAAGCTAGGTTTGAATGTGGCATAGGTTGGTAGTGTCCCATTTGATTGGAAAAAGAATTAGAATTCAAATCATAGTTCAGGATTCGAATGGACACAAAAGATCTACCAAAACAAGAATGAAAAAAACTGAACCTATTCAACAGTACCTGTCTATACCGTGAGCTAGGGTTGACCTTGGCATAGGCTTGTAGTGTCCAATTTGATTAGAAAAAGAATGAGCATTCAAATTACTGATTGAGGATTAGAATGGACACGAAAGATATTCTAAAACATGAATAAATAAAATAAACCGATTCAACAATACCTGTCTACAACCTTAGTTAGGGTTGGGAGAAGAAAAGGCTAGAAGTGGCCAATTTGATTGGAAAAAATATGGGAATTCAAATTAGAGATTGAGGATTCAAATGGACACAAAAGATCTGCTAAAACTTGAATGAAAAAAACTGAGCCTATTCAACAACACCTGTCTGTACCGTAAGCTTGTTTTCACTGTAGCATCGGCTAGGATTGTCCAATTTCATTGGAAAAAAGTATAAGAATTCAAATTATAGATTGAGGATTCGAATAGAAACAAAAGATCTGCCAAAACATGAACAAAAAAAACTGCAACATTTCGACATTACCTGTCTGTACCGTGAGTTAGTGTAAGCTGAAGTAAAGGCAATGAGTGGCCAATTTGATTGGAAAAAGTTTGAGAATTCAAATTTGAAATTGAAGATTCGAATGGACAAAAAAGATCTGCTAAAACCTAAATGAAAAAAGCTGAACAGATTCAACAATACATGTATGCACCGTGAGCTAGTGTTGAGTAAAGCAAAAGCTATGTTTGGCCAATTTTGTGGGTAAAAGTTTGAGAATTCAAATTAGAGATTGAGGATTAGAATGGACACGAAAGATATGCTAAAACATGAATTAAAAAAATGAACCGATTCAACAATACATGTCTGTACCGTGAGCTAGGGTTTGCTGTAGCATCGACTAGGAGTGTCCAATTTGATTGGAAAAAGTATGAGAATTCAAATTAGAGATTTTGGATTCGAATGGATGCAAAAGATCTGCTAAAACTTGAATGAAAAGAACTGAGCCTATTCAACAATACATGTCTGTCCCGTGAGCTTGTTTTGATTGTGGCATAGCCTAGTAGTGTCCAATTTGATTGGAAAAAGAATGAGAATTCAAATTAGAGTTCAGGATTCGAGTAGACACAAAAGATCTGTTAAAACGTGAATGAAAAAAATGAACCTATTCAACAACACCTGTCTGTACCGTGAGCTAGGGTTGGCTGTAACATCGGCTAGGAGTGTCCAATTCGACTGAAAAAAGTATGAGAATTCAAATTAGAGATTGAGAATTCGAATGGGCACAAAAGATCTGCTAAAACATGGATGAAAATAACTGAACTTATTCCACAATATCTGTCTATACCACGAGCTAGGGTTGGCTGAAGAAAAGCCTAGGAGTGTCCAATTTGATGGAAAAGGTATGAGAATTCAAATTAGAGATTGATGATTCAAAAGGATACAAAAGATCTGCTAAAACATGAATGAAAAAAACTGAACCTATACAACAATACCTATATGTACCGTAAGCTCGTAGTGTCCCATTTGATTAGAAAAAGAATTAGAATTCAAATCAGAGTTCAGGATTCAAATGAACACAAAAGATCTGCTAAAACAAGAATGAAAAAAAACTGAACCTATTCAACAATACCTGTCTGTACCGTGAGCTAGGGTTTGTTGTAGCATCGACTAGGAGTGTCCAATTTGACTGAGAAAAGTATGGGAATTCAAATTAGAGATTGAGGATTCGAATGGAAACAAAAGATCTGCCAAAATTTGGATGAAAATAACTAAACATATTCCACAATACCTGTCTATACCATGAGCTAGGGTGGGCTGAAAAAAAAGGCTAGGAGTGTCCAATTTTATTGGAAAAAGTATGAGAATTCAAATTAGAGATTGAGGATTCGAATGGGCACAAAACATCCGTTAAACTTGAACAAAAAATACTGAACCTATACAACAATACATGTCTGTACCGTAAGCTAGGGTTGACTGTGGCATAAGCTAGTAGTGTCCCATTTGATTAGAAAAAGAATTAGAATTCAAATCAGAGTTTAGGATTCAAATGAACACAAAAGATCTGCTAAAACAAGAATGAAGAAACTGAACCTATTCAACAATACCTCTCTGTACCGTGAGCTAGGGTTTGTTGTAGCATCGGCTAGGAGTGTCCAATTTGACTGAGAAAAGTATGGGAATTCAAATTAGAGATTGAGGATTCCAATGGAAACAAAAGATCTGCCAAAACATGAACAAAAAAAACTGCACCGATTCAACAATACCTATCTGTACCATGAGTTAGTGTAAGCTGAAGCAAAGGCTAGGAGTGGCCAATTTGATTGGAAAAATTTTAAGAATTCAAATTTGAAATTGAAGATTCGAATGGACAAAAAAGATCTGCTAAAACATAAATGAAAAAAGCTGAATCGACTCAACAATACATGTCTGCACCATAAGCTAGTGCTGACTGAAGGAAAGGCTAGGTTTGGCCAATTTTGTGGGAAAAAGTTAGAGAATTCAAATTTGAGATTGAGGATTCGAATGGACACAAAAGATCTACTAAAACATGAAAGAAAAAAACTGAACTGATTCAACAATACCTGTCTGTACCGTGAGCTATGGTGGGCTGAAGAAAATGCTAGGCGTGGCCAATTTGATTGGAAAAAGTTTGAGAATTTAAATTAGAGATTGAGGATTCGAATGGACACAACAGATATGCTAAAACGTGAACGAAAAAAGCTAAACCAATTCAACAATACTTGTTTGTACCGTGAGCTAGGGTTGGCCGAAGAAAAGGCTATGAGTGTCCAATTTGATTGGAAAAAGTATGAGAATTCAAATTAGAGATTAAAGATGCGAATGGACACAAAAGATCTGCTAAAACATGAATGAAAAAAAAAAACCGATTCAACAATACATGTTTGTATCATTAGCTAGGGTTGATTGTAGCATAGGCAAGCAGTGTCCAATTTGATTGGAAAAAGTATGAGAATTCAAATTAGAGATTGAGGATTCGAATGGATACAAAAGATCTGCTAAAACATGAATAAAAAAAATGAACCGATTCAACAATACCTGTCTATACCATGAGTTAGGGTTCGCTGAACAAAATGCTAGAAGTGACCAGTTTGATTTGAAAAAGTGTGAGAATTCAAATTAGAGATTGAGGCTTCGAAGGGACACAAAACATCTGCAAAAACATAAATAAGAAAAACTGAATCGATTCAAAAATATAAGTCTAAACCATGAGCTAGGGTTGATTGTGGCTTCGGCTAGGAGTTTCCAATTTGATTGGAAAAAGTATGAGCATTCAAATTAGAGATTGAGGATTCGAATGGAGACTAAAGATCTGCTGAAACATGAATGGAAAAAAAAAAAAAACCGATTCAACAATATATCTGAGAACGTAACATCTTACTCGTAATTTCTTGAGTGAATTGCCTATTTTTCTAAAAACACCATATCTTACCGATAAGTTATAGTGTAAAGTGCCTATATATCTGAGAACACAACATCTTACTTGTAATTTATTGAGTAAATAGACTTTTTGTTTTTTTTAAAACACCATATCGTACCGGTAAGTTATAGTGTAAAATACCCATATGTCTGAGAACGCAGTATCTTCCATATCTTACCGGTAAGTTATAGTGTAAAGTGCATGTATATCTGATTACATAACATCTTACCCATAATTTATTGAGTGAATTGCCTATTTTTCTAAAAACACAATATCTTACCGGTAAGTTATAGTGTAAACTACCTATATATCTGATAACGTAATATATTACCCGTAATTTCTTGAGTAAATACACTATGTTTCTAAAAACACCAAATCTTATCGATAAGTTATAATGTAAAATATCTATATATCTGAGAACGCAATATCTTACCCTTAATTTTTTGAGTAAATAGACTATGTTTCTAAAAGCACCATATATTACTGGTAAGTTATAGTGTAAATTACCTATATATATGATAACGCAATATCTTACCACATAATTTATTGAGTAAGTAGACTATGTTTCTAAAAACACCATACCTTACCGGTAACTTGTAGTATAAAATACCTATATATCTGAGAATGTTATATCTTACCCATAATTTTTTGAAAAAATAGGCCTGAGAACGCAATATCTTACCCGTAATTTATTAAGTACAAAGACTATTTTTATAAAAACACCATATCTTACCGGTAAGTTATAGTGTAAGGTGCCTATATATCTGAGAACGTAACATCTTACCCGTAATTTATTGAGTAAATAGACTATTTTTCTAAAAACACCATATCTTACCGATAAGTTATAGTGTAAAATACGAATATATTTGAGAATGCAATATCTTACCCTTAATTTTTTGAGTAAATAGACTATGTTTCTAAAAACACCATATCTTACCGGTACGTTATAGCGTAAAATACCTATATATCTGAGAACGCAATATCTTACCACGTAATTTATTGAGTACATACACTATTTTTCTAAAAACATCACATCTTACCGGTAAGTTATAGTGTAAAATACATATACATCTGAGAACACAATATCTTATCCGTAATTAATTGATTAAATATACTATTTTTCTAAAAACACCATATCTTACCGGTAAGTTATAGTGTAAAGTGTTTATATATCTGAAAACAAAACATATTACCAATAATTTATTGAGTAAATAGACTATGTTTCTAAAAACACCATATCTTACAAGTAACTTGTAGCCTAAAATACCTATATATCTGAGAACACTATATCTTACCAATAATTTTTTGGAAAAATTGGCCTGAGAACGCAATATCTTACCTGTAATTTATTAAATAAATAGACTATTTTTATATAAACACAATATCTTACCGGTAAGTTATAGTGTAGAGTGCCTATATATCTGAGAACGTAACATATTACATGTAATTTATTGAGTTAATAGGCTATGTTTCTAAAAACACGTTATCTTACCGGTAAGTTATAGTGTAAAATTCCTATATATCTGAGAATGTAGTATCTTACCGATAATTTTTTGAGTGAATAGACAATTTTTCTAAAACACCGTATCTTACCAGTAGGTTATAGTGTAAAGTGCATATATATCTGAGAACGAAACATATTACACGTAATTTATTGAGCACATAGACTATGTTTCTAAAAACACCATATCTTACCGGTAAGTTAAAGTGCAAAATACATATATATCTGAGAACGCAATATCTTACCCGTAATTTATTTAGTAAATAAACTATTTTTGTAAAAAGACTATATCGTAACGGTAAGTTATAGTGTAAAATACCTATATATCTGAGAACACAATATCTTACCCTTAATTTTTGGAGTAAATACACTATATTTCTGAAAGCACCATATCTTACCGGTACGTTATAATGTAAAATACCTATATATCTGAGAATGCAATATCTTATCCCTAATTTTTTGAGTAAATAGACTATTTTCTAAAAACACCATATCTTACCGGTAAGTTATAGGGTAAAGTGCTTATATATCTTAGAACGCAATATATTACCCGTAATTTATTGTTTAAATAGAGTATTTTTCTAAAAACACTATATCTTACCCGTAATTTTTTGAGTAAATAAACTATTTTTCTCAAAATACCATATTTTACTGGTAAATTATAGTGTAAAGTGCATATATATCTGAGAACGAAAAATATTACGTGTAATTTATCGAGTAAATATACTATGTTTCTAAAAACATCATATCTTACAGATAAGGTATAGTGTAAAATACCTATATATTTGAGAACACAATATTTTACCCGTAATTTTTTGAGTGAATATACTATTTTTCTAAAAACACCATATCTCACTGGTAAGTTATAATGTAAAGTGCCTATATATCTGAGAACGTAACATCTTACCCGTAATTTATTGAGTGAATTGCCTATTTTTCTAAAAACATCATATGTTACCGGTAAGTTAGTGTGTAAAGTGCATATATATCTGAGAACAAAACATATTACATGTAATTTATTGAGTAAATGGACTATGTTTCTAAAAATACCATATCTTACAGGTAAGTTATAGTGTAAAATACTTATATATCTGAGAATGCAGTATCTTATCCATAATTTTTTGAGTGAATAGACTATTTTTCTAAAAACACCATATCTCACCGATAAGTTATAGTGTAAAGTGCATATATATTTGAGAACATAACATGTTACCCGTAATTTATTGAGTGAATTGCCTATGTTTCTAAAAACCCCATATCTTACCGGTAAGTTATAGTATAAAGTGCTTATATATCTGAGAACCCAACGTCTTACCCGTAATTTATTGAGTAAATAGACTTTGTTTCTAAAAACACGATATCTTACCGGTAAGTTATAGTTCAAAATACCAATATACCTTATAATGCAATATCTTACCCGTAATTTATTGAGTAAATAGACTATTTTTTTCAAAAAACACCATATCTTACCAGTAAGTTATGGTGTAAAGTTCCTATATATCTGAGAACGTAACATCTTACCCGTAATTTATTAAATAAATAGACTATTTTTATAAAAACATCATATATTACGGTAAGTTATAGAATAAAGTGCATATATACCTGAGAACAAAACGTATTACACGTAATTTATTGAGTAAATAGACTATGTTTCTAAAAACACCATATCTTACCGGTAATTTATAGTGGAAAATACCTATATATCTGAGAACACAATATCTTTCCCGTAATTTATTAAGTAAATAGACTATTTTTATAAAAACATCATATGTTACCGATAAGTTATAGAATAAAATGCTTATATATCTGAGAACGTAACATCTTACTCGTAATTTATTAAGTGAATTGCCTATTTTTCTAAAAACACCATATCTTGCTGGTAATTTATAGTGTAAAGTGCCTATATATCTGAGAACGCATCATCTTACCCTTAATTTATTGAGTAAATACACTATTTTTATAAAAACACTATAGGTTTTAGTCTATGTTTGTCCATGAGTCAACGCTAACTTCAACACCCTAGCCCATCGTCAGTAGTGTTGTATTGGCGTCAAGTCAAACTCTTGTTAGCATAAACAATGGAAATAGAATGAATGGCTATGCTCCCATTAATTTGTTGCTCCATCCACCTACCAAATTACCCTGTCAGGTCTCTCTCGTCCTTGAAATTGAATACAGCCCCGCCCCAACTTCCGCTCCAAAATTCATAACCAGCACAATTCACTCACGGTTGGCTAGTCGCACCAATTCTTGTACGCGCCCAATCTAACCCAACCCAACCCAATTCAATTCAGACAAAACAATTAACCGAACCAAATACCAACCATGAACCCGCCGCCGCCGCCACCACCCACACCCAAAAAGGAGGTTCAACTCCAAGGCCCACGCCCCTCCCCTCTCAAAGTCAACAAAGAATCAGTCAAGATCAAGAAGCCACCACCACACCCACGCCCAAACCCAAACCCAAACCAACATGCAGATGTCGAACAGCGCCAGCCAGTGGTGATCTACACGGTGTCTCCTAAAGTCATCCACGCAACAGTGAGTGAGTTCATGTCCTTAGTCCAACGCCTCACCGGCCCTTCCCCTTCGTCCTCCCCCGGCGACAGCGGACTCTCACCGGCTGCAAGACTCGCCTCCATCCACAAAACAAGCCCCAATTCTTCTTCAATTTCAGATCACAATAGGCCCTTGATGCCCAACATCACTACTTCTTACCACGACGACTTCATGGCAAGTATTTTTAATAATCTTGAAGATCAAGGAAGAGGAGATGAAATGGGTCAGTTTTCGGGCATATTGTCTCCTGCCCCGGCGACTTTGCCGCCCATCATCCCAAATGGGTTTTTCTCTCATCAGCATGACGTCCTTAGCAGCCCATTTCACAGTTGGCAGGGAATTGGAAACAACAACTTCAATTTCATGCCTAGCCCTGGCCCTGCTTCAGCCCCTTTGATTTCTCCAAGTCCTTCTTCGTGGGACCTCTTTCACAATTTCTTAGACTACTTTTAGACCCTTTGCTTTCTCGATCACCTTCAGTTTTCAACAAGTGGCTGCAATGCAATTGGCTGGCCGGTGAGATTTTTTCTAATGTATTGACTCTTGACTCGCTTTCTTTTTGTTTCATAGTATTTAGCATGCTTATTAATTTATTTATTACCCAGCTGAGACGATATTCCTTTCTCAATGTTAAGCTTATCAATGATAATCATGTGTGCAATTTCAGCAGCTTGAGCATTTTTTAATTCATCTGTGCGCTTGCATAAAGTACCAACAATATTGACAATACAAGTCAATTTAGTGAAAAAGTGGTGAATATGAATAACTTCTCTTGATGATGCAACTAAAGTCAATGTAAACAATGTGCTAAACAATAAACATAGTAAGTATACGGACAATCATTCAGAATCAAAGCTTGTAAAAAAATAAATAAATAACCAGTTGTCTTTGATTTCCTATTTTCTTCTTTAAGATATTTGCGAAAAAAAAGATTTGATTGGCTATTTCTTTTAATTTTTATTAATTATGTTGGTGGGACCCAAGAGTAACTTAGTCATTTTGCTAAGCATACCTCCGCCACTGCACCCCCCACGATTTACCGTTGAGCTCTATTTTCTTTTTGGGGTTATTGACCAAAATAGTCTCCCAATTATTGTTCAAGTTTCATTTTGGTCCATGAATTAAAATTTTCATTTCAATAGTCCTCTAACTCTTTATTTAGTATCAAAACGATCCTACCATCAAGGTCTGTCAATTGTTCTGTGAAATTGAGGGGCAAAACCGTCTCTCTCTCTCTCTCTCTCTCTCTCTCTCTCTCTCTCTCTCTCTCTCTCTCTCTCTCTCTCTCTCTCTCAGCTGCAAATCCTGATTTTGAAGATGAGAGAAGGCTAACCATCTTTATCTTGCCGCATGTCCATTTAAGAAGCTATCAAATATATTCTCAAATAAGAAAATAATGAATGTAGCTGAGAAGCAACAAGGATCCACATAATTGAATTTGGTATCCATTATGGTTTTCAATGGCCTTGCCTCATACAAAATCTATATTCTAGGTCTAGTTGTCATATCCCGGGATCGGCTCCGCCGTAGCACGATATTGTCCGCTTCGGGTCCCCTCTCTGCCCCCACGGTTTTGTTTTTAGCAACTTACGAGCAACTTCCCAGTGGGTCACCCATCCTGAGATTGCTCTAGCCCCAACGCGCTTAACTTCGAAGTTCACATGACTCCGAAGCCAGTGAGCTCCCAAAATGCCTCGTGCTAGATGGAGGCGGATATGTACATATAAGGCACATCACCCCATCTCTGTTGGTCGATGTGGAATGTTACACTGGTTATCCCAAAGCTTTGGATTACTGGGATTACTATGATTGATCTTCCACAACTAACTCCAAGAAGATGAAGAAAAATAGGACAAAGAGGTGGGTTGCACAGATCCTACCCCTATAGCCAAATCTCATTCCCACCATCAAAAATTTTATTTTATTTTAAATGAGAGTAGAGAAATCATAAAGAATAGAGAGGTGGAGGGAGGGCAAGGGAGGGAGGAGGAGGGGGAAGTCGGTGGTTGATTTTGGGATGGGGTGATATCTATGAGAACTATGAGAGAATATTTGTTTATGGGAATTTTCTGCGTATTCCTCTCCTTATAGGAGGTCATATTTATAATACAACGGAGCCTTAATAGCCAAGTAAATAATAAATTTATATTTCTATTTACAGTAGGAAATCAAGAATTAAAATAAATCAAATATAATTATAATGGGAATCCTTGGTGTGTAAGGAAAGAAAGTCTATGGTCTACAAGTCATGCCAACACTCCCCTTTACGTTGGTGCATAGATATTGCCAATGCCCAATTGGTCCAGCGAATTGTAGAACACTATTGGAAATTGCATTTGTCACAATATCCGTCAATTGATCCTCGGACTTTACAAAAGGAAACTGAATCACTTTAGCTTCGAGCTTCTGTTTGATATAGTGTTGATCTACCTTAACATGTTTAGTGCGATCATGTTGAACTAGATTCTGTGTAATAGCTATTGCAGCCTTGTTGTCACAAAAGAGATTCATTACAGATGTAGGTCTATACCCAAGTTCAGTAAGCAACATCTTTAACCAAATGAGATCTCAAATTCCTTTGGTCATACCTCTAAATTCAACTTCTACACTCGATAAGGCAACCACCTTCTGTTTCTTGCTCCTCCATGTAACCAAATTACCTCCCACGAATGTGAAGTAACCAGATGTGGATTTCTTATCCGTTATACTTCCTGTCCAATATGCATCTGTGTAACCATCAATATTCATATGCCTATGTTTTGAGAACATAAGTCCTTTTCCAGGTGCAAATTTTAAATATCTAAGTATCCGAATAAATGTATTCATTGGTCTTTACTTGAAGAATGCATAAATTGACTGATGACACTCATTGCATAAGCAATGTCTGGCCGAGTATGAGACAAGTGTTGTGAATTTTAGACCACCTGAAAAATAGAGATTATAAGGATTAGTCTAAACACAAATTATACTCGCAAGTGCACAAGGTCAATCGTGATATAGTATGGCAAATACGAGGTCATTCCCACGAGGATTGATTTCAACTACCAATTAGTCTAACCTAATTTACTTCACAAAATAATTTAACTACTCTAATTATATAAACAAGAAATTAAACACGTAGCATACTCACGTAAACACGAAAGGGGTTTTTTTTTTAAAGAATGATTTAATTAACAACGAAATTAAAAGACAAAATAAGTAGAAAGTCACAAAACACAAGATGAGAAATTCAAATTGATAAAAGCACTAGGACAATGAATTCACCACTAGTAATCCGATCTAGCCTCTTATTCACCTACCTATTTACTAACCATTTGATGTCGCCGCTTAGTTTTCCTTTTTCATGAATTACCTATGGTATTTAGGCTAACTCATATATTCCTACATGTAATTCGCCTATGGTATTTAGGTCAAATATCAACACATAGAAACTCATTAAGATCAATGAAAACCTCGAACAAGCATGTAAACCCTAGGAGTATGGTATTTACCCTAGACGAATTACAATCCTAATCACAAGAAGCAAGCCTCAAATTAAGTATGGTATTTACTCTAATTTGCATCCGAT
The DNA here is from genome assembly GCA_020226455.1 of Prunus salicina. Classification (NCBI taxonomy): domain Eukaryota; kingdom Viridiplantae; phylum Streptophyta; class Magnoliopsida; order Rosales; family Rosaceae; genus Prunus; species Prunus salicina. The sequence continues at coordinate 32,048,435 of CM035343.1, forward strand.
TAACTCGATTAAAAGTCTAGATGGTGATCAAGCATCAAGATAAGAAACCAAGTTATTAAGCACAGTGATTAAGAATCCAACATCAAACGGCAATCAATAGATAGGTAAAATAAGAAAACTAGATTATCATACTAGGGCTACATCATGCCCTAGGAAGAGAAAATTAGTTACACATAATCATAGAATTCGACATAAGCAAAAACATAAGGAAGAAACAATCAAACTTAGCCAATAGCGGTACTCTTCCGGTGTCTCCAATTTCTCCTTGTCTTTGCGTGTCCTTCAGGAGTTATTTTTCATGCTTAAATAAAACACCCCCTATCTATTCCTACCCTAGCTGGGCTTTTACAGCAGCCCAAGATTAAAGAAAAACCTAATTAAAACATAAATCCAAAATGGGTAAGTAATTGACTCCTCTTCCTACTTGGACTGGGATAATACATCAGTTACTTTGCAGGCACGTTTAGGGTTGTTCCTCCTCCAAGAAAATTCGGCAAAAATATGGAAAGTGTAGATTTTTGTCTTATCTTTCCATCCATATATCACAAGCCTTGAGGAAAAATCAGGAAAGTCTTCAAATACTCATTCTTCTACAGCAGCACAGTTTTGACGGGATTGCACCTTGTGCTGACTTAACTTCAAAGATTGCTCTCATTGGCTGCTCAGAAAATTCTAGAAAAATTCCACAATCATCTTCAAGGTCTTAGCTTTCATCTCCAATTGGTCTCGTACTAAAACTCCACCAAAAAGTCATATTTCCATTGGAAACAAATTACTTGCTCTGGAAAGCTGAAAATTGAGAAAATAAAGTAATAAGTCCTTTTTAAATCAAATTATCCTACAAAAACTAAGTATAAAGAGTACATAAATGTGTAAATTTATGGACTTATCAACAAGTAGATCAATCTTCCCACTAACCTTTGGTATCTTTCTTTGTTAGTTGGAACTTCCTCCGGGCACTCTTCAAGATGATGATTCTGAACAATAGGAGTGTCTACAGGTTTGCAATCTAGCATTCGTGTGTCTGTCAACAAGTCCAAGAAATATTTCCTTTGAGAGAGAAATATGCCTTGTCATGATCGAGCTACCTCAATCCCTAAGAAATATTTCAGTCCACCTAGATTCTTCGTCTTAAATTCAGTAGCCAAATAGTCTTGTAGCTGAGATATTTCATGTTTATCATTCCCAGTAATAATCATGTCGTCAACATAGATTATTAAAACTATTACCTTCCCTTTATGATGTTTCAAGAATAGAATATGATCTGAGTTACTCTGTATGAAACCATCGTTTGGTGAACCACCTAAACGATGCACATGGTGACTGTTTCAGTCCATACAACGCCTTTCATAATTTCCATACTGTTCCAATTTGAGTAGTATTATATCCAGGAGGAATGTCCTTATACACCTCCTCCTTGAGTTCTCCATGTAGGAAAGCATTCTTTACACCAAATTGGTGTAGTGACCAGTTCAAGTTAGTTGCGAGGGACAGTAAGACTCTGACTGTGTTTAATTTTACAACTAATGCAAAGGTTTCTTCATAATCTACACCATAAGTCTGTGTGTATCCTTTCACCACAAGTCTTGCCTTGTATCACTCGATAGATTCATCAGCATTGTGTTTTATGAAAAACACCCATCAACATCCGACAGTCTTTTTCCTTGTGGTAAAGTTTCCAATGTCCAAGTCTAATTGTTCTCAATAGCTTTCGTCTCTTTCTTTATAGCTTGAACCCACTTAGGATCTTTAAATTCTTTAGCAAACTTGGGTGGGATATGAATAGCCGACAACTGATGCACAAGGGCTTTGAGTGGTTTAGACAACTTCTCAGTGGATACATGATTCGCAACTGGATACTTTGATGTCTTGCCAATATTAGGTGAATAACGATTTGGTGGCTTTCCACGATTATGCCTGAAAGGTAATTGGTATCCAATAGATTTATCCTCTAAATTCACAAGTGTAGTGGGTGTAGACTTAGGATCTTTAAATGCTTCATCAAACTTTGTTGGGATATGAATAGCAGATAACTGATGCACAAAGGTCTTAAGTGGTTTAGACAGCTTCTTAGTGGATACATGATTCGCAACTGGATACTTTGATGTCTTGCCAATATTAGGTGAATAACAATTTGGTGGCTTTTCACAATTATGCCTGAAAGGTAATTGGTATCCAATAGATTTACCCTCTAAATTCACAAGTGTAGTGAGAGTAGTTACCTCAAGGATATTCTCAAGAGATTGGTCCGTTGGTACTATTGAGTTAAGGGGGGGATCTTCATCTCGTTGTTCTATATTGTATGTAGGTGTGAGACTCGAATTAGAAACATCTTCGCAGGGATCAGGCGAGTCAAGCGATTGATCGATTTTTGACAGAGAGCAATCTCATGCTCCAGACTTGGGACGATCGATCGTTTCTGTACAGAGGTAAATTTCTTCATTTTCCAAGTTGTTCCAATTTTGCTCTTTATTTCGTATCTCCTCATGAAGCCTAGAATTGGATGATGGGTCATGGAAGAACATCTTAGATTCCAGAAAGATCACATCCAAAGTGACATATGTGCATCGGGTAGGAGGGTGATAACAATAGTAGCCTTTCTAATGAGTGGCATAACCTACAAAAACACAAAGAAGCAAACAAGGATCAAGTTTGCTACGTTGATTTTTGTGGAGATGAATGAAGACCACACATCCAAAGATTCAGGGTGTGAGTACAAAAACAAAAGGTAGGGATCCGTGTTGTGCAAGCACTTATAAGGGAGTTTTAAAGGTCAATACACCAGAAGGCATACGGTTAATCAAGTAAACTGCAGTGACAATAGCATCATCCCAGCAATGGCGGGGAACATGAGGGCCAATCAGCATTGCTCGGGCGGTTTCAAGAAGATGTTGATTCTTTCATTTAGCAACACCATTTTATTGTGGTGTCTAAGGACAAGTCGTCTTATGGATAATTCCATGTTGTTACAAGTAAGCCTGAAAGTCATGATTGACAAATTCTCCACCATTGTCTGAGCGAAGAATTTGTATTTGAGTATTGAACTGAGTTTTCATCTATTTGTGAAAGAACTGAAAAAGGGAAAACACTTCATTTTTATTCTTCAGCAAATAAAGCTATGTCATCCATGTACAATCATCTATGAATGTGACAAACCACCGAATGCCAGAAGGAGCAGTGATAGGTGAAGGTCTCCAGACATCAGAGTAAATTAATGTAAACGGAGAAGTACACTTGTTTGTACTTAACGGATAGGGCATATGGTGACTCTTGACCAAAATACAAGTATCATACGTGAAGTCGGAGTCCTTGAAACTTGAGAATAAATCTGGTATAAGATGCTTCATATAACTAAAAGATAGATGTCCCAATCTACGATGCCACAACCAAATTTGCTTTTATTTGCTATCAGAGGGATGTGTCACACTGTTAGCCATGTTGGGACTAAAGTCATCTGCATAATATAGCCCCCATCTCTTGATACCACGACCAAGAATCTCCTTAGTGTGAATATCCTGAAGCAAACAAAAACTCGGATGAATGAGTACATAACAATTCAATTGTTCAGTAAGCTGACTAATTAACATCAATTTATTGGATAAAGATGGAACAAGTAAAGTATTAGACAGTGAGAGAAAGGATGAGAGTGAAACAGTGCCAGCCTTTGTCACAGGATAAGTAATTACATTGACGTTAGCAATACAGGTTCGTCGAGGTTGGGTATGTTTAGAAAATCATCAGGATCAAATGTCATATGATCAGTTGCACTAGAATCAATTATCCTGCTCGTGAAATCACTCTTATCTAAAGTATGGAATCTATGACTAGTATCATTACATGTCATATCGGGTTGTGTCCGATCTTTGAGAGTACCCCACCATTCAGGGTAGCCATGCAATTTAAAACAAGTCTCACAAGTGGGTCTCGAATCACCACAGTATGCACAATCTCGTCCATATCTCAAGGTCATTAGTTGGGAAGTCATAATTTGTGCTGCGGAAGATGTATAAGATACAATTTTAGTAGGAATCCGAATGGGGATATGAGCCTGAGTCAGGGTCGGAGTCTTAGTAGAAGTCGGGATACGGGTTTGAATCATGTAGACAGATTCGGGGTCGGGGTCGTCGTCGTCGGGTCGGGGTCGGAGTCGTCAAAATAGGATCCTCATTCAGGATCGGGTTCGGGTCATCAAACTAAGATCCTAAATCAGGATCCAGTTTGGGGTCGAAGTTTGCATCTATAGGAGCTGAGCCACCTTGGCACTTAACTCGGCTATGGTTGGTTGAGAACGAAAGAAGGAATCAGTGGTGCTACCTCTATGAGGGTTGAAAAAATCATCAACTCCCATAGCGGCGGCATGGGTTTGAAACTAGAGTCAGTAATTTCAAGATCGCCGCCGCTCATGTTAAATTCAGAGAGACGGGCCAGCGGCCTACTACTAACAATATCAATATTGTCCCTAGTAGGTGTGAGATTTTATCACAAAATGCCTCAGTGTTATAGTAGTAGAACCATTCATTATATTTTTTATTTTATTTGTTCAAGTTTCCAATGTGTGACTCATAGTCTTTAACAAGCCCCTTCACGTGGAACCACCACATAGTAAGCCACACGTAGAGGCAAGTCCACATCGGAGTCAAATATCCAAGCCCAACACGTGAGCACCACGTATTAGGTAAGAGTAAACATTCAAGCCCAACATGTGAGCACCACGTATTAGGTAAGGGGTAAGGGTAAAGGCCCAGTAATTCAGGCCCAATCAACGCCCTCTGATACCATGTCAAACAAAGTAGGGCAAATTTTCAGTTATGCTCACATATTCTCATATCTTTATTCTTCTCCAATGTGGAGATATTTATAAAGAAGTACAACCCTAAATAAAATGAGAAATAAATCCAAATTACAATAGAAATAAATATAAATTACAATAGGAAATAACTCTCAATTATAATAGGACTAGATAAATGGGTGAGTAACCAAAATCCTACCATAGTAAGGACTTGCCAACACTCCCCCTCTAGTTGGGGCAAAGATATTTCGCATGCCCAACTTGACAAGTGAGTCATAGAACACCATACTCGACATTGACCAATCAAACAACTGTAGAGAAGGCCTTGTCATAAACCATGAGTTAAACAACTGACACACCCTAAAAAATAGGCACATAGAAGAACACATAAAAGCATAACACAGAAACCCTATGAGCACGGCAGTAGGTAAGGCAGAATACAGAAACCCTGTGAGTACGACAATGGATAAGGCAAAACACAAAAGCCCTATGAGCACAGTAGTAGATAAGGCAGAACACAGAAACCCTATGAGCATGGCAGTAGATAAGGGAAAACATAGAAACCCTGTAAGAACGGTAGTAGGTAAGTATGAAACATATTGAACAAAGTAGGTTCCATAGTGTGCATCATTCAGCTTTGCACGGTAGCATCATCAATTTTCCACTTTCCAAATTGTGGATCTTTGGAATATGGGGCATCAGAGTCATGAGTTAGGTAACCCAATTTTCCTTGTGAAGTAGCATAAAGTTTGATCATCGAAACCCAAATCGTATAGTTGGATCCATTCAATTTGAATCTCAAGAGTGGTTGGTAGACGATTCAATATAAACCATCGGAATAGGGATAAGAGAAGCAGTAGGTGAAGTAAAACCATAAGTAAGTGAAGAAATAAAGGTATCAACATTCGGCATGGTGATGGATGGCAGGGTGGTGGCAGAGGCAGCAATAGCAAGGTAGGCGACAACGACAGTAGCAAGGTAGACGACAGCAACGGGCTAGGATTATAGGCTAGGTGTATAGTGCAATGGAAATAGGTAGTGTTTAGGGTTAGGATTTTTTATGTTGTAGAGACAGATCAAAACACAACAACATCATCGGCAATGACCATAACAACGAAAAGTGAAGCAAACAAAGGCAACATTAACAGCAGCAGTAGCAGAAATGGCAACAGCAATGGAAAATGACAACAAATTCTTTCATATCAATTTTAGCTAATTCACACAGACACAACTTCTCTTCTCCCCATTTCCCTTTGAAGAGAAGGGGTCGTTGGAGTCAAGAAATAGACAATATCTTCATGGGAAAGAGAAATAGATCTTTTTCAGTCCCCCTCCCCTTTTTGAAGAGAGGGGAGGAGAGCACTTAAATTGCAAGGAGAACTCAAGCACAAGTCACAGAAAAACCTACCTATGATACCATGTTAAATTCAGAGAGATGGGTCAGCGGCCCACTACTAACAACACCGATATTGTCCTCAACTTAACCACCTACAAAGCTCAGTAGGTGTAGGGTTTTATCACAAAAGGCCTCGGTGTTATTAGTAGTAGAACCATTCATTATATTTTGTATTGGGTTTTTAACTGTAGACGTCCCTGAACTTTGCCCCCAGTTGCAATTGGGTTTGTGAACTTTTTTTTGAAGCAATTACATCCTTTAACTTCACAAGTAGTTCCAATTGGGTCTTGCTATCCAAGTCTATCAATTTGTCAGTCAAAATGAGGGGTAAAAGTGTCTTTTCAAGTTCCAAGAGTCTCATTCGCTGGATAATCCCGCATGTGAACCTCCATACTCTCCGTCTCTTTCTCCTCCACATTCACCCCCATCCTCCTCAAGCTCTCCTCGTCCTCCACGTTGGGCAACATGGCCAAATCCAACAACACCCTCGAAACCACCGCCGGCGATGTGGAGAAGATCGACAAGTTCTTCGGCCAGCCGACTGTCTTCGTTATGGAATGAATTGGTTGATGTTTGAGCTGCTGTGGAGGGATTTCTTCAGGTAAATAAACAGACCATGAAGCTAAAATCACATGAGAACTATGATTTCATCTTGTCCTTCTCTATCAACAATTCTACCATCACCTGATTGGCTTTTGCATATACACCCTACTCTCTACTTTAGCTCGAAATTCAAACATATCAAGTTGAAGATGTGTTATAATATGGGTAGTACTGTACTGATTTTTCTTTATATCCCTGCCCAATACAGATTTGCACTAATAAATACAGTTCTGGAAAGAAACAGCTTAGGGAATAACTTAAATTGGATGATGAGATGTTGAGATATGGCTTAGTTTCAACACTTTTAATTTTCCAAGATGTAGCAGTTAGATGTTGTAGGGTTCCTCTGAAGGAGTTGTTCCTTGTTAAACCTTTTTTTCGGTTCCAAATAATATGGTTGAATATGGAGATTTGCCCCATTCTTCATATGTTCTCATGTGAATAACAGAAACCCATTGACAGAGACCCCATCTATCACCATGCTAAGATCTGAAACTCTCTCTCTCTCTCTCTCTCTCTCTCTCTCTCTCTCTCTCTCTCTCTCTCTTCCATCTTGTTCAGCTGGTCATAGTGAAAACTCCAATATACCCCTTACAACAAGAGCATGTGCCATTCACACGGTCAAACTCAACAAATTCTGTTATGGCAAGACCCAATTGGAACTACTTGTGAAGTTAAAGGATGTAATTGCCTCAAAAAAAAGTTCACGGACCCAATTGCAACTGGGGGCAAAGTTCAGGGACATCTATAGTTAAAAACCCTTTTGTATTTTATTTAGTCAAGTTTCCGATCATAGGACTTATATTCTTCAACAGTTTTGCCCAGAGACAGAGAGTAGAGGGAGATGAAGATATTCTTTTTAGTTTTTTATTCTTTTAGAGGTTTGCCCAAAAAAGATAGTTTTGCCACTTGATTTCACGGAATAATTGACAGACTTTGACGATAGGACGGTTTTGATACTAAATGGAGAGTTGAAGGACTATTGAAATGAAAATTTTAGTTCGTAGACCAAAATGTAACTCGAGCAATAGTTGGGGGACGATTTCGGTCAATAACCCTTCTTTTTAATATGAGAAGGGTTTATTTGATAGTCATTTCTTTTTCATTTTTCAATTTTTTTTTTTTACTTTTTTCTCATTCATTAAATTTACCTCACCATAAATGCACTCCAATTATCAAAATTCAATATTTGGGACAGTCTCGGCTTGGACCTGGCCACTCAATTCTTGTGTTCGGGCACAGACCTAGTCCAAGCCTAGAGACTTCCATATCCAAAATTCATAAAAGAAAATCATTCTAATTCCAAAAAATTCACCGAAAAATACTATGAAGTCTTTGTAACACGCACTTTCATTCTATGATCTCAAATTCACAATTTGACTCCTAAAAAATTTCATTTCCAAGTACCACATAAAACTGAAATTAGTTACCAAACAAGTTTTGTTCAGTTTTCAGTTTTTTGAAATCTAAAATTGGTTACTAAACAAGTTTTTTTATTTTCAATTTCTTAAAATGAAAACTGAAAAGTGAAATGATTATCAAACATCCCTAAATTGACCACATTATGTTGCCAACTAGATTTTTCTTTTTCTTTTTTTTGAAATCAAGTAATTTATTTATTTATTTTAACTTCTTCTCTTCTTCAAGTTTTTAGAAAGTTTGAAATAACTAGTTAGCCCAACCCCAAAAAGGAGAAATGCTTACGTAAAACGAGAGATAACACTAATTTGCTATCCCCAACAATTTACGGTATGGCATGCGTGATAACTTTTTTATGTAGCATATTGTGATTGGCTAAGGATGGCAAAACAATACTATCCCTATTTCATACAAGTTTTTCTGCCCAAAAAGACTTAAAAAGTAGTTAAGTTCATAATTATCTCTTACCCAATCAGCTATAACACCCAAAAAAAATCTAAAAAAGCAGCCAACATAATACCCATTTACCCAATCACTATATTAAAAAAAAAAAAAAAGGAATATAAAATATAGAAAAAGGATCCCATGCCTATGAGGTTTCTCCATCACTTCCACTCTATCAGAAAAACTTGTATGAAATGGGAGTAGCACTATTTTGCTATTCCCAGCCAATCATAAATTCCCACGTAGAAAAATCCGAGCAAGTCCGTTGGTCTCCTTTGACTTGTTGACTTTATAATACAATTAAAGGTCCGCATGTCTTAATTTCGATGACCAATAAAAATTGTACAATTCTTCTACAACAAAACCACCCGAAGAAGCACAAAATAACAGCAGTCGGATAAAGTCGTATATGACCCAAAAGAGAGCAGAAACTGTCACCGCAAGAGAACCCACCACCATAAGAACAAGACTCGGCAGAGTTGCTTATACTACAACACTCTGTCTTGGCTGGTTAAGAACACAATAACATAGTAATTATTGGGTTCGTTTCAAATGCCCCTTGTTTCTGTTCATCACTTCTTTTTCTCAGCTTGAATTGTGCAATGGAACAACCCAGAAGACAATAAAGCAAAGTATACCCTACTTCATCATACAATCACTACAGACTGAATTTCTTGGATCAACTAACAATGCCACGAAATCTCCAAATCGTTAAAACGCAACATTCAAAATTTATTTACACCTAAGATGCCAAATACTAATATCCTTTGAGGTCATACTGTTCTTCCAATGCTAACTCGAGAATGATTTCGGACTTGTGCTTCCCATTTTTCATATTTAAAGCTTCAGTGGTAAACCATCCTCAATATAACCTCCACCAGGGCAAATGAAAACCACCCCTCATGTCCTTGTCACAGTAGAATTCCATGTTGCTCCAATCAATGTGCCAACCTTCTCTCCCATTATGGCTTTTGAGATGTTACCAGGTTTGTTTAGATTGAACACAACAACTGCATCAGACGAAAGAATCAATAAGAGCCTGTTGAACAGGGTAATAAGTTTGGATATTACAAATACCAAGATCAATCTAAATGGCATTAGGTAAAAAAGATAAAAGGAAAAGAACTGAAAAGCAAAAATTATATATATTTTGGATACTTGTCTAAACATTCCAGTAATGTAATTAAAAAAACAATAAATAAATAAATAAATAAATAAAACATACCAGGAATGTTGTTTAACTGACATAAAGTAATGGCAGTCATGTCCATCACTGAAAGATCTTTGGACATCACCTCCTGATATGTTAGATTATCAAGAAGACGGGCATTTGGGTTACACCTTGGATTGTCGTCGTAAACCCCATCAACATTTGTAGCTTTCAGTACAACCTCTGCATTGACTAGATCAACAAGAAAATGAAAGACAGTTTGAAACAAAGAATATAGTTCGTGAACTTACCAAGATTTCTAGTTTTGAACACAACCTCTACATTGAATGAAATATAATAAAATTTGAAGCAAAGCAAAATAGTTACTTAATTGACCTTTTCCATCAAAGATAAGTTGAAATTCAGCAATCAGGATTATATGGTGCCACAGTCAAGACAGTGTTAGAACAAACTTGGTATATTAGTAACTTTGGGCAAATTTTGAAATTTTTTGAAACATACTATATAAATGATTTTGAACCACATTGGTTTGCCTCACTATGATAGATACCATGAAGTCTCATTAAGCCAAGGCAGCACTCAAACACAAAAGATTCAACTTAGTTTCTGCACCACGAAGTGCTGCAGCAGTATCTGTGGTAAGGAATGGATTTCCAGTTCCTGCTGCAAAGATCACTACCCTCCCTTTCTCCAAATGCCTCACAGCCCTTCGACGGATGTAAGGCTCTGCAACCTCAGACATACGAAACGCAGTCTGCACTCGAGTAGGGATGCCTATACTTTCCATTGTTGCTTGAAGAAATATTGAATTCATGACAGTTGCCAACATCCTATAAAATTGAATGTAAACAGTAAATAGAAAATAAAAGAGGAGAAATATGCACACTTCAAAGAAAGTTTCTAAGCTTAAAAAATATAATACTCCCTCCAAACCCCAATTTTCATGTCATATAAGGCAAATATTGCTCAACTTTCCGATACGTACCACTACCCATTTCCTTTCATCCAACATTTTAAAGTTGGAAATGGTAAATATTGGGAAATTCAAGTTAAAATAGTGAGTGAAGGGAGTATTGTGGTCTACTAAGTGGTGCTAATTACAATATAGCCCACATTTTGTACAGGTCCTACAAGCATTGCTAAATGACTAGGAACAAAGTTCCTGTTTCTATATCTTCTTTAGTGTTACAAAACAAAAGTATCTGGTACAATCCGGGGAGAGAGATAGAGGGAGAGAGAGAGAGAGAGAGCATATGGATGAAAAAGCACTAAGGTCCAAAACTTCAAAAAATAGCATTTTGCATCTACAACTTCATTTTAATTTTATGCTTCTGATATAACATATTCTGTTAGATTGAAAGATCAACTACTCAGGAATCAAATTATCCCAAGTCCACAATACATGAAATGCACAAGCTTCAGATAAGTAATCACCCAATCACACTGCAAATTATAAACATGTGAAAACACAACTGCATAATACCAAAAATCCTGACAGGTGAGATCAAACAACATTCAGACAATCCAGATAAAAGGAATTACCCAATGTAATCAGCAGATGATCGGTCCAGACCGCTGCTTCCAGCCCAGGAAGATCCACGGAAGATATTTCCCCCACCAACCACAATTGCAACCTGAAATATTTTACTAAGATGACTAACACATACCCAGATGCCAATAAACTACGTTTTTGGATTTCATAAGCTCCCTGAATCTCATTAGTACAATCTGATGAGCTATTTATAAGAATACTAAACCATTGGAACAATTCCAATTTATGCAATGCCAACATTATGCTGGATATTTCAATTAAAAAAGCCTACAATCCAATTGTTCTTATCCTGAATCATTTCCCAGTCTGCATGTTAATCTGTGCATAGATAATTCTGGAATTCCGAAATTTCACTAAGTTTAACTATATAAAACAGTTATTGTAATCATCAACCTCGCATGAAAATAATATCACAAGGAAAATATTAAAATTACTTTTTTGGGTGCGTGTGTACACACCCCTACCTCAAGTATATAAAGAGAATAGGCCCTGTAAAATACAGTTCTCTAATGTAAAGCATTGAACGTTACCTCAATGCCAAGACGAGTCACCGACTCACCAATGCAACCTCACTTGCAATTTCCATTGTTACCTAATATTGTAAGGGGAAAAATACTCCCATTTCAGAAACCAAGAAAAGAAGGGTAATTATCACAGAATGGTTTAAGAATTTATCAGACCTTTGGGTCAATATTCTGTGTGTGATCTCCAGCAAGTGCTTCTCCGCTTACTTTAAGCAAGACCCTTTGCCATTTATAAGATGTTCCAGACAAGCAATTTCCATTCATTGTCACCCCAAAGGGAGCCAGAGATGGCATTTGAGTATGTCTGTAAAACGACATGAAGCTAACAAAGTAGAAACTGGAGAAATGTGTCTAAATTAACAGTAGAAGACTAATACAAGAAGAAAAATCATTGCAATTTTCTCAAAATTCAACATCCAAGAATGCAACATACCCTTAAAGTACTATCCCCGAGTAAAAACAGCTAACAACAGCAATAATTCCTTGAACCGTGGTGAATCATCCAGGGGAAGATGAAGGGTTCAAGCACAGATTGATTATTATATATTTTACAAAATTGGATATCTCACCACAAAATCAAGTATTTATAAGGGAAAAATTGCTTGACTAGCTCAGGAGTATGTGCTAGTCAACTAAGGACCCACCCAGTGTAACTGAGATCGCTCCAGCCCCTTGCTACTGCAATCCGGATTTAGGACCCAAAACATGGTGCAATCTCACTCTGGATCACTATGAAAAGAAAAATATACAAGAAAATTATCTTTCTATCGGTGATGTACAAATGTGGTTGAAAAGATATTTAAAGTAACAAAGCAACCCTAATTAGAGTTCTAATACGTCATGTGGTCCAAAGGTGTGAACTAATTATAACTACCTCCAGCACACCACGTTCTAACTAAAGTAACTTAAAATGTAACCATGCTTATATCACATAGAAGATTGGACAACGCCCTATGTAAAATTGATCCACCAGTTGCAAGCCACTTTGTGACTGGCCCAAATATGGTCACCAAGAATCAGAATATTTGAGCATATGAGAACTTGGGAGCCATATTCAGACCAATGGTCTGTAATACTTTGTAAATTATCATGCACTTGCAGCATGCAAATTCTACACCACAATAGTAGCTGCCATATTTCTAATCACTCCAATACTGGTGATGGATGTGTATAACATCGTGTGAACATACACATGCCAATCAATCGAAATAATGAGTCCTAGAATGTTCTGAACGAATACAGATGATGCAAAGGGAAGATGTTTGTAGCTAGTGCTATGAGCCAAGAAAAAACTTCATTCTCTACACACCATCTTAAACGCTGAATGCAAAAATGACAATTCTCATCAACAAGCGTGTATGTGAAGAGTAGAGATTCTACGGTCAATTTTCACCTACATTTTCTTTTTGATGAATAAACTCAGATCAGTTGACTAAACCCTACTATTTGCATAGGTAGTACCAAGAATTAGAAGCAATTTTTTAATAGTGGTTGATATACTGTATCATTATGGGTTGGAGCGCCCATGAACATATGCTGCTTAATAATATATTGCTGGATCTGTAATTTCGAGGGGATATTGCAGATTTTGGGTTAGCTAGATTGAAATAGGAGACTCCAGTTGTTTCTAGAGTACGATGAGTCTACATGAATGGTGGGCACCGAGGGTTGGAGGGAAACAAGGAGTTGATGAAGAACGAAAAGTATGGAGCAGAGGATAATGGATATGTGGTTGAGGATAAGGATTGATGTTTAAGGAAAATGGATTCATGGGTCGAGATGGAACAAATGGACTATGTAATTGGACTGCAATTTAATGGATATTGTGAATAGGATGTTAAGGAGTGACTAAGTAAACTGAAATGATCATTCAAGTAGTGAATTGTCGGGAAATTTTGAGAGTACTCATAAAACCCAGACATGTAAGAAACAAAAGGAAATAGCCCAGAAAGCTATTCTACCTATAAACACAGTCAAAACACAAAAATAAGCCAGATTACTGAATTGCAACCCCACAATTCCCATGAATAATGAAGGGTGGAATATCTCTAATGATGTCCAAATATGTACTCTCCCACAACGAAATGGTCTCCTCCTCCACCCTTCCTTCAAAATGAAGCCCAAAAACTACCATTTTTATTGTTCACAGCATCCATGGGTGCAATCACATTCGATCTGGGAATATTTACATAACATTGAAATTTAATACAAAGTTTAAGGACCAAAGTAATATTAAAGTTCTTCACTTTCATTAACAAACCTTATCAAATTATTGCAACCATTTTATTTCTTTTGCAACTTTTGAAACTTACAGAGCATAAAAAAGAATGTTCTAAAAATTAACGTTATGATTCCCCCACTCAGTCAACCAAAACAATCACAACAATGGGAAAAAAAAGCTTAGTTCAAAAAATTAATAAATGAAACGCGAATGCAGTTGAATTCTGAATGAAAAGGGGCAGGATTAACTGACACAAATACAGTTGAATTCTGAATAATAAAGGGGAAGGATTAACTGACACTAATTCTTTGTACAATTTCTTTTTGCTGATCTTGCAGTCGAATTTGATGTTCTAATCATGCTCGTTCAATTTTTCAGTGGGATATATCTAACCATTCATAATTGATGTGGTACTAAACATATACTTATCATCAACATTTTCTTAATATAAATGAACCTACTTTGTCGGATGCTTGCCCACATTAGATAAACTTGAAATTAGGTGAACATTAGATATATGATTAAAGCATCGAAAAAAAAAAACTGTTCCTATAAAAGATATTAATCTGTACCACAAAAGTATAATAACTAGCTAGTTTTACACCATTGCTAATTGGTACTGCCCACACTAAAATGATTAATAGTCTCAAGGAACATGGCTTTGAACATAATACAGCCATTCATAAACCATAAACTTACTTTAAAAAATCATAACCACCTTCAACTGAGAAGCCCAGTCCAATTCCAAGAGTTCCACTTAGACATTTCTACAAACACCTAATACCCCTAGTTCTTTCAAACTTCACCATAAAACCGGAATTTCGTCACTACCCATTACATCAATCATAGAAGGAAAGTCACTTGTAGTCCCATACCTTACGTTCACAAAGTCAGAACTGGAATCCATTTCAGAAGATGAGCAGTTAACCACCAAACGCCCATGCAAGTGTTGATTACTCGCCAACAAATCATGGTAACGGGAACTCAAAAGATCTCAGAGACGAACATGAAAATGAAGAGGGCAAAGAAGAAGAGGAGGAGGATGAGACGGTATTGAAAGAAAGAATAGGGACAGAGGAGGTGGAAATTGCCATAAAAAACTGAAAATTAAATTTTTTTTTTTTTTTTTTTCCTTTTTTCAAAGTCCTAGCGCCAAGCTCTCGCTTCCAGCAGTACTCATTTTCAGCAAAGATAACTCTCTGTCCCTTTCCCTTTTTTTTTTTTCTTTTTTTTTTTTTCATTTTCTTTGTATATTTTTAAAGTTTCTTTTAGGTCAATAATGTCTTTTTGTTGTGTTTGTGGGACTCTAATTTAAATGTCTTTTTGACATTTTCAGACATGGGCCCATTTCATCCAAATATTGAGCTGCCTTTGGTGGTGATGGGTTCTGTTTTATCAGAATTCTACTAACGTTCTCGATGTCGGTATCATCAGTCTTGCTGAGAGAGGAATTGTGAACTATGTAGCACAAACACTCCGTAAGGCTGAAGTATCAGAGTATTTGACATGTGGACACGCCTCGGACACAATTTGGATACAGGTCAACAGTCAAGACACTTTTGGACATGATCAACTGAAGTCAAGACACGGCAGGGACCATTTTGGAAAATTTTAAAATAAAAACTGAGGTCACAACAGAATTATTGAAACAATTGTGGGCATTTTTGAAATAGTTTTAAAAAGCCCCATCTTTCATTAAAAAAAAAAGCCCAGCTTTTCTTCTCTCCCTCTCCACATATTCTTTCTTCTCATCTTATTTTAAAGGGTTATTTATTCAAATGGTCCTCAAACTTGTACCCAATTTATATTTTGGCCCTAAACTAAATTATTCGTTCAAATGGTCCATAAACTCAATATTATTTGGTCCATTGGTCCTACCGTTACATTCTGTCAATGTTGCTATCAAATGTAAGGGTAAACTCGTCCATAACCGTCCACAAGTCTACTCTTAAACAACAAAGGCACCATTTTTATCTACCTTCTTCTTCCTATGTTCCCCAAATTGAAACCTAAGTGCAGATGAAAGAGAAAGGCCTCATGTACAAGAAGCAGTAAAAGAAGGTTCCCGAATCCGTCACCAAAGTCAACGATATCGACACCATCATCGAACAAGTCGACGAGGCCGATCACCTTTTCTCCATCAACAACCCAACCCCAAACCTCCTTATAGACTTGTGTGTATGTGTGTGTGTGTGTGTGTGTGTGAGAGAGAGAGAGAGAGAGAGAGAGAGAGAGAGAGAGAGAGAGAGTCGGTGCCTAAAATATCCATGCCACGGCATAATAGCTCATGTATGTGTATGTGGCTAATCTAATAGTAGAAGGACAAAGAAAGAAAGAAAAGGGCATATCAAATTTGGGGTTTCATGTCATGGGAAAATGAGCTTCAACAACACACACTCCAGCCAGTCCAGTCCACAAAAGATGCCCTTGTGCTTTTACGATGCTGTTTTATTTTTATCAAAGGTTAACTAGTGATTTTCCCCCTACACTTGTACCTAGGTTTCACTTGACCCTCTATCCTTTTTTTTTTAAGAAACTTAAGGACCCGAACTATTTTTTTTTTTGCCAATATCCCCCCTGATGTCAAAATCTGCCACTTCACATCCATTCTACCATCAAGTTGGAGGTTACTTTTGTCATTTCGTGTCTCCACTCAACTCAACCTAGGCTTCAGCTATCACTTCCTTCTTTTTGGCTCTTTTTTCCCAAATCAATTTCCCTCCATTTTTCTAACCTCCATTTTTGTACCCTAATAAAAGGGGATCTAGGGTTTAGGAGAAAACCCAATATTACTAGATAAGCAGGTCCTTACCTGGCAGAAGTCATGGAGGTCATGGGTCACAGAGGTGGAATAGGTGAAGAGGGTAGTTCATGGATGGTACGTTCAGTTGTTTGCTACTGTGGGAAGACTGTGAAAATCCAAACATCTTGGACTACTGCACATCCATGAAGGAGGTTTTACATCTATGAGAGGGTAAGTTTGTAATTGAAATTTGGGTTGCCGATTAGAAATTTGGAATGATGCACATCGTTATTTTTTATTTTTTTTATGTATCAGTTGTGTTTTGACAATTTTGTTTCCAATTGCCCAAAAGGTCATATAAGCAAGCAAGTAAACATATGTGTTGCAACACTATCCAACCAAAACATATCCATTCTAAGCAAAGATATCCATTACAAAACATCTGTTTCAAGACCAATCCAAGTAAAACATATGTGTTCCAATATTAATCCAACCAAAACATTTGTGTTCCAATACTAATCCATTGAAATCAGTCTAAGAATCCTAGGACCATATCAGCTACAAATTCATCAAAATCAAATGTGTTCCAAAACATATCCATTACAATACAAAATAAGCAGTCCTAATGTTTTGGTGTTCCAAAAAACCTTTAAGCCCCGTGACCACATATGAACCAAATCAGCAAATCTCAACTACACTCTCCATGGCCTTGATCTTTTTGCTAGAGATACATTTTTTGAGTTTGGTTGAAAAGCATGCCCAATTTGATTTCCCTGTAAGGTAGCACCAGTTTGAGCAAGCTGCCTTGTTTGTTGAGACACTCCCCCCCCCCCCCCCTTTCTCCCCTATTTGAATGACCAAAATCAGCAAATCAATCAAAATTTGGTTTTAACATTTAATTTAATTATTGAAAGCAAATAAGTACGTATGGTATTACCCCAAACTTTGTTCTTCTAATAGGTCTAGCTTGGATTAAAATCTCAGGTTAATCTGGTTGTCTTACATGAACACTTGGCATACTTGTTCCCCTTCCCCTACCTCAAACTCTTATTGCCCTACCCCTGCCTCTAGCTTGTTCCTTGAACAAAAAATAATCAAAAAGTTTATATCAAATAAAGGACCAAAATTGTGCCTTCAACAAAGTTCATATCAACAAAAGTAATCACAGAGTTCATACCTGTCTTCTGCCTCTTTCTCCATTGTTGTCACAACTTAAAGAATTGTGACCTTCACCTCCACAAGTTTTACAACAAATGACAATCTCATATCTCTTCAGCTTTGTTGCATTTTTGGTATCTCATCAGGTTCTTTTTGCCTACTTGTTCTATGCCTTTTTGGTTGTTTGTGGTAAAGAGGTGGCTTGATGGATCTATGACCTATTTTTCTCCAGTATTCTTGATTAGGCATTGGAGATATATAACTCTCATAAGCCTTGTCATATGCAGCTCTTTTGTAAAGTGAATGCACAAAGTCATAAGGGCTCTTCTCTCTTTTGGCAATTGCAGCCATAACATATGAATAAGGGATTCCACATAGGTCCCACTTTCTACAAGTGCACGTGTGCCTGTCCAAATCCACTACATACATCCCACCATGGATGTTATTAACTTGATATTTCCCCCCACCAGCATATGATGCTATGCAATGAGCACTCTCAGTTGTTAGCTTCTCAATAATTCCAAAAATCCTAGGACCAACATCATGTGTCCAAACAGTTTCTCTAAGTCTAGCCATTCTTACTTCAAATAACTTTGAATTCTCTCTAGTAGTGTCAGAATTGGCTTATCCCTTGCTTCAATAATAGCTGAGTTAAAAGACTCACACAAATTTTTAAGAAGCATATCACACTTAGAATGAGTTGTGAAGTGTGACCTACTCCAATGACTTGTTGGTCTTTCTTGAAGCCATTTGTAAGCTGCATCTAATTAAGATAACATCTCCTCCATTTTAGCTTCAAAAGTGGGTATTGTAGTTGATCTAGCTGCTGCCCACAATCTTTGCTTAAATGCTAGTCCACTATGACCAGCAATCTTGAAATTATTGTGGAGGTGCCTAACACAATGCCTATGTTCAACAGTGGGAATCAAATCCCTAATGGCTTGCCCCAAACCCTTACTTGTTGGTCTTTCTTGAAGCCATTTGTAAGCTGCATCTAATTAAGATAACATCTTCTCCATTTTAGCTTCAAAAGTGGGTATTGTAGTTGATCTAGCTGCTGCCCACAATCTTTGCTTCAATGCTAGTCCACTATGACCAGCAATCTTGAAATTATTGTGGAGGTGCCTAACACAATGCCTATGTTCAACAGTGGGAATCAAATCCCTAATGGCTTGCCCCAAACCCTTTTGCTTATTTGACATAAACACCCAACCATTACCATTTTCACACTCAACATCAGCAAAGAAAATCTCCATAAACCATGTCCAAGTCTCGGTATTTTCTACTTCAACCCCAGAAAATGTGACAGGGTACATCCCATTATTTGCATCAATACTAATTGCATTAAAATATGTCTTGGATGACTTCCATTTACATGACAACCATCGAAACCCACAATTGGCTTGCATCTTGTAATAAAGCCCTTCTTGAATGCACCAAAACAGATATATATTCTTTTAAATACTAGGTTCTCCCCTCACAAATTAGTCTTGATTAATACAATGCTACCTGGATTGTTTGCCTTCAACTCTTCACAATAATCCCACAATTTTGCATACTGCTCTTCAATACTTCCATGTATTCTATCTTTAGCTATGTTCTTGGCTTTGTAAAACTGGTTTGTAGTGATATCTATATCATAATTCTTCCTCACTATCTTCATGAAATCTGACACAGACATATTAGGATTATCTTTCAAGTCCCATCAAACCTTTGAGCAAGCCATGAAGAAGTGGCAAACTTGGTCTCCTGCATCCTTCCGCATACATGCTTAGATTGATATGTCTTGATCCTAGTAGTAGGCCCTATACCCACATAAAATGCATATACCAACCAATCACACTTTATATCCCTCTTTTCTTTACCCTTTTCTCCATTTTCTTCTCCACCATCCTCTCTAGCATTTCATACACGTTTTTCTCTATTTTTTTCTCCATTTGTTTTTCCTTTTTTTTTTTTCAGCCTTTCCTCTACTT
The DNA here is from genome assembly GCA_020226455.1 of Prunus salicina. Lineage (NCBI taxonomy): Eukaryota > Viridiplantae > Streptophyta > Magnoliopsida > Rosales > Rosaceae > Prunus > Prunus salicina. The sequence goes on from CM035343.1 coordinate 32,068,431, forward strand.
CCACACACCACCCTAACCTTGTGAGGGTCATTCTTGACCCATCTCAATGGCCAAGCACTTAAAACTGCATAGAATCTTATTACCTCCCTACATTGTTCCATGTTAGTGTAGGGGTCTTTTTATTCCAGCAGCCTGATGAATGGGCTTGGGCTGCCGAAAAGAGAAACATGTATGAAATTGCCCCTTGAGTCTGAGTTCAACGATCAGGCCCCAAAAGTATTTCGAAAGGGTAGCTAAGCCTTAGGAAACACATTGGTCTTCTTCACCATTGAAACCAACAGTCGCTTACAGATAAATTCTTGGCTTGACATGAGAAGCTTGTGGCATAGGAGCTGAGCACTCACAAGTTTAGCATGAAAGAGAGAAAACTGTGATTTCCTATGAGAAACAGAGGTTCAAAGCAAGGGGAAGGGATTCTAAGAAGGTTTGTTGAAGAGAGAGAGAGAGAGAGAGAGAGAGAGAGAGAGAGAGAGAGAGAGAAAGATGGGGGTATATTGGGTGTGTTGAGTAGTTTCCGATAGCTCAACGAAAACTCTATCAAGCTTTGGAACAGTTTACCAAAAGGGAAAATGAGGGAGATGGAAGGATGGGTTCGAAATTGCAGAGGTTTCAGAGGGGAGAGATAAAGCTTGCTCTCTTGGATGTGGGTTTTGAAAGAGAGAGAGAGGAAGAATGGAAGAACAAAGCATGAAATTGAAGGGTTCCATAGGGGATGCTTGCCTTCGATGATTTGTCTTGGTTGCTGGGAGGCTTGCAGCAATGCAGGTGAGTTTTTGAGATCAGATCTGAGGTGTGTTTGCTGGGTAGAAAGTGCTTCCTTTTATAGGCACTGAAAACCTTAATTTTGTCAAGCCATCCTCTCTCTTTTTCCTCACTTTCTTCCATTTACTCTTGTTTGGTGAAATTTTCCTAGCCTGAACCCATAGGCATGCAGCTTTTTGGGGTTCCAAGCTTCTCAGGCAACTGGACTTCTCCATGTGGGTGAGGAGCCACCCACTTTTGTTTCTTGTTTTCTTACCAAAGCTTGAAGAGGAAAGAATGGGTAAGGGTGCTAGTCCAAAAAGGTGATCAGCATATAGGTTTGCTTGGTTTTGATGGTTTTGACAGATATGCTGGATATTTTCCACGATGCTGGGTTGGGCTATTGGTATTTTGTTTCCAACGCCCTATGAGTTTGCTCAAGTTGCTGGAAACAACCTATTTGATCAAGGTGCTGGATATTTTGGCTGATGTGGGATTTTTCCAAGTGTTTGCAAGCCATTGGATATTTTCCTAAGTTATTGGGCCATTCATTCTCTCTCATGCTTACCCATATATTTGGGCTCAAGAAATGGGTTCAAGTTTTGGTGCTCCCAAGCAGCCCAAAACTTCCACTTCTTGGTCCATCAATGGGCCTAGTGAATGCTCGTAACCATTCATACCATAACCCGCTCAACAAGCCCCAGGCATTTGCATGGCTTGGGCCCACTTAAGCTTAGGGTAGCGTGGCATGTTGCTTAAATAAGGATTTTCCGCTTGGTGTTGTATTGGGCCGAAAATATATTTGGGCCCAGCCTTGGATTTTTTGGGCCTTCTTTTTGCAAACTCCATTGCAATATGAAATACTTGATTAAATAAATCAGTCTCCCTTTTGAATTGCTTGAACCTAGGGGCTTTTCTTCTGCAACTAACCTTTTTCACAACTGTATTTTCATCAACTTCATCTTCCTCTTCTAAAACACTCAGAAGGTCTTGTAAATGGTGGTCATCACTTGGAACATCACCAAGTTCTCTTTGTGGTTCTTCAATAGCTTCATCCACTGCACGCCTATCAGACCAACTGTCATCTTATGCTCCCTTTTGTTTGTCTTGTTCTTCATATGTTTTTTCATAGACACTATCTATGAACTGCATGTGCTCTTCCTCGTCATCCTCTCCATCAACATTTACATCTTCTTCCTCATTTAGCTGTTGCTCCTCATCTTCCTCTTGAGTAGCCTCATCTTCATATTCATCATCTACATCACCAGCAATGCTCACATCATTATGTACGTCTACTTGTATCAATTGTGGTTGAAGCAAATTTTGAAAATTAAATATAGGTGCAGAGGCTTCATTCTCTAACAAGGTGGGTTCTGGCTTTTCTGTGATGTACAAACCTTGAACCCTTGATGTAGGTATATCATGCACAAACTCAAGCACATCTAAGTCTCCTTGAATTGCCACATAACCCAATGTTGTGGACATGTAGTGATAATCGAGTTTTATGTGGTTGTACCCTAGTGATTCAGTAATATCATATAAGTCTAGCATAGATAACTAATCTGTATTACAGTTGTTTGCCCATTGTACAATATCTCCCACATACTTTCCTTTTTTAAAATACCCCCCATGGTGAATTACAATAGTAAATAACTATGGATTACCTACAAACAATAAAATTTAATTAACTCAGCAACTTCAATTTAAACCTACCAATTGAATCAAGCTTTTACTAACATCAGCCACACAAAGATAAAGCAAAGCACATGCTTTACTTTGGGACCACACTTTTTCCTATGGGAGTTTCACTAATACACCCAAAATAGAGGCTAAAATTATATATATATAAAAAACCCAACATGAAAAACATTTTATAAACACACCCAAAACCATTTATTAAACACACTCAAAACCTATTTATAAATACACCCAAAAAATATACAATGGTTGATTTTTGGGTTGATTTTGGGTGTGTTTATATGTTTTAAATAGTGTTGGGTTTTTTTTATAAATTCATGTCTAATTGAGTTTATTTATAAATTTGTATTTTTCTATTAAAAAATGAATCTTACATAAAGGCAAGAAGATAGAAGAATCCAATTCTATTGATAACCTACAGACCACAACCACTTAAATAATGAAAAGAAAGGGAAAGTTGAAGACTTACTATATGTGGGAGCATGCCCACTGCTCCGCACTTTGACATGCATCTTTCTTGGTCTCCAGAAAGTGTTGCTTTGACATTCCTATGACAACCTCGCCGATTTGTCAAATCTAGCTACTATGCAGCTTGATTTCGTGAAATCCCCAATTCCCCCCAAAACTTTCGAACCCTATAGTTGTGTGAATGAAGTCTTTGACCAAGCCTTCGTTTTTTGTCAAAACTCTGACCTTGCCTCCTTCGACTTAAACTAGGTTGACTTGAGTGGAGACGCAAAATGACAAAAGTAACCTCCATCTTGACAGCAGAATGCATGGGAAGTGCCAAATTTTGACACATCGAGGGGCACATTGGCGGGAAAAAAAATGCTTCAGGGCCTTAATTTTCTAAAAAACATGATAGGAGGCCAATTGAAAGTTAGGTACAAGTTCAGGGGGTAAATCATCACCTAACCCTTTTTATCCATTATTGAAATCAACTCAACTCTTTGGCCCAAATTGATCTTAATTGGGTGACTTGGGTTGGGTCTAGGCATTCTTTTGGCTCAATTGTAGAGAGAGAGAGAGAGAGAGAGAGAGAGAGAGAGAGAGAGAGAGAGGATAGATGGGGGTTGGGATTGGAGTGGGGGAGGATAAGATGGGGTGGGGTTGGGTGGGTTTTTTTTTATACATATTTTTTTATTTTTTTAGTTGTCAAAAGTTTTATTTACCCCTATAAATATAGCATGTGCTGCTCACATGACTAGGGAAAGATGTGTATATTGCTTTATTTTGTTTAGGGAAAGATGAGTAATGCTAATTCAAATTAGCCCTCCTCTCATGCTCAATCATATTTTGTGGTGCATTAGTTATTATGTATAAATGATGAATATGAGTACTTTGTTTTGTTTTATTGTATTATGACATTGAAGTATCGAGTATAATTTTTTTTTAATACAAGTATATTATAATTTTATTAAGATTTATTATTATTTCAATTCATGTCCCCATGTCCGTGTCCGTGCAACATAAATTGTGAGTACTCTAGGTTTGGTTTTATTGGGATCTCAAGGTCAGTGCTTCATCTTTTTCTATCAAAATATAACAAGAAATTAAGACCATCTACAATACATGGTAATGTCCCAAGTATCATTTACATGGGCAAGATATCCTGCACATCTCTTCTTGAGTAATCATTTACCCGTTAAGGTTGAAATAAGACAAGATGGGAGAACTTTATGCTCTCCACAGAAAGTTACTTCTGGCTGCCCCGGGCTTCGAAGTGTAACCTCCTTCCGGAAACAATCAATAGAAGCATGATGTTTTTCCAACCAATAGGCCAAGGATCGGGAGCCCAACAGGGGCAGGGATATGTTGCCTAGCAAGGGCAGGGTAATGGTGGTCAGAGTAAGGAACAGAAAGGTGCATCAACTTCAGCTACAGGGTCTTCTTTCAGCAGCAAAGTTCAGTCTACTTTCAGAGGTAGGGGTGGTAGGCGCCAAAGAGGTCAAGTGAGGCATCCGGTGACTCAAGCTCGTGTGTTTTCCATGATCCAGCATGAGGCACAGGCCACGCCTGATGTTATCATTGGTATGTTATCTGTCATTGGATACCTTGCACGTGTTTTATTAGATCCAGGGGCCACACACTCATTTATTGCAAATAGTTTTGTCCTTTATGCAAGTGTCAAACCCACACCAATAGACGGAGAGTTTAGCATTGCTTTACCTACTAGGGATGTCCTTTTCGCAAATAGGGTGTTTAGAGGTAGCTTTGTTCAAGTGGGCGATGCGCCACCGAGAAATGACATGGATTTATTAGGGACATTCCCATTTAAAATGCCCAACTTCTCCACAAAAGAAACAACCTGTGCCAGTTTCTTGACTCGTCTTCCAATCTGCACATTCTGGGGGTGCGTTTCTCTGTGAAAATTCTTTAGCTGTGCTAGCCATTGATGATTGACCCACACTTTGAACCCAGGCTGTTCTGGGTCCAGATCTTCCACTCCCAGATCCTGATCCGCGTCCCCCAGACAAACCACCTGTAGAAGAACTGGAACTTGACCCCCCTCTCTTGGATGGACCCTAACTTGGTCCACCAAAGCTAGTAGTATCCCGGTGACGTCTCGCCATCCCCGATGCTCTAAGTGTCCGTGACACATGATCAACAGCTTGAGCCATCATTCTCATAGAAGGATATGTATTTGCAGTTATCACCATTTGGATCTCAGCCCACAAACCTTTTTCAAACCTTTTACATTTCTCTTATTCATTAGGAACAATCTCTGGACAAAACCTGGACAATTCATTGAACTTGTGTTCATACTCCAATACCGACATAGTCTCCTGTCTCAATCTTAAGAACTCGGCTTGCTTGGCATCACGGTAGGAGCAAGGATGAAACTGCCTATAAAACATATTCTGAAAATCTTGCCAAGTGATAGTACTAGGATCGGCATAGCCCCTCTGAACTTACTCCCACCAATAAAAAGCATTCCCCTTCAAGATAAAAGTGGCCAAACGAACCCGGTCTTCCATTGGACACCTCATAACTTCGAAAACTCTCACTAGATCAGTGAGCCAGTTCTCAGCTTCCACCGGATCAACACTACCTTGGAAATCACGTGCTCCCAAATCCTTAGCTCTCTTGATGTCCAGAGTTTCATTAGGGTGTCTCCCTTGTAGAGCAGTCGCCACAGTACGAGTGAACTAATCCAGCACTTGCTGTAGGTTGGGATCAACCTCACCCATACCTTCTGGATGGGGTGGATGTGGATCACCATCCCTCTGAGGGCGGGTCATCGGTCTCCCACGTTTAGGAGGCATGCTCTAATAGGAAGTAAACAGGAAATCATCAGTTCTCAAAAAGCATAAAAGCGTTTGGTCCGAAGGAAAAACAAGAAATTTCATAGGAAATAAATCAGTGACAGCCCCTCTACGCATATTAGGACTAACGCTCTGATACCAAGTTGACAGGATCCAACCCGAATTCCCCTTGGAATCAGTGCCAAATCCTGCTTCCCTTCCGACACCCATAGGATGCCGGGCCCACTACATGTTTACGAACTCGTGAAGTGAGCCCTACGCAACGGAACAACTCAATTCCCCAAAATCCTTTCCAAATTAAAAATGACCAATTTACCCTTACCTTTAAGGGTAAAAATGTAATTCCACTGTTAAATTCTTAATTTAATAATTATTTTAGATCAGGATGTTACAATGCATTTTCAAACGAATTGTACTAATTCCTTCAGTTTCACATGGACTGTCATCTCCCATGAAAACAACTCCACCTCTCAACGCCTTAAAGTTAAAGAACCAGTTACTATGAGGACACATATGATGAGTACAACCCATATCCAAAATCTACCCAGTAGAATAATTATCTGATGATGAAGCAATTAAAGCTAGCTCAAAATCACCATTTTCAACCTTTGCAACATTAACTTAGAACTCATTTTCTCTTTGCCTTTAGCCTCCAATTTTGGGCAGTCTTTCTTCTAGTGACCTTTATTATGACATAAAGCACATTCATCTATGTCCAAACTTTTTCTATTTATTGAATCTCCTCTCAGCCAAGATTGAGACTTCATCTTGTTAGTAGAAGTCCTTCTCTCTGACGATATACCTCTAACAACCAAAGCTTCAAAGGAACTATCATGATTTTTGTCTATATGCCTTACTTCATGATTTATGAAGGCATTTGACACATCTTCAAACTTCACAGTTTCCTTTCCATACATGATAGTAAGAACAAAATGGTCATAAGACTCGGGCAAATAATTCAACAATATTGAGGCCTTATCTGTTATGTTTCTTAGTTAGATTGGTGCACTAGATACTAAGTTATATCAGTTTTGATAAGAGTTTAAATAGGTTATACCTTGAGGCCCAAAACCTTGTGGAATAAGGAAAGGTTTTGAGGCCTATTAAGGGGCCCTATTTATTTCCTTTTTTGCGTGAACTGTTTTGGTGGGCTTGGAAGATTAGTCAAGTTGGCACTCAGTGATGAGTAGAGACGACTTGACCTAGCCCTATATAAGCTTAAGGCCCTGCTCTCGTCAAACACGTTCTCTAAACCCTAATCTTATCATAAAGAGAGAGCTGAAACAGATTCTGAGAGAGAGCAGAAGTTTTAAGCCATTCCTATTCATGCTGGGATTGTTACTACTACGGTTGAATGAGTTCAAAGGTCGTGTACTCAAGAAAGATGGTGTCAGGTATATCTTTATGCATTTCAATTTGTGTGAAAGATCATGAACACACACATAAAGAAATCTAATAGTTGTATCAGAGCACATGGTTGTTCGCACAAACTAAAATCATTTTTCAAGCATGCCTATTACGATTTCGTATTTGTTTATGCCATGATGAGTTTTTGGTTATGTTCAAAATTTGAAGATGGATTAAACATGTTTTCTAAATATCAAGAATATTAAAGAATATGGAAAAGCATGTTTAAATTTGATTTTTCAAATCTTCAAAACTTTAAATACATTTTTGACCTACCAGATGACCTTAAAACCCTAAAAATGCCCATATGTCACACAAAGCTGTGAGGTGTGTTAATTAGGTCATTCCCTATTCAGATATTTTGCGTAAAAAACGGACACCAAAAATACCAAAAACACTGTTCACGGCAAAGTTACTATTCACTGCAATTAATTGCATCATACCTAAATTACTTGATAAGTTTCTTCAACAAATAGAATATATCATGTAATTTGTTTATGATGGCACAAGATAACACGTAATTTGTGTAAGCTATAAGTAATCTCTTGCCACAAAGGTGTGATACTTAATTAAGGAAGCTTGCATATGTTATTTGTTAGTTTTGTGAATAAAGTTAAACGGAAAAACTGTTTTCTCTTAACAAATTTAGAATCGGTTTCTTGGAAAGTAATTATGCTTTCTTTTGCAAATCCTTACAGCTTTGAACACTCCCTCAATCAATTTCTCGCAAATTGAAAGATTCACTAGATCAAACATCAAAATATGAACATTTGATTTTGAAGTTATTCTTGGAATGACTGAGATCATTTATGCTCTCACTCATGATTATGTTTAATTCAAGCTAGTCATTTCGCTTATGTATCTTATAGTACAACTCCTAGAGCTTAGGGAAAAGGTAAAACATCTGGCGGTTAATAGGAGCCACTCATGTCAACTAATCACGAATGGAATTCTAGTAAAGAATATAGTGGAGCTAATTAAAGCGGAACGAAGATGAGCTAGAGCAAAAAAGGGTTAAGGTGCAGCGATGTCGTGACCTTATGGAGGACCCATAAGGATATACACGGCTACAAAGGACAGTCTCAGAAGTCTTAGGATTGCTATAAAGCTCGGTGTATGCGCTTATGGGAGAGGACAAAACATCAATAAGCTACTTCGATACAAGAATCTCCTGGTACAGTTTGTGAAACCTATGCCTCAACCTGAATCACCTATTGAGATTTTCGATACCACCACTAATAGGGAGATAGTGGTACTTGACCCGTTCCCTGCTAGGGAGAACAACACCTTCATGGTAGCACGTTATGATAAGAAGGATTAGATAGCTACCTGTTGATTTCATTAAATATTATTGGAGTAGTTGATTTTAAGTTGGATTCAGGATTTATTTTAGAGTTGGATATGTAGTTTCAATACCCTAAATAAAGAGAAATTTAATTTCTGTTTCAAGATATTTTGGATGCAATAAAGATGTTTTTGTGTCTCAGAATTCAAAGACAATAAATATGGATTATACTGTCTCAATTACAATAAAGATGGTAAAGTTTTAATAGCTGAATCGAGTGAGAAAAAGATTAGTAGTGAAGGAACATCCACTAGGTTATGGCATGGATGTTTAGGGCACATTTCAAAAGAAAGAATGAAAATTCTTTTTAAGGAACAAATCTTGCCATCATTGACTTTTGGTGATAACGAAATTTGTATTGAATGTGTTAAAGGAAAACTCACTAACACTAAAAAGAAATGTGCAACTCGTAATAGTGATCTTTTAGAAATCTTCCACATAGATATTTGTGGACCATTCTCTCATCAAACAATTGATGGAAATCTCTATTTCATCACCTTTATAGATTACCATTCTCGTTTTGGTTATCTATATCTCATAGCAGAAAAGTCTCAAGCTTTTAAAATGTTCAAAAAATTTCAAACTGAAGTAGAAAGACAACTTGAGAAAAAGATCAAAATTGTGAGGTTAGACATAGAGGGTGAATATTATGGATGTTTGATGAAGGAGGAAGATGTGTTGAACCTTTCGCTAGGTATCTACAAGATAATGGAATAGCTGCTCAATACACAGTGCCAAGAACTCTGCAACATAATAGTGTGGCTGAGAGAAGAAATCAAACTTTGAAGGATATGGTTCGTACATGATTTCCAAAACTGATTTTCCTAAGAGTATATGGGGAGAAGCGATCAAAACAGCAAACTACATACTTAATAGAGTTCTTAGCAAGTCCGTGCCTAAGACACCTTTCGAAATTTGGACTACCAGAAAACCTAGTCTACGACATCTTCATGTATGAGGTTGCAAGGCTGAAGCTAGAATCTATAACCCTCAAGAGAAGAAGCCCGATCCTAAAATGATTAGCTGTCATTTTATGGTTATCCTAGGGTTTTAGATTTTACTATCCAAATTATGGTACCTGAATTGTTGAGACTAGTTGTTCAGTATGAAGAACTAGTTGATCAACAACAACAAGAAGAACAAACTACAAAAAACCCACGACAAGAAAATTCACCCGAACCAATACCGTTAAGAAGTTCTTATAAAACAGAAGATCCACAAAAATTTTGGATTATGTGTACTTACATGGAGCAAATTTTGACATTGGAGATGAGGCTGATCCAACAAGTTTTAAAGAAGTTATGGAGAGTCAGAATGTAGACAAATGGAGGGAAGCAATGTTGAATGAACTCGAAAGAATGAAGAATAATTAAGTATGGGAATTAGTTGAACCTCACAACAACCAGAAATTGGTAGGCTCGAAATGGGTATTTAAAACAAAAAATGATAAGGATGGAAGAATCGAAAGATTTAAAGCTAGATTAGTAGCAAAAGGATTCACGCAAAGGAAGGGAATTGACTACACTTAGACGTTTTCTCCAATTTCCACCAAAGATTCTTTCTGCATCATTATGGATTTGGTGGCGTATTATGACCTACTTTTACAACAAATGGATGTAAAAACTGTTTTCCTGAATGGTGAACTCGAAGGAGAAAATTTTATGAGGCAACCTGAAAAGTTTGCAAAGGAGGGAAAAGAGCATATGGTTTGCAAACTTGACAAGGTAATTTATGGACTTAAGCAAGCAAGTAGGAGGTGGTATTTCAAATTCCATCAAGCTATTTCATCTTATGGTTTTGAAGAGAACATAGTCGATCAATGCATTTATCTGAAGAAGTGTGGGAGCCGATTTATTTTTTACAAATTTATAAATAAACGCAATCCTGGACATGAATTTATAAAAAAACCCAACACTCTTTAAAACATAGAAACACACCCAAAATCAACCCAAAAATCAACAATTGTATATTTTTTGGGTGTGTTTATAAATGGGTTTTGAGTGTGTTTAATAAATGGGTTTTGGGTGTGTTTCCAAAGTGTTTTTCATGTTGGGTTTTTTTTATAATCTCAGCCCCTATTTTGGGTGTATTAGTGAAACTCCCTTTTTTTTCTAGTGTTGTATGTGACGATATACTTTTGGCTACAAATGACCACAATTTGCTAAGGAGCTACTTTCAAACAATTTTGAGATGAATGATTTGGGAGAAGCTGCTTTTGTATTAGGCATTGAAATTCAGAGAGACCAAGCTCAAGGCCTCCTAGGCCTGTCGCAGAAAACATACATTGAAAGGATACTCAAGTGTTTTGACATGAGTATGTGTTCTAGACAAAAAGTTCCATTAGCTAAAGGAGATTTAAGAAGTAGCATTGCCCCAAGAGTTAAGAAGAAGAAGATAAGATGAGGAACAAGTTGCACGCTTCTCAAGTTGGAAGCATGATGTACACACAAGTGTGTACAAGGGCAGACCTAGCCTTGTGCATTAGCAAGATGGGGAGATTTCAGTCAAATCCGGGAATGCAATATTGGATAACTAGAAAGAAGATTATGAGGTATCTACAGACAACAAAGGCTTATATGTTGATTTATAGACACATAAAGAATTTAGAGCTTGTTGGTTATGCTGATGCGAATCTTGGAAAAGTAGAGGATGATTACATCTCTACTTCAAATTTTCTTTTCAAAATGGCAGGAGCAGCTGTTGCTTGTAAGAGTGCTAAACAATCTGGTGTTTCAAGTTTAACCATGTTTTCAAAATACATAGATTGCTATTAAGCCACTTCTCACGCAGTATGGCTAAGGAATTTTATTAAAGACATTAGGGTGGTGGACTCGATTTCTAGACCAATACAGATATATAATGACAACTCTGCGCTGTTTTTCACTGCATGAACAATAAGATGTCGTATGGACTTCAGTATATTAATAGAAAATATTTAATAGTGAGGGAGAAGGTAGTGGACAAATTAGTCAGGTTTGATCGTATCAGAACTCAAGATATGATTGCAGATCCGTTCACAAAATTTTTGCCTTCAAAAACTTTTATGAGACATTTTGAAAGAATGAGATTATTTCCTAGCTTTGATGTTGCAATCTAGTGGGAGTCTTGTTCCCATTATGATATTTTACTAGTTTGTTTATTTTGCTATTTTCTGGATTGAGGGATTTGCATTTAAAGATCTTAATTTGGTTGACAGTTTTATTTATTATTGAATAAATTTTACCATTTTGACTATTTAGCTGTTTAAACTTATTATGCAATTTTGTTTATGCATGTGAGTTTATGGTCTCTTTTGAGATACTATTGTTTTAATAACATTACGGATCAGTACATATTAAGGTTCGCGTTTGTAGGTGCTTCATGTGTTTTGAGATTGCATTATGTGATTATAGATGGTCTGTTTTTAATAAAGAGAGCAGTGCTTGTCTATAGTTGGTTTTGTCTTATCGCTTTTCACTGTAGCTTGAGGGGAAGGACTTAATTGTTTTAAACTCATGGCCAATAAAGATTATTAAACCTTTTGGAATACAAGAGCTTAGTGCTTGATCTAGTGGGAGAATATTATGTTTCTAGTTAGATAGGTGCACTAGATACTAAGTTATACCAGGTTTTGATAAGAGTTTAAATTAGGTTATACCTTGAGATACAAAGATGATCACCCATCAACCAAAGTAGGAAACCAAAAACCCTATCTAGGTTTTCTCAAACACTTAGCTTATATAGGACAACACAAAAAGGCAAGGGGATAGCTCCCCCTTAGTTGCGAAATTTTTGGGTGGGTATTGGGGCTCCATTTGGTCCATGGGTCATGTCATCTTATGCCACTTATCCCTTGGACCCAATAGCCTTTTGGGTTATTTTGTCCATTTCTTTTTAAATCATATTTAAAAAACCCAATCCAATATTTCTATATGTCAATATTAATTCCATAATTAATTTTTAAATTATAATTTAACTATTGAACTATAATTATAGTCTTACTTAATTGACCCCGTCGAACTATTTGACTTTGGTCAATTGCTCTAGTCAACATGTTGACTTTTGACCGTTGACGTTGACATTTGATTATCAACCATTGACTTGTGTCTCTTCATTTCATTTCTCCTCATTTGTATCTCTAATCCCATTCTTTAAATGTGCAGATCCGTAGGTTTCCTTTAGCAAGTAAGTGGGTTGACTCAACTCCTCAGAGATGATATACGAATTAAAATCCACAATTTAATTCTTCATATTAATAAAGGTTAATTGAAACCTTTTAGGACATCCACAAACCATGGTTGTCGCCTAGCAGCAAGTCACGGTTATCCGAGTTAAATGAGACGTTGTGAAAGAACCTATTCAAATTGGAATGACCGTGCAATTGAATCCTTATCTTATGTCTATACTCCTTATTCACAAATATTAGATCATGGAATCTGATTGTTAATATCCTAATGTAAATCATTTCTTTTATATGATTATCCTAGTAAGATTTGAAGACTTCTTCTTTCAAGTCTTATCCACTACTCTACGCAGAGATTTGACCAATCATATCTTGGAGTATTCTCTCTCCTTTACTGAGTGTAGAAACAGAGTTTTCTATATTATCAAAACTGATATTACAATCTCTTTATACACAGGAACATAAACGTAAACCTATCAGTTACTACAATAGAGAGTAACAGCTGCCATATCAGTTACCACAATATAATAATAATAGCATAACAGCTGCAAGCAATTATATGCAGTCATAATTAGGATAACGGGCCTAACATTCCCCGCAAAACTGGACACGGATAGGTGACGAGTTTGGAAACAAGATGTTCAAAACGGTCAGCTGGTAACCCTTTTGTGAAGACATCTGCAAGCTGAAGTTGAGAAGGAACAAACTGAACTTTATGACTGCCAGAGGCAACCCGTTCACGGACAAAGTGATAATCAATAGCAATGTGTTTTGTACGAGCATGGAAGACAGGATTAGCAGCTAAGTATGTGGCAGACAGGTTGTCACAGTTAAGTAAAACCGGACGAGTAAGCGGACAACGAAGTTCAGTTAAGAGACCTTGAATCCACAAAGTATCTGCACAGGCATAGGCAAGAGCTCGATATTCGGCTTCGGCACTAGAACGGGAAACGGTGGGCTGCTTCTTGGCACTCCACGAAATGAGGTTGGGGCCCAAGAATACACAATACCCGGTTGTGGACCTGCGAGTGTCAGGACATCCAGCCCAATCTGCATCGGAATAGGCGACTAAGAAGGAACAGTCAGGAGACTTGCGAACAGGAAGGCCAACTCCAAGGGTGCCTTTTAGATAACGTAAAATCCGTTTGACAGCTTCAAAATGAACATCACTGGGTGATCCCATAAATTGAGAGACATGTTGAACAGCGTATGAGATATCAGGACGAGTCATGGTGAGATATTGTAGGGCGCCAACCATCTGTCGATAAGGGGTAGGATCCGCAAGGACAGTACCATGGGTCCGAGAAAGAGTACCTTTGGAAGTCATGGGTGTAGAAACAGGTTTGCAGTCCAAGAGATTGCTACGTTGGAGAAGATCAACGGTGTACTTGTTTTGAGTAAGATGGATGGAAGTAGGGTGATAATGGACCTCCACACCAAGAAAATAATGCAAACGCCCCAAATCTTTTATGTCAAACTCAGCACCCAATTTGCGGAGAAAGGCAAGGAGAGAAGAAGAATTACTGCCAGTGAGAAGGATGTCATCTACATATAGCAACAAGATCATAACAGAACAGTGATCATGATAAACAAACATAGAAGTGTCTGCCTGACTTTGAGTAAAGCCAACACTCAGGAGGAAAGAACTAAATCGCTGAAACCATGCCCGGGGAGCCTGCTTAAGACCATAAATGGCCTTATGAAGTTTACACACATGACTGGGCTGGTCAGGGTCAGCAAAGCCAGGTGGTTGCCGCATATAAACATCTTCGGATAGAGAGCCGTGCAAGAATGCGTTTTTGACATCGAGTTGCCGAAGAGGCCATCCAAAAGAAATAGCTAGACAGAGAACAGTGCGAACGGTTGTGGGCTTAACCACAGGACTGAATGTATCAAAATAGTCGACACCAGATTGTTGATGGAAGCCTTTGGCAACAAGGCGTGCCTTATATCGTTCAATCGTGCCATCGGAGCGCCGCTTTATTCGGAAGACCCATTTGCAACCAACCGTATTGAGCGAAGGGGAGGACGGCACCAAAGACCAGGTGCCCTGCTGAAGGAGGGCATGATACTCATCTAGCATGGCCTGTTTCCATTCAGGATAGCGAGATGCTTGTGTATAGCAGGTGGGTTCTACGTCTGTGTTGACCAAAGCAGAGAAAGCATGAGGAACGGGATACCGAGTAGAAAAATGGGCATGATATTTGGGATTTGGCTTGACAATTCCAGACTTGGATCGGGTGTGCACAGGACTGAGACGGGTACTTGGTGGTGGACCGATGACAGGGACATGAGAAGGAACAAGAGGAGACGACGACAAAGGTGTTGGAGAAGAGGCGGATACGGCTGGCTGTGAAGGAAGAGAAAGGCAGACGGGTGGTGTTTGAGAACTTGGGACCGAGGATGGGGATGAGACGGCTGGTGGTGGAGAAGAGGTGGGGACGGCAGGGTGTTGGAGAAGAGAACGGCAGGCTGGTGGTGTTGGAGAACAGGGGGCTGATGATGGGGGTGAGACGGCGGATTGGGGAGAATAGATTTCGGCTGGTTGTGGGGAGCTAGGGTGGACGGGAAAAGATTGAGAGGAAGTGGACCCAGATGTGGTGTTGGAGAACCGGGCTGCGTCTGGAGAATTGGCAGCAGGAATGGGCCGAGCTGGGGGACTATGAAGAAGGCCCACGGGGACCACAGCAAGGTCTGAGGGCGGAACAGGCTTAGAAACAGCAGCATAATAGAGTTGATCTTCATGAAAAATAACATGGCGAGAAATGTAGAGCCGACCTGTAAGAGGATGGAGACAGCGGTAACCATGATGGCAATCACTGTAGCCAACAAAAACACACTGAAGAGAACGAGGTTGTAATTTGTTAGTTACATAATCTCCAAGATATGGGTAACAAATACATCCAAAAACACGAAGGAACGCGTAATCCGGAGAAATGCCAAATAATAACATATAGGGAGAAGTCCCTTGAAGGATAGGGGTTGGAAGTCGATTAATCAAAGAAACTGCCGTACAAAATGCTTCGACCCAAAAATTGTGAGGCATGTGAGCAGTGTGTAAGAGAGTGCGACCCATATCAGCAATATGACGATGCTTTCGCTCTGCTAACCCATTTTGTTGGGGTGTATGAGGACAAGAAAAACGATGCACAATGCCATGAATAGCACAAAACTGTTTAAAATGACCAAAAGTAGACAAGGAGAATTGAGTTTTAACATACATAGCAAAAGTAGAAAAATGACCAAAAACTTCAGATTTAAGACGCATAGGGAAAATCCATGAATAACGAGTGTAATCATCTGTAAATAAGACATAATATCGATATCCAGAAACAGAAACAACAAGAGACATCCATACATCTGAATGGATTAAAGCAAATGGCTTAGTAGAGCAATGGGCATGAGATGAAAAGGAAAGTTTTATTGATTTAGATAACGCACAGTGGCTACAAGGGGAAGTTGATAAACGAGAAAGAGAACCTAATAAGGACCGAGAAACAAGTGTGCGAAGAACTTTATTGGAGGGATGACCAAGACAACGATGCCACAAAGAGGACGACGCGACGATAGAAGAAAAAGCTTGCTTGGAACTGGACAATAGCGTTGGAAAGATAGGATAAAGACCATCCTTACATAGGCCCTGAAAGAGAACAACACCACGCTGTAAGTCACGAATTTGGTATCCCCAAGGAAAGAAGGTAATACTAACATTAAAATCACGAGTAAACTGAGCGACAGATAAAAGATTTTTACGAAGGGAAGGAACACGGAGAACATCAGAGAGACGAAAGACAAAGGAACCAGAAGAAAAGGAAAGGGTACCAGAATGAGTGATGGGGAGGGTGTCACCATTACCAACAACAACCTGATCCGAAGCAGCATACGGAGTGCCGGAGTGGAATGTCTACGCAGCATGGGTCATGTGATTGGTGGCACCAGAGTCCAAATACCAGTTAGGATCGGAAGAGGACGCAACATGCATGCCAGCGAAAGCACGAGGAGAAGGACACTTGGCTTGAATATGACCAAATTGCTGGCAATTCCAGCATTGAATTGACTGGCGAGAGGGAGGAGGACCCAAAAGACCTTGAGAGAAGGAGGAAGGACGTGGAGCACGGTGAGATGGCTAGCCCGGGCTAGAGAAAAGACGGGCTGAAGACGGACCACCAAAGGGACGAGAGGATTGGTCACGCGGACGAGGGTGGCGGGGTCCACGGGGGAAGCGAGCAGCGACAAAGGCAGCAGGGGAAGCCACAGGAGCCATCTGAGCCGCTAAGGCCTGTTGCCCTTCAAAAGCAAGAAGGCGAGTTCGGAGGTCCGAGAAGGATGGAAGTGGTGGGAAATTCAAAATTGCCGTCACAACCATTTGGTAGTCAATACCCAGACCACGAAGCACATAAGTAACCAGGTCAGAGTTGGAGACAGGTTCCTGGATTGCAGTGAGTTCATCAGCCAAACTCTTGGCCTGAGCAAGGTAGTCAGAGATGGATTTGGAACCTTTGGTAATAGAGAAGAGACGAAATTTGAGCTGGGCAGAATTGGCAATGGATTGTTGGGAGAAATTTTGTTGGAGACAATCCCAAATTTCCTTCGAGGTGGAGAACCCAATAACTTGGGGAAGAGCACTCTCAGACAGCGTAGCACGAAGAATACTAATCAGGATTTGGTCAGTTTGAAACCAAGAGACATAGTCAGGATTGGCCAACGACGGAGTAGATGATTCAGACTTATCAGAAGGAGGAAGCGTAGGGGAGGGGCAAGGATGAGAGCCATCAACAAAGCGCCAAAGATTCTGGCCGAGTAAGAAAGGTTTGACCTGGCTTGCCCATACAAGATAGTTGGTATCAGATAATTTGACAGAGACAAGGTGAGAGATATTGGGAATGGAGATAGTGGGAACACTGCTTGAAGCCATCGAAAGAAAGAGAAAAAAAAAAAAAAAAAAGGAAAGGATTTAGGCTCTGGATACCATGTAGAAACAGAGTTTTCTATATTATCAAAACTGATATTACAATCTCTTTATACACAGGAACATAAACGTAAACCTATCAGTTACTACAATAGAGAGTAACAGCTGCCATATCAGTTACCACAATATAATAATAATAGCATAACAGCTGCAAGCAATTATATGCAGTCATAATTAGGATAACGGCCTAACACTGAGAGTAGAGATTCCTTGTTGTACATCCATTTGCTTCCATGACTCTATTGAGAATCCTAATGAGCACCTTTAAGCTATACCTAATTCAGCATGACCATATAGTGCCCTCAAAGATTAACAACATAGCTACAAAACATCTATGATGCCTCAGGTCTAAAGATTAGTTTGCACCATTGCAATTTATGAGCTCTAGCTTGACATGTGAGTAAAGACTTCCATGCTGTAATTCATGTGTTGGATCGCGTTCAGTGTACTTGTTCTTCTACAAACACCTACACACATATCGATGTGTCTCCACACTTAATGACTTGAGACATTGCCATTCCCTACATATAGAGACGATACTGTGTATACTGGTCTTTGCGGAATATTGACACCCAATCAATATTCCTATGTCCAGGGACATATTCAGGATTTAGGGATGATGAGAAGTCTCCATGTATGCAATATCATTACATAGCTTTCATATCCACTTGTGTATTCCTTAAAATATGGTTGTTCTACATATTGAAAGATAATATAGGATGATTTAATGTATAAAACAACATTTCTTACTCATTGATAACATAATATGTCTTTTATCAAAGATGTCCTTAACTCTAACTATTACATAATTAGTTGGCTTTAAGGGCATATTTCTAACAACTTGTTGCAAGAAAATTCACAATGTTAACAAACCATGGTAATTTAGAAACACCAAACAATTGTTCATCAAGAAATGAGTCTTTTATAGGCAAACATTCAGAAGGCTCCTCAAAAGATATCCTAGAAAGATGGTCTGCAACAACATTCTCCACTTCTCTCTCTTGATTGTAAGATCAAATTCTTGGAGAAGCAAAATCCATCTAATCAATTGTGATTTGGTTTCCTTCTTTGTCAATAAGTACTTCAAGGCCGAATGATCTGTAAAAACAACAATTTGTGAGCCCAAAATATATGATCTAAACTTTTCCAATGCAAAAACCACAGCAAGCAATTCTTTTTTAGTTGTACTGTAACTTTTCTGTGCACTATTCAAAGTTCTGCTTGCGGAGCAGATAACAACAGGCTTCTTGTCTTTTCTTTGGCCTAGCATTGCCCCAATAGCACCATCACTAGCATCACACATTATTTCAAAGGACATGGACCAATCTGGGGGCTGCATTATTGGAGTTGATGTTAGCATTTTAATTAATTTCTCAAATGCTTCTTGATAGGCAAAATTCCAATCAAATTTAGCATCTTTCTCTAGGAGATTATTCAATGGCTTTCCAATTGCACTAAAATTTTGTATGAATCTCCGGTAGAAACCTGCATGTCCCAAAAAAGATCTAATATCTTTAACAGTTGCAATTAAGTCAATTTTTGACTTATCCAATTCAATTCCTTTGTGAGAAAAAATGTGTCCAAGTACTATGCCAAATGTGACCACGAATTGGCATTTTTCCCAGTTAAGCACCAAATTTTTCTCCTTACACCCAATAAGAACATTCTCCAAGTTAGATAAACAATCAGAAAATGAATCACCAAACGCAATAATATCATCCATGAAAACTTCTAAATATTTTTCTACCATGTCACTAAAGATGCTTATCATGCAACATTGAAATGTAGCTAGTGCATTGCAAACACCAAAAGGCATTTTTCTAAAAGCGAAAGTTCCAAATGGGCATGTAATGGTTATTTTTTTCTTGATCTTCCAATGAAATCTCAATTTGATAATATCCTGAATAACCATTTAAATAATAATAATACATATGCCTTGCAACTCTTCCAAAATTTGGTCAAGAAATGGTAAAGGAAAATGATCCTTTCTTGTGACTGAGTTCAATTTGCAGTAATCAATACACATTCTCCATCCAGTAGTGACCCTAGTTGGTACCATTTTTCCATTATCATTTTCAACTAATGTGACTCCTGATTTCTTATGAACAACCTATGTAGGACTTACCCATTTGCTGTCAGAAATTGGATATATGATACATGCATCCCAAAGTTTAAGTACTTCTTTTTGTACAAATTCTTTCATTGTTGGGTTAAGTCTACATTGAGCCTGCCTAATTGGTTTATTAAATTCTTCAAGAAAAATTTGGTGTGTGCAAACCAAAGGACTAATACCTTTAATATCAGATAAAGTCCATCCAATACCAGTCCTATGATCTTTGAAAACTTTAAGTAACATACCTTCATGCAAAAGCTCTAGTTTAGAAGATATTACCACAGGATAGGTCTTATCTCTTCTCCCAGAAAAGCATATTTAAGTCTAGCACGAAGAGGCTTCAATTCACACCTTGGGGCTTCTTCTCTTGATGATTTTGTGTCATCACTCACAATTGGCAACTCCTCATATTTTGTTAGCCAACCATTATGTTCTTGTACCTTCGCAGAATCCAGCAAAGAACAAATATTACTTCAAAATCTTGTACAAAATTACAATCCCCATTTACTAAACAAATTTGCAATGGATCAGAAGAAAAAGAAGAATTAAAGCAATTTTGAACAACTGTCTCGATCATGTAAACTTCTTTGTCATCTTCATTGTTTGCAGGCTGCTTGCATATGTTGAATATGTTGAGCTCCAATGTCATGTTCCCAAATGATAGCTGCATAAGTCCATTCCTGCAATTTATATGAGCATTAGATGTAGCAAGAAATGGTCTTCCAAGAATAACAGGAATTTGAGAACTAGAATGCACAACTGGTTCAGTATCCGAAACTATAAAATCAACTGGAAAATAAATTTGTCTACCTGAACCAACACATCTTCCACCATACCTCTTGGGATTTTAACTGAACGGTCAACCAATTACAATGTTACTGAGTTGGGTTTTAATTCACCAAGACCCAATTGCTTATAAACTGAGTAAGGGAACAAATTAACACTAGCACCCAAATCCAATAAAGCTTGTTCAATGCTATAATTTCCAATAATACAAGAAATTGTGGGACAACCTGGATCGTTGTACTTGGGTGGAGTATTAGTTTGAAGAATTGCACTTACATTTTCAGTTAAAAATGCAGTCTTATCAACATTGTGTTTTCTTTTGGTAGTGCATAAATTCTTTAAAAATTTTGAATATGAAGGAATTTGTTTTATAGCATCCAAAAGAGGTATATTGATTTTCACTTGTTCAAAAACCTCCAAAATTTCAGGATTTTGGTTTTTATTTATAGCCTTAAGTGCTTGTGGGAATGGAGCAAGAAAAGGGCACTTAACAATTTCGGGATCATTATTTTCTTTTTCATAATTTTTGAATTTTTTTAAAATTCTTTTTATTTTCAACTCTTTCTGAATCATCTTTCCCAATTAGTTTCCCACTACGAAGAGTAGTGACAGCCTTCACATGTTCATACTTACTTTCATTCAAAGAAGAAGAAGAAGGGGTAGCTACTTCTAACTGTGCATGTGGATTGGGTTGGACTTGAGAAGGAAATTTACCCTTTTCTTGAATTGATAGTGAAGAAGTGAGTTTGGAAAGAGTGCTCTTAATCTCACCAATGTCTTGTGCATTCTTTGGATTTGTGGCAGTTTGGCTTTGCATGAATTGCTTCATAACATCTTCCAAATTTGATGATGATGATTGTCCTTCCACCTATGGAGAATAATAAAAAGAATTAGATTTTTGTTAATGCACGTTATTATTAGTATTATTTCTCCAACTGAAATTTGGGTGGTTTCACCATCCTGGATTATAAGTTTCAGAAAAAGTGGATGGTTTTTTAAATTGATTCTCAAAGTTTGCTTGATCAGGCAACATTTCTCTGAAAGCTGGAAGTGTTGGACACTCTTTTGTTACATGTCCCATGACCCCCACAAACTTCACAAATCTAAAAAATTTCTTCACTTGCAATTGAATTAACTTTTTGAGGCAATTTTGATTTTAGAGTTTCAACTTCCCTAGCCATTGTTGCCAATTGAGCTTTGAGACTATCTTCCTCCTTAAGGTCATAAATACTGTCGTTGGAAGGATTAATAGAAGATTTTGCCTTTTGGGAATTATACTCAAATGTGTTGCCAGTACTCCAGATCTAAGATTTCTCTGCAATTTCTTTAAGAAAATCAAAAGCATCTTCAGGATATGTATACATAAAATTTCCATTGCACATCATCTCAATAAATTGTCGATCTTTAGGTGTTAAGCCATCATAAAAATGACTTACCACCCTCCATCTTTCAAAACCATGGTGAGGACATAACATTAACAAATCTTTTAATCTTTCCCAAGCCTGACATAAAGACTCAGTGTCTTTTTGAGAAAATGTGGTCATCTGTATTTTCAAAGAATTTGTCTTTCGAATTAGGAAAATTTTCTTGAAAAATTTAGTTTGCATTTCAAGCCATGTTCCAATTGTTCTTGGCCTTAGAGAATAAAGCCAAATTTTCGCTTTATCTTTCAATGAAAATGGAAAAAGTTTTAGCAAAACTGTATCAAGCCTACACCCTTGTGTTGGAAAAGTTCCACAAACTTCCTCAAACTCACGCACATGTGAATATGGATTTTCATATTCCATCCCATGAAAAGTTGGTAAAAGTTGTATCATGCCTGGTTTAAAATAAAAAATTTGACCATTTAACGGAAAAATGATGCAAGATGGCACACTTATACGAGCATGATGCAAATAATCATGTAATGTCCTAACAAGTGGATTCTCATCGTTATGAACACTATAATTCTCATCATTGTGAACACTATGATTATCTTCATCATTTTGGGGCATTTCCAATACATTATTATTATTATTATTCTCAGCCATTTGTGATGAAGTTTGGTCAAATTGAGGTCTCTTTGCAAATCTACCAAACCAATCACGATATCTCATAAACAAAATAAAGAAGCAACAGATAAAAAAAACTAATCTAAATTTTTCTTTCTTTTTCTTTTTTTATTTAATTTTTTTATTAAAAAAAAATAAGACAAAAGCAAACAAAAAACACCAAAAATGAAAATAAAAAATAAAAAATAAAAACATAAATGAAAAATTGAGTTTGATAAGCCTTACCGAATTAACTTTGGAAACTAAAACCGTAAACATCAACAATGAATTTCCTTGTGCTACTTTTCGCTTCACTGCCCTGGCAACGGCGCCAAAAACTTGTTGCGTCTACCCAAGTGTAAGTAGTCACACGTAGTAATAATCTTGGAAGTCCAAGTATTGTATCCTCAAGGAGAAGGTAGGCAAATGTTGCACACAAAGAAATAATAAAACTTACCAAAATAAAAGTGACAAGCAAAATGGAAAAGTAATTTGATTTGATTGTTGTAGAGATTGAGTTTAAAAATGAAATATCAATAAGGCATCAAGGTTCAATTCTTTAAGAAAAATATGTTTCATGCTCTTTAATCCAAATTATAACTCGATTAAAATTATCATTGAGAAACTTTAACCGGAAGATAAAGAAATTAAAACCAATTTAATTTTCCAATGTTAACTTTTATTAATGATTGTTCAGAAAATGGAATTTCTTAATATCTACTCTTTTAATTTAAAAGCATGCTAAGTTAGTTCTTAACAATGAGAAAAATATAATTGAACTCATGAAAAGATAGTAGCACTTAACATCAATCAAAATAAAAGGATATGAAAATATTGAACAACCAAAAATAAAAGAATTTAGCAATTCATACCGTATATTGGATTAAAGAACAATTCACAACCTAACTCAAAGGACATTCCCTTTAACCTTAGCTAGAGTTCTAGCAACTCGTTACAAAGGAAAACATAACTAAATTCTGAATGAAATGCATAAAGAAATCTATCACGGTGGTCGCCTTGCCAAATAAGTTGATGGGTGATTTATAGTAGTCAATGAGGTGAGTGGAAAGTTAATACATTCATAGCGGATAATGAAGGGTTTAAGTGAGGGATTAATTAGATTAAATATGTGTTGATGGTGGAGAGTTAGTAGAAAAGAAATAACTTATCAAAGATGGATCATCCGGAGCAAAAGCCCTTTTGATTTCGAGAGATGCAACTAGAGAGAAGAGGTCTAAGGCATTGGATAATAATTTTGGTGATCAGTTTATAGGTGACATTACAAAGATTGATACGTCTAAATTGTCCTACTTCCTCATGGTTACTCACTTTAGGAATTAAGGCTTTATTAGTATGGTTAATAGAGGCCAGGGGTAGATTATTGGCGAAAAACTCATTAACCATGTGTCTTTAACACGTGCTTGGTTTTATCCCAAAATTGGTGATAAAATAAGGCATGCATACCATCAGGCCCAGGGGCCTTAAGAGCTCCAATACTCTTAATGGCTGATTCAAGTTCTAAATCAGACACATGAGCTAACAGACAATCATTGTTGCTTGGGGTAGCACAAGGTTTAATGATCTTGGTAAAGTCCTTAATTTGATTATGGTTGGGGGATTAATAGAAGAAAATCTATGTTTGAAGGCAGCAATGAAAGTTTGGATAAGAGTGTCACATTCTACCCAAAGTCCCCTATTAATGCATTATGTTGTTAAGGGCATCCGCAAGGGTTGTTTAATAGTTCAATACAATAGAAAAAATACATCAATAATTTATTTAGTTTTTCAAAAATATTCAAAATTGGTCTCTTTTTAAAGATCTCCTTGAGAATATTGCAATGGTACAATTTTTAGTGTTATTAAATTTATCCCTTTTATTTCATTTGAGTATATAAAAAAGCATATAAGTAGATATAATTATTGATATGAAGCTATTGAACTATGCCATTACAAATAAAACTGCAGTTCAATTTAAAAGATGCCAAAGGAGTTTAATTTATTGAACTATTATACAACCATTTTGGATGCTCTAAGGCCTTCTCCAACCCATGAGGGGCTAAACCCAAATTCCCCACCCCTCCCCCACCCTCCAAAGTGACTATTTGGGTTTTGCCCGGACTCAAATTGTTTTTTCTCCCAACCCTACGGACTCAAATTTTAGGTCTGCAACTTTATTAAATTGTTTAAGAATGGTTTAAGTCTAATATATATATATTTTTTTATGGATAACTTTTCTTCATTCAATCTTTTTAAATAACTTCATAATTAAATTTTTTGAACAATTTGACCTAAAAAGATTAAAATTCCACAAATATAATTTTGTTCCAAAAGAAAACACACAACATAATTCTAAAAGAAGAATGAAAGGAGATTGATGAGATTGACAAAGGAAAAATAAATTGAGAAATAGATAAAATGTTTTTGGTAGATTATTTGAGAAATGGATGGGTATTTATAGAGTTTGGAGTGAGTTTTGGGGTTAGATCTTATCTAGATTAATTTAAAATATTATTTTGACCGTTGGATTTAAATTTCAGCTGTTGGATCTTTTTTTTTTACCGTTAAAATAGCTTAGATTTAATCCCCATCATTGATTTAAGTTATATGTATATAAAATAAAATAAAATAAAAACAAACAGCAAATAATTTCAAATCCAATGGCAACTCAATGGGGCTTTGACAAGTGGCGCTTGTGGAAGACAAGATGGCAGCAGTAAAAAAAAAAGATGGGCCCACGGAGGAATCTTTGCACATGGGGCTGTTTGACATGAAAGTGGGCTCTATGAAAAAATTTGGGTCTGGTTGGGCAATAAATGGTCTGGTATTTGGGTCCAAATTTGAGTTTTCCCAAATTTTGGCCCTTTCATTTTTATGGGTTGGAAGAGATTTGGGGCTATATTTTAGGTTTAGGTCTTGGATTGGAGATGACCTAACCTTAGAATTCCCACGCACATGTAGTAGCCCACAAATCTAACAAGATCATTTGTACTCGTAGGCACCTTAATTCCAAGCACATTAAATTGTGTTCAATCACATATCCATCCGTCCTGACCCAAATCATATATCCATCCGTTAGCAATTTTGGTTCCAATCTAGCCCCCCTTTGATTTGGTGTAATTGTGGTGAACAATCACCAACCAGAAGCCAATAGCGCAATGACATAAGATAACTTTTCCACGTGTTATTATGTTATTAGTCAAAAATAGCAAAACAGTGCCATCCCCGTCACATGTAAGTTTTTTTGACAGGGGAGGGGAGGGGTGAGAATAAGAGGGAGAGTTTAGGTGCTCGACAAATTTGACCCTAGAAAACGTGATCATTTCTAACAGAAATCTGAATAGATTCGACCCCATGGATTAACACTGATCCACGGCCATAAACTCCAGCACTCAATTTAATATTTTCCTCAAATACTCAACCATAGCATGGTAGGAAGCGGGGAAGGAAGGCGAGAGATTCATAATAATTTAATTAACAAGAATAATAATTAATCTGTTCTCTACAAATGTCAACTTCACCAAACTCCAGGAATAATGCACACAATCACGAGACATCTGAATTTGCAGTCCAAATGCCAGTCAGAGGTTCTCTAGATCTGGGGAGATAACCCAGGCAGCCAGAAGACACCCACAATGTACAAGGTTGCCAAACCCCATATTAATTTTACACCCAGTAAACAGTCATCATAGGAGTTGCCAGTCATCTTCATGTGCACTTCCGTCTGCATCACTGATGGGCGGGGCCACAAATGAATCATCATTTTGAACCCCACCACTATCATCCAAAACATCACTGTGGTTAACCGGCTTGGGAAAATTATGCGTCTCAGTCACAGTGAACAGCGGAGCACCGTTTGATCCATCTGCCAGCTTGGAAGCTCGAAAACAAAAATCATCAAAATCATCTGCCAGCCATGAAAATTTAACAATACTAAGAAAGTGTACGTGTTGAACTATTAACTACATAAACAAAGGTTCCGAAAACTATGAATTCAGCCAAGAGTAACCAGCAAACCTCTGTCACGGCAATAAAATCCTATCGCCAAAGATGGATCAATAGAATCAAGGGGAATGTGCCGTATAACACTGCACAAATTACCAATAGTTAGAAAAATAGTATAATGAAACACTGAAGACAACTAGTCTGAAAGGATCTTACTTGCAGTGGTAAGATAAAGTATCAGCCTCTAAATCATCCCGTCTTATATTGATTGCCTGGCACAACCAGCACCAAAAAAACCAGTCAGGCATGAACTTGAAGAGAACTCAAGTACTGATGCAAAACATTATCACCAGTATCAAGCCTAGATAAGAACAAATAAGAACCCTTGTAAAAAGCACATCCTAATTATTAAGATGAGTCCATAGAGAGATGAGTTGGACATTCCCTATCAGCGATGCACTGCATCACACTCAAGTGTTGTAAAGATTGCTGTTACCGTTGCCCATGGTAGACCGTTGCCCATGGTAGACCGTTGCCCATAGTAGCCCAAAATCTGAACACTTGTAAAAAGCACATCCTAATAATTAAGATGAGTCCATAGAGAGATGAGTTGGACATTCCCTATCAGCAATGCACTATGCCACACTTGAGTACCGCAAAATCTGACCCTGCCCATAGCTCCTCTCCTCCTACCCGTACTGCATCTTCAAAAAAAAAAAATTTGTTTCTTTTCCCCAAATGACCTAATGACAGCTATCACACTGAAACCGTTCTGTTTTCGAAATTTGAACAAAATCTTAAACTAGAGGAGTCTGTTGGTTATCGGAACTACCTAATTTCTATTCTTTAGGAATATAATGTGGAATCTTAAACTAACTTGTTTCCTGCTGATTTAAGACTTGTACTGAAATTTGAACAGAACCCTAACTTGAGGAGTCTGCTTAGTCATTGAAACTGCCTAAATTTTATTTTAAGAGCATAATGCAGGAATTAAATTTAACTTGATTCATGCTGATTTTCACTCTCAAATTTACAATTTCATAATATGCAGAGAGGAATGCATGCTGAATAAGTTTCAAAGAGCTTAAATTAATTCTGCAGTCGATCCCAGGTCCTAGTTAGTTTATATCCTACATCAACCCTTCTCTGCATCAAATTCTCTAGGATCTTCTTGTCTAGGTACTGAAGACCAAGAATCCATGTTTTCATTTTCCCCACCTCCATTCGCATTTTCCCTAACCAAAGCAGCAACAGTTTAAGCTATTTTACAATGAAACAATTGTTGCACTCAACTCATTGAGTGCCTTATTGCCTCGAGAAAGCTCAACCCTAGATGAGTTTTGGCATTTGTAATCACTGTACTCGAAGAAATAAAACAAATTTGAAAGAACACAGATTTGATGTACGTTAACATGTTTCCTATGTCGATGCTTGGAGTGGCCTTAAGATACTAAAAAGTTTAGCAAACAGAACAGATTTAGAGAACAGTAGATTTAGGATTACATTGAGAAACAGAGAAGAATAAGGAAGATGAAAGTAGAGGAGACAGCACCAAGTCCAACAACACATCATTTTCATTAATCCAAACCATATTTGGTTTACAAGAGATGACCTAATTCAAATATATAGGCTTCAGAAAGTGCTCCCAAATATTCCTGGGAATACTAAAAGTAAAATAATCATTAAAAAAAGAAGATAATACTCAAAGACACATCATTAATAGGAGACTCTTAAAAAATAATAATAATAATAAATAAATAACAGAGTTGTTGTAAGACCTAAATACATCAACTTTTATGACACTTGATATTTACAGTACAGGCACTCTTTAGCCTATTTCTCTATAAGACTTTCAATTATTCTTTTTTATGCCCGACCCTTGCACTACTGTGGCCATTTATCTTTCGACTAAAAAGGCCTTATTGTTCAATTTGGGCCAACAGGCTTAGGCTTCACCTTGGGCTTGCAGAAAGGAAATTTCTTTTCTCACCAAGTTGTTGCTACTGCATCAGATATTATGACGGATAACAGAGAATAAGGGAGCTCCTATTACATACACTAAGGTGGTTCAGTCCATTTTGGACATGTAGAACAACAACCTGGACATGTACACAAGAGTAACTTGATTCAAGTAGAGGGCATTAGGGGAAGTGGAAGCCCAAAACATTGAAGAAGTTTGAGTGGAGGAACAAGAGACATTCAAAATTCACAACAAATACCACTAGACTACCTTAACCAATTTACCCTTAGTATGAGATATTCAAAATTCATCAAATAATATTCTTTGCTCATAAGACAGGCCTTTGCAACACAGTTTGCTCATTGAATGATGCAAAGGCTATTAGCATTTTATCCAGGTTAAGTACATATCGAGACATTTGAATGAGAAGTAAATTATAAAAAAAATGCCATACCGGCTGAACTTCATGCGGATCAAGGTAAAGTGCTTTTTCATCTTGCACACCTATAATGTAAGTTGATGCACCAGGTTTTCCACCCATGATGCCAAGACTTTGGGGAAAAGTGAATGTCGCCCACAATGATGGAATGTACCTGATAATAATGTTTTTATGAGAAACAATACTTTATTAAAAAGCTTAAAATTACAAAACAAAACGTAGTGCAAAAGACGTCAACCAACTGATACCACACTAAAAAAATGCAAAAATAATGTCTTACATTGTAATACAACTAAACTATCCTACAGCAGTACCTGATAATTAATTAAATCATCCCATTAAGTACCATAAATGGTTGTGAAGTTTGGAGTTATGAATTCTCTAATTGTATCATTCCCTATGTCATCTAGGCTGCCAAACTCCAGGTTGACTTTATGGTTCAGTTAGAAAGATAACACAAAGTTTTAGTAAAGCACTTCCTAAATCAAAATTCTTAATCTAACCAGAGATAAAAAGAGATATTTAGTCATATACCCGTTCTTAGCGCTAATGATATAGATAAACTCTATACCATTTAATTTCTATAAACAAACCCAAAAAATGACAGCTGGCCCTATTGAATTTAATTTTGATTATTAAATTACTTTGATGCCCTATTGAGTGTTTTGGTTTTTTTATGAGGTTTTGGGGTTGGGCTTGTTTTAAGAAACTTATGGCAATTTTGTAATTTATAAGAAGTTAAAAGCCTCTTTGTTATGTCGTAAATGGGCTTTGAGTGTGTTTCTAAAGTCCATTTCATATAGGGTTTTTTATAATTTGGGCCCCTATATTGCGTATAATAGTGAATCTCCCAAATAAAAAAGAAAAAAAAAAAAAAAAACCTAACTGGTGCTAACTCAATTTGCTAAACAAAAAATCCAGCGACCAAATATTCCCTAGGTCAGCAAAACAAATCATAATCATCTAGCTACCATGATTAAAAAAGGCACCTGGGGTTGACTTTTTCAAGTCCAAGAACCAAAGGAACCAGTAAAAGAATAGGCGTCCAATCAACCCGACCTCTTGAAAACTCCAAACAATGTCTAGAGGCATCTTGAATGCAGACAACTGGGGCTCCACCCCGTTCCCCATCTTCATCCCCAGATACAATATAAACAGCCATTGGAAGTGGCTGGTTATCAAAGGCAGTTCCTTCTCTCTTACACCGAACTAGAGTCTCCCATGAGCGGCACATGGCATATGGGCCAACCCATGACCCGGCAGCAAGGTCATAAGCCTTTCCAGCCTGAAGAAGATTGTGGATAGAGAAAGCTGATCCTTCGGAATCACCAAAATGATGCAGGATCTCAATATATTGTTCATCTAAAGGCTGCAAAACAAAGGTATAAAATATATATGTATGTATGTATGACTAATAATTCCAAAATGTGATTCAAGAGCAATAAGTAGATGGATAAGATGTAAACTACAAACAATCCATCTTACCTTGTGCAAGGGTCTTCTCCAAGATCTTCCCAATCTATGGAAAAGCAATGCCTGTAAACATACGCTGTAGTCATTCACTATCTAACCCGAAAGACAGCATGATTACAATGACTGATGCCATGATCAAGAAAGCTTAACAGTAATATTCAGACATATGAAACCTTAACCATGCATGAATGCAAGCACCCAAAAGAAACACTGCTGCACCACACCTGGGCTACAAGCATCTGACTACTCCGAAGCATGCAGCCCCAATTTACGTCACTAGTATACTTTGAATCTCCAATAGCATCAAAACCTAGAGATAAATATGTCAATATTGGTTTTGCTCCAGAAACTTATATGAGATCAAGTTAAAAATGATGTTTGCAACTCAAACCTTTACGATATGTCATCAAAATTCTTGATGAGAAATCCTGTTCAAATGCTCTTAATCCATTGTTGGTAGCTGCGTCTCCAGAGAACTCATCTTGTGAGACTTTGTAGCGCACACCAAGAAGCCATATGTCACTAGCAGAAGAGATGCCAGTTCTGCTGGATCCAAGTACACGCTCGTGAATCCTCCTCATAGAGCCACCAGTCACAACTTTCCTCACAGCTTCTGTCCATCCATTGTTTCTAGAATGAATTTCCTTCTTTTCAGTATTTGATGACTCACTATGCGTTTCAAAGATTGAGAAAGCAGATGCAAAGAAGTTTGACCACAGCGACGCCCTGTCGTGCTTACTGTCCCTAGATCCTGAATCTGAACAAACAGATGACGGACCTCTATCTGTCGACTCTGTTGAACTTTTAGAGGAATATTTCGACGCAACAGCCCTCTCACAAAAACCCTTCATCACCTAGTCATGGAGCAGCATATAATCCTGAAGTTGCTCATAGAAGCAACCTGAGTTTTAAGCATCCATCTCAGTCAAGAAAGTTCCAAAGAAGAACCAAAGGAAACCCGAGATGAATAAAGAAGCATGTTTATGACAAGTTAGACATAGTACATTCAAAGCAACCATATGTGCAATATTCTAGAGGAACTAAGACGCAACTAGCTTAACTTTCAGAGAGTAGAAGAGAAGCAACGAAGGGAAAAAAAGTAAAAGCATTCAACTTGACCAAATAATGTTGCATATCCCAAAAGCATGGGATTGGATCCAGGAAAGACCATATAACTTAAAAAAGAAATACGAAAAAATATCTTCGATCGTTACAATTTTCAGTTATAATCCTAAAATGCTAAACATATTCAATTGTAGGCCGGAATTTTGAAGAATCCATATAGCGCGAGACAAAGATGCAGAGGAAGCAAGAAAGTATAATTTGCAATTCATGCAAATCATTAATAAGTCATAGAAGAAAAAATTAGGAAATACATAAATCATGCAAAGCTGAAACAGATAAGAGATTTAGGAAAACAACAAAGGATGGAATTGCCGAGATATCTACCCAATCAATACAGTCACATCCCATAAGACAGCCCCAATTTCTGAACCCTAGAGAAGCCAAAAGGCGTCATGGCCTCGACCGATTATAATTCAACGACAGAAAATTCCAAAGAAATTTTTTTTGCACAAACAGAGGAAAGAAAAGAAAAACCAAACCTGGTGATCGGTGATGACAAGGAAACTGGCTGACCGACAACAGCCCACAAACCACACACAAAAACCACGTACCCGGTTTCTGAGTCTATTCTTTAACAGAAACACTGGCACCGAGGGGAAATTCTACTAACTGAAATGAGGGGAAATTTGGAGAGACGGAATTCCAGGGTAAAATTCTCCAACGGGGTGTAGTCAATTAGGATTTTGGAGGATTTTGAAAAGCTTTTCTAAGTGATAGATTTTGGACAATCCGCTCTCCTCTCCATATCCAACAGATTCCAATGGGTTTTGGGAGATTCTACATGGGCTTTGGGGGAATTCTATTTAGGCCATTCCAACGGTAAGGAGAAACTCAAATTTTGGGTTTTTAGCCCAGAAAAACCTCCCAATGCGTGTGTACAAGGTTTTGGAGCCCAAACTCTTATTCGGGCGAAATATCAGACTCAATATGAGTCCAACTGGAAATTTGTGGAGCCCAATGACATTCCAGCTCCAATTCACACGAAGCTGCTGTAGAGGGGGGCTCATATCATGGATTCATGCCTTTCTTTTTTGGCTCAAGACCATCAACTAGTGGAAATGCTATAATGAGGGAGTTGTGGGAGGGGTTCAATACAACTATCCAATAAGAGAGAAAATATTGGACTTAAACTTTTTAGGCAAAAAGTCACTTTGAGTCCCCGTAGTTTGCCGCTTTTACCACTTTGGTCCCTGTCGTTTCAATTTGGTCAATTTTGTCCCTGTACTTTCAATTTGGAGCAATTCAAGGACAATCGCGATTTTCTGTCAAATTTCTTTAACGCCCGTCATGTTTTGGTCACGTGCCCCTCACGTGGAGGGGCAATTTCGTCAAATCATGCCCACCTAAAAGCTGCCCTTTCTCTTTCATCTTCAGACCTTAAAAATAAAAAATAAAAAATAAAAAATAAAAAAGAAAAAAGAAAAAAGAAAGAAAGAAAAAGCTGCGTTTCTCTATTATACTCAAGTCGCGACTTTGGGAAACAAAAAGAAGATACAATTCGGTCAATTTCAAAACAAGAGGGTTTAGGGTTAAACAAGGTGAAACTACTTTGCTGGATTTAGACTTTTACATCATCAACAATGAAGAAGAGAGGTGAAGGAAGTGGATGCAAGAATAAACAAGGTGAGAGCTCGATTTTTAAATTAATTTCAAGTTGGTTTGGGATCTTTATTCAATTGTTTGGGGCTTTCAATATTCCAAGTTGTTTCAGTGCATTGTTTATTCAATTGTTTTGGTGATCAATATTCCGAGTTAGTGCTGGAGTTGTGGGTTTGTCATATTTTGATTTTTTTTGCTTTGTCAGACTCTTGTTTTTAAAAGGTGTAGTGTAGTAGAATGGTTGCTGGAAAAAGTTAAAGGCTTTAGGAAGTCAATGAATAAATATGGTACCTCTATTTGCTGTATAAATGTTGTTTCTGTCAAATTTTTTCAGACATTGGGCTACCCCAATTTCCTTATATCGGAGCATTTGATGAGGTCCCAGATGAGTTTCTTGATGAGCTTTTTAGTCAACAATCACAAGTGACTCAAGTCAATGTACAAGTGGGGAATGAAAATGTAGGAACTGTAGAGGTTCCTGTGCATTCTCAAATTGCTGAGAATGTTATTCATGAAGAGGATAGAGAAAAGGAGAGTAGTGAAGAACAGGCTAGTGAAGAAGAGGACAGTGAAGAAGACACTGATGTTGAGGGTAGGAGGAGGAGAATAGAGGATAGTGGTGATGAGTCAGATAAGGAAATCTATGAAACCGACAATGACGCTGCCTTAGATGACAATGACTTGTTTGATGCAAATATACAGTCCAAATTTGGAAGAGTAGGAAATACTTATTTGCCTAAAGATTTTGTGGCTTTTGAGGATGAAGAAGACAGTGATGGTAACAACTCAGAGAAAGGATTTCACTCTCCTAACAATTGTTCAAGTGAGGAAGGTGAAAGGAGGAGGAAATATCCAGAGTTTTGCAAGGAAGACTTGAATAACCCTAAGTTTGAAAAGGGAATGTTATTTGGAAGTAAGGAAGACTTGAAAACAGCTTTGAAGAATTATTCAGTGATGGGCAACTATGCAATTAAATTTGTGAAAAATGATAAGAGGAGGCTCACTGCAAAGTGTAGAAACTGCACTTGGATGTTGCATGCTTCATTTATGCAACTAGAGCAAACCTTGCAGATCAAGAGTTTTAATGACAAGCATACTTGCTTGCGAACTCCTACTAACCCACATGTCAACTGTGTGTATATTGCTAAAAAATATTTAGGTCGTATTATGGATGAGCCTGAGATAAAGTTAAAGAATTTAAGGAAGGCAGTGAAGAGGGATTTAGGATATAATGTATCACATAGTCAGTGTTCCAGAGCGAAGAAGAAAGCCATGGAGATAATCGAAGGGACTTACAAGGAGCAATACTCAAGGTTGTGGGAGTATTGTGATGAGGTGAAAGCAACTAATGTTCGGAGCACAATGAAGATAAGGGTACATCCCCATCCACATTTTCAGAGGCTTTATGTATGCCTTGATGCATGCAAGAAAGGATTTTTGGCTGGTTGTAGACCCATCATAGGAGTTGATGGATGCCACTTGAAGGGCCCTTTCTCAGGGCAATTGTTAGCTGCAGTGGGGGTTGATGCTAATGATAACATCTACCCCATTGCATATGCTGCTGTTGAGTTGGAAACTAAAGAGACATGGAGCAGGTGATGACTGGGCGCAGGCAAAATGAATTACATCATTTCACACACAATGCCAAAAACAACTGACCAAAACTAAAATTGAAACTGACCCAAATTCACAACACAGTACAACATTGCCTAAAACTGAAATTGACCCAAATTTCATATTCAGTACAATATTTGGTTCAATTTCAAATCAAATTTATTACCAAATTCATAATCAACAAAACACAAATTAGAAGTAAAAATCCACAAATGACAAGCAACAGATCCCTAATTCTATTTTCGAAATTGACATTAGCTCCTTGCAATCTTTTGGGCTTTTTCACTTCATCTTCTTCAGCTCCTCTAGTTGGTTCATTCTCTTTCATCAAATGCCCATTGTTGATCTCATCATCCCATAGAAATCCAGCACAGTAAAGTGTTCCCTGTTCAAACATGCAAAAAACAAAACACTGAAACACACATACCCATTTACATCCAAAAAAAAATCATAGAAAAAAAACTTTTGACCTTACATATGATGTATTGCACTTCCAGAATCGTCTTCCACGACTCCTATCAGTCTTTGAAGTTGCTATTCTCATTTCACCATTGCAAAATGGGCATTTTGGAGCTTGGCTAGCAGCAGCTTTTGACATTTCGAAGAACCCAGGACTGAAATTTTTTGAAGAACCCTAACCCACAATCCAAAGTTGCATCTGAAGATGAAAGGAGAGAGGGCAACTTTTAGGTGGCCACGACTTGACGAAATTGCCCCTCCATGTGAGGGGCACGTGACCAAAACATGACGGGCGTTAAAGAAATTTGACAGAAAATCACGATTGTCCTTGAATTGCTCCAAATTGAAAGTACAGGGACAAAATTGACCAAATTGAAACGACATGGACCAAAGTGGTAAAAACGGCAAACTACGGGGACCAAAAGTGACTTTTTGCCAACTTTTTAAATGGTTGGATGGTTGGATTGAACCCCTCACCAAAATCCCACTCATTATAGCATTTTGTTATCTTTAGAAGGCATTTTTACCAAGACCAAAGCAAGTTGTGCAAGTGGATCCAATCTCAGCTACGTGGTTACAATGGCGGAGCCACAATAAGGTCAGTGGGGTCGCACGACCTCTTGGAAGCCATGGAAATTAGCTTAGACGTCCCTTGAAGCTGTTAGTGTGACCTCTTAGAGTTGCACACCAAGTAGTCGACGAAATGATTGAAAGAAGGAAGGTTTGCAGTTGGAGAAGAAGAAGGGAGGGTTTGCTGCACGCGAGGCTATTTTTTTGTTTTTTTTTCTAAAACAACTTAGGCAAAACGACATCATTTTGGCCCAGGGAATTTTTTGAAATGACTTGGCCAAAACGACGTCGTTTTGGGCCAGGTCTGAAACATAAAAATAAAAATAAATAAATAAATAAAAAGTCGAGCGTATGTCCTTCTTCACAGCAGCGATTCCTCCATTCTCTTCACGGCATCGATTCCTCCATTCTCAACCTCAAAATTCTTTTGTTTTCTCTTCCAAACCCTAAGTTCCCAACTCCCCCAAACCCTCAACTCCATCTCCTCCCTTGTTGCCGCCGCTAAATTTTTTATTTGGACTTTTACACTAAGACCCCTTGTGATAAGATTCTTAGCTCCGCCACTACGTGGTTAGTATCCATTTTATTCATGCAATAAAGGTAGGTGGGTGGGGGTGTGGTTGTGGTGATGGGAGGTGGATTGGGGTGATGTTGGAGGGGAGGCAGCTAGGGAAAGGTGTTGGGGCTCTAGTGGGTGCACTATAGACATGTTTGGCCTAAAAGGGAGTTTATGAAATCCACCAAAGTCTATGGAGAAAGGCTAGGATTGTTTAGCTTAATTATTGATATGTCCCATGTGCTTTACCAAAAATCTCAATTTACCTCATGTACTTGTAATTGGCTCACTTTACCCCCAATGCTTTATGCTCGTGTCCTTTGTTCCCCTATTCCATCTAGTTCCACATAAAAATCGTTAACTCTGCTTATGTGGTAGCCACCTGACGTCAAGTATAGTAACATTGTCATTTGATAACATTTGAAGATCTATAAAAATTTAGGCTGCTAAAATTGACTATGCTTCCCCAATTTAAGGTTTAGTTTGGTGATGCAGTGCCTTAGAAATTGAAGGCTCATATCAATTGAAGACAAATTGGTCTTCCTCTATTGTGGGTCTTCGTTGCTGCTGTTGTAGTCAGTCATCATCAATTGATTAGATGGACACTGTTGAAGGAAGGCATCAACAGTGTCACTGTGGAAAGCTAGCTAAAATTCAAACTTCGTGGAATGATTCTAACCCAGGAAGGAGATTTCTAGTATTTCCAAACTCGAAGGTAAGAAACTAAAATATAAGATGCTTGATGCGTGGTTATTTTTTGGAAAATAATAAATGATAAATGTGGTATGGGTTGATGCAGGGAAGACACCAGAGAGGATGTTACTTTTAGGAGTGGTTTGATACCAAAATTTTTGAACGTTCAAAGATGGCGATACCTGATTACTAAGGAAGATTGATGGATTAGAAGAGGAAAAAGCAAGAGGTTGAGGAAAATCATGAAAAAATTGGGCTACTATGTTGTTTTCTTTATTTTTGTTTGTTGTCATCAAGTTAGTTTGAAAGTTCATGTTATGAAATGTGTTTAAGAAGTTGTGTTTTGTGAAGTTATGATGTAACTTGTTTAGTGAAAGTTGTATCTGGGTTTTTTCCTTGTTTCATCAATGAAAGTTCATGTTTCACTACAATAAAAAAAAGGATCGGCTGAACCAAAATTGGAAGTTGCACTTTTTTTTTTCTTTTTTGGTGTAGGCCTGACACAACAAAGCCAAAGGCAAAGAAACCCAGGCTAAAACACAATAAAACCAAAGGCAAAGAAACCCAAGCCACAATACAACAAAGCCAAAGGCAAGGAAACCCATGCCAAAATAGAGCAAAGCCAAGGGCAAAGAAATCCATGACAAACCTACAACAGCATAAACAAACAAAACAACAAGTTTAATCCTATTGCAATCAAATGAAATTATCCATCAAATACCAAATAGTCATTGCATAACTTCCAAATGTTGTCACAAATTCCAAATCATAAATTCCAACAGGTTCTAATATATAAATTTCAAACATAAGTTCCTAAACATAGGGTCTACAGCAATAACACCCTAATCCATATAAGTTCCAAAATATATTTTCAAAATGACAATAGCCCAATTTGCAGCAATAAGATCCCAATCCATAATCTATAGCTTAAGAAACATATTTTCCACCTTCAAAAACACATCATCTATTTTCCACCTTAAAAAACGCATCTTCCATTTTCCACCTTAAAAAACGTATCTTCCATTTTCCAAAACACATAAGCCATTGCCCCAAACAATTCTCAATTCTTCAAGTGTAGTGATTTTTCACAAAGTACTTCCTCTGTGCATTTTGTTGTTGATTCTTCCTCTTCCTAGTTTGACCCTCTTGACTTGCATTATGTGAACTTGGCCCTACTTGAATTGGAGGTTGGGATCTACATGCTTCTTTTCTTGGCCTTAATTTCTTGGGATGTGATGCCTCTTCATTAACTTCTTGTTGGGAACTACTACTTTGGGTTCTTGGCCAGAGTGCAGTCGTGTTTTGTGTAGCATCTCTCCTTCTCACCTACAAATAAAATAATTGAAATTTTAACCCAAAAATACAGTTCAAAATTTCCATTATTGTAAGCTTTGGCCTCGAAATCCTCTTTCTGGGAGGCTGAGAGTTAGGGTTCTTTGGCTCCTGAGAATAACGTATGATTCAGTTAATATTTCAAAATCAAAATCAACTAAATAAATGAGCTTTAAGGGTCAGTTTATACCTTACAACCAAGCCAATTATGTCATTCTTCACCACAATTCCCACATTTTAATGGGATTCCATATCTTGGAAGCTTGTAAGAATGAGTGGAATTTTTAGGTTCATTGGCTGCTTTGTTCCTTGACTTCTTTGGTTTGCCAAGTTGTTTGTGGTATTTGGAATGCATCAATGGAGGTAAATTAGTCTTCATCCATTGATCCTCACTAGTCATTGGCATAATCATGGGCTCATAGGTTCTCAAATAAGCATATTTCTTATACAAATCATCAACATAATCCTCAGGGTTCCCATGAAACCTACTAATTGCAACACATGCATCCACACAAGGTAGACCATTAAGATCCCAAGCATTGCATGAACAAGGGTGGGCATTCAAATCAACTGCAAAGCTACATCCACTGTGGTGCAATACCTAGAACTTATTCTGCCCAGCAGCCTTAGGAATGCACCATTGTGAATTTTCTTTGTTTTTCTCCAAAATTCTTTGTATTCTTCGCCCAACTTCCGCATGCCATTTATCAACTTTAACCCTTCGTGATGCCATCAACAACATCAAATAAAGCCTAATTTTTTCTAACATAGTTAATACTGGCTTGTCCCTTGCATCCAATATGCTCTTATTGAAGGCCTCAAAAAGGTTATTCATAAGAATGTCACATTTTAATGTAATCCTTAAATGGGCCATACTCCAATGGCTAAGTTCTTTTTTCTGCTAGCCATTCATGGGCTCTGAGGACAACTCTATCATCTTCCTCATCTCCACATCATACCAAGGAAAGTTGACCTTGCAATGCATTCCATTTGTAATTTCAGAGCACGTCCTTTATGTAGAACATTGAAGTTTGAATATACGTGTTTTAAACAATGTCTTTGTTCTGCATTTGGGAATAAAGTTGCTACAGCTTCTAAAAGACCTTTTTACTTGTCAAACACAAATACATAACCATTGCTATTTGCAATTTCCAAATCAGCTACCAACAGTTTCAAAAACCACACCCATGAATTGACACTCTCAATCTCTAAATAGACATAATCAATAGGAAACATGTCGTTGTTGGCATCAACACCTATAGCAGTAAGCAATTGCCCAGGGTGAGGGCATTTTACTTAAGTGTCATCTAAGCATATAGCAGGCCTACAACCATAAAAAAAACCCTTCTTGCATGCTGCTATACATATGTACAACCTCTCAAACCTTGGCCTATCTCCTTCCAATTCAGACTTAATAATGATTGTGGTTCCAGGGTTTCTTCTCTTCAACTCATGATAATAGTCCCACAAAGCTTCATATTGATGACTATAAGTTCCCTCAACAATATCCACTGCCAAAGCCCTTGCTCTATACACCAATGACTTACAAGGAGTATAGCCATAGTCTTTGAGCACTTGCTCTATAAATGAAGAAGCTATCCAGTTAGGATTCAGTCCTAATTGCCTAGCATACCTTTCAGCTAACCCTATTAATTTCAGGCATGAAATTCTAACCCTTTGGCATTCTCTTCCTCCTCCTCCTCCTCCTCAAATTAGCAATTGCTTCATCTATACTATAAGAGCTACATATGTTTACAAGTGTAGGTGAGTCTTTCCTATGGTCTGACTCTTCATCATCTTCATCTGCCATCAAACCACTTGTCATCATGTTTCAACAAGCACTCCTCAGCATCACTTTATTCATAATCGCTATCAACAAAATCAGGATCCTTGATATCATCATCTTCATCAGCACCTCCACCATCATCAGTCTCAGTACCTTCATCATCAACTTGCTCATATACTTGTTCCTCCAACTATGCCTATTCCATTTGGTTACCCTCATGTTTGAAATTTATGACTACCACTACGGTATTGATCTTATGAACTGATATCATACAACATAATAGTTTTTCATCTGATGATATTTCCATGAGTTTCCTAGAAACCAAGTCATCACCATAAAAGCTCACACCACTATCATATCCCACCATTTTAGCCATTCCTCATAGCTCTAATATAGACATGTAGTCTGCCTCATAATAATCAAACCAGCTAACTGAACCACCTAAGTAAGTCTGGCATGTCACTCAAGCCTTTCTCCACTAGTTTAATATGAAAAATGTGCATTTACCATATTATCCTCATTTAATTAATAATTTCAATTCTTAATGTTTGAATTAACCAATGGCATTTTCTGGTATTTTGAATATTTCACTATTCTCTGCCTTTAAATTTTAATTTTTTTAATATGAAAAATGTGAATTTACCATATTATCCTCATTTAATTAATAATTTCACTTTTTAATGTTTGAATTAACCAAGAGCATTTTCTGGTATTTTGAATGTTTCACTATTCTTTGTCTTTTGTTTTATATAACTGATAAAACCCTACATGGAATGCACTTTAGATTCACACCCAAAATCCATTTACTACATAAGTTATTGGTGTTGAAGTTCCTATAAATTACGTGATTGTCACTGATCAACTTAAAAGAAGCCCTAAACAAAAAAAACTAGCCTAACCCAATTTTATAAAATAAAAAAAAAAGCCTAAACAATTCATTACAAACAAAACATCTCGAAAATCGTAGATTCATTAACGCGTCATGTTGATTAATGGCTGTAATGTTTCACACCTTTACTGTCATGTTGATTAATGTCTGTAATGTTCCAGTCTAGGATAATAACACTGCTAGTTTCCTATGACATCATATTTCTATTGCATGTCTACCCTTGTAATGTTCCAATCTAGGGTAATAACTTTTTAGTTTTCTATGACATCTTGTTTCTAATGCATGTATACCCATGTAATGTTCCAGTATATGGTAATAGCACTACTAGTTTCCAATGACATCCTAATTCTAATGCATGTCAACCCTTGTAATGTTCCAGTCTAGGGTAATAATACTGCTAGTTTTCTATGAAATCCTATTTTTAATGCATGTCTGCCCCTGTAATGTTCCAGCCTATGGTCATAACACTGCTGGTTTTCTATGATATCCTATTTCTAACGCATGTCTACCCCTGTAATGTTGATTAATGACTGTCATGTTGCTATTTATAATGTATGTCTACCAAAGAAAGGATGAATAAAGAACAAACCAAACCAACTCAAAATAAGCCGAGCCCAGATTTTTTTTTTTTTAAAACCCAAACAATTTTTTTTTATTTTAAAAATCACGAAAACCAAGCAGAGGCTCTTCAAAGAAGTATATTGTTAATACCATGTCATAGGTCTACATTGTCAATACTATGTCAGAAGTACATTATCAATACTATGTCATATGTACATTGTTAATAATATGTCATTGAACTATCTTGTTAATACTACTATGTCATAGAAGTACATTGTTAATGCTACTATGTCATAGAAGTACATTGTTAATACTTTGTCATAGAAGTACATTGTTAATACTTTGTCATAGAATTATCTTATTAATACTCTGTCATAGAAGTACATTGCTAAACAAAAATGAGATCCATAACTGAAATAGTAACAAAAGATAAATCGATCATCAAAGCTTAAAATATATTATGAAAATCAACTAAAATCCATAGAGAAACACATAATCGAAGCAAATAAGCCTTTTGAAAATCTTAAAACTGAACATGACGGTTTGGTTTGGGGTTGCAGGGGACTTTTTCCTCCCGCAGCTGTAAATGGGCTGGGCTGCGGTAAAAGGCTGATTGATGGTTTTGTCCCATGTGTCTGAGTTCGAAAATTAAGCCCCAAAGATGTCTCGAAAGGGCAGTAGAGCCTTAGGAAGCATTTTAGTTACCTTCACCAACTAAAACAACAGCAACTTACAGATAATTTTGTAATGCTTACAAATAAATTATCTAGATTGGCATGAGAAGCTTGTGGCATGAAAGCAAAATCAACATGAGTTTAGCACTGAAGAGAAAATTATGCTTTCTTAGGAAAGAGAGGGAGTGTTGAATTAAGAGAGAAAGGGTTTTGTAAGAGGATTTGGCTGAGAAGAGAGGAAGAAAGAACATTGTTCTTCCGGCAGCTTGACAGGGATTTTGTCAAGCCATGAAAGTGGTATGCTAGAAGAGGAAAATGGAAAAGAATGGTGAATAGTGCATGAGATTGCTGGGTTTTTGCAAGGAAGAGGGGAAGCTTGCTCTCTGGATGTGGGTTGGTCTCGTTGGATAGAAGAGGCCTCATTTTATAGCTGCTGGAAACTATCATTTCCCAAGAAACCCTAATGGTTTCCTCCAAACTTGGTCAAGCTTTTTTCTTCCTTTTTTCTCTCTTCCCTTGACCTTTTCTATCTTGGTGAAATTTCATTTATCTATTTGCACAAAATCAGGAATTTTGGGGGCTTAATGCCCCCTTTCCCGCAGCTGTTCAGTGGGAGGCTCCATTCTTAGTTATTTTTCTTCTTCTTTCCTTCCTCCTTCCCTAGCCAGGTTTGATGAAGGAAAGGAAATGGGTGTACATGCTGGTTTGAAGGGTGCTCCTCCTCCTGGCGACTTATACGTGCTAATATCTCTTGGTTCCTTGCATGGTTTTTTGCTTTGAAACTTGCTAACTCATGTGCTGGAACCTCCCAGTAGCTTTGTTCAATGAACCTTCAGACCTCTTCTTCGTGGCTTTTGTTCTTCCAGCCAGGTGCTGTGGCCTTTGTGGCTGTTGAGGCCCAAAAGGTCACAGGAAGCCCAAAGATATTTAAAGCCCAATATAACGTATAATGTTGGTCATGCGTTAATCTAAGCCGTATTTTTTGATTTAATTCATTAAATAAATACATAAATAGTGCACATGCCATGCCAAACTGATAATACATTTTTCTCATGCCAATCACCTATCAAGCTCACATGAACCCAAGTCATGTGGCTTACAGGGCTTGCATGAGGGATTGTGGTGTGGAAGGTTACGAAGGTCCACAAGGCCCACGTAAGCTCTTGGATAATGGAGACTTTGGGCTAGCTACTTGGAAGCACCAAAGTCCAAGCCCATTACTTAGAGTTCTCCAATGTGGGTGAGCAAATGAGATATTTTTCAAGCACTTCCTTTTACCCATAGGAAATAGTCATTTTCCAAATGTCTAGCTTTACCCATTGGAAACAAGCCTTTTCCAGCACTTCCTATTATCCACTGGAAACAAGCAGTTTACAGCGCTTCTTTTTACCCATAGGAAATAATCAGTTTATGGTACCTAGCTTCACCTGTTAGAAAATAGCATGCCCAATGCTTCATTTTAACCACTGGAAATAGGCTGGTTCCAACATCTCCCTTTATCTATTGGAAATAAAGGAAAACCCTCACCCTCTATAAATTGGCATTCATGGTTCAAGCAAAGGTCACCAATTTTTCTTCAGCCAACACTCCTCAC
Organism: Prunus salicina; assembly: GCA_020226455.1. NCBI lineage: Eukaryota > Viridiplantae > Streptophyta > Magnoliopsida > Rosales > Rosaceae > Prunus > Prunus salicina. Next base: position 32,112,214 of record CM035343.1, read on the forward strand.
TCGGCTGCTGCAAGCATCCCAGCATCCATCAACCCCTCTTGGTTGCTGCAAGCTTCTCAGCAATCATGAGAACTCACCTTTCCTTAGCTGTTGCAAGTATTCTAGTAGCCTTCACAGTCATTCCTCAACCATCACAACCATGTATTATACTTTCTCAACCTTGAAATCCTTGAAATCCATCATCTTCTCCATAAAGCCTCACCAAGCATAACTCCAAGCTTTTCATTCCTTCCAAGCTTTAAACACCATAGCCTTCAAACCTCAAGCTTTTCCTTCCATCATCCTTCTCTTAAAATTCTTAAATCCCCATAGCTATAGCCACACACAACAAATTATTAACACCAAACTCAAATATATCTAACACCAAGCCAAGCACATGCATTCTCATTTGCTAAACTTGTGGGTCTTTAGTTCCCACACTCCAAGCTCTCATGCCAAGCCCATATAATCTCATATCAACATCAGCAAGTCATCTTCAACTCTTCGCCGAGCTGCCGAAAACATCAACACAAAACACGCAGCCGCTGGAAGAAGAACAAAGTACTCCCTCGAGACTTGCTTCTCCCTCAGGATACTTTGGGCCTAGTTCTCGCTAACTCAGACAAAGAAGCAATGAAGTCTCCATTCATTACTCTACAGTGATCCAAGAATCAACAAAACTTGGATAAGCCTTCGGACGAAAAAGACCCTAATAGTGGCTCATTGTGGCAATTGTATAGGCCAAGGTGGTTCCTTAAGTAAGTGGGTTATTTCTATTAAACGTTGGGCTTTTTTTTTGTTGAGTCAATAGGCTATTTTGATTGGGCTATTGGGCTATTTTTTCCTCTTTTGTGCTCACCCACATGTTTGGGCCTAAGAAATGGGCTTGAGTCCCGAGGCTCCCAACCAACCCGAGACTTTCCATTCATTGGCCCATCAATGGGCCTCATGTTGATTTATTACCGTCCATACCATAACCCACTCAAGCAAGCCCTGGGCATTTGAGTGGCTTGGGCCCACTTAGGCTTGTAGCGTGGTTGGGTGTGGAATAACGATTTCGTGTTTGGCATGGCGTGTTTTAATTTTATTGTCCTTGGTAAGGGCTGCGATATTTAACTTTGGCATGGGCTTGTAGAGCCACTATATATTTTATCTCAACTCCTGGCATGACGAATTTTAGCATGGCACGTGAACTGCAACTCGCATGTGGCAGGTTTTCATGTACTCCGTTTTACGCCTTTTCTTAATAAAGCATCGTTTTGGGCCGATAATTTATTCAAGCCCAACCATGGATTTTTTGGGCCTCAATAGGGGTTAGGCCAAAACCAACCCATTTGGCATGTGCATGGTTTCATGTGGGCCCATCAAACTAGGTTGTGTGTGGAACCCACCACACCCTTAGGCAATTGTTTCCCTTTCCTCCAATTGTAATGTAAAAATTGGTCAAGATTGGCTCCGCTTAGAATCATTTTAATGTATTCTAGCCTCTCTGCACGCGCTTCCGCTCGTGCGGGAGGCTTTTTTTTTTTAAAAATTTAAATTTATTTTAGAATTAAAAAAGATAATGGGTAGTGTTCCATAAAAATAGGATCTATTATCTGATTTTTCTTTTAATTCTAATTCTTTTTTAATATGAAAAAGTGTGAACTTACCATATTATCCTCATTTAATTAATAATTTCAATTCTTAATGTTTGCATTAACCAAGGGAATTTTCTAGTATTTTAAATGTTTTGTCACTCTCTGCATTTTTTACTTTATATATATAGATATAATCGGTCTCGTGTTTGAATTTTTATTTATTATTATTACAAGCAATATTGGAAAAATGATTATTTGAACACTGGACTTCATGTTGTCCCAAAAAATAAATAATAATAAAAATAAAGAACTTCATGTGCATGGATAATTACTTTTAACCAGTTGAGTTACAAGCTCCTTGTAGTTTTGAAAATCTTAAAACTAAACATGGCAGCTCGGTTTGTGGGTTGGGCCAAAAACCAGCCATCCGACCTGTGCCTAACCTTAGTTTTACCTTTCTGAATTTAGATCTTCCCATTGGAGACGCTGTCCTGTGTGCAATATCAGTGGGGGTAAAAGTTGGTATTGGTAACAGTACATGACAACAATATTGTTTTTCTCCTGCACCTTACACAAATTGGAGGATAGAGGGTCAACTCGTCTTCGGTACAAAATGCACTCCAATTGCTCTTTCCTTTAGATTCAAGCATCAAAACAAAACAAAACTGCAAGACCATGATCTAAATTTCTATCATAGACGAAAAAATATATCTGAACATTCCATCTCTCAGAAGCGAAAGACAAATGGAAATATAACTGTCCGCTCCCAATCTTTGACCGTGTGAATTTAGAAAGATATCAAGTAGCCTCAATCCGTTTGTTGCAACAGGAAGTGGAAGTCCGATCTTTGTCGGAGGATGGCTGGCGGATTCATATCAGATAGGCTGATATCATCAAAGGATCTGCACATCTCTTCAATAGAGAAAGGTATGCTGCAAACCAATTTTGCAACGCTATCTTCAGTTAATTTTTACCATGCTAGGGAATCGGGGCTGAATTCAATACATTACCAGGTTTAGAAGTTAATGACTAGAATATTACCTGGAATCGACGTCGAGAAGGAAAGAATTACTTGGCATGTTGATTGAATCCTCTGCCATCAACATTCTCATTTTGCCAATAACCTAATGCAACAAATCCCCGGAAAGAAAAACAATGGGATACAGAGTTAACTGCGTATTCTAGCATGCTCATTACAAATCAATTTATTACTGAACACTCACTTCTGCAGATAATCCCTGCGCTCCGTATTTGTCGTCCCAGAACATTGTTCCAATGCGATATATTTGAGGGATGCTCAGTATCTGATTAATGAAGTGTAAACTAAATTAACAGGAAGTCCTAGGTTCATTATATTGGAATTCTTTGATCATATTCCTTGTTCTCTTTCTGAAATAACGTTACAAAAGTTTGGCCAAAGAAAAAAAAGAACTTTTGCAGAATGGATTCAATCTCCAAAATGAAAATAAAAGATTAAAAGAAGTGAAGAGGAGAACTAAAATAAAGAATTTCTTTCATATGATATAAGACTGGTGGAGTTACCGGACACAATTCATTTGTGATTTCATCCACTGATTTCTGAGTTTTTTGGTGCAAAACCTGCATGAATGAAGAATACTTTCATAAAGCAATGTAAATTCCTTACGTAATTATTTAAGAAAATAAAAACGGAATATTGGCTTGGTAATGTAAGCTCAAGAAACAAACCAAAAATCCTACAGCCTGCCTTATGTGTTGAAGCTCCTCCAAGGACGATCCAGCAAACTGTAAAAGTAGAAAAGTAAATAAGTAAATAATTTTTCCTCATTTCCTCCTTATATTATTTTGTCAGCATTTGTTAGACCACAGACAGTTTTCTTGCCTGATCTGTTACTTTGAGACACCATTGTTCCAATTCAAGCAAACCTGCTTTCAGAAATTCTCCATTGCTAAATGAGCAGCACTCACGACGAAGCAATAAGCTGCCACCAAGGATTTATTAAATTCATTAGGACTAATGATGCATTGTAGCTAAACTTTGATCCTAGTCAATTGGTTAAAGTAATGAGTGGATATCAAACTCTGTTTACCTGTTAAAGAGCTGGACATTGATGAATGAGAAAACTTGACTGAAGATTTTCCTTGCGATCATGGGAGAGACCTGAAGTTGCAGCAGTTAACTCTAGAAATTCTTTATACTGATTTATATAATAGATGGATAAGAATCTTGAAAAGTAAATTAAATTTAAGCTTACATGGTTCACAGACAAAATACCCAAGGTTTGATCTAACTTGTTGACAGTGCTTTGCCAGTGCATATTTGATGCCTGTTGTCTTGCTCTTATGTTTGAATGTATAGTTTTAGATGAGCCTCTTATCAACCTGCCTCTTGCAGATCTTGGTGCCTGTTGATGTTAAATAAGAACTTTTTCATGGTTCAATCTATCATGTCATATTCTCGGTTATACAAGATGCTCACCTGAATGCACAAATTCAAGAATGGGCTAATCTCTTTCTTTAGACTATCACGGACGGTCCCATATATTTTCTCAACAAATGCAGTTAGATGTTGCTTGAACAATAATGCTGGGTACTTAGCCTCCACTTTTAATTGCTCATTTGGCTTTCCCATCGTTCCACTGTAGCCACTTGAAACTCCCGTGCTCATAGAAGATGAACGAAAACCCTGGCATAGTATTTCTTGCATTACTGTGTCACATGGTTTTCAATATGCTAAAAAATTTGTACGTGAAAGCTTACATGTGCCATTCTACCAAATATGGTAGCAGGAGTTCGGTTACGATATGAAGCTGTATTAGATGCACTGGCTGCCTTGAGCGTACTTTGTAGAAGAAATAGAAGGGTAGAAGTTGTTGAAAGCCAATATGCCAGATCACTGACATTGTTTTGAGTCTTCAAGAACATTTCACATTTCATATTGAGTTAATCAAATAGTATAAATACCCCATCCAACTGGTCAAGCTTAATGCATGTTGGTTGAAGGCTAATACCTCTGTAATGGACCGAATTTTGTGAATGATCCTATCAAATACGTTTGTTTTCTCTGCTTCAAAGGTTCTCCACTGAAGAAGTGCTCTGTACACAATACAGGCAGTGACAGGCCTGTTCTTGTCAAATTGCCTATCTTCCACAAGACACTTAACAAGCACGTCAACACTTTCCTGTTTATAGTTGTAGTGAGTTATGGAAGAAGCTTTTTAAAATAATAATAATAATATCAACTTTATAAATACCTGCTGCCTATCTGTGAGTGATCTTTGTCTACTAAGGTGAGACACTACAGGATCTGGCTCCTGAAAACATAATTTCATTATAGGTTGATGATAAGTTTATAACAGATGATAATTAAAGTATCTTATGATTATTTGAAATATTTCTGACAATAATTTATTCTGGAAAGTTGGTAATACTTTGGTCCGAAGCTCTTCCCTTTTCCCGTTCCCATTCTCAAAAGGCTGTACCATCATAGAATGTCAAAGGAAGTAATTTTACCGAAAAAGAAGATGAAAGAAGAAAAAGTTTCTTTTTTATCTTTTGGTATGGGAAGAAAAAGGTTATGCAAAGCACTATACCTTTACTTGTGGCTGAAACCTCTCTGGAGAAGCTTTCTGCTCCATGACTAGGGTCTTGTTGCGGAGGAATTTATTCTCTGACTCCAAATCTGCGATCTTCCTCTTCAGGCTGGACAAACATGAATACTTAGCATTGTACTCAATGGGTAGTTGGATATCTTTGTAACTTTGATGAAGTAATATTCCAGTTGAATATCCATTTATTTGGTGCTTCTACCATAATAAGCAGCTGTTTATGAGTATGATTCATTTAAAGGTCAAATTGTTCATATTTAGATTGAGCAACCATAATGAACTCAGTAGCTACGATAGAGCAACCACTTGTATTTTTCTTCCATCATCTCCAAAACTGTTGTTCAAGCATAAGATAGTAAAAATAGGTTTCTAAGATTCCACCTATCAATGAGGTGAAAACTTTTACTAGATTGCACATTCTTACATTCTCATTTCTTCAGAGAAGTCCTCATTTGCTGATGCAACCAGAGCCTGTTGGCGGAGCACCTGATTTTCAGATTCGAGACTGGACAAGTTCAACTCTAACCTGATTAAGAAACAAGAGTTAGTCAACCCCAGTTTATGTTGATAGAGACATTCATGAAATTCCTTAGCTTTGATAACAAAAATAAAAAAGCAAATATATGGGACTACCTTTCAATAGTTTCTTGAAGCTGTGTTGCTTTCAGCTGTGCTTCTTCTGCCTCTTTATGCCTTGCTTTACTTTCTTTTTCAACTTGAGAGTAATTTTCTTCAAATCCCTCAATTTCCTTCTTCAGCTCACTTAGCACACCCTAACATTCATACCAATAATCAATATAACACGTGCACATGCACCACACATGCACCCACTACATATGCTTTCTGTTCTTTTAATGCTTCTCTCTATCTATCTATCTATCTATTGATTTATCTTATTTAGTTATCTTTTCATTCTACACCACTCTTTGGACCAAAAAGACGACATTGTTAGACATTTTACGAAAGACCACTGTTAGACATGAGCCCACAGGCTTAATTTTGGGCTTCTAAAAAAGATGTCCCTTCAAACCTAGTTGTTTCTACTGTATGAATATTTTCCAGGAATAGTTCATATATTCTTAATTCCACGATATACAATGGTTTGATAATTTTATTCTAAAGTTTATCATTCAGTTTATGTGAAATGCATCTTTGGAAGCTAAGTTGTACCGCATTACCTCTAGTTTCTCATTGTGATTTTTCAGAGTTTCTAGCTTGGTGTTGTCCACAACTGGCACCTCTTTGATGACTGGTGGAGCTTGTTCAATAGCTAATTTTGCTGCTTCTTTCTCATGGATAATTGCGGCATGGGCTTCATCAATTTGTGTTTGCATTTCATGCAAAGTATTTTGCAAATTTGCAATTTCTTTCCCTTTAGTTTCTTCAAGATCAATCTGCAAGTTGTTTGTAAATTATGTACAATCAACTTTATATCCTCAGTGTCAAGGTTTGACATTTCTCCAACCATTCCCTTGACTGGCAAATTTCAAACTCAACATGACTAGAGATACTTCTATAAAAATGACCCAAGTTACTGATTCCAAATAAATCATACCAAAACAATTGCAATACCATGGGTGTTCTTCCTCATATCAATTAGTATTTTCTAAATATTAATGCATCAAAATTTTAGTGCTAAATAGAACTAAGAGGCAGATACTTCTATTTGTTAACCAAATTGGTGGAGAATATATACCCTCAAGTGCTTTTCAAAGTCCAGTCGCCATGTTAGCTCTTCAACACGCTTCTCCAGCATGTCCTTAGCTGCCTTGAGAGCTCCCGTTTCTCGTGCAGCCTGCATCAAGGAATTGTATTTATTTATTTATATCTTCCTGATTCCTTAATTTTGATAAATCTGGTTTTCTTGACATAGTTCAATGCTAATAATAGGTGGGCAGTAAGTAGATTCTTCTTATAGAGAAGTGAAGCTCACCATTCTAAGCTTTCTAAGCTCCTTCCTCGCTACCTTTGCTCTCCAGAGACATTGAAGAGTTAGAGTTGCCTTTCGCTGGTGTTTATATTCAGAAACAGCTTCAAATCTTCGCCAATTAGTCTGTCGGAAGAAGATTGACAGCATTTTAAAATTTATCAGCTTAAACTTATTTAATACTGAATGATTCTTCTCGGAAAATAAACCGATCTCTGACATAAGTAGTACTGTACTCCACCTTTATAATGCGGCATTTTCATAATTTTTCATAAAAAAATTTGTAGGTTTTAGCTCACTCTATAATAAATAAATAATAGAGGTCTGATTATTTTCTGCACAATTCAATAGTATTATTCCCCTAATCCTGATACTGGAAATATTTTCCTAAGTTATCAATCAAGTTCTTCATAAGTATTCTTGAACTGCATTTCTTTATGTACTCTAAGATTTACTATTACATTTTTAAATATCCCACAAATGCCAAAAAAATTCTGTATGCATCGATAAAATTGAAGTTTCTGTAGATTGTCCAGTCCAGAGCATTTATGACCTGAATAATGTTTGCAGCCTTGGTTCTTTTCCTGTTCCGATGATCATTTCGGGCTGCCATAGCTCGTAAACCAGTTTGGATGACTATTGATACAGCCTGAAATTTTATGTAGGACTTCCTTGCTGTGTGAGCGCGTAGATGTTTTTGTATACGTATTGAAGCAGCTTCCTTCCTTATCTGCTCATACATCTTACGTGCAAGTTGTCCTGTTTGAGGAAGTGTGAGATAAAAACCATGTCATTCCAACTTTCAAATTGTCACTCCATTATTACCTCTCCAAAGTTTCTGCAAGTGAATAGCAGCCCTTCGCACGGCAATGAACTCCTTTCTGGTTAGATGTGTTCGGATTTGCCTTTGAATACATCTGGCAGAATCAGCCAAAAGTTTCGTTCTGCGTGCATCTAATTCAGCCATCTGACCTGCTCTAAGAAACACCTTTGATTTTCCAATCTGCAATACAACATTGGTGGGGAACTTGTGCATAACACGAACAAAGTTTGGGGGGCAATGAACACTAATGCGTCTTATTTTCACACCATAGTTTGATGTCTAAACAAACCTGATATCCCTTCAGGCCCATCCTGTCACATATGGCAATACATGCTGATTTTTCATCAGATCTGCACAGGCAAAGCAAGTAACCATCAAGGTGGTGAATGCATTAGATGATCATCTCTTGTGGCATTTCTATACGCTCTAGATAAACAGACACTTATATCCAGATATGTGAGTTTTGTTAAACAACTACTGAACCTCAGAGGCTTAAAGCCGTTATGGAATGGGCCAATAATGAATGGCAACCCAACATGCTGCCCCATCCTGCAGTCGGAGAGGCAGACATATGCAGAAATAGTGAAACATATAGGTGCAACCACATTCTGCATCTTGCAAAGTAACAATAAGTTGGGAATGAGAAATAAATGTTTCAAACTACAACCTCCTGCAACTAGAGCTCTAATGCCGTATTCGGCAACCAATCCCAATGGACCCCAAACACAACAACTAAGTAATTAGACAAAATATATATATCAAGCCAACATGAATATCTTTGTAAAAGTTTAGGCATGAGCTTCATGCAAACACTGTCATCTCAGTCTTGACCTTGAGGTCCTAGTTTCATTTCAACATAATGAAGGTAAAATTGACAAATAGAAAATCAGATTAAATCAATTCCGGTCAATTTATACCCATCCAGAATATCAGGAGCCAACAAGCCAAAGCGGTCAAGGAACTCATCAAATGTTCTTTTTGTTGGATATCCAGCACAACTAATCCTTATAGCCTCTAGCACACCCTGTACAAGTGCCATTGGAAAAACATCATTAAATTAAGCAACCTAAACAGGTCATGGTTGCTGCCTCAGCCCCCACCCCCACCCCTCCCTTCCCCTGGAAATCTCCCTCTAGGGGGTTCTTTCTTTCTGTTCTGTTTAATTTTTAAACAACCTCAAAAATATTTTTGAAAGGGTAAAGATATTCTGTGAAAAAAGTTAGACTTTACTCACACCACATCTCAGCTGGTTTAATACATTGACATTCTCAAAAATTCCAGGCTTCAAAACTGTATTGGGCTTAACACATCTGATATAATGTGGTTCTGTCGTGCTAAGTGTCTCCATTAAAGCTTGTAGTTGTTGCTGCATGTGAATTTTGATTCAGGAGCAAGTTGCATCTTCAGAGTCAAATAGACCTTTATGAAAATGTGGATTACCTTGAAACGGGTACCTATGGAAGAAAACTTGGATTGTTTTGACGTCTCCTCAGGTAGTGGAGGGAATAGATTTGCAACAAATGAGCATGTGGAGGCATTTAAAAGAGCTTGATGTTCTGCCACTACATAGTCCTTGTTTTTATCAAGAAAATGGTCTGCTTCGTATGTGACCTGTTGACTAGAAGGATAAATGAAAGGAAACTATGTTTTTTTTTCAGTATAGCTATTTGTTCAAGAATTTTCTTACATCTCCAGCATAGTGGTTAACTGTGAAGTCTGTTCGAGCAAGTTTTGGCTTTTTGAAGCGCTTATGTCCTTTATATGTCTGATACATCTTCTGTGCAAATGTCTCATGGGTTGACTTGGGGAACATACTGTAGATAAAATGAACTTGTTCATATATGCATAGGTTCAGCAGTCATGATCTTTTTTCTCCCATTTTCAAAAAAGCATTTTAGCTTTTCTTTAATTTTCACTGGTAGAAGAAACAATATGAGACTACGTATTTTTTTTGGATCAGGGAACAAGTATTATTATTATACACCGTGCTGAATGAAGCTTTAAACTTAACTGCCTAATAATTAATCAGATGAGACTTGAGTACTGAGGTAACCATTTTATTAGTTAGATTATCTGTTGTAAGAGATAAGATATCAATGGTATCATGAGGACCAAGGTTACATACCAGGCTTCATCAAGAAGAGCAATTATGCCCCCAGGTTTCTGCATGTAACGTTTGTTATAACAGATTTATATAAATTTTGCTATTTTTACATGCAAAGAGCTATATGAAAATTAATACCTTCTCGATAAGATCCAAAACATCCTGGTTATCTACAAATTCTACGTAGCTCCAGTTAATTTCATCCTTTGTGTACTCTTCTTGCTCCATCTTGAACACATGCTGCAGTGGAAGATGTTTATTATATAAAATAACCATAGTACAAATATGTTTAAAGTGTACCTAGAAATTCCCTTTACCTGATTAAAATGTTGTTGCAGCTTTTCATTTGTTAGGTTGATACATAGCTGCTCAAAACTACCAAATAAAGCATTAGATTAGGTCCTTACGTCCAAATGCAAAATTGTTTCAGTACATTTAATTCTTCTGTTAAGCTGTATCATTTCTACCATTATGTACCTGTTGATCTTGAAGCTTTCAAAGCCATAAATATCAAGGACTCCTATTAAGCTTGACGAATTTGGATCCTGACCAATTGAACTGTTTATCTTATCCACAATCCTGCCACAGATTAGGAACCACCAGCTGTAGTTAATCCTTATAAAGTTAGGTAAGTTTATAAGAATATGATATTACAAACCAATGTTTTGAAAGGGGAGACGTAGAGGCAATGCATTTTTGGTCCTGCAAGGTGAGGCGTTTTCTAATAGGAACTGTAATAGGTTGGCTTTAAAGAAGTTTGCAGACTATAAGTATTCTGTGATTCCTGATCTGTTGCACTGATATCACATTTTTGGGGATAAAAGCCTGGGTCAAAAGTTGACTAAGTTAAGACTCTAAACTTCCATAATGGAGCACTTGTTCCTCCCAGCCAGGAAGGATATACTAACAACCAGGAAGGATATACTAACATTAACTAATGCTGAATAAAAGTACAATGGATAAGTCTATTTTACCAATCGAACAGTCTGGAGTAAACTGTCTTTGCCAGGGCATCACGACTTAATGTAGCTGAATCTGGATCCAACGGTTTTGTAATGTTACCATCAGGAGTCACTATGACACGCTTGCAAAGCGAGTCTTCTAAAGCCTTCTTATCACACCTGAAGAAAAACATGTTAGAAGACACTAGGAATTAGAAACGAGTAGATAATCTTCATTTAGGTATTTCAAAATCGATCAAAGTTCTAACATGAGTAGCTCTGCGGCTGTTTGGAGATGATAGAATGATTTATCATCTTCTAATTTGGAAGAATCAACTTCGTCCCCTTTGATGAAGTCAATGTTCCCAAGATGGAGGATTGCAGAAACCACTCGGAATATGGCATCCTAAAGAAAGAAACTTTTCCATTAATAATATATATGGTTAGAGGAAATCATCACTACATCATTGTAGTTGTATTGATGCGAGGGTCGCTACCTGCTCTTCCTGGCTGATCCCAACAACATCCATAGCATTTCTGGTTTCTAAATACTCTCTTGCATCATCTACATTTGCTACTTCATAACAGGAGGATTGATTAAGATAGTGAAATGTTCTTGGGTCCCCTAACTTGTACCTGTTGATATCCTGTGTTAAAGAACATTTGTCAGCCATAACGACAAACATACCCAGATAGAGAGGGAGCTTCTTAAGAGAGATCCCTCTTTTTTTAAAAAAATAATGGGATGTATCATATAAAGGGATCGCATGTGTGGTCTTCCCTTGATGCCATAGTTTTTAAACGGTGATCAAACAAATAGCAAGAACAATATTTTTATAAACACTTAATCACGATAATAATCAAATGGCTAATTGATTCCCTAGTTATTGAACAACCGTAGTCCATGAGATTCAACTCAGGACCTCCTCCAACAGAATGTTGACTGGATGCCACTAGACCAAATTATCGGCATGTTACCAGACTATTACTCTTAACCATTGATACAGTAATTATTATTTAAAAATGTATAATCTAGATTAACAACAAAAGAATATAATGTCACACACAAACCTCCGCTGGTGCCGCACAAAGCATGTAAAAACAATGGTAATTTCTCTCTGGGTCCGAGACTTGGCAAACACGTGATCTTTCGAGAAGATATGTACGAATTGCAGCTCCAGAGATTTTCCAATTGTTATCAAATTGGATCTCTACAAATTTACCAAAACGACTGGTACAAGCATCATATTTTATAAGTTTGAAGAGAAAGTGGGGAAGCAATATAGAAATTTTTTTATAAAGGAAATGAGAGAAATCTATCTAGTAGAGGAAAGAGCTAACAAGTATCTCACCTCGAATTGTTGTTTTTCACAGTTTTGGCATTCCCAAATGCCTCCAAGACTGGGTTGGACTGAAGACGTGGAAATATTTACACTTCATCCCAAATAAATCAATGTACTCACAGTATATAATAAGGAACCAAATTGTTAGAAAGAAAAGGAAGGTTGGGTTATGAAGCATTTTCCTATAATATACAAATAGAAGAAAAAACGAAACTGACCTCTAAAACCTGTTGTTCTACTGTTCTTCCTTCTGTACCTGATCTGCCCCCCATGAACGCGAGATATCTCATGAGCATTTTTGTTGTCTCTGTTTTACCAGCACCACTCTACCCACTAACCAGAATTGACTGGCTTCCTTGTTGGTTTATCATTGCCCTGGTGAATGGTACTAGTCATTTAACTTTATTTTTCTTACCAATACTAGGGAATAACTAAGCATGGTGTCTGAGATGACATGATGGGATCTAATTAGCCAGTTTGCACGGCTTATATACCTGTAACAAGTGTCTGCAACAGCGAAAAGGTGTGGACTTAGCTCCCCAAAAGCAGTTCCTTTGTACTGCTCCATCATGTGGATTTCATACAAGTGTGGCAGTCTCTGGAACGGATTCACCGCTATTAGAATGTTCCCAGTGTAAGTCTGCTCACATTATATCACCGACTGTCAGACAACTAGTTTTTTGACATCTATGTTATCTGCTTTCAAGGGCATTGCTAAATAAATTCAATGCATATGTCGTATTCATGCAGTGACTTGACTCACATATATCTCATTAAGAGCAAACCGACAGGCTAGGTTATGCAGGACTCCCGGCTCATGGAGATAAGCCAACTTAGTCATGTCGTCAACCCCTGCTGGTGGTGCTTCTGTGTCTTTTGGGTACATACTGGAAATGTCTGCAACTATCTGAAATTGAAGTAAATGCTAGCATTAGCCTGTATGCGTACCTATTATGAAAGTGTTGAATATAAATCACAATTAGGTTTGTGTGACATGAGGACATGACATCAGGTTCGTTTTTATTCAAAGGAGAGATTATGATAGAATTAGAGAATCCAACCAAAACCTAATTGGTTCATAGTAACATAGTAGAAAGGTGGACGGTATATTGTAATGCAAGACTTCAAACATACGACATGGGATTTTTCATTTTCTAACAATTGCAATCATTAGCTGCACACCCACAAAATCCACTGATATAGCACCGCATGGATTAAATAAGCTTTCTTTTGCCAAACCCTACAATCTTTAAGTGGCAGGAAACACTGGCAAATTGGGATTTTGAACCTCAGACAACATAGGAGCAAACCATGGGCCTAACCATTCTAACTAACCCCTCGTTGGTATAAGCTTTAAAAATTTTAAAACAATAATTTTAAAAAAAAAAAGGTTTTTAACATAGTCCTCCAACTTATACTTGAGTTTCATTTTTGTCCTCCAACTCTTTCACATGTGTCAAATTGGTCCCGCCATTACATTCCCTCAAATTGAGGGGTAAAAAGTGGATTTCATGTATGAGTGGCAATGGGTCGTGTCATGTCGAGGTATTAAACAGTTAGAAATCTCCAACCCGAACACAATTCGTTTATTAAACAAGTAACATGACACGACTTGTGTAACCTGTTTACTAAATTGGTTGGGTTGAATTGTTATTTAGGTTAACCTATTATCTTGTTTAACTCATTTGAGATTTGACGCTTAACCTATTTAGCATGTTTAAACTCATTCAATCTATTAAGTATTCATATTTATCAATGTTGTGTTTTGGCTCGATCGTCATAATACCAAAATGGTTGGGTTAGGATTCTACGGAACTCCAATTTGGGTAAGGAATAGTGTGCGCAGGGTTTCCTACTAGAATTAGGAAACAGTTTCTCTTATCCATATTGGTTCAGGATTAGGAAATAATTTATCTTTCCTTATTCCAACAGGTTTTTGGGAATCTTATTTTAACAAGTCAAGTAACCCACGACCTATGTATTAGAAATAGGCTTGCTGGGAGTTCTTTTCTGTAACACAACAGCAACAACAACAACAGAGAAGATACACAAGAGTAGAGACCCAAAGAGTGATAGAGATATATGTAGTAAAGTTCCGCGTATTAGCATAGGGATTTCATTAAGTTTTTGTAATCAATTGTTTTTCCCCATAGTGCTAGTGATTCTCTCACGAGAAATCACATGAGGACGTAGGCAAAGTTAGCCGAACCTCACTAAATTCTTTGTGTTGGTGTATTTACTTTATCGTTCAATTATTATTCCGCATATTCACATATCTTCATCCTAATTGTTTGCATAACACCGATAAACCAAATCAGAAAGAATTAACAATCAATAGTGACAATCATATATACCATGAAACTTATGATAATATTGAAAAAATTTAAACAAAAAGACAAATTTAATATTAAAAAGATAATTTAACCCTAGAAAAATTTAAACTAACAAAATGAAGCGACAAGTTGAATTCAGTAATCATCTAATTTTTAGATTCTCATACCATCTTTGTAAAATTTCATTCAAATCAGAACTCGTGTAGTCACTTGATTATTATCATCAACATTCCCTTGTTTATTGAAAACGTTAAATAACTAAACGTTCTTTAATTACGTTCTTTAATTTGATAGTAGAGGAAGGTTTTTATTTTTTGCATTATCTTTATGGTATTATATAATTTTGTCTTCATTTTTCTATATATTTTTGTGTATAGAAGCTAATTTTCTCGTGGAAGAATAGGGATGGAAGGCGAGGCCAAGTCGAAGTCTTCGTCAGTAACATTGCCCATTAATTCAATTATGAAATTGTTGCATAAAATTCCAAGTTGAAAAGCATCCATGAAATTCCAAGTTGACACAAATTAAAACTTAAAATTCTAAATTAACTAGCTATAGAGAAAATTTTATTATATACATTTATGTTGTTTTATTTATAAAATTATTCGAAATACGGGGATGGGTTCCCACCCCAGCCCATTAAGAGTAGGCTTAATTACACCAATGCCCCTTGAAACTTCGGTCCTCCCCTACCCTTTATCCACCATTAATCCTGACCCACAGCCACCCCCCAGCAACAAAACTTCTAGGACTTGATTGGTCTCCATTAATGATGTGTTTACTAATCAATAATTGAATTCCACCTATGGAGGATTCATGTGTTTACTTCACATCAAGGAATTAAAAAGTAAGTGTGGCCCACACAAAATTAGGAATTGAATTCCTGATTTTAGAGGAATTCAATTCTTGGGTGGGAGGTGGTATTCTAATTTCTGGATAACAAACCTATTAGGAATTCTTTTTTTTTTTACCCATTATATCCTCATGCAATTTTAAAATTTTAAAATTTGCCATCTACTTTAACCTAACAATAGGGACATTTTAGTAATTAGTACCACTCCTACTCCAATTCCATATGGTTTAGTAAACAACTTCAATGGGAATCCAGAATCTAATTCTCCTCAATCCATATGGTTTAGTAAACAACTTTAATAGGAAATCCAGAATCTGATTCTCCTCAGTCCAACTCCTCCTCAATTCAATTCCTCCTAATCCAATTACGGATTAGTAAACATGCCATAAATCTACAAGTAGCTCCTCCAATTTCTCCACCATCACAAGTTCAATATACAACTCCACAACCATCTCAGCCATCTTCTCATTTATCTTCCACACAGCATCCAACACTATCTTCATTCGAACTTGTCACACCATCTCACCCTAGGTCCAAACCCTACCACCATCGCAAGCCTCCCTCTCTCGATCTCCAACCAACCTTGACACCCAACTTTAAATTTGGGTTGTTTGAAACCCATCCCCCTTCCCCAACCCCCTCTCTCTCTCGCACAAACTAGCAAATTCAAGCCCATAGAAGCCATGAAAATCAAGCCAACCCGATTCAAATATACCCAACAAAAACAAACCCAAATTCAGATATGGGTTGTGGGAGGGGTCTGGTTAGGGTTTTTAATTACTTGAAAAAAAAAATTCTTTTTTATTTTAATTATTAAAATATTTAATTATATTTTTATCTATGTGGAGGTGGGCTCCACTTGCCACGTCACTCACCTAATTGGTAGATAATGATCTATGTGTACGAAATTTATAAAAACACCCCTGCCATGTCATTGTATGAAATCGGCAAGGTGGATCACCAAACCTCGGTCAAAGGATGAAAGTGAGTCATTTTGAGTTTGGGGGGACGAAGTGGGATCCGAAGTTTCAAGGGGCATTGGTGTAATTAAGCGTTAAGAGTACTCTCATCCCATTAAAAATTGGGGTAATTACATTTTTTGTCATTGAGATTAGGGTCGAATTTAATTTGTCACCAAAATTTCAATTTTTCGATTTTGGTTATTGTATTTGCATATGTTAGCAAATTAGGTCAAATGTTCAATTCCGTCAATTTCATTGATTTAAAAAAATTAATATTAAAAATAAATCATTTACAAAAAATTTAATCCTCCTCTTTTTCTCTCTTTACCCAACACCTGACAGCCATAACCTCCCAACCTCTCAAATTCTAACAGTCATTGGAGGAGCTTCATGATAATTTCCAGAGCCACACCACCTTCTCTCTCCTCTCTCTCCTCTATCTCTTCCCCTTCTCTCATCCTTCTCAACAAACACCCACACCACCTCCCCCACCTCCTCACAGCCATCACAAACGCAGAAAAAGAAAGAAAAAAAAACTAGTCGAAGAGAGAGAGAGGGGGGTGGGTTCTGGGTTGTGTTGGAGTGGGATGGGGAGGGTAGGTGGGTGTGGTTTTGGATTTGAACAAACCCAGTAAAAGAGAGAAAGAGAGCGGAGGTGAATTATTTCTTTTGTTAGTGAAACTAAATACAAGTTTTCATTTACAAGAAGTCGTGAAAAGTAGAGGAGAACGGTACTTTGCCGACTTGTTTTAAGTGTGCAAATAAGAGGGAAGAAAATTGATCGCATTGAGAAGTCATGAAGCTACAATTAGAATGGAACTGTTGAAGCAATATAGGGCCGAGCCATATGCAACCACTTCCAGGGGTTGGGTAAAGAGAGAGAAAGAGGAGGATTAAAAAATGAATTGTAATTTAATATTAAAAAAAATATTTTTCAATTAATAAAACTGACGGAATTGAACATTTGACTTAATTTGTTAACACATGCAAATAGTGACCAAAATCAGAAATTTTAAATTTAGGTGACCAAAATTAAATTCCACCCTAAACCCACCCGTGACCGAAAATATAGTTACTCCTTAAAAATTTGGCATCCGATGATGGAGAGTACTCTCATCAATTGTAGTCAAGAATTTCTTTAACCATAACATTGTTAGTTGCTGAGAAAAAATAATATTGCTTTCAACAATTTGGGCTGTTTGATTTTTTCTACTTCCTAATCTTCTCGGGAACCAACTACAACCTAACAAATTTTTCGAGCAAACAAACACCACATAACGGAGCAAGCATGCCGGGACAAGAGGAGAAGAATGATAGGAAATAGGGAATAGAGAAGACGTACGAGATGGGGCATAGTCGAACCAGAGGTGCGCTTTGCGTTTGCCACCGTCGTTGATGAAGTCAAGGAATCGCGCCGCAGAGAACTCGTAGGTCTCGTTAATTATCATCGTCGTGCGGGGAGAAAGCTGGCGGCCTCCTCATTTTCTTATTATTTTTTACTAGCCTCTCTGCACGCGCTTCCGCGCCTGCGAGAGGCCTTTTTTAAAAGAATTTAATTTTTTTTAGAATTAAAAAGATAATGGGTAGTTGTGTTCCGTAAAAATATGATCCATTATCTGATTTTTCTTTTAATTTTAATTTTTTTAAATTGTGGATTTACCATATTATCCTTATTTAATTAATAATTTTAATTCTTAATGTTTGCATTAACCAATGGCATTTTCTGGTATTTTGAATGTTTCACCATTTTCTGCCTTTTGCTTTATATATATATTTTTATTAAAATCGAGTTTTAGGTTACTACATAAAACTCCTCGTTTTCTTTTCTTTTCAAATTGTAAAAAGTTCTGCTAATTATTCTTTTACAATTATGCCCTGTTTTAATTAAAATGTGGTGATTTAATAATATTTCACTTTACTATGGGTATTTTCAGAGTTTTTGAATGTTTCATTATTCTCGGCATTTCGCTTTACATATATAGATTTTTTTTTTATTAAAATCATTTTCTTAGTCATTTTTCAATGAACTCATACTACAAACTCTTAGGAAAAAAAATAAAATTAATACAAGCGATAGTAACTAAAGGGATGTTCAATCAAAAGAAAATAATTACAAGGGTAGGGGATTTCTCATATACTCATACATTGACTCCTTAAAGTTGAAGAATAGCTCCTCCTCCTTAGTTTTGAGGAGCCAAACTTTTTCCTATATGTATAGTCCCTTTCTATTGAGGGATCCCTCAAATAATTTTATTTGAGGATTTAGGGTTCAAGGTTTCCTATGAAAAAAAAAAAAAAAATTCAACAATCCAAATTGTCTATTTTTTAAGTCTCTAACGATATACCATCCTTGCAAAAAATCAAGCAAATTGAAAATTATTAAGACATCTATTTGGGACCAACAAAATACATGAATATGATTCTTTAAGAAAAGACTAATAAAAACCATCTAATTGAGTGCTTAAATTGTTTCGGATTCTTTTTTTTTTTTTTTTTGTAAAGATGATTTTTTTTTATGAAATATCTAAAAACTAAACAGTTCGGATCATTGAAATGCAATGTTTACTATTTACCCTCCCTACTTTCCACCCTATTTACAATGGAATCCGGAACAATAATAACCACGGACGAAACAACAGCCACGATGGCTGTAGCCCAGTAGGTTTTGAAGACAAAACTAAACCTATATCTGTATGGTCCAGTGTGCTCGCTTGGTTTGATTATTGTTTGCTTCCTTCCACAAATAGATCATCAAAACCCATACTATAAACATGTAAGCTACATGTTCGATTGTTTGCTTCCTTCCACAAGACTTTTTTTTTTTCTTCTCTGTTTTTCTACTAGACCTCCACAAGAGGGAAATATTATTTGTTTTCGGTCTATTTTTATTCTTTGTTGCTTTTTTGCGGTGTTTAATAAAATATTATTTTCTCTGCTTTCTTTTGGTGGGAAGAGGGTTTTAAAAAGGGTACAATATCTTAATCTAATTATTTATATTTTTGCACTTTAAAGCTTATTCAATTGATGCAACAACAAAAAAAAAAATTTAACAGATATAACATCAGATTTAATTCTTATCATGATAATGGTTAAATTTTTTATTCACATATATTTAGTCTTTATAAAGTAAATTGCTTTTGTTGTTGGTATATGTGTTATTATATAATAATTTTACATCATAACCATGCAAGTAAAAGAGTAAAACCTATTCATATATTCATTTTGATAATTTGTATTTTTTGTTGTTGTAGTTAGTATGTATTTTTTTCTTTATGATAAAATTTATTAGAAATTAATCAATGTAACTATGATTTATATGAATTAATTATACTTTTATTTATTAAAAACTATAGAAACTGTAATTTTTTTAATAAAAAAAATAATTAGATTTTAAACTAAAAATTTTTGCTAGCCCACTCATAAAAAAAATTCATAGTTCCACCCTTGATAATAACTTGCGGACATAATTTTAAGTACCAATGATGATGAGTTAGCTTACAGTTTTCCCAGTTGTGGCAATAATGGTGGCATCTCTGCCATGGATTTCTTTAACTTCGCCATCAATCCACGCAACTTCTGAATCCTCTGCCCAAACATGTGATCCAACTATGATGTTTACCGGCGTTCCCTGGATCATCCAACAGTGACAAGAAAGACAATATTTTATAAGAAAATGAAATGATAGGCCAGAAATATGCATTGAGGAAGAAACTAGCTAGTACTATCGTGAGAAAAGAAGCTTATACCATATCTGTCAGGATCTTTGCGATCCAAATTTCAATATGGGGATGAGCAGAAATAGATGAACTTCGTTCGCACAGAGAGAGAGAGAGAGAGAGAGAGAGAGAGAGAGATTAGTGGTGTTCTTAAAGAATGTTAGGATGGTGGACTGCAATCCTTGTAGTTACAAAGAATGTTGAAAAAAAAATTAATAACAATGGAAATGCCAGCGGTTTTAACTCATAAAGCAAAAGGTCGGTAGCCACCCTTTTCGCTCCCTTTCCCTCACTTCATGTGAGAAAAAAACTCTAGCTTGATTATTTATTTTAGATGGCTATGTTGTTTGTTGTCATAAATTAACAGCTTTAATAGAGTGAACATATCGGACCACGTTGAGCATTACTTTAGTCAATTAGTCCAATCAATCGAATATTCATTAATATATTAGATATCTAGAGTGAGAAATTCAAATATAAATGTCGTCAAGTTACAACTTACAAGAGCCAATACAAATGCAGATAACCACACAAATAAAAAACTAAAGAACCTTGCTATAAAAGATAGAGGTCAAGGTTAAACTTTTGAAATTCAAACCGGGGCCTAGGCTACAGTTATCATTAGAATGGCAATCAAACAAGCAGGGCCAAGGCGTGTCGCTTTAAAAATCTATGCCCACCCACCAGTCACTCCTGTCTGGCTTTGAAATTTTAGTTGCTCCTTTATTTTCTTGTTCAAGTACATTATTCGAAGGGGCTGTGGAGTGGAGTGGACACAGAGAGTTTCTCTGGGACGGTTGATGCCGGTGGTGGATGGTCATTCGCATGGGAAAAGGTCTTTGGCTTCGGGGCCCTAAAAATAAAGTAGAGATTGCTCTGCATGCTTTCCAACCAGACTTTCCTCATTATTCATTTCTTTTACTGTCATTCTTTAACAATTTGCTAATTTGAGTACTTTAATCATCATTAGTCGTGCTTACCAAGGCTGTTTCCAATTTATATTAGAAGGGTCCCACACACCCATGAGAGGTGGTTGCAAATTGTCTCTCTCAAATGAAACGTCGGAGTACAAAATTGGTACTTATGTAATGACGTTTTACTTTAATAATATTTTAAGTATTTATTTAATGTTAACTAAATTTTGTTATTATTTTAGGGAGATGATTTTCCTATTTCCATTTTCTCCACTTACACTCTATTTTGCCTTTTAATACTTTTTAATTAATTTTATTCTTTTTTGTTCTTACTCTTTCCTGTTTTATAATTGTCGTACATTAATATTTTGATAACTTAAATTAAGAAAAGTTAACCCCAAAAAAAAAAAAAAGTTAGAGTGTCTTCTACTCCTTCATCGTGTCTTTCCCACTCCTCAGCCACCATCTTCGATGAATTTGAGTTGTTTCCAGGGAATACCCAAATTTTGGCATATGAATCTACATGAAATTATTTTGTGTCTTTTATAAATCATGTTTTCCCCATTTATGTAAGAACCCACAAGAAAATACACAATAATTTAAAATTGGAGGCTTCTTATTCAATTTTCGATGTGTTTGTTTTAAAAGATTAAATAGGGGTTCTAACATGAACTTATACGGTAACCATTAATCATGCCTCCTAATTGGACAAAAGCAAAGTCTTTACAAACTATTCTTTGCAGCAAAACATGCAATCCACAAAACCACTTTTGACATAATGAAGGAAACCTTCAAGAATTAATCCCAAAACTCAAGCCAGACAATCAATCTGGAAATGTCGTCAACATATAAATTAATTTATTTTTTTGAAAATATTTAGGGAAAAAAAAACGAGCTCTTACGTGTTCACTATTCATTGAAGGAGCAGAAGACGCTCTCACTTCTTTCCTTTTCTTTTTTTTCCTTTTTGTTTTATTTTATGTTAACTTTTCTTAATTTTAGTTATCAAAACATTAATATGGGGTAATTGTAGAATAGGAAATTGAAAGAACAAAATTGATTAAAAAATATTAAAAAGCAAAAGGGAGTGTAAGTGGAGAAAATGGGAGTGAGAAAATCAGCTCATAGAAACACAACATTTATCCCAATAAAAAAAAATTAAAGCTTTTATAATTCCCTAAATTAGAGAATGTGGTTAGAGTTGAAATTTTGTAGAGTTCCTATAAAAAATAAAAATAAAAAGCTTTAGTACTATACCCAAAATAGGGGTTGAAATTATAATAAATAAAAAATCCCACATGGAATACACTTTAGAAACATACCCAAAAACTATTTAATACATAAGAAATGAGTGTTGAAGTTCCTATAAATTTCATCTCTACCATTGATTAACTTAAAATAAGCCCAACACAAAAAACTCAAAAAAGACCCAAAACAAGCCCAGCCCAATTTTTTTTTTAAAAAAAAACTCAAACTTAAAAAAAAAAAATACAAAAATCAAGGAGTCGTCCTTACAACCCTTCTCCACCGAACCTTCGTACACTGTTAATACCATGTTATAGAAGTACATTGTTAATACCATTTCATAGAAGTACATTATTAATCCCATGTCATAGAAGTACACTATTAACACCATGTCATAGAAATACATTGCTAATACCATTTCATAGAAGTACATTGTTAATACCATTTCATACAAAAAATTTAATAAAAAAAACTAAAAAAGGCTAGCAAGACATCATATATCTTTTGCAAGAAACCACCTCCAATAATCCATAATTTCACCACATACAATCGCAAAGGCAAAAGGAAATACCTCTACGTACGCTGTTAATACTATGTCATAGAAGATGTCGTGAGTACTAAATTCTCCACAAGCTTTGATTACAACCCAGTAAAACAACATCCAAACTTACACAACTACAGAGAGAGATATTATGAGAAGCATAACTGGCAAATGGTAAGGATAATTGGCAAATGGTACAAAGAGAGATCTTATGAGAGGGAAAATGCACTGCGATTGTTGCAGGAAAAAAAAAACAAAGAAAGAGAAAGAATCAACAATCTGCATGAATAAGAAAGGCCTTCATTGATCTATTATCAAATTTACAATCACATAATTATATAAACCAAAAGAGAGCCTTTAAGAAGCTCAACAGATTTATATCTCGTCAATAACCAATCCTTTTAACCAAACAGTATAAATGCCACACAGATCCACTCACCCAATGATAAAGAACTCGATCTCTGCTCAACCTCAAAACATTACAAAAATAAAATACGATTAATGTTGCTTAATTAATCGAAACATAAAAAAATTAAGCATAAACAATGGGAAATGAAAATTTGCCCACACTACTACAAAAAAGGCAAAAGACGACGGGAATTCATCGTCGTGTATTCGATTTCTCAATGGTCGTGGAATCCACCGTCATCTTTTCCCTAAGAAACCACGACGCGAAATCACCGTCGTTGTTAAAACAAACAACGTCATCAAAAAAATAAAAACCGATGTCTTTGTACTGCAAAAGATCTAAAAAATCAGTCGATGATAAGAATAGACGACTAAATCAAACAAAAAAACCGTCGTTAAAAAGGAAAAATATGACAAATATTAACAGAACAACGATGCAAGATAGACATACAACGACGAAAACTAAAACCCGACGCCGTTAAATAAACTTTTAACGACAATAAAAAGTATGACGTCTTTAATACATGAGACGACGACGTTATTGAAATATACTACGTCACTTAGTTACAAAAAACCGTCGTAAAATAAGTTTTCTACTTCGATTTTTCTATGAAAGATGACGTGGAAATAGTTGTCAGTGTCATTTTTTACGACGTATGTATTTCTACAGATGACGTTGACATATGAAACAACGTCGGTTTCAAATATATGAGAGCCGTATTACAGAATTTATACGTCATTTTTTCTATTCAAACAACGACGGTAATAAATCGTCGTTGTTAAGAACATCAACGTCAAAAAAAACAAAAAACCGACGTTCTAAAGAGCTAATAAATAGTCGAGGATGAGAATAGACGACGAACTCTAACAAACAATCGTCGTTAAAAATACAACATATGACATATATTAACAGAACATGGCCGCAAAATAGACATACAACGACAAGATCTAGAACATAGCGCCGTTAAAAAAGAATTTCACGACAAGAAGAAATATGACGTCTTTAAAAACATAAAGACGACGTTATCTACGTCACTACATTTAAAAAATCTGACGTGAAATATATTTTCCACTTCGATTTTTCTATGAATGATGACGTGGAAATAGATGACATTGTCATTACTCACGACGCATGAGTTTATATAGACGACGTGGAACGAAGAAACAACGTCGGATATAAATAAGTGAGAGCCGTATTACAAAATAACGTCGTCTAATATTTATTAGACGGCGTTTAAAATGAATTACCGTCGGGAATTACATCTGTTCCTCTTCGTTTTGAAAGAACTTGCGACGTGGTAAATTAATGATAACGTCGTGTTTTTTAAATTAATGATTAATTATATTTTCTTTTAGACGTCGGTATTATGAGATTGGAGTCGTGATATTTTTAATTACATGGCGGTTCTTAATGATTCCCCGACGTGATATCCTGAATATCTTTTTCACAATAGCGTCATGGTTCTTCATTGTTACGTTGCTTTAAGACGTCGGTAAATATGCTGAATAACTTGTTCACAATTACGTCGTTTGTTATTTGAACAGACGTCGGTTTTTTACTTTTTTATCAAGACCGTCGTGTTTGTAATCTGGAATCTGTATTTTTTGCACTGATTGTTTTGTGGACAAAACCTGTATAATGAAAGTGAAGAAATCAATTACAATATATTACAAAATTAATTTCATACACTGCCAATTACATAAGCATCATTCAATCCATATATCTTCACACCCATCTCTAATATTTTGACCACCTAACTCACCCACCAGTTCATCAAATGTGTCAACATTTGGCATCCCTCTAGTAAATGGCTCACACTCAATTATCACATCACCTAAGACATCATCACCAATAGCATCATTATATTCTCTATTAGGCATTGATAACACTACCGACCAACCACGATGCATGGGGTCGTCAACAAAAAATACTTGTTTGACTTGAGAAGCCAAAACAAATTGGTCATTCCTATGTCCAATTTTACTCAAATCTACAAGGGTAAATCCAAGTTCGTCGACTACGAGACCAGAAGCACTATCTATCCAATCACACCTAAAGACTGGGATTGTAAACTTTTGGTAGTCAAGGTCCCAAATTTCTTGAATGACACCATTGAAACCCATATTTGAGAGAATTGGGTTTTTATCCTTGGCACTAGCAACTTGCATGGTATGTGCAAGTAAATAAACTCCACTATTTTGAGTTGTCTGCACATCATCTTGTGCCTTGATGTTGAATTTAATACCTTTAATAAGATAGCTCCTATACAATGGCACTGCTATGTTTGGACCAGCTGCTAGCCACCTTAAATTTTCTGATACGCCATGATTGTCTTCCTCAAGTTCACTTTGAACCTGCAAATTAATCATATCTTAATTCAATCAAACATAGAAATAAGAAGAAAATTAAAAGAGAAATATGTTATTCAATAACATATACCTTGAAGCGTAGCCATTGAATGAAAGTGCTATTGTGCTTATCCTGCAGCCACTTTGTTCTCTTTCTAAATTTTGGATAAGTGGTCTTAATGTAGATCATATGTAGCCTACATGACACGAAAAATTCAAGCATTACAGTCCCAAATATATAAGATAAACATAAGAAATAATTTAAAATGGAAACTTAAGGAATAAAACTCATACGTACTCGATATAAGGTAGGACTTCCTCCGTATTCTCCAAGACATATAGATGTGCTTGATTCAACAGGTCCTGATCAACTACGCTCACTGTGCAACCTGATAATGGCTTTGAAACTCCCATCTTTTGGCTTGAAGGCACTCCAACTGTACTAACATCAGATAAATGCTCGGTACAAAACTCTACAGCTTCTTCAGCTATATACCGCTCAGCAATGCAACCTTCGGGACGAGTACGATTCTGAACATACCCCTTTAGCACTTTCATATATCTTTCAAACGGATACATCCACCTAAAATATACTGGCCCACATAGACGAACTTCTCTGACAAGATGTACTACTAGATGAACCATGATATCAAAGAATGAAGGGGGAAAGTACTTCTCAAGCAAACACAGAGTAACTACTACATCTTCTTCCAACTTATCTAGCTTGGAAACATCAACAGTCTTTGCACATATAGCATTGAAGAAGAAGCACAAACGAGTTATTGCATACCTTGCAGGCTTCTCCAAAACAGAACGAATTGCCACAGGGAGCAATTGTTGCATTAAGGTATGACAATCATGTGATTTAAGGCCCAGAAGTCTTGAATCTTGTAAAGATACAAGATTTTTTTATATTTGAAGAATAACTTTCAGGGACCTTCATACTATAGAAAGAATTGCAAACCTCTCTCTTCTCTGCTCTCGACAAATTCCAAGGCCAGGAGGCAAACGAGTACGTCTTTCTCCATACTCGGGTTGCAAATCAGTTTTGACCTTCATGTTCAATAAATCTAATCGAGCAGCAATCCCATCTTTATTTTTTCCAGGGATCTCCAGCAATGTACCAATGATACTATCGCAAACATTCTTCTCAATGTGCATAACATCTAACGCATGCCTCACAGGAAGGTATTTCCAATACTCGAGATCAAAGGATATTGATTTCTTCTTCCAACAAACGATGTCACCATCTTCAACCATATGCAGCACTTCTTCTTCGGTTAATGGCTCGGGAGGTGTGCCATATTCAGGTTTCCCATTAAAAGCTGCACGTTGCCTCCTATATGGATGATTGATTGGTAACCATTTTCTATGCCCAATGTAACAAATTTTGTGGCCATTTTTCAACCTGTGACTAGGTGTATCATCGCCGCATATTGGACAAGCTTTATATCCTTTAACAACACAACCAGATAAGTTTCCATAAGCGGGGAAATCATTAATTGTCCACATTAATGCAGCTCTGAGTGTAAAGTATTCTCCATTATGTGCATCATACACTCCTCTAATCTCATCCCACAAAGATTTTAAATCATCAATCAAATACTCCAAGTAGACGTCTATATCATTTCCGGGTTGTTTAGGACCGGAAATCAATAAGGTCAACATCATGAACTTTCGTTTCATGCACATCCATGGAGGGAGATTATATGTAACTAAGATAACTGGCCAACAACTATATCTGCTACTTAGAGAACTGTGGGGATTGAATCCATCAGATGAAAGAGCCAATCTCAAGTTTCTCGGGTCATTACCAAACTCAGGCTATTTATCATCAAGAAGTTTCCAAGACGGGGAATCCGCCGGATGAGACATCTGACCGTCAATTGATTTTCTAGCAGCATGCCAAGTCAAACTCTTAGCTGTCTCATGTGATTGAAACATCCTTTTAAACCTTGGAATTGGAGGAAAATACCACACCACCTTCGCTGGCACACCCTCTTTCAAGATTGAATCTTTGCCTTCCTTCCACCTTGAGATACCACAACTAGGACAATTAGTTGAATCCTCATACTCCTTCCTATACAAGATGCAATCATTGGGGCATGCGTGCATTTTCTCATAACTCAGCCCCAATGCACACAAAGTCTTTTTAGCCTCATACATAGAGGTGAGTATTGTATTTCCTTCTGGAAGCAAATTGCCTTGAAGTATCAATAATTCATTAAAACAGACATCACTCATCCCATGTTTTGCCTTCAAATTATACAACTTCACTAATGCCGATAACTTCGTGTACTTTCTACAAACAGGGTACACTGGTTGATCTCCATCCCCAATCACATTGGCAAACTCATAAGGATCGGATCCAAAATCACCAAAATCATTATCATCCATATCAATTTCTTCAGACACGAAACTGTACCTACTATGGCCATCATCTTCTTCAACATTTCTATTAGCATTAGTAGTTGCTTCCCAAGGTTCTCCGTGAAATGTCCAATTCTTATAGCTTTGGTCAACTCCATTAAAGTATAAGTGATCCCTTATAATTCCAACCCCAAACATCTTCAAATTAACACATTTAACACATGGACAACGGATATGTGTTGTAGTTAGAAGATTTTCTACAGAAAAGTTCAAAAATGCTTCCACCCCAAACTCATATGCCTTCGATCTTCTATCTGAGTGCATCCATGACTTATCCATCTCCGACACAATAACCTATTATCTATAATAAAGTGAAAATACAGGCAATGACCATCACTATAGCAGATTTAATACAAAGATCTAATGGCAAGTAACAGACGACGTTTTTTAAACAAAAACAGACGTATTTGGCATATATAGACGACGGATTTTCAACAAACGTCGTCTAATGTAAGTAATACACACGACGGTAGTTAAAAAACCATCGTGTATACGTAATACAAACGACGGTAGTTAAAAAACACTGTCGTGTTTAGGTAATACAAATGACGGTTTATGAAAAAACTGTCGTCAAAAGCGTCGTAGCTCAGTTTATTTTCAAGAACCCAAAACCCTATTAAGAACACAACAAATACAAAGCATGAAACCAACATATACAAAACCCTATATGAAACCAAGCATGAAACCAACATATACAAAGCATGAAAACAATAAATCCATTCCCAATTCAACATAACATAGAGTGATTAAAAGATCCGACAAAATTAAATCCATTGCCAATTCAACATAACAGATAGTGTTCAAGAAAACATTAAACAGAATATCCATCAATGAATTTACAGATCGCAAACCATATACCTAAAACCCTTTAACAAAACAACCTAATATCATTCAATGAATTTACAAGGGGAAGATAGGGTTTGTACTTACAGGTTGGACGAGTTCACAGATTATGGATTCGACGGAGCTTGGAGAGCCCAACTTTGAATTAGAGCAGAAGAGAGAGAGCGAAATGTTATGTTGCGCGAAATCTGAAAATTTTGGGGTTCAGGGCTGGAAGTATAAGAATAAAAGCCAAATCTAAAAATTTTAGGTCGCGCGAAATTTTTTAGGAACCGCGCTTTTTAAAACGTCGACATAAAAACCATGGCGAAAGTTCTACAAGAACCGACGTAAATATAGTATTCAATGACGAAAAACATGAACGTTACGCCGTCTATTTTGACGCTTCATTTTTCGGATTTATTTTAAATTTATTTTGAATATTTGGAAATAAAAAAATAAAATATTATTATAACAACATAAAACCACGTCGGTGTTATTAAATACAAGACGTTGTAAATAATAATAAACGACTCACTTGTAAAAATGACGTCGTTTAAATTTGAAACCATGGCGGATATTTTAATATACGACGTAAATTAAGTATTACACGACTCAATAACCGTCGTTAAAAAGTAATACCCTAAACCCTTAAAACTAAATTATATATTTTAAAAAATTAATTTTATAAAAGGGTTCATGGTTTTACCTCCTAATATATAACAAACATAAACCCTAAACCCCAAAAATTATACTTTAAAAATAAACCCTAATAAATAACAACCCTAAACCATAAAACTATAAGTGATTTTATGACACATCAAAACAATTTGGTTTTGGTTGGACATTTTAAAATTTTATTATTCAAAATGAATTTTTTCAAGGTTTAGGGGGAAGAAAATATATCAATGACTTCATAGGAGTTGACGTTGCATTTTTCGGATTTATTTTAAATTTATTTTGAATATTTGAAAATAAAAATAATAAAATATTATTATAACAACATAAAACCACGTCGGTGTTATTAAATACAAGACGTTGTAAATAATAATAAACGACTCACTTGTAAAAATGACGTCGTTTAAATTTGAAACCATGGCGGATATTTTAATATACGACGTAAATTAAGTATTACACGACTCAATAACCGTCGTTAAAAAGTAATACCCTAAACCCTTAAAACTAAATTATATATTTTAAAAAATTAATTTTATAAAAGGGTTCATGTTTTTACCTCCTAATATATAACAAACATAAACCCTAAACCCCAAAAATTATACTTTAAAAATAAACCCTAATAAATAACAACCCTAGGCTCTAAACCCTAAACCATAAAACTATAAGTGATTTTATGACACATCAAAACAATTTGGTTTTGGTTGGACATTTTAAAATTTTATTATTCAAAATGAATTTTTTCAAGGTTTAGGGGGAAGAAAATATATCAATGACTTCATAGGAGTTGACGTTGCATATTTCGGATTTATTTTAAATTTATTTTGAATATTTGAAAATAAAAATAATAAAATATTATTATAACAACATAAAACCATGTCGGTGTTATTAAATACAAGACGTTGTAAATAATAATAAACGACTCACTTGTAAAAATGACGTCGTTTAAATTTGAAACATGGCGGATATTTTAATATACGACGTAAATTAAGTATTCCACGACTCAATCACCGTCGTTAAAAAGTATTACACTAAACATAAACGTCGTCTAATCATCCTTTTACGTCGTCTTTGTTTAAATCGAAACAACAACAAACGACGGTTTTTGACTTAATTAGGTCGTTGGAATATTATTACACATCGGTTACGAAATTTGTTTGTTTATTTGTTGTTTTTAATTTATTAATCCTCAACATATTTTCAGAGAGAAAAAAGGATGTATATTATAGATAAAATTTGTACATTATATATTACAGACAAAATTTGTATATTATACAAAAAAATCAAGTTTTCTATAATTCCAAATGAAGGCTAACAAACTCTGTCCATTCATTACGGACTTCATCAATGGCTTCTTGGGGGTATGGCGCTTCATCTTTTCCCTTGGCAAACGGCAATCCATAACAATGAATATTAGGGTTTTTAAAAAAAAAAAATTCAATCACAGACGACGCTATTTTTCATAACCGACGTAGTATATATATTCAACGACGCTAATTTTAAATCTACCGTCGTTGATAATACAAAAAACGACATAAAATATATGAAGGTAATTTCTTCTTACCGTCTTCTCAAACGCCAAGGAAGGATCCATGATGATGTCCCTCATGAAGCGCATCACATAATATCCGCATTCGACACTGCTGGTTGCTTTGGTGTGCCTGGCAGAGTTTTCCAAACTGGTGCTTTACGGCCTGGTCTTGCTATGTGGGAAATATAAATTTTTATAGCACTGTTCACGATGTTTTTGGCCTCCTCATCAACCACACGAGGTCCAGGCAGAGGATCCAGAAAGTAGACGGTTTCCCTCTTTGCTCTCATAATCAGCAAGACCCAATGACGGTTGCACAAAATTAGTATGCGAACGATAGTTATTTATAAAAACGACGTATTATAAAATTTCGCACGACTATTATTTATAAAAACGACGTATTATATTATTTCACACAACGAAATAAGTAGAAATCGACGACATTATAAATTTATAACGACGAAAAATAAAAACCGACGTGGTTACTAATTTCAAACGACTCGAAAAAATAAAACACCGACGTGGTTAGATATTTCAAACGGCAAAAAATGATTGAAAATCATAAAAACAAAATCTTGTTAAGGAGACTAACCCTGGATTGTAAGGCATCATGAAAATCTGTTCACCGTCAGTCTTCTAAAGTCGACCTGCTACGATTCGTGATCTGGAAGTTATTGTACCAGCGTTGGCACTAACTGCAGCAGGGTCGATAAAGCCAACCATGCTGCACATATTTGCTTTTTTCAATTTTTCATATACGACCCTAAACATATAAACAAAGATGAATAAAAATGTCAGCACAAAAAACACACGACGGTTATGTATAAACTAACGACGTATTATATAATTTAAAACGACGGGCTGATACAGAAAACGACGTTATTTCTTCCATGCCTCAAACGACGGGCTGGTACTTACTAACGACGTGGTTAGTGAGTTAAAACGATGCAATAAATAAACTACCGACGTCTTATGTTAGAAATAAATATTTAATAATGACAAACCTCATATATACAGCAACCACAGTAGCCCTTATTTCTTCCATGCCTGCAAGTTATGTAATATCTTCAGGCAGTAAGAAGGTATTGCGATCTTCACCAAACACCTCCTTCTCAATTGTAAAGTTACTAATCTGCTCCTTAGGAAGTAGTGTGGTTTCCACATAACTACAGAGGGATTTTAAAGAAGATAGCACCTCAATATTTGAATAATCAACAGCTTCAGTCACCTGTTTAAAGAAATAAAAAAATGACGTGGTAATTCAATAAACACGACTGTTTAAATAATAAAACGTCGTCTGAAAAGAATTTAAACGACGGTAACAAAAACAACGTCGTGTTGAACAACTTATTACGTCGTAGGAACAAAATTCCGACGTCTAAATTGAAAACAAACGACGGTTTAAAGACAAATTTCGACGTCTGAAATTTTGAAAAACAAATAAAAAGGAAAAGTTATGAGAACATACCTCCACGTCATGCTTTTCTTCATCTTATTTTTTGTCTTTTTCATTTTCATTTTGTTTTTCTTCTTCCTTCTCTTCAAATTTTTTTTCTTCTGTCTTCTCTGCTTCTTTTTCTTCTTCACCCTTCTGTTCATCTTGTTTTTCTTCATTCTTCTGTTTATCTTGATTTCCTTCATTTTTCTGTTTTAAGTAATAAAGAAAGTAGAGAAAGTAAAAAAACTTAAATTAAAACGTCGTGGTAAGACATAAAACAAGACGGTATGTAAGAATTACGACGTCTTAAAATTATTAAACGACGGTAAATAGTAAACGTCGTGGGAGTTATATATTACGTCGGTAATTATTAAAAACGTCGTCTAAAGAGAACAAAGTTTTAAAAATAACGACGTTTAAAGGCGTGTAACACAAGTAAAATAAATACGACGTGGTATTGAAATACAAACGACGGTTTATTTTACAATCGTCGTGGTATGTATTTCAAACGACGGTTTAGTCATAATAACGACGTCTTATAATTTTAAAAAAAACAGAGAATTCAAATTACAGATATGTTACCTTTTCTTCATGATGTTCCCCATTTTTGGCAGTATCATCCTCAAACTGTAGGGATCTCACATCACCCCCAGAGCAGCTTGCTTTGTCAGACATTGGATTTTTGGGACTTTGGTTTTGACATGGGCTAATTTTCGGTTTAAGCAAGCTTGGATCAAAATTGGGAATGAATTGGGAAAGCTGACTCAGTAAATGCTCCCTCTCAGCCTCTACCAATTGTTTGGTTCTAGCCTCCATCCTTAAAGCCTCTTCCCTTGCCTTAGCTTCCATCTTTTTAGTCTCTTCTTGAAGGAGAACTCTTAAATTGTCCTTTAAACGGTCGTCAAAGCTCATCCTGTGTGGTTTGGATAAATTGAAATATTGCTTTGGGGAAATCCCAGCACCTACACCTCTCACTCTGCCTGGATGCTCAGGACCCAAAGCCATGGTCAGCACATCATTGCTGCCAGATACACTGACTTTGCCTTCCGAGACTTTTTTTTGCAAATCATCCTAAAACAAAGACAAGAAAACACACGACGGTTATTTATAACCAAACGACGTATTATACAATTTCAAACAACGCAATAACACAGAAATCGACGTTATTATAATTTATCACGACGGTATTTCTACCGACGTGGTTATTTGTTTAAAACGACGCAATGAATAAACATCGACGTCTTATGCTATAATGACAGATAACAAAGTAATTCAATTTCATACATTTAACGACGTTGTTTTAAAACATTTCGACGTAGTATTATAATTAAACGATGCGAAATTAATCACGGACGTCTTATGCTATAATTACCAGATTTAGACCTTTAACGACGGTTTTTTAAAACATTTCGACGTGGTAATATCATTCACACGACGTATATAATATAACATAAGACGTAATAAGAATTATGCACAGTTTAATAAAAATTTAAAACAGAGTGAGTAGGCTTACAATTAATTTTGCTTTCTCTGCCACCTTTGGATCAGGGATGTTACCATGTTTGTCCGTTCTAGCTCTCTTCCATAAGGTAGATCGATCAATTTCTACCCCAGGCATGGTTTCCTCCAATTCATCCTCCAAACCAGCATATCCTTTTCGAGACAATCGATGATTGTACTCAAGTTTCTCCCTAATCTCTGCATGTTGAGAATGCACAGACTGAAATTCTTTGGATAACCTTGAAGCTACAAAGGCATCCCATTGTGCTTTCTCTATGAATTTATATGTTTCAGGGGGTTGGCTTAATCTCTCCCTGTCATTGATGTATGGAAGGATATAATGCCTCGTTAGTGTAGACTTGAAATCCTTCCATTTCTTGGCAGCAGAAGATAACACAGAGTTCTTGCCCCCTTGACCTACCACAAAAGCCATGTCAACGGCTTCCCAAATCTGATCCTTTATATCCTTGGGGATTTCAGCCCATTTCTTGTCCACAAGTGGTACTCTGGAGTTTTCTCTTGTACTCAACAATTGGCTTGATTTTCTGAAGTTTTCTCTTCACAACACGAGGCATTGTGCTCATACCTCGACCTGACTTTGAATCATCAGAAATTGTTGTCGTGTTGATTGGTTCTGTCTCAGCAGATGAAACAAACTTCATCTTCTTCGAAGACTTCTCTTGAGGAGTTACCATTCCAAGCTCCTCACCTCCATTTCTCTTGGAGCCAGATTGCTTACTTTGGTCTTCAGAAACCATTTTTACAGACAAAACAAACCTGCATGTGAAAATATTTCAGGAAAAAAATAAGAACACAAACGACGGTTATTAATAAAAGACGACGTATGATATGATTTTAAACGACGCAATGAAATAATCTCAGACGTAATAAATGTTTAAAACCAAGTACTTGAACAACGACGAAATAATATAAAATAAGACGTAATAAGATATTATTACGGCGATATTTACATGACGTCGTGATAATTAAATATAAACAACGCAAATATTTACATAACGTCGTGGTATGTCTATTCACACGACGTCAATATAAATATTTGCGTCGTCTATACCGTCGTCTATCTTAGATACCAAACCCTACTTTCTTTTTCTTTATATTTTATCAAATTAGGAAAAACAAAAACCATGGTTCAGAGAAATCAAACTTGTAATTAAACAAGCTAATAAAAAAAAGACTGTCATTTTAAAAGCAACTTTGATCAATTTTCAGACGACGCAAGGACGACTGAAGAACCGTCGTGGTCTACATAAGAAGCTACCGTCGTCTTACTTAGTTGAGGTAGCTGCTTTCAAAGTTGGAAACTTTCCCTCATTGTCTGTAAATTTTATCAAACTTGGAAAGAAGTTTACCTTTTGAGAGAAATAGTGAGAAATGATTTTGCCCAGAAAAAAAGTAAAAACCTCAACCAAAATAGTGAGAAATGAAAGCTTACCTTTTGCGTGCAATGAAAGCTTTCTCTCGGAGTTTGTTGTTTAAGTTCAGAGACGACGAAGAAGACAAGAGGAAGATGATGAACTACTCTGACAGTGCTCTGACAAGGGAAAAAGACGAAAAGTTTTCTCTGGGCGAAATGTTTCGAAACAGTGCATGTGTAACTAAGGTAGACGAAAAGTTGCCTATGTATACGAACCGTTTCAAAAAAATAAGACGGCGGTTATATATAACGACGACGTATAAATAACAAACAACGACGTATAAATACTTTTAAAATGTCGACGTGGTAGACCATTTAAAATGTCATTTTTAGTAATATACCGACGTGGATTTTATCAAAATATGTCTGTTATACCGACGTTGATTGTATAATTAAACGGCGGTTTTTTGTAAGGACCGCCGTTGGTTTTAAAATTTATTCTATAAATTTTTCGCTTTCATTCAGTTTCAGTTTATATTTAGGGTTCCAAGTTCTTCCTCTCTCACAGACACTCTCTCTTACATCTCAAAGACAATAATTTAGATGTCTTTCTCAAAGAGAAATGGAGCTTACTCGCATCAAATCTATGTCCACAAGAAGAAGCTTGTCAACTAGCCTTCTCACTTCCGTGTACAAGCCTGATAGGACACTTAGTGCTTTTGAATACTCCTTGCTTTCCATCAAAAGAGATGTAAGCCTGGCCTCCACTCGCTGTCGAAGGAAAGTTTGCTTCTCAGGGAAATCTGAAGATCAGATGCGCCTGATCCTCTTCTTGATTTTCTTGGCTAAGAAGATCCGCCAGATTTGTGATAGCTTGTTCCTTTATCCGTAGAGCTTCAGAAGAAGAAGATGGGTTTCAAGAATGCGATAAAGAATAGAAATGGCTTCAGATGGCCTCTAAAGCATGAGCAATCGAATCAGTAGTTGCTGGGAGATATGATGAAGACATTGTCAATGCTTTGAACAATACAAGGACTGCAGACGTAGATTATTCTGACGACGTGTTTCTGTTCTACCGTCGTCTTTTCTAGTCGTCTTTTAGTATAAGTGAGATTGCGGTATATTTATAATTACCGACGTAGATTATTCTGTTAAACGTCGTTAAGTGTAATACAACCGACGTGGGTTTTATTTTTAAATTATAAATAGAGTTTTTTTTTCGAATACTTTCAGTTTTAGTTTTCAATTACAATGCGTTATAAATAGATTTTTCTTTCCCGAGGATAATTAAAATGAGGGAAATTAATGTTCTAGAATTTGTAAACTAACACGACGCATTATTACTAACCCGAGGAAATTATAAATATATTTTTCTTTCCCGAGGAAATTTTAAATTAATTCAATTTGGGACATAAATTGTTAAAGAAAAAAATTATAAGTAGATCTACGTAGGATAAGAAAATCAAAGAAAAAAATTCTTAAAAAAAATTCTTATTAAGACGACAGTTTAAATTAAAGGTACGACGTATAAAGTTAATAATACGACATTAAAGTTTATAATACGTCGATTAAAAATACAATGTCGTCAGATTTAAAGATAACGTCGTAGAACTATAAGATAATGACGTCGATATATTTATATTTAACGTCGTTGTAAATTAATTTAATACGGCGATACTTTTTATTTTAACGCCGTGAATTTATTTATAATTATACGGCGTCTTATACGAAAACATGGTCGTGTTATTGTCTGAGTAAATACGGCGGCTTTTTTTGAAATCGTCGTCTTTACTTTCTACGTCGGTATATTCATATCTTCTGCCGTTGTTTTTTGGCTTTGATTTTACACTTCGGAAATCTTGTTTCAAATAAACGTCGGTTGTTGAATTAGGTACGTCGTTGTTTTTGAACAGCCATTTGAATCTCGATTTTTTAGGTGTCTAAGGTGGTATTACACGGCGGTTTTTTTATAACCGTCGTCTTTTTAAAAACCACGACGGCTCTTACTCCGACCGTCGTCTTTTTCTTGTCGTCTTTTACCCTTTTTGTAGTAGTGCCATTTTAATTTTTACCAAGAAATCCATTGTCATTTGCAACAACTCATCAAATCGAGGTTGCTACTTCTGGCATTGTGTTGCTTTGTGCTTTTCATTGAAATATGTCTGCGTCTGCACCAAAGAGCTTCGTGAGGCTTCTTTTCTTTCACTGCATTGGCGTGGATTATACATTTGGTTTCTCCATATCTGGCTGCAATTGAGTAATAACCGGTGAGATATATATCTGATGCTTAAGATATTGACAGAACATGAAGTGTGATTTTTTGCTCCTATCAATTTGATCTATCTTCAACCAGCCAGTGATTATATTATACAATTCAAAAAGCTAGGAATCTATGCTGCATAATATGCACTGGGTGCCTGTCTATACAAAACCTTGTAAATCCATAAGGAGCCCAGAGATGTGAACTCGGACATGAAGGTCCAGGGTCTTAAACATACTAAAGGGTAAGTCAAGTGAGTAATAATCCAGTTTTAAGTTTTTTTTTATATGAATTTCACGCTAAGGGTAATCAGGAAATCTATATATTAAGTAAACTAAAAAAAAAAAAAAAAAGAATAGATGGCAATAGTAGGGTGTGTTTATAAAGTCTGTTTACTGTAAGGTAGGGTGTGTTTATGAAGTCAATTCATGTAGAGTATTTCTATGATTCTATAGCTAGAAATGGGTTTCTTTAGCAGTATTTTAATTAAACAATAGGATGGTTTTAGTGGTTGGATTTCAGTATTTCAGTATTTCAGTAAAAACTAACCAAATTGCTCTTAGAGTATCTACAATGAGCTCCTTAAACCACCTCCTTAAACAAAGGGAAGAATGAAAAATAAATAATAAATAATAAATAAATAAAACATAACTCCAACCGGGCTCCTTATCCACTCTTAAAATGGAGTCCAGATCTTGTCCCCTATACATAGATGGATTATATTTTGGGAAAATTGAATGTATTTTTGGTATCTACAATTTGTACATGTACGATTGTTGGGTTTTGGCTTTTGTTGAAACAAAAAAAAATTATGTATCTGGATGGTTTTGTTGGAGGCGGACATAGAATTACTGTGGTTTTGTTTATCTTCTATTATTTTTATGTTTTATAATTGATTTATTCACAAATCGGTTTCATTTGTTCATCTTTTCATTTGTATATTTTTTAGGGGTGGGTACAGTTTGGTTTGGTTTGGTTCTCACTCAAATCGGAATTAGTACTATTTATCAGGTCCGGTTCAGTTTTGAAGAAAAAGTTATCCGACCTGTTTTGCTTATTAGTCAGTTCAATTATTGATTTTGTATCGGATTGTTGTTGTTTTTTTTTTTTTTTTGAAAATTTGAATAAATTTTTGTACAAAACCCAACTAAAATTTTATTTTTAGGGCTTAAAAATTCACAAATGGCCCAATTTCATGCAAATGGAGGTGATTGGTCCTAGAAAAAAGAGGTGATTTGGAGTTGGGCTTGGGGAACGGTTAGCTATGGGTTTAGAAATTTAGCATTTGGGTTAAATATTTTTGGTTGATTCATTGTTTCACCCCCTAGAACTCGAGCTCACTCTCACTTGACCACCCAAAACTCAAATTTCCTCACTTTACCCCCCTGAATCTCTAAAAATTTCTAAAATTTTCTCACTTTAACACTTCTGTCCATTTCCATCCACAAAATCGTTAATGTTTGACGTCGCAAATCTCGCGGCCTGGTGCTCCGGGGCGAGGGAATGTGCACGAACACGTGACGTCCTTCTTTTGGATGCAGTGCATTTATGTGCGGGCGTGCCAGCACGGTCTACCGTGCGTCGAGATGATGATGGGGTTTGGGTAGAAGATGTTCAAATGATGCGCCTGT
The DNA here is from genome assembly GCA_020226455.1 of Prunus salicina. Classification (NCBI taxonomy): domain Eukaryota; kingdom Viridiplantae; phylum Streptophyta; class Magnoliopsida; order Rosales; family Rosaceae; genus Prunus; species Prunus salicina. The sequence continues at coordinate 32,151,481 of CM035343.1, forward strand.
TTGGGGTTGGACTTCTAATCAAACGATTGTGGCCGAGAGAGGAACTTATCTCGGCTGTTAGGTTCACGGCCTAAGCTACAAGGCCGTTTAGTTGTGGTGTTTGTGGTGGATTTTGGGCGGTGCTCCGGCGCATTGCTCAGAGAGTGACGGTCGTATGATATATGGGATGAATGAGGCGATAACAGGGATGGTGATCCGGCGCCTTGAGAAATAAAGGGCCGTATGATATATTGATGAATGGATTTTCCTTACAATCTACCACTACTCCTAGGAAAGCATGTAAAGGTATTGAAAGTGCGTTACATGAAAAATAAGTTGCTTCGTGGGAGGCTTTTGGTTTTGGTATTGGACCCTTTGAACGTGACCTTGAGCTTAGTATTTATAGGAGGGGTCCTGAAGAGCCAATCGAGGCTGAAAAAGATCTACCTGATGGCCTAAAAATATCTGCATGGTGGAGTCTGATTGGGGCAAGTGAGGAGTCAAATCGGCATTTGGGATCGTGAAGTATGGTGGTGTGACTCCCATAAATCTCGGCAAGTCTCGGCCATCGCCCTGATCGTGGGTTCTGCGCTTCTTGGCCATGGGAATGCATTTAATGCACTGGTCCAATGATTGGTGACCTGACCTCAAGTTGTGAGAATGCTTTGTGAGAATGTTTGCGCCTAACCACTCTGATTTCTGTTTACCAAATCCTGACTTCAATCACTTCCCTTCTGCCCTCGTGCATTAAATGCTTCTTGCACCCAGTGGATTTGCTGTGATGGTCAGAGGCACTACTTCATTAAATGAGGCATGGGACCCTGAAGCCACGTGGTGATTTGACCATAGTATCTTCGGCCATGTCTCTTGTGGACCTCGGCCTCGGCCCATAATGCTATGGTCGAGAGGCCGAGAAGATCCTGCCTTTGCATTTGCCTTATGTTTTTTAGGAAGGTAAGATGCTTGACAAAACGCGGCCGTTTCAGTTTATGAATAGGCGTCATGGCCGAGAAGAGGTCCCTTTTTTATGGTCGTGTTTTATTAGGCACAAACAGTTAAGTGTGCTGAGGTGGCATGGGCATTCTAGTAATTTTAGCCCATCTATCCTCTCTCTCTCTCTCTCTCTCTCTCTCTCTCTCTCTCTCTCTCTCTCTCTCTCTCTCTCTCTCTCTCTCTCTCTCTCTCTCTGCCTCTCTTTTCTCTCCCATCCCATCCTCATACCTTACTCCCAACGCTCATCCGTCGTACCCCACTCCACCTCTCCCTCTACCACTCTCTTCTCCCTCTCTCTCTCTCTCTTTCTCTCTCTCTCTCTCTCTCTCTCTCTCTCTACCTCTCTCTTCTCTCCCTTCCCCAACCCCCCATCGCACCCCACACCTTCCCATCTTCTTTCTCCTTTGTGCCTTTTTCTCTCACTCTCTCTGCCAAGAGAGAAGATAAGGGGTGGCTATTGAAGATATTTTTAAAAAAAAAAATTGAGTTGTGGTGGTTTGGGTGTGTTGAGTAATGCTATGGAGGGTTAGGTCTGGGGTGGGGGTTGAGTTTGGGAAGGGGAGAGGAGAGAAGAGAGAGGCATAGAGAGTGAGATAGATAGCGAGAGATATAAAGAGAGGCAGAGGGAGGGAAGGGGTGGGGTGCAATGGAGGTGCGCTAGGGGTTAGGTCTGGGAAGGGTATGAGAGAGAGAGAGAGAGAGAGAGAGAGAGAGAGAGGAGAGAGAGAGAGAGAGAAACAAATGGAAGATAGAAGAGAGAATAGGGGGAGGGAGTGGGGTGCCATGGGGTTAGGTTTGAGATTGGGGGGGGGGGGGGCAGAGAGAGAGAGAGAGAGAGAGAGGTCATTTAACAGGAAAATGAGACGGCATTGAGTGGAGGGGGTAACATTTGAGACGGAGTATGGGGGGTAAAGTGAGGAAATTTGAGTTCTGGGTGGTTAAGTGAGAGTGAGCTAGGAGGTGAAACAATAAATAAGATATTTTTTTTATTTAAATTTTTTAAAAAAAATACACACTGCCTTGGTTTGCCTCGGTCCGATTTTTTCACCACAAGAACCGAAACTGAAACCAGACCAAATTAGTCCAATCCTATTTTTGGGTTTTTCCGGTTTTTTTTCCGACCTAATTCAACTCGATTTTCAATTTTCCAATTTGAATGCCCACCCTTAATATTTTCATTGATTTATTCACAAAAACTTGGAACTCATCCACAGCTATGATTGCCTTCGTCCAATGGCGTTTCAGGTAAAGAGCATTTGAATCATATATTCATATCTCAGCATTCTTACCATAGAATTTGGAGAAGTTGAACTCTACAATTTTGAATCCTTGATGTCAAACGAGATGGGCCGATCTAGCACGGTACGAGTCCAACCCGTTTAGATAAAGCACAGCACGGCACGAGCACGAATATTAATGGGCCGTACTCAGCACGGCACAAAAACTTGAGCCCAACCAAGATAAAAAAAATGAGGTCTAATGGACCGGGCCTGCCCTTGGCCCGACATGGGCCAGGCTTGGTCCGAGCCCACTTCAAGCAAGGCAGGAGCCCAAGCCCGCTTCAAGCACGGCCCACTTAACATTTTTTTCTTTCTCAAAAGTCAAAATGCAATAATTTGACATCTAATGTCATTGTTTATATTTATTTTTTTTAATCATAAACATATATTTGATGTCTTTCATTTTAGGGAAATTACTTGGGTCCTTAATTAATTAAACAACATTGGACTTGATATCTAATCAGTACATATGACATATACGCTTATCTTATAATCAAAGCAAGACATTTCTTCAAATATAAAATAATAAATTGTTTAAAGATGAAAAGTTGAAGTGGATGTTGTGGAGTTGGACACTTTTTGCCCTCTGCCCTTTCATATTGTTTGGATGTTTGATTGAATAATGTTTTCAAATAGTTCATAATTTCTTGCTTATAATTATTTAATGTTTATAATTTGAATTATCTAGTGAAAAAAAAATCAAGTGAAAAAAATTCAAATTAAATGAGTTGGTTCTTGGGCCCAAACACGAGCACGAGCACGGGCACGACACGAGTCTGACCCGGTCCTTTTCAATGTGGACATGGATTTTGGGCCAAGCCGGGATAAATAATTTTACTAAATGGACCGGCATGGCACAACCCAATAAAATTAAATGAGTCGGCTCGACCGGACATGAAAACATTAAAAGCAAGAATTTAAATAGGACGGGCCAACCCGACACGGCCCATTTGACACCCAAATTCAGGGCTTCTCCCTTTGATAAGAGTTTTTTATTTAAAAATATTAAAATATTACATTTTTATTTAAGTAAAATATTTTTTTAATTAAACTGATAAATTTGGGGCATTTGACTGGATTCGTTAACTACTACTACTCTCACAACATTTATTGAAATTATTAAGAATTGAAACTTTTCATTAAATTAACATTTTTTTCATATTAAATTTTTTTTAAAATTAAAACGAGAAGAATAATGTTACTCTCACAAAATTTGTATACCATAGAAAACAACCACATCAATTAGAATTATTTAATATTTTCTTTTCTTTTATGATTTATTAACTCTTTTAAAAAAACTGTTAAGTAAACTTTCTTTATTAAAATACACTTCATTGATTTAATTGATGTGGCATATGATATGGATATGGCGCATCATGTGGTATAGAAATGTGGGGTAAAAATGTGGTAAATCTATTACTCAAACCAAAATAAGTAGTCCTATTTTTTGGGAACACAACAACCAAACGCATCTAAAAATGTGGTATAAAAATGCAAAAGTTGATATAAAATCCGAAGGGCACAGAAGCAAACTACAATATTTAGGTTTCTCTGTCTATGTAAAGAATACCAAAACCTTCCGTCTTGCTTTCCCAACCTAAGCAACCAGAGTGCTGGCAGTGGTTGACTCGCTGTAAAACAAAACAGGGTTCACAGCATTATCGTACAGAAACAGAGAACAAATATGTCAGCAATGAATCTAAAATCGGCGGCACATACACATAAATGAGACAAAACATCTGCTTAATTAGATGCTCTACAACATTAAGATGAAGCCCTTTTTCAATTGTGGGGCTCTCACATATGTTCTGACCAAATATACAAACTGAGAATACTCAAGCTTATGCTGTTGTGTGATATACCGATTTCAGCTAGCATTTTTCCATTTAATACTCTAATTATACACATAAGTACATACATTTCAAAAATATTTCTGTAATCTGTGCCAGTCTTATAGATTCGGTAAAATATATGTTCTTTTTTTAAACAAACGTACAATATACTATTATACACGTACATACATATTTTTCACCTTTTTTTACAAAATTTTAAATAATACAGACAAACTTCACTTATTTTTCACATATTATTGAATAAAAATAATATATATTAAAAAAATTTAATACATTATATTATAATATTATATAACGGCCGAACTTTTCAATTGTATCTTGCCAAAATTTTGCCCAATAAAACATGTACTTTTCCCATTCCGCATTTTACAAACTAGGCCCCAAAACAAGTTAGAAGGGTGTATTGCAAAGAACCCGATTTGTTCTACTTCCTTACATATGCAAAGCAACAAGGCAAGCAATAATTTTTTTATTTTTTATTTTTTTGAAAAGGACGAAGGCAAGCAATATAGTAATATAGTAACTAAATAAAGAATGCTTAGTATTTCCAGAACCATAAAAATGAAGATGGAAAAAAAAAAAAGATAAAGAATGCTTACTATTTCCAGACAGGAGGAAGCTTTTTCGTTTTCTTGTAGTAACGAGAAAGCCTGTGAATCCTGCTCTCAACCAAAATCAACCGAAACTTTGAATCCTTATCCTTCCTATTCCTCTCCAAATGCTTCCTAATTGACACTGCCTTCTTGATAAGATGGTATAGATCCTCAGGAATTTCAGGAGCAAGACCTACCCGCCAACAACAAAAGGAAATTATGTTTTTTTAATATATAAATATTTTATTTATAAACAAAAACAAAAACAAAAAAGTAGGCTGTCATTTGGGTGGTACGAAAGAAACTAGAAAGGACACCTCCACAGACTTGTTTGAGAACAAAAACACACTCCTTTACGTTTTGAGAGAACATGAAACATACAAAATGAAGACAGAAAGGTCATCTTATCGAGCTAGCCTAATCATGCGACCAAACCCCATGTTAAAATCCAGAAAAATAGTGTAAGCAATCAATTAGTGCTTATTCGTTTATCTTCACCTATGTAATCGGGCTCAGTGGAGAAATGGGTTTCAATTCCACAAGTTCCATTACACATCCAAACCTTCTAACATAATTTTCAGAGTAACAGTGCAACAAAACTCATACAGAAAAATATTAAAATTACAAGTTAAAAGGCATACCGTGAGCTTTAAGAACACGCAAGATCTTGCTTCCAGTAACGCTCTTGACCTGAGCAATACCATGAGAGTCACGAAGAATCACACCGATCTGAGATGGAGTCATACCCTTCTTTGCAAATTTGCAGATGTTCTCTTCAACCTTAATCACAGATATAACCCACTCAAATTAACATCGACAATTACGTACTTCAATATTAAATCTCGGGCTTTTCGTTTACTTACATCTGAAGCAGTGACCTTTAACCAGCTAGGCGAACTTCTCTTGTAAGGCAAAGCTGAGGCGGACATGCCCTTTCCATGACTGTGCATACGACCCATGATGGGAGAGAAGGACGTGGAGGTTGCCTCTGTCCTTAGGTTCCCTGAGACGAGCCGCAAATGGTTTCCTCTGCCCCCAGTTCAGGTTTTCTAACTAGGTTTTATATATGCAGGCCAATTAGGGTTTAAGAAGCCCATGTGGTGCGTTGGATCCCAGTTCGGCCATTGCCCAGTAGAAAGGACCTAATGGGCTCTACACAAATAGCCATAACTTTGATTTTGGGTACAATGGGAATGGGCCAAAGGCATAATAAAAGAAGAGGTAAAAAAATTTATGGAAATACCGCTCAATGCCACTGCAATCCAAACTTAATCTGCAAATACCACCTTTACCCACATATTTTGCAAATACAACCTATAAATACCTACTTATTGCCCACTTATTGGCCACATAACATTTTTTCTCACTTTTTGTTTTCTCTCTCATCTCTCTCTCTCTCTCTCTCTCTCTCTCTCTTGAATCGCGAAACCCCCCGACCCCATCTTCTAGGTCTGTCTTTTGAATCGCCTAAGGTCGCAGCTGCTTACAACCTCGAAGCTCAACTCCATCACTGACCTCCAATAGGTAGTCTTGATGGTCATTTTCTTAAGGGGCTTTTATAAAAAAAAAACCCCAAAATGGGTGTTGAAATTATAAAAAAAACCAAGTACTATTTAAACTTAGAAACACACCCAAAAAGTACTATTACACACATTCAAAACCCCCAAAAAGTACACCCAAAAAATACTATTTTAATACACTTTTTGGGTGTTTCTAAGTTTAAATAGTACTTGAGTTTTTTTATAATTTCAACACCCATTTTGGGTTTTTTTTATAAATTTGTATTTTCTTAATGTCTGTAGGTTTCTTTGAAATTAGTTTTGTTTTGATTGCTCTGGGTTATGTGTTTTGAATCTTCATGCTCATCTATCTGGGTTTTTACCAAATGGATTTAGACTTTGGATATGTGAATCTTGAAACTTGAGATTTTCCATTTGATGTAGATTTATATTGTCTGATTCTGATGATTCTTTGTTTGAAACAGCCAATGAGTTTGTTTTGTGACTATTGATTTTTACATTTCATTTTGAGATTTGCTTGTTTACTGTTGTTGTATTACTTATGCTAGCTAACTACACCTCTTTTGTCACTCCCTCCTTTTTCTTTATCCTTTTTCTTGCTAATTGCATCAAATTAATTAGCATGTCTTTCTTTTGTGCTTGATGTGGACTTTGACAAAAATTGGTATGGTTCTCCTTAAGATGATTTCTCATCTTTATCTACCAAGTTCTTCCCCCTGTAATTGGTGTATTGGGAAGGCAATCTAGTCCAAGATGAAGCTGTATCGATCTTTGAGAGATGTTGAGAATTAATGAATCCAATTTTACGAGTTCAGCAGCCTTACATGATATCGGCCAGAGTATAAAGAAAGGTAGTTCAGAGTGGAAGTAAAATAAAAGGAAAAAGGAATTCAATACAAACAAGTATAGATAGAAAACATGACTCAAGAAGATATCCAATGCTTATTCGGCAGGCATCGAGTATTCCGATGGATTGCCTCAGGATTTTGACCAGAAAGTCAATTGCAAAGGCATTAGTGGTTCTGGTGCATATAATTGCACATTACAAGGAAAGTCGAAACAGGTTACTGAATTGGCAGATGGATCAATTCAAAGGTTACTTCCTTGTCGGCAGTCCCACTTCACAGTGCCTACAGTATATCACTCTCCTATTTTCTTCACTGGCTTTCTTTTATTTATTTATGTGGATTTAATTTGGATGACATTTAAGTCTATTTAAGTGAGTTTTTGGGTATTTTTGAAAGTTTTTATAAAAATTGATATTTATGAAAGTGGAGGTAAATTTTGGCTATTTTTGATAAAAACTCGTGCCACTATCCATATGTAGCAACTCATGCACAAATACAAATTAACTTGTCCAAAATACTTACTAACTCCCTAGAAGAAAAAATTGAATTCGTATTCACATATACATTGTTTGAAACATTTACAAATTCTTTAATTATGATGTGGTTTTTTTCTCGTCGTGAACAATTGTAATGTGATTTATTTCTATTAATTATTAATTATAAATTATCATTTCATTTTTATGAGTTTATTTTTTTTATAGAAATTTTTACCCTTTTAAACCCTGCAAGGAAAATTCATGTATTTATCCCTGAGGATAGTTTATTCTGTCTGGAGTATGAATATACATATTGCCACTTATAATGCCAACAGACATGAGAAGTTGAACAATACCAGACAATTTCCACCTAAGAATGCAATTTGGGTTTTCAAGACAAGTTGAACAATGTTTGGAAGCATTAAATAGCCAAAATTGGCTTTGTTGATGCTCGTCGAGCCAAACTACCCAATAAAAAGACAACACGTGGACTTTGTACAAAACATTAAAACAACTAATAAACTCGGCCTCGGCTCCTAACACTACCGTGCCAAAAAGCCACAATATGAGGAACCACCCACACTGATGACAAGACCCCATCCCATCACGATAAGACTGCCTCCATACCTGACAGGTGTTGAGGCCCAAAAAATCCATGGATTGGGCCCGAGTAATTGTCAGCCCAATACGACACTCTAATAGGAAAAAACGTAAAGGGAGGTATATGAAGACTCGCCACGCGTGAGCTATAATTCACGTGTCATGCTAAATAAATTCGCCATGCCAGGGGTGGAGATAAAAAATACCGGCTCTACAAGCCCATGCAAAAAATTAAACATCGCAACCTGCCCAAGGATGATAAACTAAAATATGCCAAGCGACATGCCATGCCAAGCACGAAATCGTTATCTCACGCCCAACTAAGCTACAAGCATAAGTGGGCCCAAACCACTCAAATGCCCGGGGCTTGCTTGAGTGGGTTGTGGTATGGATGGTAATGAATTAACATAAGGCCCATTGATGGGCCGAGAAATAGAAGGTCTCGGGTTGCTTGGGAGCCTCGAGACTCAAGCCCATCTCTTAGGCCCAAATATGTGGGTAAGCACAAGAAAGAAAAGTAGCCCAAAAGCCCAAGGAAAATAGCCTCTTAAAGCAACCTAAAAGCCCAATGTTTAACAAAAAATAGCCCACTTGCTTAAGGGACCCCTTTGGCCCATACAAAACTCCAAAATAGTCCACAAAAGCCTCAGCCCTTTGCTGGAAAAATAGAAGCCACGTGAAAAGGGTCAGCAGGTTTATTGAATAGAGCTGCTGGGAGGTTCCAGCACAAAGAGGGAGCAAGTTTCAAAGCCAAAACATGCAAGGAACCAAGGGGTATTAGCGTGAAACACTCTTCAAACCAGCATACATATCCCAGCTCCTTTTCCCATCAGACTTAGCCATAAAAAAAGGGAAGAAAGCAATAAAAGAGATGGTTGGGAATGGAAGTCTGCCATTGAGGCAGTTGCGGGAAAAGGGGGCCTTGACCTTCAAAAAACTCTGGTATGATAAACAGAGAAGATTTCATCAAAATGGGAAAAGCTAAGGAAAGGGATGAAAAAGGAGGGAAAGGCTTGGCCAAAATGGGCACAAGCAATTAGGGTTTCTTGAAAAATGGTGGTTTCCAGCGACTATAAATTGAGACTTCTCATACCCTAACAAATCGAACCCAGCTTCAAAGAGCAAGCTTTCTCTCTAACGTACAAAAAACTAGCAAATCTCGTGCACTGTTCATCTTCTTCTCCATTCTCCTCTTCTGGCAGACAAAGCATATGTCAAGCTGCCAGAAGAACTCTGTTCTCCATTTCCTCTTTCTTAGCCAAATCTCTCACGAAACTCCTCCTTCCTCACCCTAACACTTTCTTTTCTCTCACAGCAAGCCTAAATTTTCTCTTAGTGCTAAATTCATGTTGGTTTTGCTTCCATGCCACATGCCATTCACGCTGAGCTTAAGAGTTTATCTGTAAGCACAAAGAAACTACCTGTAAGCTACCATCATTTTGGTTGATGAAGGTAACCAAAATACTTCCTAAGGATCTACTGTCCTTTCGAAGTATTCTTGGGGCTTAATTTGCGAACTCAGGCACTAGGGACAATTTCGTCAGTCTGCTCTTTACAGCAGCCCGGCCCATCTTAGCTGCCAAAAGAAAAAAGTCCCCTACAACAGGAAGGCTACTCTGCCAGCGGATAGAGAGAGAGAGAGAGAGAGAGAGAGAGAAAAGTGGCAGGATTCACATGGAAGGGAATAGAGTATGGGTGTTTTTGGTGCGGTAACCGCACCGAAACAAAGAAACCGTTTACCGGCCGACCACCTGCGGTTTAGCCAAAATCTAAACCAACGCCGCACCGCACAAAGACGGTTACCGGAGATGCCGGTTACCGTGATTAGCTGCGGTATCTGTCGGTTACAAAAAACTGGAATAACAAACCTGCAAAAAAATAAGAGAGAGAGAGAGAGAGAGAGAGAGAGAGAGAGAGAGAGAGAGAGAGAGAGAGAGAGAGAGAGAGAGAGAGAGAGAGAGAGAGAGAGAGAGAGAGAGAGAGAGAGAGAGAGATAACCTTGATTCATCACAAACACAGAGAAGGAGGGAGAGAGAAATTTAAAAAATAAAACCAGACTTAGTTATTAACATAAGAACCAGAGAGGAAATAGAGAAAAGGGAGGGGAGAGAGATAGATGAGTTAAAGAGAGAGGGGAAGAAGAAGATAAGGAAGAAGGCTCGTGGTTTTTTGTTTCCTTGGGCAGTGAAAGCTGAAAGGAAACCTTGGGCATTTATTAACATCCTTTTAGTTAATATCGGCTCGTGGTTTTTTGTTTCCTTGGGCAGTGAAAGCTAAAAGTTGTTAATATTTATAATTTAAAATTAATTAGATCAACCCAGTTCCCCATTTCCCCACTAGAATATTAAAATATTGTATAGAATATCAAGACAGGAGAAGAAAACGTAACGGCAGAAAGAAACATTTCTCTCCTTTTTATTTTTTCCTCCTTCTTCCCTTTTCTTTCCTTCTGTCTTCTCTCTGTTTCCCATTTTCTTTTTGTTCTGCATCTCTCGTTTCTTTCTTTTTTTATTTTTCTTCCTCTTTCGTTCCTTCTCTCCTCTTTCTGTTTCTCTTCTTCTCCTTTTTTTGGCTTGGCTTTGTGGGGTTTTTGGCCTCTCTGTTTCTCAGATTCAAGGGGAAGAAGAGGAGAAGAGGAAATTCAGAGCTCCTAGGGTTCTAATTCGAAGAGAATGAAATGAAATGAGGGAGAGTCGATCTCAACCTCTAGTGTCTTCAGCATGTGTATTAATATATATATATATATCGGTCGGTTGCGGTTGCCGACGGCTTTGGTATCCTGCAATCGCATCCGCATCCGCAGCATTTCGGCTCGGTCGTCCAACCGCAACCGGTCATTGACCAGAAAATTCAACGGTTTGCCGACCGGAAATATCGGTCGGAACCCGCCGGTTTCCGGTATTTGCGGTCCAACCGCACAGCCCTAGAATAGAGTGCCCCTTAGTTTTATGTTGTTGGCAACATTTCTAATAAACAATAATAATAAATTAATAAAATAAAATAAAATAAAATAAATTATATAAAATCGGATCATATCATTATCGAATTGGATTAGGCAAGATTTAGATCCGTCCCGTTAACTTATTCGGCACATAATCGGATCATCGGATCCTACAATTAGATCCATCTTCTATTAATTATATCGAATTCAAATCGGATTCGGATCAAGATCCGACTCTTTGACAGCTCTAATTGTGAGATAGACTTTACTAGTGATTCCGTCTTAATTTTGTAACTACTTAGTGCTATTGTATCACAATCACATAAAAAAGTCGTTCTGCTACGGCATAGATGCACATGGGCACAACACTTTATTTGATCCACAACAACACTAGTAACAAACTATTGGAAGAAGAAATTAAAACACGTAGGCGATATTAACTTAATTTGGTAGAGGAATCCGAAAGGGGCATCAACAGATATTCAGGATACGTGCAGAACTGGGTATTATTGTAGTACTATATCCATGCAAATGGTGTAGATCTTCAAGCTGCAACAGCTTCAACCAACCCTGCAACCGATGGAGCAACAACAGAAAAAAGTTTTAATCAGTAGGAAATTACTTCGATGGTAAAACATTGGTAATCATAACGAAAGGTAGTTGGATCGGGAGAGAGAAAAATGAATATATCTGGATCAAAGGGTATAATTACTTTGAACAGTCAGTATTTGGTGAAATAGTGAAAGGCAAGTTGATTCCACAGCTCCCTGGAAGAGCCTGGGCCAATTGAACTTTGAGATTTATTTTCTGGGCTGCTGACTTAATACAGCCGCATGCAGCTTTCTTATCGGCAGGGGTTGATGCAGCAGATGCGAGGGCTGAGGCTCCAGCACAACATGCAGCAGGTGGCTTCCCTGAGCCATTTACTAGGTAGCTCAGGCACGGTCTAAGGTCCTTGGTTACATCGCTGCAAGTTATTGTGGCCTCTGAAACTGTAGCGAGTAAGAGAAGGCAGCCAATGAGAGCAGCCGTGGTTGGAATTGGGCATGCTACACTGGAAAGTTTCATGGTGTTTTAGAGAGACAATAAGACTTCCTTGCGTTTGCCCTGTCTTTGTTCCTTACTTAAAGGACATTTGTTAGGAAGCTCATTTTCGCAAGAAATATTAAAAAATATTTTGGACATGTCGATTGTGTCAATGAGTGCAAGAAAGAGGGAATTGATTCATTTTGATTTCTTCTCTACTTCTTCTTACTCAAGTTGTTAAAAAATCTAGGTTAGGTGAAAAGATATTGGGTTAATTTCATTTCACACGTTTTTAACTTTCATGAATTTTCTATATTGCTATTCCGAACACAAATTCAGTTGTTTCATCATCCATTAGCTATCTCGAGAGACTATACATGCCGACTATGCATGCCTTTTTTTTTTTCTTATTCCCCTAAGGTGAATGCCAAATTTGTGCCACATGGATGCCTTTTTTTTCTCTTTAGTTTTCTTTAATTTTATACAGTCGAGAGACTAAATATCCATTAGCTATCAGTTGCTTCATCATCCATTAGATTCGTTAATCACAACGGTGTGGGTGCACTTGTTCTTGTCTCCATGCTCTATTTTCCATTATCTTTTGAGCAATACAAAACAACGACATACGCATGTCTCAACTCTTTGAGATAAATTATTGTATAATATTAGAATACAACAACATGGTATAACTTGTTCACGTATTCGAATGTGGGTGGATGATATCGTTAAAAATTTCCACTTATAAAATATACTATTAATAAATATCTATTTATATTATAATATGTGGACGAATTATATTATGTTAACGTAACCGTACTCCAACACCACACAACAATTACTTGACTAGTTGATATAATTCATGGAACATAAATAACCTAACATGAAGCAAAAGTTTGGACAAGTTGGCCCAATCAACAAAAGGAAGGATTGCTTCTTCAAAGAAATATATATGAGCACAAGTTAAAACATATGACGGGTCCCACAAATGGATACCGCAACCAGCATGCATATTTTATTGACTAATTAACTGCTGAGCGTATACCATCAACCATATGTATTGCTTTGTACATTGTTCTCTTGTTCTGAGCTCTGCCCTCCTTTTTGTTTAATAAATATTCATATACCAATAATAAAGTATGAATTTCCTTGCGCTTAGAAAATAAAGATGAACCAAAAGAGACAAATCCAGGGGTAAAAGATTTTCTCTATATGTGATTATTCATAGCAGAAGTTCAAAATTAAGAGGGTATTCTAAGTTAGAAATTGATAGAGGTCAAGTCTGCTTTGATCTGGCTATCATTGTTTCACATTACGTATAATTGATAGAGTTTGCCGAGTTTGAGTATTTCATTAGGCACTGGTGGTTGTTATATAGGTGGTTTTGAGTTGACTGATGCACTTTTATTCCCTTAAAAATAGATTCACACATTCAGACACAAAATCAGAGCATTTTAACCAAATGAGTTAACTGTGTTGCACATCCCTGGGTTCCTGACACACCAAAGTGGCTGAATGGGTTCAGCCCCAACACCTCTAGCCACAATTCTGCTCCTCCATTCATTCAACCGATCAGTTGCCTCTGCATACCTCTTCATACCTTTCTCGTCCCTATTCCCTGACCATAATGACTCTGCCACTGCTGAAGCTCGCGGCCAAATTCGTGCATCCAAAACTGTTGGGTCAGCTTGCTCAGACCACAATGCAACCTCTCCACCTAGCACCAACTTCACCTCCTCTTCAGTCAATCCATACGTTATATCATAATTATACATGGTTTGCCATGTTTTGAAAGGACCGCACCAGGATCCCCCATCTTTTGCGACACTGCCTGTTTGTTGATCATAGATGCTATCGTTCCCTAGAAAGTCACCGTGACCACAATCCAAGTAATAGAATTCCGAAGATGACACGATGACACGGTATCCAGAAGACACAATTCGTTTAGTGTTGTTGTGACCATTGTTCCACGTTTGTAAGATGGTATGCTCTTGGGGAAGAACTGTTGATTGCACCTTGATATTATCATCCAGTAAAACGTCTTCCCAATACACCACTGTCCTATTAAGTGATACAATGTAAGGGAAAGTGGAGTTGACAAAAAGCTCAAGGAGCTGACTGAGAGTTCCACCCTCAGATAGGAATGATTGAATGGTCGGATCAGCTTTCCAGCAGCCAGGTATGATCTCATCAGCTCCAGCGTGGTAAAATGGTTCAGGGAATAGCGTTGCCACATCACGGATGATGTTTTTGAGGACTTGGTAGGTCTTGGGGTTCAATGGATTCAGATGACCGGTTCCTGGTTCAGAAGCAAGCCGGTCAGCCCAATCAACTCCATCTGGCCACCAGAACATATTTGCACATGTCACAATATCTGGGTAGGCTGCGGCCCACGATCCTGTGTGGCCTGCACAAACATTTAAAATAAAAGAGGATGTAATTATACAACCACAATTGAGATTAGGAATAGGAATGTCTTATAAAATTGAATAAGGTATTAGGGTCATCTTGTATGTAGCAAGAGCGTAAAATAAAATAAACTACATAGAATATCTAGCTGCTGCAGTAGCCCATGCGATGGTGGCTCACACTCTCTCCTTCATTATACCATTATAACTTAAGTCTCACTGAGAAGGCTCCTTTCTAATTTAATCTACCACACTTTTCTTCAAATATCATAGTCCCTATTCCCATAATATGGGACAATATCATCACACTTCTGAAATTCCCATAATCCAGACAATTTTACATGTGAACCCATAGCATGTAGACAACTAGTTTTCCCTGAAACTGAAAGTGGATGTGCTTTCTTCGATTTCTGTTCTTATTAGGAGGTGCAATTTGCTTTTGAGAACCAGAATAGTTTGATGCAGTATTCATATTTGTTTTGTTTGTCAATCTGGGCCAAAACCACTCCTGTCCCAATATTATTTCTATGATTGATACACCATTTCCCGAGGTTTTCTATTGGAAGAACAAAACATGTTTCTTTTGTTGAGTATCCCAGGTCGGAGATGTAAGTATAGTTTAAATGATATTGGATTGTCAATTGGTTTTGGTTTTGATGCTCACATTCTGTGGTGTATCACAGTAGGCTAGTAGACCCAAAAAAATGTGGAAGGTTATATAGATTAGGAAGGAGCGTAAGAATTATGATATTGATAAGTGTAAAAACAGAAATAAAATAGCCTAATGTCTTCGGAGTATCTATCAAACTTTATCATCATGTGAATAGCGAAAAAAGTAAGGCGGGTAGACTCCGACTCATTTGAAAACCCTTCGACTTTCCTATTTCTTCCAAAGAAGTATAAGCTTTTATGTTATTGTAAAACAGAATACAAGTTTTATTTATAACTAACAGTAACTTAAATTTCTAATTTGAAATCTCACATGCCAAATAGAGCCAGAAAGGTTGCATTTTGTTTTCTAAAAGTCCCAACTTGACTGAGACAGTGGCTCTAATGAGTCGTTAGTAGAATGAATTTGTAACACTAGGTGGCTGGACAAAAACAAAGCCTCTTTTCTGATAAAAACAACGACTGAACCTCTAATGAGTCGGTACTTAGGGAGTTTTTGAAGTACATCAGTCAAAGACCAAAACTCCTAAATAATCAAATTGGCAGTAGCTTATAGAAACATAGGTCCAATTTGGAGTGATCTTCTGGGTGAGAAATTTTGACTGATCTAGTAAGCTGTAAGAAGGCTTTTGGTGCAAGGACTTGAGCTAAGGCACCCGAGATCCTCCTGTGTATCAAGAAAAAAGGAAAAGGCTTGTGGCCAGAAAGCTTTTTATTGTCCCTTTTCAGTTTTTATTTTAAAAAATGCCAATTTCAAGAATAGAAGAGGAGGCTGAGAGTAATTTAAGCGATTCATATACAGAGCAGAGGAGCTAGTTTCGTTGTTTCCCCTAAAACTTGGTGGAAAGAATCAAACAGTTTACATATTGGGCATATTTTGAATTGATATCTTGAGTGGCAGACCTAAGAATTTGTGTTCGTGGGGGCGTGATTAGAAGCTTTTAAATAGTGACCAAATCAAATTGCTTTGTGCGGGTGCATCCATTTCCTTTGCTTATCAGGCTCTTTGAGGCATTTTATCAAACAGTTTTTGCCGTCGGCTCATAAGGAAAGCATCAACAAAGCTAGGAGACAATAGCGTAAATTTGATGCGGAGCCGCCACTATTATAGTACTAATGAACGATGCAGTTAATTAATTGAGAAGAAAAGGAAAGACTGACCAGGCGAATCGATTTCCGGGAGAACCCTGACACCATGCTCCAAACCAAACTCAACAATCTTGGTGACATCAGCCGGAGAGTAGTGCATATTCGACCCATAAGATCCCTTAGATGCCAACTCAGGCTCGGAAGGCACCATCAGTGGGAAAGAATGAGAGTCAGTGATGTGCCAATGGAAGACATTGAGCTTATTGGCGCTCATTGCCTCAATGGTCCTGAGCATGTCCTGCACTCCGTAGAAGTTTCTAGAGGTGTCCAACAACACTCCTCTGTGCCCAAAGAGTGGAGAGTCCCACACGTAGACGCCCACAGCCACGAGCGAGGGATCGCCCCACACCAGCTGCGAAAATGTCTCGAGGCCCCTCATGGCGCCCCACGCCGTCTGGGCAGCCAGATCGGCGGCTCCTCCGGCGATGGGGATTGTAAGTGTGTAAGACTCATCGACACCGTGGTGAAGAGGGGCGCTGAGATCAGCAACGGTGACGGAGAGGGTGAGCAAGGGTGGGGCGGAGGTGTTGATGTGGATGAAGGAGGACGGGTTGACGAGGGGGAGGTGGTGCTCGGTTAGAATAAGCTGCAGGTACCGTTTTACGGAGGATGATAGGTATTTGTGGTGGTCTGGGAAAGTGATGGTGAAGTTAGGGGAGAGCAGGTTGGCCTGCTGCGGCTGAGGCCACGAAAAGTTTCTTGGCTTGGGCCACACATTGACTCCGGAATTGTAATTAGATTGGGAGGATAGGAATGAGATTTGCGCAGCAGAGGAGGCCAAGAGCAAGCTTAGGATGGTGAGAATTTGCAAGGCACTAGCGTTGAAGGTATTGAAGACAGAAAACATAGCTAATTTAAATTTAGGGATCAACCACCAGTATTTATGTTTGGAGCCGTACAGTTGGCGGGCAGGCACAGTAAGCTGAGGAAGACCGGAGCGCTTTAAATACGAGGGAGTCGAGTCTGCCGACTGCAGTCCTTCTCTCTTTGCTTGTTATTTACTTATTTGTTGGGTAATGATTTGGAGCTTCCTGTTTAACGTTATGTTCTATGTTGTATGTTGTATGTTCGATGCTCTTTGTATTTGTGGTTAGAAAAGTTCCTTCCTTTCCTACAGTCCACAGACAGGGCTTGACAAATTATATTCTAAATCCAGTTTGTCTTGTAACAGTCAACTTGCCGTCCGTATATTGTATTGTATTTGTATTCAACGAATGTGCAGCACAACGTGTTATTTACTCCCCCTAACTATTCTCTTTTAATGCCGCTTTTAAAACGATGTTGATCGCCACCATTTTTAATCCTTATGAATGAGAAACGAATAGTAAAGTGCTTTTGCTGACCTCTTTCACAACTAGGAGTAACTAGACGACATGGGATTGTTCATCCCATTAATCACGATGGAGGACCACTTTCCTTGTGAATACTTTTGAGTTATTTTTTCAGTTGATTAAAGAACTAATTTTCCCACGTAAGCTATATTAGTTCACCCAAAAGAAAGCTTTTACACGCACCTGCAAACCGAATGATCAACCACAATCATGATAGACAAACAACCCACGCACTAATATATCTTAACAACAATAATAATTCTACCAAAAAAGACAAAACCCCTCAAAACCTATGAACAAGGTAAAATAAGAATAATATAACATATTTAGCCTGCAAACTCTTTCAGCGTTCAAAATTTTTGGATGAATGACACGTATATTTAGCCAAGATTTTCTTGATAGAAACATAAATAGAGTGAATTCTTGGTTTATTTGCCTTTTATGATAATGGCATCAACTGTAAATCTTTTTGGATTCTATATTTGCCCATGTGGCTAAGCAACTGACTCACTAGACTAAGGGCTCGTTTGGGAGTGCTTCTTCCCGAAGTGCTTATGTCAGTAGCGCTTATGCCAGTAGCACTTATTACATAAGCGCTTCTATAAAAAAGCAGTTTGTCGTTTGGATGTCACATTTAAAAGTACTTTTACACTACATAAAAGTGATTTTGATATTTTGTTGAGTGTTTGGCTGACACAATAAAAGGTTACCTTGAGGCTTCTTTTATGTTCTCATCTTTTTCTCTTGAGTCTTTTAGGTCGACATCTGGTTCAATGTATTTGTGTTGTTTCAATTGTTCTTAATAAAGTTCTATTTCCTATGAACAAAGGATAAAATATAAAATATTGAGCGACAGAATACGTTTTCCACAAGCTGGTAGTCGGCTTCAGGCATATATGCTACTGCTATCTTCCTTTGTTGGTTCATCGTGTAGCATGAATTTCTTGAACCCTTGAATATATATACTGTTCTTCTAGTGTTCAAGAAATTTTTTCAAATTTAAATTGGAAAGGGCATTCAATTTTATTGAAATTTAAAGTTCTGTATACAAAATTCGAAATTTTACAACTAATTAAATCCATGTCTTCCATTTCAGAGTGGCTCTCCATAGCTTATGTGAATGCACCGGATTTAAGTAAATTAGGAAGTGGGAAAGTTTGTAGATATGGATATTGGAGATGATAGCTCCAGGTTCTGTTCCTTACAACTTCTAGGAATATGTCAACATCATCTTCAACATTCTGTTCAGCAAATCAGTCGCCCTTCTAGACAAAGAGAAGGAAGCTTTACCTTTGGAGAAATGAGTTCAAAGCTATAGCTTTGAACCACAGTAGTCTTGTTCACAAATAAAGTCAAAATAAAGAGCAAATCTTTTCAATATTGAGAGAAGCCATGAGAGAGATGGAATAGAAGCTTAAGGGTTTCCATGGGTGTTTTGGCGTCTGTTGGGCTTTTCACAGGTAGTGTTTTGGTTATAGGAGAGAAAAAGAGAGAGTACAAAGAAAGAAAGGGTATTTTGGCATTTAAAAAAAATAAATATGGGTATTTTCGGCATTTTAAAAGTTTCATTAAAAGGAGCCAAGTGCTTCCCTTGTTTTTGTCGTGCAGCGCTTTTAAGAAGAAGCACCTCGCAAGTGCTTCTTCCAAAACCACTCCAAGTGCTTTTAGATCTCACCCAAAGCGCTTTTGCAATATTTGCCAAACACCATTTTTAAAAGACAGAAGCGCTTTCACCCATTTAGAAGCGCTTTTCGCTGCTCCAAAAGCACTCCCAAACGAATTTAATAAAAGAAGGATGTAGACTGCATTGAATGTTCACCGACGAAAATGGATCTATATTTAAGAACCCCAATTATTTTTAAATTGGATTTTTATTAATTTATATTTTCAAAAAATGGGTCTCATATATATCACGTCATCACTTAACAAAAATTCTAGCAGTCAGCCTAACGACAGAGTCATATTGCAAAAAATTTACAAACATATGGTACTGTATTGTTAAAACAAAAAGTGTACTAAAGATAAACATGCCTAAATGGTAACTGCAAGTATAGCTGGGCAAATGAGACCGAAAACCATCCAAACTAACCGAACTTGATCGATTGGTCATGCTTTATTATTTATTTTTTTTAAATAATAATTTTTTCATATTATAAACTTGACTGAAATACTACTGACGATTCACAGTTTGAGAAGCCAAACTATCACTTCACCTAAATCGAACCAGTTGAGATTAACTCTTACCTTATATGACATCATAAAACAATTTAGAACTCTAAATTTAGAGCTCCCATTGTATGAAACATAGAGTCCTAAAGATTTCTCATGGGTTTCAAATTGGGTTCTATCCCCCATTTTCAGGCCATCCCTAATGGTTGGAACTCTAAAAGAGATTGATAGAGCCCAATTTAGAGCTCCCTATGGAATTTTTGGGGCTCTAAGGCCATCCCCAATGGTTGAGGCTCTAAATATGGTGGACAAAACCCCATTTAGAGCTCCGATGGAATATTACGAGCTCTAAAGGTATCTTTTTCACAATGGGAGGCTCTAAATCCGAGGCTCTATAAATATTTTTTTTTATGATGTAATTTATTCTACGCATTAATTTTTGTTGTTGTTAACTTATTTTGTTTTAATGTATGTTTATGTTATATTAGTTTTTTTTTATGAGCATTTCTACCCAAAAAAATTTAAATTTGGAAAATATTAAAAATACAAAATTTGAAAGTAAACACAATAAAATATAAAGTCCTAATGTTTCAAATTTGTGCTTAAAAAAAAGGAGGCATATTTAAATCTAGAAACATAGAACAATTGAAGTATGTCCATGAAAGAAAAAAAAAATGAAAGCAAAGAGGGGGATAAAAAGAAGAAGAATGAAACAGTAAACATAAGGGGAAAAAAGGACCGTTGCAACAGAAAAAGTAATTTTTAATATTTTTCAATATGTAGGGCCCGCTGGTTTTTCATGCTTTTGCAGGTTCAGTTTTTGAAAATGTGGGGCCCATTGGGGCTTTAAGGCTCTATACAAGTCCACAGATTTAGGATTATCTCCGGTCAGTTTCATGATATAGAGCCCAAAAATCCCCCCCCCCCCCCAGGGAGGTAGAGCCCAATTTAAGGCTCCCATTGGGGATGGTCTAAAGGCATATCTCTTCCACAATGGGAGACTCTATATTTGAAGCTCTATTTATGATGTAATTTGATTTATGTGATATTTTTATATTTTGTTAACTTATTAATACTAGCTATTTATTTCCACAAAAAAAAAATAATACTTTCATTTGAAAAGAACAAAAAAAAGACCAGTAGAAAAAGAGAAGAGCGTACAAGAATAAAGTTTGCTTATTCATTTTATTTGATGGCAGGCCCCATGCATGTGGTTTGGTATGCGAGTATGTAGCCAATTGCGTGTCCTGGGCAATTGAGTAGAGAAGAAAGTGAATCATGTGGAGACCACTTGGGCTCAAGGGGCTACATCAGCTTCCACATATTTGAGGACAGCTCCGACGAGTCTTTAGCATTTAGAGTCCAAAATCTCTCACATTCGGGATGCCTTTTTGGCATTAGGCTGCATATATCAACAACCTAAATTATTTGATGGCATACAAATCAACAACCCAAAATACATAATAAGATACCAAAATCCAAGAAATCAATATCAGAAAAAAGCAAAAATGGAGTTAAGCAGCCGATGCTATATAAATCATTCCAGTAAGTAAAATCAAAACAAAGGGTATCGATCTAGACCTGATGCCCTCCCCATCCCCCTCCCAGCCATCACAGCCCCACATGGTCCACCCCTTCCCACCCAAAACCATACCTAGACCCACCCAACACTCACCCGAAACCGAACTCAGATCTCATCCTCCACTCCTCACCTCTCATATATCTCCTAAGAATCCCACAACCATCTCAAATCCAATTTTTTTGGTAAAATCAGTATGCTTTAAAAAAAAATTCAGATATGGAACTTGGGTTTGGTGGATGTCCAAAAGAGAATGGGAAAAGAGGAAGAGGGAGATAGAAAGAGGAGGTTGGGTGGGGGGAGAAGAAACAGAGGGATGATAGTAGGATTGGGTGGGTGGGTGTTGATTAACTCCTGATTCAGAGTCTTTTGCTGACCTCTTTCACAACTAGGAGTAACTAGACGACATGGGATTGTTCATCCCATTAATCACGATGGAGGACCACTTTCCTTGTGAATAGTTTTGAGTTATTTTTTCAGTTGATTAAAGAAACTAATTTTCCCACGTAAGCTATATTAGTTTACCCAGAAAAATGCTTTTATACACACCTGCAAACCGAATGATCAACCACAATCATGATAGACAAACAAACCACACACTAATATATCTTAACAACAATAATAATTCTACCCAAAAAAGACAAAACCCTAAAAACCTATGAACAAGGTAAAATAAGAATAATATAATATATTTAGCCTGCAAACTCTTTCAGCGTTCAAAATTTTTGGATGAATGACACGTATATTTAGCCAAGATTTTCTTCATAAAACATAAATAGAGTCGCTAGAAAAAAAGAAGACAATAGTCATCATTTTAAAGCAACAAATAGATTTTGGTGACATTTAAATGAGTGATCATTATTAATTGTGACTAGTTATCTCATTCTTTAAAAAATTGTTGACTATTGATTTAAATATAGTAACTATGAAAGCATATGAAACTTAAACAGTAATTTTGCAATATAAAACATAGAAAAAACAATACGGATTGGTGACATGGGGCAATGAACTCCTCACCATTATTGGTGGCATTCAAATTAAATATAATAAATATAAAATTAAAAAGTAATATAATATAGTGTACCCCACACAAAGTGTACCCAACTAAAGCCAAGAAGATGTATGCCGACACTATTGTTATGTGCTGGCAAGATAACAACCATCCATCAATGCAACTACCTACAAGTCGCAAATCTAGAGGACAACTCCCTCTTTTTTCTATTCCCGCCTCTCTCTCTCTCACTAGTCTCAGTCGCTTCTCTTCATTTTCCCTTTCTTTCTCTCTGGTCTATGTGATTCTCTCATCTTCTCTCTCTCTCTCTCTCCTTCCCTCTCTTCCCTTTCTCTCTGCTTTCTCTCTCCCTCTCTTCATCTTCCCCCCCTCTCTGTCTCTTGAACAAAATCTCTAGATCTGGATCTAAAGTGGTTTTCAGGACTGCAATATGGATTCCATCACCGTCATATGGTTTATTTGATCTTATAAACATCACAGCCGCGACGAACAATTTCTCTTTCCAGAACAAGTGGATTTGGTTCTGTCTATAAGGTAGCCGCCCTCAGAATCATTTCATTTTTTTGTGTTGTCATGCATTATAATTTAGGGTCATTATGCAAAAGGCCCTTGCAACTCTAATAGTCTATACAAAAATTCATCTACATATTTTCTTCCAACGAAAACCCAATTTTGAAAATGGATGCCATGAAGGATAACCCTGCCATTTTTGTTATCCAACGATTTTTCCTAAACAATCCCTAATATCTAGCCTTTCCATTATTATGGTGTTGTCAAAACATTCTCATAATACATATAATATATGTTCGTTCATAAATAATATATATATATAGCTATACATATAAACCATAATTACATATAATAATTTACCTATACATATTTCGTAGTAGGTATATTATTCAAATGGTAGGTATATTGGATGACATATAATACCTAAATCCTAATCGTAAGTACATTAAAATTTATGTAGGTATGTTGGATGTCGTATATATGTAGGTATATTGGAATAGATAATTAGGTACACTTTTTATAAATTAAAAACAGGTACACTTTTCATACTAGGTAAATTATATTTTTCATAAAACAAATAATAGGTACATTATTTTTTCAACATAATTAGTATGGTAGTACTATTCATAAAAAATTATAAAGTAGATTATTAGTCATGTATAATTAATAAAAAGAAAATAACATAAACATTTTTATTAAACAAACCGATTACCTAAATCTGAATTTATTGTTAAATTTTAAAAAAAAATGTTTCCAAATTAATTCCTACATCCATTACAACCATTTGGATACCTTTCCAAATTCAACATCTGTCATTATATACAATCCAATTAAAACTATTTTCATATTGATTCCTATATTAATATACCAAATGCAATAATAACTTAGTTGGGGGTATTTTTGGAATCTGAAAAGTACAATAAATCAGATTTTATGCTTAATTAGGTAACTTGTTGAGTTGGATCCTAGTCATGAGTTTTTATTTATATAAATTGGGTATTATTTATAAGAACAAAAAGTGAAGGGTTGTAGGTACGACAAATTAAATTTGAAGGATGTAAGCCAAATTTACTTTATAATTTAACCCTAGTACATCTATACACACATTTCACACACCCCACCAGTCTTCATATTAAGTTTTAGAAACCTCCTTCCAACTTCCTGTTGACAAACTCTCTCTCTCTCTCTCTCTCTCTCTCTCTCTCTCTCTCAAAACAATACTCAAGTGTTAGAATTCCAATTACAGTTCTTGGAGAGAGGTAAAGTTGTTCCCTTTCTCTAGAAAGTATTAAATTTTGGATTTTGGGTCTCATTTGTTTGTGTTTTTTTTTTGGAACAAAGAAAATTGTGGGGTTTAAATAGAAAATCTATTTTAGTTATTATTATTATTATTATTATTTTCAGTTTGGGGTGTATTTATAGTTATTTTCTTAGAAATTGTGAAAATTTAAATTAAAAGTTGGGGTAAACTTAGAACATGGGATAAACTAAGAGAAGTGTGAGGTTTAAATAGAAAATCTCTTTTAGTTATTATTATTATTATTATTATTTTCAGTTTGGGGTGTATTTATAGTTATTTTCTTAGAAATTGTGAAAATTTAAATTAAAAGTTGGGGTGAACTTAGAACATGGGATAAACTAAGAGAAGTATGGGGTTTAAATAGAAAATCTCAAAATTAATCAAAGGAAGGATGTAGACTGCATTGAATGTTCACTGACGAAATTGGATCTATATTTAAGAAATCGAGTTATTTTTAAATTGGGTGTTTATTAATATTTTTATTAATTTATGTTTTCAAAAAATGGGTCTCATATATGCCACTTCATCACTTAACAGAGATTCTCAGTTAGTCTAACGACGAATTCATATTGCAAAAAATTTACGAACATAGGGTACTTTATTGTTAAAACTGAAAGTGTACTAAAGACAAACATGCCTTAACGGTAACTGCAGGTATAGCTTCGCAAATGAGACCGAAAACCAGCCAAATTGACTAAACTTGACCGATCGGTCATTTTTTATTATTTATTTATAATTTTTTTCATATTATAAACTGGAATGAAATGCCGTTAACGGTTCACAGTTTGAGAAGCCAAACTATCACTTCACCTAAATCAAACCAGTTGAGATTAACTCTTACCTATATGACATCATAAAACAATTTAGAACTCTAAATTTAGAGCCCCCATTGTATGAGACATGGAGCTCGGAAAATTTCTCATGGGCTCCAAATTGGGCTTTATCCACTATTTTCAAGCCATCCCTAATGGTTTGGGCTCTAAAAGAGGTTGATAAAGCCCTATTTAGAGCTCCGATGAAATTTTTGTGGCTTTACAGGCATCTCTCATAATGGGATGCTCTATATTCGGGGCTCTATTTATGTTGTAATTTGATTTATGTGATATTTTTGTATTTTGTTAACTTATTAATACTATCTATTTATTTCCCCAAAAAAAAAAAAATTACTTTCATTTGAAAAGAAAATAAAAAAACCGGTAGAAAAAAAGAAGAGAGTACTAAAACCAATGATTAAGGTCTTCAGTAATCATAATGTTTAAAGCTTTATATTTTGCCAATGGCCACTATTCTTTCCTTACCACATAGTTTATCTTCTTATTTTTTTGGGTATATGTATATATTGCCACTTATAATGCCAACGGACATGTTCGACAAAAAATAAAAGCCAACGGACATGAGAAGTTGAACAACACATAATTTCCCCCAAAGAAAGCAATTTGGGTTTTCAAGACAAGTTGAACAATGTTTGGAATCATTAAATAACCAAAATTGGCTTGCTTGCACGACACATCCAAGTTCCGGTCCTTTTTATGCCAATCGTTTTTTCAAGCCCTTCAATTGAAACAGAATATGCTTCTTGTTTCCGTCTGCTTTATTCTGCTTCTAACTTCCTTATAGATTTTACATATCATTTCTGTATAGAAATTCAATCTTTGAAGACATCAACAATGGGAAATTGCGCTGCCATCTCAGCTTCAGCAAGGGGTGTTTTCAAGAAAAGCAAGGCTTTACCTATCGAAACCACATTCAAGCTTCCAGCTCCATTACCCAGCTGGCCACCTGGTACGCACTACCATCTCTAATTTAGACACACACTAGCCATATATATGTGTGTGTGTGTGTGTGACGATGATATACTTTCTCTTCGGATACGTAGTTTATATGTGCTAATTAACTTAATCATATGATTTATCCACGTTTCAGGTGATGGGTTTGCAAGTGAAAGCATCGATCTAGGTGGATTACAAGTATGCCAGATATCATCTTTCAGCAAAGTCTGGGCTACCCATGAGGGGGGACCAGACAACCTTGGGGCAAGCTTCTTCGAACCTTCACCCTTACCCCAAGGTTTCTATATGCTTGGTTGCTATAGCCAACCCAACAACAAACCTCTTTCGGGATGGGCCCTTGCTGCAAAGTCAACAAAAGATAAAGACGAAGATGACGACGACCACCCTTTACTCAAGAAACCACTTGATTACACTCTCGTGTGGAATAGCGAGTCCTTGAAGAATCTAAAGAAAGATGGTGATGGCTACGTCTGGTTACCCACTCCCCCTCTTGGTTATGAAGCCATCGGCCATGTGGTCACCAGCTCTCCGGAGAAGCCATCTCTTGATCAAATCAGGTGCGTTCGATCTGACCTCACTGACCACTGTGAGGCTGACTCGTGGATTTGGGGACCAGGTATGGCTAGTGATGCCAATGGTTTTAATGTGTTTAGCCTCAGACCAAGCAATAGAGGGACTCAAGCTATGGGCGTACCCGCTGGCACATTCGTAGCCCTAAATGGAACTTCTTCATCTACTATTGCGATGGCTTGTTTGAAGAACACGTTATCTCTATCTAATTCTCATATTTACATGCCCAACCTGACTCAAATTGAGGCATTACTTGAAGTTTACTCGCCACTCATATACTTGCATCTTGACGAAGTATACCTTCCTTCTTCGGTGGGCTGGTTTTTTAGCAATGGGGCCCTTCTATACAAGAAACAAGGTGATGCAGTTGCCATTGAACCAACGGGCTCCAACCTTCCCCAAGGTGGCTCAAATGATAACTCATATTGGCTGGACCTACCCGTGGATAAAGGCCCAGTGAAAGAGTGAAAAAGGGAGATCTACTCGACTGTCAGGTGTATTTACACATAAAGCCCATGCTGGGCTCAACATTTACGGATATAGCCATATGGGTCTTCTACCCTTTCAATGGGCCGGCAAGGGCCAAAGTTGAGTTTTTTAACATCTCATTAGGGAAGATAGGCGAGCATGTTGGTGATTGGGAGCATTTGACCTTACGAGTTAGCAATTTCACAGGGGAACTATGGAGGGTCTTCTTCTCGCAACACAGTGGGGGCACGTGGGTAGATGCTTCCCAGCTTGAGTTTGAAAATGGAAACAAAGCAGTGGGCTATGCGTCATTGCATGGGCATGCCTTGTATCCGAAGGCAGGGCTTGTTTTGCAAGGGAGTGGCGGAATAGGAATAAGGAATGATACAACCAAGAGTAAGAAGGTATTAGACACTGGACGAAGCCTTATATTAGTCTCGGCTGAGTATTTGGGGTCGGCTGTGACTGAGCCACCATGGCTTAACTACTCTAGGAAATGGGGTCCAAACATTAGTTATGACATTGAGGATGAAATCAAAACGGTGGAGAAACTTTTGCCTGGAAAGCTCAAATCTACTTTTGATAAATTCGTAAAGAGTCTACCAAATGAAGTATTAGGGGAAGAAGGGCCTACAGGTCCCAAGATGAAGAACAGCTGGACTGGAGATGAAGTATGACTCACACACACTTTCCTTTATGTTTATGTAAGATTATTTCGGCAATATCAATTTCATCCTCTTTTGCCAGTTTAGCATGCATTCCCACCTCAATTTAAAAAATAACATACAAAATAAATAAAAGGGTGAGTCAGAGTGCAAACAGTCAAACAATATGGAGTAAAATAATTTTTGATATATTTTCAGTCTCCAAAAGGAGGTTGTTGAGGCCCAGTTGGTCATGCGTTAATCCAAACTGTATTTTGGGAATTAATTTATTAAATAAATATAGAAATAGTGCACATGCCATGCCAAAACAATAATACATTTTTCATATGACAATCACCTGCTAAGCTCATATGAACCCATCATGTGGTTTACGGGGCTTACATGAGGGATTGTGGTGTGGAAGGTCATAGAAGCTCTTGGATAAGGGAAATTTTCATAAATACCACCTGAACTTTCAGGTATGCATGTCATTGCCACCTGAACTTTTAATTTTTATTTTTAACCACCTGGACTTTGTAAAGTGTTGTAATCCACCACCTACATCTAACTCCGTTAAAATTTCTGTTAAGTTTAAGGATATTTTCTTCAATTAACTATAATAAAGAATAATTATATAAAAAAAAGATTTTTAAATTAATAAAAAAAGTTGACCTAAAAGACCCACATTACTCCTACTCCTACTTTTCACCCTACTCCAACTTTTCCAACGTCAATTCGCTCCACCGCAAAAAAAAAACCCACCCTCTGCACACACCATACTCTATATTCATCTTTGTCTCTTGGCATCTCTTGTGTGGGTTGTTGAAATTGAGTAACAAACTGAGGACTGAAACAACTGATATGGATAATAACTTCAGATACGCTAGGGAACCACCAAATTATGGTAAGCTTCGACAATTACGTATTTATACTTTTTAGATTGTGAGTAAGTGTTTGGTAAGCAGTGTGGTGATTGATACGTTTGTGTTTTTAACGTTTGATGGTCAATTGCGATTCTAAATTTATGTGTTTTTTCTGAATTTCTTGATTGTTTAATTTTACTGTAACTTTAAATTTTTTATTTCCATTTAATCTTGTAGTTTGCTTTGTCCATTATGATATTTTGCTTAACAACTAGATTTGCATCAAGTGTCTGTGGGGCTATGTCAAATATGTCAAATTTTCACATTTATATTTTATGTTGTGACTCACACATAACATATATATGTACTTCATGGGAACTGCATTACCAATCTTTGGAAGCCTATTCTGATATTTTGAAACCTACCATATCTCCCTCGACTTTTTAACACCTAAGTAGACAATTAAGCCACTTTGTCATTAATTGCAAATTTTAATAAGTTAACTCTTGCATATTTTTTTTTATGGTACACTCTCACATGCCAACTTCTTTAAGTGGTTATTTGTAGGGCACAAACCCAACAAAATAAAATTAAAAAACGTTGCCTTGTTAGTTCAACAAAAAGGAGCAACTCCTAATAGTTGTTATTGGTTTATGAAGATAGTTCTGAAAAATTATATGTTTTGTTTGTTATTTGCATGTATAAAACTAATTTCACATGAAAATTACGATCATGTATAGTGTATTACTATGGATATATAGGTTAAATTTTCGAAATTTTAAAAATAGTGGTAACTTTTGTTTGTTCAATGTTCTATACACAGAGGGTTTAGATCCAGCATTGTGGACTGCTAAAATACACCATGGTGGTCAACTTCAAGACATAGGTATGGATACAACCTTTATTCTAGTGGTAGTGTGGTTTAGGTAGACAGCTTAAATCGAGAATACATGTCACCTTTCGATTTTGATGATTTTGCAAAGAAATTGGGGAATCAAGAACTTGTTGGATACTACTATAGAGTGCCAGAGGGAGTAAATGGGCTAGAAAGTAAGTTGGTTTGTATTACAAATGATGAGGTGTTTAATAACATGTTTGATAACTTGCTTCACAATAGAGTTGTTGTCATTTATTTCTCTCATGGAATTTCTTGTGGGCTTTTGGAGAGTCAGCATCTATTAATAATAATTATATGCAGCAAATAGATATATTTCAAACTAAGAGGCAGCAAAGTAACACGCTTCAGCCATAGAAGTCTCCTCAATTAGATGTGCTAGAATTTAATTGGGTGGATGTGGATGTACAAGAAGAGGAAGCAACCACTGAATCTGATGATGAATTTATTGATTCTGATTATGAGCAAGATGAAGGGCTTGGTGTATCATTTGAGAAAAATGAAGATGACATTGTGTTAGACACCTTTATAACAACTTCAAATTACTACACAGGGTTTAGAATTGAAGCAAAGGTTGTGGGCAGTAGTAAGGGCAACAACAGTGCCTTGGTTTAATGTTGAGATGAGTAGTTTACAAAAGTTGGATGATGAAGCATATAACTGGCTTAAAAAGGAAAATGCACAGTACTGGAGCGGATCGCATTTCTCTAAGCACCCAAAATGTGACATTTTGCTAAATAACTTGTGTGAGGCATTCAATAGTGCCATACTGGATTCAAGGGATAAACCTATTTTGACTATGTTGGAAACTCTGAGAATATATATGATGTTGAGGATGGCTAAACAAAGGGAAGCATGTGACAAATGGCATGGTGATATTGGGCCAAGAATCCATACGATCCTTGAGAAGAATAAGGTAGAGAAGCAGTAAGTGCATTGCTCATTTGGCAGGACAAAAAATGTATCAAGTGGTGCATATGAGTGGGGTTCAATTTGCAGTTGATCTGGCTAAGCACACTTGCACATGTAGAGGGTGGAATTTGACTGGAATTCCTTGTGGACATGCAATAGCTTGCATTTGTAGAAGGCATGAATATCCTGTCAAGTATATACATTCACGTTATAAGAAGGCATCATGGAAAAGGGCTTTGGACCTTTTATTCACCTTATAGCCAATGAAGAGCTGTGGGAACACACTAACTTTCCTCCCATTTTGCCCCCTATGTATCATAAGCAACCTGGGAGACCCAAAAAAGTGAGGGCAAGAGAGAAAGATGAGAAACCACAGCATCTACTGGATCTAAGCTATCAAGATCCTTCCATGTCAAAATAAAATGCTCCATTTGTGGGGAGCATGGCCACAACAAGAGAAAGTGCGATAAAAGAGGTGGTGCCAACAATATCAATAAGGTATATTTAGCTTGATTGGTATTCAAACATATCATTTGCAAGCACATGATATATGTTTATAATTACTAAATTCATTTGTAGGTAAAAAGACCAAGGGCATCAAGAGGCCAACCAAGCACTATTAGTGAACAAACAATTCAACCAAATTTAGCAAATACATCAACATAACAACCAAGCTCTAGCTTGCTAATGGAATCACAACCCATTTCTTCTGTGACAACCAACACAACAAGGAAATTTAGGCTCAAGTCTCCTACTAAGAAGACAAATATTTAGAGATCATAGAGGACTTAATTGCTTAGTTATATTTCTGTTTTCTAATTAATTTGGAGTTTATTATAGGCATGTCCTGTATAAGGACTGCACTGGTGTTTTGGTACTTGAATTTAGGCATTTCTAGAACTTGTTTGTCAATTACAGATGTTTAGGACCTTTTTGGGATATTTATATATACTAGGAATGCAATTGATTCCTTCCCAAAACCCATGATGAAGTTACAAAATTTAAATTCTAGCTTTGATGTTAATTTTTTTGAATTTGCTGGATTGAGGGTGAGAGAGAGTAATTGTAGTCTGAATTTTTTTTTTTTATGCAAACTTCCATTGAAATGAAGGACAAGCTTTTGAACAAATAGTGCAAGCCATGAAATGAATGCAAGAAGGCTTTGGCAAAAAAAAAAAAAAAAAAAAAAGTACAGGAAGGCAACAAAATCAATGGACCATTGCAATCTGATATGATATTTGGTGGAATAAAGACGATGGAGTAGAGAGGAGAGAGAGATATGGAGGTTAGCTTTATTTTTTTTGTATTTGTAATTCTGTTTTTTATGTAATTATTCTTAGTTATAGTTAATTGATGAAAATACCCCTAAATTTAACTGAAATTTTAACAGAGTTAGACGTAGGTGGTGGATTGCAAC
This sequence comes from Prunus salicina, assembly GCA_020226455.1. Taxonomy (NCBI): domain Eukaryota; kingdom Viridiplantae; phylum Streptophyta; class Magnoliopsida; order Rosales; family Rosaceae; genus Prunus; species Prunus salicina. The sequence goes on from CM035343.1 coordinate 32,183,273, forward strand.
ACTTTACAAAGTTCAGGTGGTATTTATGCAAATTTCCCTTAATGGAGACTTTGGGCTAGCTACTTGGGAGCACCAAAGTCCAAGCCCACTACTTAGAGTTCTCCAATGTGGGTAAGCAAATGAGATGTTTTTCAAGCACTTCCTTTTACCCATAGGAAATAATCATTTTCCAAATGTATAGCTTTACCCGTTGGAAACAAGCATTTTCCAGCACTCTCTATTACCCGCTGCAAACAAGCCGTTTCCAGCGCTTCCTTTTACCCATAGGAAATAATCAGTTTATGGTACTTAGCTTCACCTGCTAGAAAATAGCATGCCCTAGTGCTCCCTTTTAACCATTGGAAATAGGCTGGTTCTAGCACCTCCCTTTACCAATTGGAAATAAAGGAAAACCCCACCCTCTACAGATTGGCATTCGTGGCTCAAGCAAATGGACCATTTTTTCTTCAGCCATCAAGCACCTTCATTCGGCTGTTGCAAGCAACGCAGCAGCCATCAACCCCCTTCTTCAGCCATCAGGCCCTTCCTTTAGCTGATGGAGCAACATAACAACTTCTTGATTTGGGTGCTACAAGCATCCCAGCAGCCATCAACCCCCTTCTTCAATCAGCACACCTCCTTCCTAGCTGTTGCAAGCATCCCAGCCATAAACTCCTGTCCTTGAAACCATTCTCCCTATAAAGCATCACCAAGCACTCCAAGCTTTTCTTTCCTCCTTATACCCTTCCAAGCTATAAACACCATAGCCTTCAAGCCTCAAGCTTTTCTTCCCACCCTCTTTCTCTTGAAACTCTTAAATCCATAAAGCCTCACCAAGCATAACTCCAAGCTTTTCCTTCCTTCCAAGCTGTAAACACCATAGCCTTCAAATATCAAGTTTTTCCTTCCATCCTCCTTCTCTTGAAACTCTTAAATTCCCATAGCCATAGCCACAAACAACAAATTATCATCACCCAACCTCAAACACATCCAACACCAAGCCAAGCATAAGCATTCTCATTTGCTAAACTTGTGGGTCTTTAGCTCCCACACTCCAAGCTCTCATGCTAAGCTCACATAATCTCGGTTCAACATCAATGCACCATCTCCAACTCTTTGTCTAGCTGCAGGAAACATCAGCACAAAACATGCAACCGTTGGAAGAAGACAAGAGTACTCTCCTCGGACTTGCTTCTCTCTCGGGATGCTTCGAGCCTAGTTCTCGCTAACTCAGAAAAAGGGGCAACAAATGCTTGATTCATCACTCTATGGCGATCCAAGAATCAACAAGCTCGGACGAGCCTTATTAAGGAAAAGACCCCAACAGAGGTATTTATAATACAAGTGTGTAAAGTCTAGTAGAGTTATACAAGAAAACAAATTACACTTGATTTGTACAAAGGAGAGAGAAATAAAATCGTAATAGAGTAGGAAATAAATATCCTAATAGAGTTAGGATCTCGCCAACACTCCCCCTTGAGTTGGAATAAAGATGTCAAGCATGCCCAACTTGTTAAGGGATTTGAGAAAGACGACATACAAATCAACAACCCAAAATACAAAATAAGATACCAAAATCCAAGAAATCCATATCAGAAAAAAGCGAAAATGGAGTTGATTAGCCGATGTTATATAAATCATTTCGGTAAGTAAAATCAAAACAAAGGGCATCGATATAGACCTGATGCCCTCCCCATTCCCCTCCCAGCCATCACAGCCCCACATGGTCCACCCCTTCCCACCCAACACCCACCTGAAACCCAACGCTCATCCTCCACTCCTCACCTCTCATATCTCTCCTAAGAATCCCACAACCATCTCAAGTCCAAATTTTTTTTGGGTAGAATTAGTATGCTTCAAAAAGAAATTCATATATGGAACTTGGGTTTGGTGGATGTCGAAAAGAGAATGGGAAAAGAGAAAGAGGGAGATAGAAATAGGAGGATGGGTGAAGGGAGAAGAAACAGAGGGATGATGGTAGGATGGGGTTGGTGGGTGTTGATCAACTCCTAATTCAGAGTCTCTTGTTTGTTTGAGAAAAAATAGTTGTTCCAATGGGGTCTTGATAGAGAAGTTGGAGAGGATGAGGTCTCGGTTAGATATATGGGTTTTGTTTGACCTATTTCTATGTGAAACCTTTTAAAACCATCTTTAAATTTCAACTGTCCAAGTTTATTCAACGGTCTAGATACAAGTTCGCACTTAATGTTCCCATATAGTTGTTTTCACCTGATCTGAGCATCATGATTAAAGCCATTGAAACTCAATTGCGCCCCACGTGAGGAAAAGGCCCAGCCCACATGCAACTAGGAAGCCACTTGCCTAGCGCGTTGGTAATTCTTACTCTCCGCATCACACCGCATCTTGTTGTTACCATTGCTGATCAATGGTTCAATTTGAATGCAATAAAAAGCTGCAACAGTCACAAACAATGTCAATACTATTCGTTTTTTTTTTTTTTTCAACCGTCCGATTATTTGTTTAATAAGTAACAATGGCAACTTTTATGTTAACAATGGCTACTTTTATGAAATAAATTGTTGTTTTCATAATCTCATCCAAATTTTAATTTTTTTTACTTGAAATGTTTAGAGGTGGCAATATTGTAATGACCCGTTAACACGACACGAATTTACACGAAAAATTCGGTATTCGGGTTTGAGTTATTGTGTCGTGTTGACCTGTTAAGCTATCGCGTCGTGTCGTGTCAATCCGCGAATACCCGTTAACCCATTAAGCTCAAGGGCATTTTTGTAAATTTATCTCTTTTTTTCTTTGTCTTTTTTCTTCTCTTTCTTCTCTTTCGTCTTTTTATAAATTTATTAGTATTATTATTTATTTTTTTAATTCTTAACGGGTTATTGTGTCATGTCGTGTGAAATTGTAACGGGTCGTGTTCGTGTTTGACATTTCCAACCCATTTTTTTATTGTGTCGTGTCGTGCCAGCCCGTTAAGAAAAACGGGTTGACATGGACACTGCAAACACGATATACATTAACCCAAAAAAAAAAAAAAAAAAAGGTTCACAATAAAAAAATTTAACACATAAATTACAACATGAAAAATATAGAACCTTCATTGTGAGAAAGATTCTTTTAGAGCTCGAAAGATTCCATTGGAGCTCTTAATGAGGTTACATCCACCATTTTTAGAGCTTCATTTAGAGCCTACCATTGAACTTGCCCTAACGAGTATAAAATTGAAGTAAACAAACAAAACACACACCACATATTGGGGATCACCTTTACAATGGGATTTGCTATAACAATTTTGTACAAATATTTCGTAAGTCCCCTCTCTCCTTTGTTAGATTATTCATATATACAACAAATGAAGAAAAGAAGTTTGCTAGGCAACTATGGGCTCGTTTAGGAGTGATTCTGAATAGGCCAACAAGCACTTTTTTGGAAAGTCACTTCTCTATATAATCACTTTAAGAAAGAAAAAGAAATCCCAAGACTTAAAAGAAAAAGAAAAAGAAAAAAAGAAAAAACTTACTATCTAAAGGGTCATATGAGAGTTCAAACAATATATTATTTTTGGTTACATAACCAAAAAAAAAAAAAAAGTTAAAAATAAAACCTTTGATGTGCATTATCTAGCTTCAAAGCTTCGTCACAAATGAAACAAGTACATTCACAAACCAATATTTTCTAGGAGTGGAAGTCACTCAATCTAAACATGGTCTATTTCTTTCACAAAGGAAGTATGTCATTGACCTGCTAGCAGACACTGGGATACTTGCCTGTAAACCAACTAATACACCTATTATTGAGAATCATAAACTTGAGGTTTATATGGATCAGGTCACAACTAACAAAGAAAGATACCAAAGTTGGTTGGGAGATTGATCTATTTATCACTGACACGTCCTAATATTGCCTATGCAATAGCCAATTTATGCATTCGCCTAATGAGGATTGCGGGGGCTTTTTTGTTCCGGCGGCTATAGATGGGCTTGGGCTGCTGTAAAGAGTCAAATGTGTGAAATTTCCACTGGGTATGAGTTCAAGAATTAGACCCCCAGAGTGCTTTGAAAGGGTAGCTAAGCCTTAGGGAGCACCTTGGTCTTCTTCACCAATGAAACCAACAGTTGCTTACAGATAAATACTTGACTTGGCTTGAGAAGCTTGTGGCATGGAAGCTAAGCATTCATGAGTTTAGCATGAGAGAGAGAGAGAGAGAGACCAGATTTTCTACAAGAAACAGAGGTTTAAAGCAAAGGATTTCATGAGAATTTGCTAAGGAGAGAGAGAGACAGAGATTAGGGTGGAAGAATGGGTGCTTTCGGTAATTTTCCGATAGCTTGACGAAAGCTTCGTCAGGCCCTGGAATGGCTTGCTATAAGGGAAGATGGGAAGAGATGGAGGAATATGACCCGAAATTGAAGGGTTCTAAGGATGAGAGGTGATGCTTGCTCTCTCTGGATGTGTGTTGAGATAATGGGTAAAGGATACCCCCCTTTTATAGCCGCTGGAAGCTCCTTCTTACCAAGAAACCCTAATGGGTTCTCTCCAATTTTGCTAAGTCTTCCCTTTCATTTCTCTTCACTTCCTTTGATTCATCCTAATTTGTGAAATCCCCCTTTGTCCAAACACACAAAGACAAGATTTTTGGGAGCTCAAAAGTCTTCGCGCAGCCGTTCCAGTGGTAACCTCCCATCTCTAGTTATCACTTCTCCTTCTTTCCTCCCCTATTTCATGGCAAGAGCTGGTAAGGGAAGGAAATAGATAGCAGCGTTGGTTTGAAGATGCCTTTTGATATAACAATTATTTCGTACATTTTTATTATCTTTCCCTTAGATTCTTGCTATGTTCTTGAGTGAGTTTAGTCAATTTTTACTTAGTTTTGTGTTTTACTAGGTTTGAAGAGTAAAGATGGAAAAGCAAGCGAAAGGAGCAATTTTGGAATTGAAATATAATGTGAAATCCTAGGAGCAAAATGTGCTGTGCAGAACAGTCAACTTGACAGAATATACTGTACTTCCTCAGAGTGAACCAGATGTTGAGCCTTATATCGTTGGAAAGATACGGATGTTAGCTTTCTGTAGAATTTTACAGTTCATGATTCGGACATGTGTGAAGAGAGTTGTGGCCGTTTTAGTACAGACAGTTCGGGCAGAATGTGTTCTGCGGGTTTTGCAAAATAATCCATTTGAAGTCCAATCCTTGGAGTTTAATTTGTGTCAATTACATTTGGGAAGTGTCTACAAGGATGCGGAGTTATTTTCTGAAGTCTGATCCTATATTTAGTAGGATTTTGGATGCTAACTCATCAAAGACAATTGAAGCCAAACTAGGAAAGCATAGTTACCAAGTCAAAAGAGGATTTGTTCCTTATTTAAAGAAGACCAGAAAATAGGGTTCTCTGATGCTGGAGTTTGAAGGAGAGTCAAAGAGTCACTGCCATTGTCAAGTTCTTGAGCATCGTCATAATCCATAAGTTTTACTTTATGTTTTCTAGTTTTTCAATTATATTTTCTTTGAACATGAGTAACTAAATTATTCTCTAGGGCAAAAGCATGGATAGTTATGATTCTTAATGCTATTTAATGGATTCTAAGTTTCTTTTAGATGAATGTTTAATCACTATTTTAATTGTTGCTATTTGTTTAAGTTCTTTGATTGATCACCTTAGGGCTTTGCATCTAGTAAATCGGAAGATGAATTTGAGGCAGAACTCGCAATATAATTCAATTAGCTTCTTGTGATTAAGTGCGGTGAATTACATTATTTTTTTACGAAGAATAATGGTTTGCTTGGTTCTCTCGTTTTCTAGAACGTAATGAATTCAACTTGTTAAATTTATGTCTTAACCAGGATAGATTGCAGGATTGGATATATGATCTTTGTCTGAACTAGAAAAGAATCTTACACTTAAGGAAAACTATGGTCTGAGTGCCTGAAAACGACTTAGATACGAGAATTATCATCTAAAGAATATTTTGAATGCATTGAAATCTAACTTGGATTGCTTGTGGTTGATTCCGAAACCCTAGACCTTTATCATTGTTTTTCAACCTTAAAATTCAACCTTTTTATTCTCAATTGTTTTTATTAATTTCTTATTTGTTTCATAAACTTTCACAACAACAATCTCTACAAATTCACTTGCGTATTAGTTAGATTTAATTCAGGTATTCGAATATTAGATTAATTTGGAATCCTCGTGGGAATGATACTTGGACTTGTCAAATGCTATACTACATCAATATTGTGCACTTGCAAGGACAGACCACCTTTTCTCCTAGTAACCTGCTCGCACTAATACCCTTTGGTCTTTTGTATGGTTTGTCTTGAGGTTTGCATTTGGTCACATTCTGGAGCCTCCCAACAGCTTGCATATGTGAGTCATTCCTTGGCTTTTTGTCGTGGTTTTGTCTCCAGCCATGTGTTGGAGACTTTCAGATATTTTTCTTGGTCATTTGGGCCTTGCTAAAGTAATGGGTTTGTCTAATATGGAATGGGCCAACTTCACAAAGTGATGGACTATTTTTATTAAGGTGGTTGGTCAATTTTCTAAAGTGGTGGGCTCCATTTTTCTGTCCTTTATGCTTACCCACATAGTTGGACTCAAGAAATGGGCTCGAGTTTTGGGGCTCCCAAGCAGCCCAAAACTTCCATTTCTCGGCTCATCAATGGGCCTCATGAATGCTTGTTACCATCCATACCACAACCCACTCAGCAAGCCACGAGTATTTGCGTGGCTTGGGCCCACTTAAGCTTGTAGTGTGGGGTGTTACTTATTTGCTTGGTGTGGCACGTGTGCAAGCTCATATGACGAACTCTTGCTTACCAAGTTGGGTTTCTTCACAAGTTAGGTGTTGTACTGGGCTAGAAATATTTTTGGGCCCAGTCTTGGATTTTTTGGGCCTTAACAAGGATCATATGGCTGTTGTGATGCGTATTCTAAGTTACTTAAAATTTGCTCCTGGGCAAGGTTTATTATTTAAGAAAAATGGTCACTTGGATCTAGAAGGTTAGACTAACGCACATTACGCAGGGAATATTACACATAGACTTTCTACATCATGTAACTTCACTTTTGTTGACGGTAACCTGGTTACAAGTCGTAGCATGAAGCAAAATGTTGTATCTCAGTCCTCTGCAGCTGCAGAGTCTGGTTACTTGCTGCAATTGTGTTTAGACCAGATGCTGCTACAAAGCTCCACTGTGATAGTCAATTTGCATTTGAATTGCTAACAATCCAGTACAACACGATTGAACTAAGCGTGTAGAAGTTGATCAGCATTTCATTGAGGAGAAGCTGGAGCATAAGTTAATTTCTATACATTTTGTGCCTTATTTGGAGCTTCTTGCAAATATGCTGACCCATAACATGTCAAAACGCCGATTTAAAGACTCATTTGCAAAGTTGGGCATTATCGATATCTATACACCAACTTGAGGAGGAGTATTGGCATGAGTCAAAGTCAACTTTCCTATTAGGAGAATTTATATTTTATTGTAATTCTCTAATTTTAGTATAATTATGAGATTTTGTATATATTTCTTATTTGTACGCACTTTGTATGTAGTATATATGTCATTTATTAAGAGAAGAATAAACATATCAGTTTAAATCCTAATTACTTTTGAGCAAGACATCCATAGCAAATATGGCAAAGGGAGTCTTAGGAGCATATCAGAGTTGGCTAGATTGGTGGAGGTGTGACAACGCGGATGCCAGAAGGGGATGGGTTTGGTTGCTTGTTTCTTTAGGGCTTTTTCAACATTTTTGACATGGAATGGGTCTATGTTAAAAGACCCCTACTTGTATATCCGTATACATCATGGTTTAGAAACATAGCTCACCACCCGGACCCGTACCAAATGGTTTGTAGATGTCAATGTCATTCAAGTCTTATCATGTCAGAAATCTTTCTCAAGACACATAACAGAATCTTCACCATTTAGGAGTCTTTGACATCATCATTAAACGTGACAAAGTAGGGTATATATCAATACTTTATATTCTACCAAAGAAGGGAAAATTTCAAAATAGTAGTTACCATAAAAAGATATAAATCACACTGATTGGATTATCATAGGTAATAATCATCAACCTCATAAAGGGAAAGAAGAATTGTTTTGATGAATTATTCTGGTCAAAAGCTGGGTAACAATTATGTTTACTAAATCGCGGGGAAATCTGATAAAGCTCGATTGGGCACGTGTAGCTAGCTAGCTGAGTGCGACCAAATCTTCTGGTTATCTTCCACATATCCTGCAAACAGGTATAGTAATACTAAGCTCAATACCAATTTTGTGCGTCTCTCTCTCTCTTTTTCCCTCTCTCTCTCCACACGTACGTACCAGAGACAGAAAGAGGAAAGAAAACAGCACCAAATAGGTAGAAGCAAAAACTGGGTAATCTTTTGGACAAAAAAAAAACTGGTAATCTCTCGACTACCGATGATTCCTTTTCGTTTCCGCGAGAAAGTGTAGCTTTAATTTTCCAGATAAATTGTTTTTATATATATATAGTTGTGTAGCAACATGCATGCTGGGCCTGCATATTAAAATTGAAATTTGAATATTAATATTACTATAGGGATCGAACAAGTACATGAAAGCAAACTTCTTGTCTTTTTCGTCTTTTTGTAGCGCAGGCCGGCCGAGAGACAAAGATCTCTCTTGGGGTTTCCTGAGACAACTATAGCTAGTAATAGCTTTATTTTTTAATTTTTTGAAAAGAAGAGAAGTGTCTTGTTCTATTTCTTCACTTGTTGATGTATGTATGTCTATGTATGTACTATGTATGTATGTTTGTTGGCATATTAATAATTAATGTTGTTGCTTTGGGCAGCACAAATAGTAGTAGAAGAAAAGAAAGAAGAGTGATATCTTCAATGGAAGTGAAAGGTGCATTTGCATTAGGAGGTGAAGTGAGGCGACTTCAAATTATCTACTTCCTCAGTCATCGAATGGGTCGCGTCGATCATCCCCATCTCATTCGAGTACACCATCTTACCCGCACCGGCGTCTATCTGCGAGGTAGCAATCAATATCTATCGTATATATATGCCTCTTCCTTTGTTCAAGTATTTGATACTGTACTTTGTAATATTTGAGATGATGTATGCCTGTTGATTAATGAATTACTCAATCAATTCATGACGATGGTTAGTATTGTTGTTGTTTGTCTCTAATTATGATTAAAAAGACGTTAAGAGGTGGCTTTCGGATTTACGAGGAAAGGACATGCCAGAGGCCTTCGCTTGGTCTTACAAGAGGTATCGCTTCATCGAACTTGGGACATTTTCCAACCTTGAAAAAGAGAAATACATACCATTTTGATGAGACCGCCATGAGCTAGTTAGTTATAATGATTTCATTTTCATTTTCATGGTAAGCCATTAAAATAAGTGAATATGGAATGGCAGGAGGTACAAGACGGGTTATGTTTGGCAAGACTTGCTGGACGACGACCTCATCACACCAATCTCTGACAATGAATATGTTCTCAAGGGATCCGAGATCATCTGTTCCGCTTTTGGTATAACTGTTTACACACAAATATTGAATGTAATCAATTTGATTGATTTCCATTAATTATCAAAGTTCAAAACCATTTATATCGACTCTGTATATAAGGTTAAATTGTTAATTTCCATTAATTTCGTATATATTCATATTTGGAATCGTTTTTGGTCAACTTACGATGACCACTGACTGTAACAGATAGTCCTCCGAAATCATATGCCGAAAAGGGAAGTTGCTTGTTCAAAGAGCAGCCCGTTAAGGATGAAGTTCAGCCACCTACTCTTTCTAAACAAGAGGCCTTTCATTTACACAAACATTCCAAGAATGATATAGATATCCAAACAAAAGTATCGTCTGAAATCAGCGACGAATCACCTCATGTGGGCTCAGAGAGGCCTACTTCGACCTATGAATTTGATGCAATGCAACCCCAAGCAGATGAGAACCACTCAGCTGACACACTCAACCCCAACTCCAACTATCAACAGAGCAACAACTCAGAAAACTCTTCTTTCTATTCCAAGTATTTATTGAAGAAGAAGAACAACAACAAATACAAGGACAAAGAAATGGCTCCATCTTCTTTTTCTTCTTCTCCCTCTTCTTCGCATTCATCATCTCATCAATCTCCTGCCGCACAAGGTAGTAAGAGCAATTCAAAAGGCATGTTCCGCAATTTGATCACTTGTGGTGCTGTCGACACAAATGACGCCGTATTAGTCATGTTGAATCGGGCCAGTAAAACAACTTCTTCCGACAAGTCTACCAGATGGACCAGCCAAGACATTATCAAGGCTGATCGTATTTGTAAAGCAGATCACAAGAGGAGTGGGTCTGCTGGAGTTTTTGGGACTTGTTGGAATTCGCAGGGGCAGCCGCAGCAACCCCAAAAGCATAGTAGTACTGCTACTAGGTGCGTACGTGTATGTCAATTAAATTATTGATAAAAGAAGAATCATTTCAAAATTAATCAATACATGCACAACACAAAGGGTAAGTATATATAGGGTTCTTTCTACATTATAATATATTTGATAATGATGACTGAAGATTATTAATACATATGCATGTATGTATGTATTGGCTAAGGCTTGCTTGTGTTTGGATTTGATGCTGCAGGAAAAGCTACGATGGAGAAAAGGGTTCAAACAAGCAGCAAAAGGAGCCCGAGTTTAGTAGCCAAAAAGTGGCTTCCGCAGCTTACAGGCCCGTCGGTGGGCCGCATTGCTCGTAAGTGACTATGGTTAACTTTTCCCTCTTCTTCTTTACCCACTTTTTGTTACTTTTATTTAAGAGAGAGAGAGAGAGATGTGCCTATTGCTATTTCCGTCGGTAGGTTGATATCATAACCAAAGGGTATTGCGTTCTTTGACTAATGACCATCCAATTATAGGCATGTCGCCTGTGGTTGTAAATTGGACGGGCTGGACGGATTGCTAGACCAACTGAATTTAGTACCAGATATAAAATCTGGCTAGGTCTTACAACCTCACCTCACCAGATACGCAACGAAATGACATTCGCTTGTGTACTAAACCCCTTGACATTTTCATGATCAACTAAAGTGTAATGTGTTGTGTGTATGTGAGAGTGAGTGAGAGAGAGAGATCATGACTCAATAATTAATCCTAAGTAATGGTGGACCGGCTCGGTGCAAAGTGTGACACTTATCAATTAGAGTTTTGCTTCTAACCCACCCAGAATCTCTCAGGTCTCGCAAGATTCAGTTCAGTTCAGTCTAATTGGCTTATTATAAAGGACACCTTTTCTCTCCCTCTTTTTTTTTTCCTGTTGTATAACCGTATACAGGTTCCCCTGAGACAGTCCTCAAGTCAAATGTACAAATTTATAAAGTATAAGCAACATGTGTGACCATATCAAACTCGCAAAAGATAAAGAAAAAAAAACAATGACTGTTAGCATTGCATTCATAAAGCTGGAACTGCAAAACCGATCAAATTGGCTAAAATTTGAATGACTTAATGCAGGCAGTGCAGGAAACAGTTTAAGCCAGAGAAATTGCACTCACACATGAAATCGTGCAGAGGAAAGAAAGCTCTAAACAAGACTGCTGCAGCTTCTGTGGACAAGATACCTCAAATGGGATCAACGACTTCAACTTCTGAACAATCGTCTGCCGCCTATTTTCTTGACCACCTCAATATGCACAGTACGGACTGATCACTTGTTTTCAAACATACTGTTCCGTAGCCAGGATGAAAGGAAGGGGCTTTTCTTTCTTTTCTTTTCTTCTTTTACTTTTTTTTTTCTCTTATGTAAATTGAAATATCATAGCACATTTGCACTGGCTGATAAAGGCAAAAGGAAAATATTACTTACATTATTCCCATTCCAACTTTGTTTAACATTCTTCCAGGTTAAGGGAACAATCCAGGATAATATTGTTTCCTGTTCACCATCACAAGGCTGGTCCAGAAGTGCGTTGAGAGAGCGAGAGAGAGAGAGAGAGAGAGAGAGAGAGAGAGAGCCTCTAATATGATAAGAAACCTAACAAGATTATGTTTCACCCGTAATAGACTCCAGAGCAAGCCATATTGTGAAAGCCTGCAATCAATTGAACAGAACTGTAATCTAACAAAAATCTAACATAATTTGACGAGAGTACTAGACAGAGTTCAATCATGCACTTGAACAACAAAAGGAGTCCCCATTGGAGTTCTATTTTTCTGACTTTCTGCATCCCTTAACTTGTTGAAGTTAAGAATGAGATTGTCAATATAAAACAGAGAAACACATTGTATCCTGGGAGGGATGTGAACCCCTGGCATATGCTGTTACACCCTGAACTATATACTAATTTCTACCTGAACTTGAATGAGTAGTGGTAATAAAGAATGTATTTGGAAGTGACATTTCTGTTCATCCTAGGGGAACATATCTATCTAGTTACTTGAGACAACGGATTCAACATGTTCCAGTACAAACTGATATAACTTCTTCCTCAAGTCCGTTATTCTCTTATCTACTGGAATCCCACCCTTGACCAAGTCATCCAACCATAGATTCACCTTTTTAAGCTGCCCCAGCAAACATGCAATCTCAGAGCTTCCTTCCTCTTTGTTCAATCTGAACCCCACATTTAAGGAATCCTCCAAGTACTTTAAGAACCATTGACAAGAAACTAAGAGTAGTTTTTCTATTACACTTGCTGTCTCTTTTAATCTCCTTTCCTTGGGGCAATCTTCCATCCCAGTGCTCATTTTCTTCACAGCTGGAATACGTCGTGGAGGATTTTGTTTATTTTGGGGTGAGCAATTTTCCGAGTTAAATTCCACTGGAGTATTCTCTATGACAATGTAATGATATTTCTCACAATTTGGAATTCCACCATTGCCTTGTGCTCTGAACAAACTGAATTTGGAAAGATTTGCTCCTAACGCAGCTTCCACCCATGAAGTGGCATTCTTACCAGTGGAACTTTTACACGCATGTGACACCCAACCCTGTAGGCCACCAGAACTGCTTGATTTCACATCTGGGTGGCCTGTGTTGAGCAAGGAGTCTACAACCTCTGCTGCTCTCACCATATTCTGATGGAGCTCCAAAAATTTATCAACCACTGGTCCTGCAGAAACTTTGTGAGAGGACTCGCTGAGTTCTGCAAACATGCTGGAAAAGCAAACTTAATCATCATTTCTTCACATGCAAGAGTAAGGGAATAAATACTGTTGCTCGAATTAATTTAGAGCAGGCTAAGAAAACCCAATCAAACATTTAGAAGTTTCCTGTTTCATGCCAATATATTTTGTCATTAAACAGTTGCTAACTTGGACATACTGAGTGAAAAAAAATAAATTGAAACTAAGCTCAAGTTTTTGCTGTAAGATCAAATTGCACCGCTGTGGAAGCCTCAGCAACTGCATACACAAGTGGAATCTTGTGTGCAACCCACTGTAGCATCACAACTGTCCTACTCCATACTGCCTACATTCTACAACAGCATAGGTTTACCCCAACCCAAACAGTCACCATAGCACAGTATTTTCAAATATCTGTTTTTTCTTAATTATGCATTTCACTTATCCAGAATAAGGTCTATGAACATGATCGGTTCCCATCCTGCATATCTATAATTCTATTCTGATGTTCAATTCATACGAAGAAAACAATTTGCAATACCATTTACTCCCATACTAAATCCACATAAGAGTAAAAGCACTGTGTTGATTAGCACTTCTAATATAAATATTTGCACCAACTATAATTTTTTTTAACCACAGCAAGCATAGGTCTGTAGAACATAAAATGCATACCACATGCAATGAATGACACCCTCAGCAGCTGATGCTTCTTCTAGTGCACGTACAGCACCAGAAAATGCAACGTTCCTATGACAAATAGCTCCCTGAAATGGTTAAGAACAATAAGCACAGAAAATAATGAAAACACAGCATCACATTATAACAGAAGCCTAAAACGATATGAACTTGGAATTGATTGCAAACCTTTCCAAGATCACTAATGATAGATGGGAGAGCATTCCAAGGAATTTTTTGATCGGACCAAGTTTTGAAACTTAGGGGCACCCTAATAAGATGGTTCAAAAGAGCTCCCTCAGGCAAGGACTTCAATTCTTTCTTGGAAGACTTATTCGTTGGTTTTGGCGAAATGGTCTCATTTTTATTTTTCAGTGGTGAAACGCTCATACTTGGATGCTTAAGATGTGAATCGTTCTTAGTAAAAACCTTCTTATCAGAAACCACCTGCAACAACATCTGGTCCTCAGCTTCATGAAATGAGAAAGAGAGGAAAACAAGAAGAAAACTATTTATTGAAGTGATCTAGAAAGTGACTAAAAATAAAATTTCATAAGCATTTAAAATTCGTTATACTTCAAATAATTAAATTCAGTTATGCATTACATCAATTAAAGAGAAAATTGATACTTGCAAAATTGCATAAGACAATTTAGTACACTACAAATTCAAATTGAAGGGGTTCTTTCAAATCACCAATCCAAAGATAGCGTAGATCTTTCAAGTTCAGGTAGAAATTAGCATATAGTTCAGGGTCTAACAGCATATGCCAGGGGTTCACATCCCATTTATCCTGGAAGGGATGTGAACCCCTGGCATATGCATTAACATACAAAAGTAATTCGACCTCGAAGTCTTAAGATTCATATTTGTGCTTTCCTTCTGTTGAAATTTCATCTTTTTACCGATTAACATGAATATTTTGGTGCAAATGTGGAGACAGCCACCATTAAGTAATCAAACTCCAAGAAAGGTGGTTCGAAAGCAGGGTGCAGAGGAGAAACAGTATTTCTCAAGAGAAGAGATGGTGGTTGAATCTAAAATGAGTAAAGATGGGCTTAGGTGATATAATTAATATAATTTTACATCTGATACAGGTTGAACATAACTAGTGCAGGGCAAGGCAAAGAAAGGAAATTAAAAGAAGAAAAAAAAATTTGGTTTAGCCACAAAAGGGGGCACACATTGAAATTTGAAAGCAAGCCGTAGAAGGCATTCATAAATACAAAGTGTACTGAGACAGAGTAAGAGAATTTTAGCGCTAGACTCAAGCGGAGATTTGTTGAAAACAGAAAAACCATGCAAATGAAACAATTAGAAAAATGCAGAAAAAGATGTGAGTCAGCAATGAAGGGAAGCACTCATATAGTATATACTATATATATATATATAAATCTAGAGAGAGAGAGAGAGAGAGAGAACAAACAGTGGGAGAAAGTAGTGAAGGAATGGAAGAAAGCTGCTTAGACTGAGATTTGAAATGCGAGGTAGAAGTAGTAGTCCGTGCATCCCAAGCCTTCCTGGCTAAATCCAAACTCAGCCTCCTTGTTGAGTCCACCACCGCCAACCTATTGCTGCTTGCCCTTTCATTATCAGTGGTCTGTGGACTGAGTGTGGACTTGGACTTGGGCTTTGGCTTGGCCTTGTTATTGCCCTCTTTCCTGTTAGCATTAGAGGGTTTTGTTTTTGTACGAGTCGCTGCAACAGGTGGTCTCGCGGTGGAGAGCAAATGAATGGGATTGGGATTGCCAAGGCAGAGAAGGGGTGAGAGCGAGAGAGCCCTCTTGCTCTTGGGGATGGGCTTCAACCCGCGAAGGACCGGCACAGGGGAGGCCGAATCCAGCTGAGTCACGTACACCAACTGCCCCAGCTGAATCTTGTCGCTGTATATTAAATCCAGGTCGTCGTCGTCGCCTGTGATGGACACGTAGGCCGAATGCAGTGAGTCAGACAACTTCAAGAAGAAGCCTCTGGGTCTACTCTTCCAGTTCCAGGCATTGTCTTCGTCTCCCGGCCAGGGCACGATCTCGATGACTTGCAACACCGCCGACCGGTGCTCTCCGGTCACCTTAACGTCCTTGTTGCCCACATTGTCCAGGAGCTTCGATAGCACGCCAGGCGTTAGGGATGCCATTGCTCTCTGCCACTTTGATGGATCAGTGTTTCAGTATAATAGAACTAGTACATACCTTGCCTCCTGCTCTCCTTGAAGTTCAACCTTGCTGAGTCCAAAGTCCAGAGTCGCAGCTGCACCTGCACCTGCACTATGACTGGTGTTGTGCAACACAGACCTGACAGTGACAGGCTGATAGATATGCTTCATAGTCTGATCATAGGTTGATACTAGACTAGACTAGAAAGTAGAGTATTCGACAAGTCGCTCTCTGTCTGTCGAATCTCAATGAAGCCATTGGGGAGGCTGCTTTTTCTTCGTTTTCTGCAACGTTTCTGACACGTGTCAAACGGACGTCTACTTTGCTTGAGATTTGTACTCTCGCACGCAGCTTTTTAGGTTTATCCCGCATAACTAACATATTTGAAAATTGAGATTATTTTTATTTTATGAGAAATTGAGTTTATTTTTATTTTTTTGAAAATTGAGATTGTTTTAGGTGTCTCGTACTCGTTGTCACGGGAGATGAGAGCACGCACTCTACTGTTTTACTTGTTAGACCAACGGATTTCTAGGAGTAATAGCTCTTGAACTTGCGTCCGGTTTTTGGCTCTTTTGAATTCGAAAAATGGTTGTTGTACTTCTTTAATTCCACTTTCGTCAGCACCCAAATGATCATTTTACTCTTTGATTTGACGACAAATATGACAGATGATCAACTGTGAGAGAGAAAGTGAAGTTGAGTATTACCAAAGCCAATAATTGAGTTGGAGAACTCTAGCAAATAACGATTATTGCGCTTAGTCACCCCATTTTGCTGGGGTGTATAAGGACATGACCGTTGCTGTTCGATGACAGGGCCGTGAAAATATGTTGTAGATTACGGTTGACATATTCATCGTCATTGTCAAAATGGAGAATCAAACATTTTGGCAGTAAATTGGGTCTCCACCAATTGTTTTTTGAATGGTTGAAATACTGAACAAACCACGCATTTAGATTTAAGGAGGGAAATGCAAGTCATATGGTGCAATCATCTATAAATGTAACAAATTTTCGAGCCCTAACAAGAGTAGGAACTTTAGCATGACCTCGAACATCGGAATGGATAAGAGTAAAAGGAACTCCATTTCTATCTTGGGTTTTATTTTCTCTTCATGGGAAAGTTTGGGAAAATGAGTCAATATTAAATAAGCATTTTTCATGATCATTTTGTCTCCATTAACAATTTAGAATTACAATATATCATTAAATGCATTCTTTTTTTATTTGATTTAATATGGGTATAATTGAAAATTTATACGAACTTTGTTTTCCATTCATACTCAAAACAAATATGGGAAATGAAATAAGGTGATATTTCACAATTACTTTCCCAGCATTACCAAACATGAAAAAGAAATCTTTTATTTCCCATCCTTTAGGAAATGACATGGGAAATTATTTCTCTTCAAATTTGTTCCGTGAACTATACAGGGCCTAAGCATCCCTGAACTCTTCGTCTCCAACGCTCCCTTCTTCCTCCATCAAATCCACCCATCCTCATCCTCCATTGTTGCTGAGTTTTGAATCTTTTTCAATAAAAACAAAATACAAAAACCCTAACGTTTGTAGCCTCACGTCGTTCTCTACTCTGTCTCTCTCATGCCCTCCTTTCGTCCTCCAAATCTATCATCCTCATCCTCCATTGTTGTTGCTGAGAGTTGGAGTTTTTTAATAAAAAAAAGAAATTAGCGTCCCTAGGCTACTGCCAGTAAGAACAATTTGAGTGGGTTGAAGAATGGAGAGGTTTACTTGTCAATTAATCTCCAAAAGCCTCTCACGAAGAGGTTGAAGGTTGAGGCACATACTCAATTTTTAGTGTAGTTAATTCCTTTCACAATGGAACAATAATGGAGGATGGGAATGGGTCGATTTGATGGAGGAATGGAGTGCAGGAGAAGAAATGTAGAGACGCAAGGTTTTTTAATTTCTTTTTTATTGAGAAAACTCCAAATCTCAACAACAATGGAGGAAAGGGATGGGTAGATTTGATGGAGGAAGATGGAAGCATTGGAGACAATTCCAGGGACCTTTTTTTTTAATTTTACTTTTGATTTCTGTTTTTAATAATTATTAAAAAGAGAAAATAAATAAAAATAAAATATACATAGCAATATTCATTAATTGACATGACATGACCACATTAGCTGCCATATAAAGTTGTTAGCAAATGTGATCAATTTTGTGTGTCTAAATAGCATTACTCTTAAATTATATGACGTGTCAAAAATTTAAGGAATGACAGCGAAGGGACAGATTAAAACAGGAAGAGGATCTGAACTCCTAGTGTAGTGGTTTAGAGCAATTGTTATCCCAAAACCCAAAGCAACACGATTATCTTCTTTATTCTTATCCTTCATACTATTTTCTACATTTTCTTCCTTCAATACGATAATGAGGAAGGCGAAACAGATGTTATCCTGCTTGTGTTTTGGTGATTATAACCTGCTTGTGTCCTAAATCTAAATGGCATCGTTCCTCTAAAACAGATGATCTGAAAGCATGAAGGTCACCTACCTAACCAGAGAAAAGAAAAAGGTGGCTAAGAAAAATACAAGCAGAAAGATTGACTGATCAAATCTAGAAAGGTGCCCTCTAGCTCAAATGGTGGACATAAACAAATAAATAATGAATGCATTTGGTGCGACTTCGCATCACCCTTTCTCAAGAATCAATTCCCCGGTGAAATATTTAGCATGAGTTACTTTTAAAGGGGGAATGTAAGGTTTATTCCACCAGTTACAAGAGAAGAGACCTGCAGACAGGAGACATTTCACCTTCTGAGAAGAGATGCCAAACTACTCATCAATTGCTCCATCGCTAAGCAATCTCCTAGAAGTTAGAACCACCACATGTTTCTTACAATTTATGATAACATGTCATATATTCCTCGCGGAGAACGGACACTGCGGCGCACTCCCCTTAATTAAACAAAGCAGGGATAAATTAATGGGGAGTGAATGCAGCATCAACAAACGCTGTTATGATATTAGCATGTCAAAGAGGACTAGAAAGTCATTTCATTATAGTGTCCCAGTCCCAGATGCCAATCGAACTACTTGTGGAGAAATCATCCCTGCTCTTGAGAGCTTTCTGGATGGCAATGGAGGAGATCAGAGTTCTCCCTCAAAGTCGAGAGTTGAAGATGGTGATCAAGACAATGATAATCGTAAAAGCTTTAAGCAGCTGATCGATGGGGATGAAAAAGCAAAGCTGATCATCAAGTCGGGTGACCAAGGGAGCAGAGCAAGAAGTTCACTAGGCCAACACTTCACTGATGAAGAGAATCACCTTCAACTGGTCAAGAAGCAGCAAAAAGCAGTGGGTTTGCAAGGAGTGAAGCTGAAAAAATTGGTGAGTCGTTGTGCCAAAGTCTTTAGACATTTGGTCAAAGCCGAGAGCGATCCAACCCTAAGAGAACCCAAGCAGGCTGTTCTTCGTTTAACTATGTAGAGCAATAATCTTTAGTTGCTGCCAGCTGAAATATTTTCCGGAGGCCGGTCATCTTCTGATTACAAATGCAACATTAGTTTTGACCGTGGTCAAGACCTACATATTTGAGTCCTCTTTCAAATCTTTACTAAAACGCTTTGTCTTCTCCTCTACATGTGTTCTATATATGTATACTGTGAAGATATGTTGAGCAATTAAGAGGTTATTCTTTTCAGTTTTGTGTAGTAAAAAATACTAGTATTAATCGATTCGCGTGCCTAAATAATCGGCAAAACCGCAGGCCGTAGGTGATATAAGGCCATCTCTGAACGTTCTTTGGAATTATAGAACTCAATAACACAAACAAATGAATATTTTGTGAAATAATTATATACAGAACTTCCTGCAGTCATGCCAGCAATGTATTCAACAAAAGAATACAACCAAGTGAAGAGTTGCACGGCTACATGATCAATTGCTGAAAAATTCAGCTTCTCCTAAAGCACTGCAAAGCTAATTTCGGTCTCTTTTTGAACACATCATAGAACTTCGTGTCAAATTTGCTTTCTCGTAGAAGCTATACCAATAGAGGCTCCATTAAAGGTTTACAGGGAGCAGGTTGGAGTTTCATGGTGTAAGTAACTATCAGAGAGATGAGTGAACAAAATGCCGGAACAAAACCCAAACCAAATCTTGTGACTGAGAAGTAGACATCATTTGAATGGTTTTCCTGTATGACTCGTGTACCTGCATGTAAAAAAGTCAACTATTGGCATACTAGAAGTCATCACTTTTCATTCCCGAGTTTTGGCAACCATGATTTAAGTACATAAAACAACTCTACAATGTCTAAATTAGGCCTAAAGACCCTGCATATGTGCGCCTCAATGCTATTCGACTAGTAATGAAATCACTCATTATATATGTTATAATGTGCACCCCATTAAGTAATGATTGGATCTATTTCCATGTACACCTACGTTGATTTAAAGCTTAACCATCCGAAATATAGACTTCGAAATGCAATTTTTTATCTGAAAGGGAGATCCCACTACCCAAACTCTTTAAACCTGATGAACTAAGAACCACATAACAATTTTATAGATCCAGTTCAACAAAAGTAAGAAAAAACGCAAATAACCAATCATGTATCTTCCTAAATGCACACATATATTATTCAGTAGAAACAGATGAGCATAAATATATATTTAATACAGCAAATGATCCACAAAACTGTAACTTACTTTGATATGACTGAAGCACAAATAAGGCAAGCCCACACGAGATTTTGTCCATGAAGCTTAATGATCCACATACAAATGCGCAGCCATTGAGATCTCTGTCGATTAGAACACTTTGCATACTTACTCCAGTCACCTGTTACATCAAAATATGATTAAATCTGAATTTATAAGCAACTACTGCGTTAATGGATTAAAAATGGCAGTATGTTTTCAAACCATTAGGATTTCCATCAATAAAAGCTCTAGTTTTCTCTAATCTCAAGCTTCAGACTCGGAAATAGTGAAACGTAGAGTGAGAAATTTCATTCCCTAAAGGTCATTTCAAGGCAATCTACAGTGTTCTTACAGAGTTCTGAGCTGTCTCATGTTTTCAAATCCGTAGTACCACTTAAATCAACAGAGTAAACATCTATCATCTTTTACGTTGTTGACAAAATATCAGCTGGCAGGCATATGATATGGTCCAGCTTTCTAAGGGCAGTGTGCTCCTGTCCCTTAATATTTGTTTCAAGTATTAATGTTAACATACTTCATATTTCTTGTCTTGAACCAATTGAAACCCTAATCCCAAAGAACCAAACGACTTAAATTTAATTAAGTTCAAAATCATGACAACGCTTCATCATCTTCCTTCCAAAATGCAACCAATACGAAATGCACTTCAAAATTTCATGAAGCAAAGATGAAAGCACCAAATTTGACATCATACCATCATTAGCGCGTTTGCTATGCCAATAGATACAGATATAAGGTACATGAAAGCACTCATGCTTCCAGGTAAAAACAGGATCCCTGCCCCACAAAATATCCAAACAATGGCTCCAGCAGAATAGCAGGCCTTCAAGCATTGGCCAGTCCACGAGATCTCCTATAATATGAATACTTAATGGTTAGATATCAACACAACAAAGTACATATGAATAAGAATTTCAACAAACAAACTGAGTTTCATGGGGACCTGTAGTATTATAGATACGAGGAAGCTGCTAATGTAGATAATTGCAGGAACCTATTCCCATCAATTACAAAAGATAAATCAGTCTTGCATTCTTCAACAATTAAATAATCTCTAACATCAGAAGAAATATAATGACAATATTTTTGTGGTAGTACCAGAGCTTTAGCCGATTGTGCCATGTGCAGATCATCTATAACATAGAATGCAAGATATGCCTGAACAAGAGAAAGCCATCTAGATATAAGAACTGCAAAGGTTGAGACCAAGACCTGGCAATAACTTCTATTATGCAGGGATAATATTGCAAAAGTGGTTTCCTAGGGAAGTCACTATCATAAGGGAGTTCTCAACTTGGATGCTCCGTAGGGACTATCAGCTGTCCCTTTCTTATTAGATACAGTAAAAATTGAGTTATTTCTTTTCATGAAGGAAAACAAGCATCGCAAAGAGGGAGAAAAAAAAAAGTCCTGACCTGTGAAACATTGACCACTAGTCTGGTAAGCACATAAACAAGAGCAACCTGATAATACAGAACTCTCTTGAACCAGTATGTCCATGAAATCCTTGAATGATTATTTCCTTGTAAGCTTACTTTTAATCTGCACGTGTAATAAACTTGATTAGTACAATCAACTATCAACAGTTGGATAGTTACAACTTACAAGATTTTAAGGATTATTACAGAAAAAATATGCTTCACAGTAACATTTGAAATCTGAGAACAAACCACTAATGTGGATACATGCCTAAAGGCTAACAACATAAAGAATACTAATGATGGACTTTCTAATAAAGATAGGGCAAGAACAGAGGAGAAAATTGAATAAATAGAGAGCAAAACAATTGATGAATCAGCAACAGCCAACAGTTAAACCAAGAACAGGGAGAAAGTCTTGCTGCTTCTGGACCTCTGACCTGTAAGACGCTAGAATGGTTTTTTGAGAACTCAGTGAGAGTGAAAATCAGGGAGCAATCTAGTGCTATTTTGTTGGGTTTCAACAACAGGGGGCCTGGGAATCAGAAACAGGTAAGCCGAGAATGAGCAAATCAGGAAGAAATAGGTGTTGACAGAAGAGCAATTGTTCAAATCCCCACACGGGTGCAGGGGGCCTGATAGACAGGTGCTTTTTGTAAAATATATACAAATATTCTTCTTGCAGCCCGCATAAAAAAATGCTTCTTATAATATGATAATGATAAATAAAAATCAGTATTTGGTGAACATTATGAATCAAAAGTGAAAAAGAAAAATCAGCAAACCTTGGCTCTTTGGTTCCGAGATGAAATATACCCACAAAGCAGCATCCTATGAAGATTGACAAATATGCAATCCACCGGTACTGCTCATTTGTGATAGTGATGTGATGGACATGCTTGAAGGGAAGCCCTTAATAGGTAGATCACAAATGCTTAGAAAATGACAATACCTGATTTTCAATGTCGGCATGTGTGCTTGCTATAGTGACACCAAAGACTATAAAAGCAACTGCATACAGGCTGAGGTTGGCAACCTTTAAAAGGTTTAAAAAATTTCAATAAACACAAACACAAACACAAAAAAAAAAAACATGGAGCTGATTAATCAATTCAAAAATTCAAAGGGAAACTAACCATAGTAAAAGCATTTCGACAGCTAGCTAGGATCACTCTGCTTGTTGAATTCAGTGTAATGCAATTCAACATAGACCTGCAATAGAACAGTTATTTTTCATAAGTGTTCAGATATTCCAAAGCCCAAAAGAACATGCCTTTTCATTTTTTTCCCCTAAAATGTGGGGGTGGGGGGAGCAGGCTCACTAATGCTCGAAGCTTTATTGCATTTCAGAAAATAGCTCTGTTCACTCAATGTAATAATCAGTCCTAAAACGAATGAACAAACATGAATCGAGAAAAAAAAATACAGAACTACAAAGCAAGCTGAAAATGGCAATGCCGCCATTTCAAGTTCCAATTTGTTAGAAAAACAAAAACAGGATCTGTGTAGGTCATTTCAATTATAACAGAGGATGAAGATGTTTTGTTCTTCAACAACACTAGGTTCACCATCTTATCAAATGTTGTTACACTTACAAAATTTTACTGTAAACTTTGAGGAAGTACTTACATGTGTGAAACCTGAGCAGCTGCCCAACCCACATTAAATATAGCAGCAAACATACTGTAACCAACAGTTCGCAATGTTGATGAAGAGGTACCAAAAATTTTACAGGGCATGCAACCACCAAAAACGGAAGAAAAAGAAATAGCAACCAAAACAGAGCCTGCACCATGCCACAATTTGAAATGTCCAAACCTGTCTATCTATCAAGTTAAAAATAGAAACAGAATATTATTGCCCAAAAAAAGGGGTGGTTGCAATTGCCAAAACTGAAAAGAAATAAGCAAATTTCACAATAATTAATTGGTAGTTTTTTTTTTCTTCTGGCCTGGTATGATTTCAATTATTTGGGAAATAGAATAGGTGGATTGGATCACAAAGGCCTTGTCATTCTACTCTTGCATCTGCAGCAAGAACAGAGATCAATGAAGTCTTTACTAGATTCTGAACAAATTTTCCTGTCTTCTCATGTGGTTATATAACACTGTCCAAAAATCATCTCGATTCGATAGTCTCTATATCTCCCCCAATCAAAAAGGACGTGATCCTTGAACATATAATAAACATATCTAATACCCCCAGCTTGTCCATAAATACATATGGACTCGAACGACAAATAAAAAAGCTGCTCAATGCTATAATTTCCTATTCCATTATCATGACAGAAGCAAAAGCACAAAATTTAGGCCATGTAAAATGACTGGCCAAGGAAAAATCCATGTGAAGTGCAGCCAAAAATTACAGAAGAGTAGAAGTTAAATGCACAGAGACCAAAGGGGTGTTAGTTGGACTGGTGAAGGCCTTTGGTGTACTCCCAAGTGGTCCTGGGTTCAAGCTCCCATGGTACTTGTGTGTGTGTGAGTTTCCCCCCTTCCCCCTCCCCCTTCCTAAATTTGGGCAAAAAAAAAAATTGCACAGAGAGAACAACATTTTACAAGTAATGGTAAAACTAAGTGATCAGTTTGTACGCTGCACAATAACTCATCATGCATGTAGGATATAATTTATAACCAAGATACCAGTTCGCCAGCAAATATGGTTGCAAATCCATCAGCTATTTGACCAGAAAGCATCACCGTAGCAGCATCCCTAGATAGAAATTAGAAAAATATATAACAGTTACACAGTAGAAACAGAAAATGCAACTTAAAGAAACAGATCTGTAGAGCTCAATGATACAAAATGCTGAAACAGTAAGATGATAATACAATAATGTTGAGAATAGCAAATCCCACAACGGGAGTTCTAAGTCTTGCATCACAATCCCATTTGTCAATTGGTTTTTGTTTTGGATGCTCTAACTATAACACGTGCTTCACGTCACCCTATATAATTGATCCATGTGCTTAGTTATATTCAGCCACACGTGAGCGGGCATGTTGAGAATATAAAGTCCCGTGTTGGGGAATTTAGATGGTCTTTGTATGATAATGAGATAGTGTTCCCGGAAAAAGTTAGTCTAAATCATCCTGACAAGCTTATCTGCATTCTCTCCTATCTGACAATTGTAGATAAACCCTCAACAGGGGCTAATCACCTTCATTTTTGCGACCTGATTATATATATATTTTTTCATTTATGCAAATCTAGTCCTACTTTTCCTACCACAGAAACTCTGCATTAAAATGGGCTATTTGTAGCATAATGTGTTTCTAGTACTTGAAAGTTTCACTGACATGACATCCAAGCTCATTCACCATAATCTGTCTGTATGTATGTATTACAACGTAAGCAAGAGTGCACATGTCAAAGTGTGTGCACAAACACATACATACAAACTAAGTGATATCACTGATATGTACCTTGGGGACAGTCCAATATCTGTCAGATACAATAAGAGATATGTAAACCAACAGGAAGCAGTAATGTCATTGAGCATATGCCCCACGCCATAATAAGTGACAGTACATCTTCCAAGAGGCTTGGTGAATGAATCATCCTCTTCAGTGGAATCAGCCATAAGGGCAGTTTCAAACTAAAGGAAACCTGCAAAGCATGTTTTATTAAGCTTCTGAGAGGAAACTCTAGTTGGAATTGCAAAACTGCATTCTATTGAAATTTTGCATTCTCATCTTTTTATCCAGGTTAAGTAAACCATACTGTAACTAGCTTTCTTTAATTGTTCACTTCTCGGCAATATATGGTTTTAAAAATTTCTCAACAAATTCATTGAATTGGTCCTTGTTTTACCAGCACAAGCAATTAAAATTTTGGTAAATTGATCTGATGTATTTCCCCATTGGCCTCGAAAGAAAAAGAGAGATATGTCACAGAAACATTTATTTTGTCCTTTTTTTATCCGTAGTTTATTAAAAACTCTAGGTGCTGCATAAAAAATCAGAGAAATAGAAGGAACTCTGAGGAACAAGTAATATATCAAGATTTCACGAGCAGAGCATGAAGTCAAGAATTTTTAGTAACAGAATTTCAAACCTAAGGAAGAAAATTATGTTACTAAGCCAACAATTGAATAACAAGTGAACCAGGAGCTTCATCATCTTATGAATTAATAGGCTCTACAAAAGATAAAGTAAAGGTGTTGGATCAGATACTAAAGACAGAGCAAGTAAGTAAAAGAAGAAGAAACAAGAAATTGCAATTGCAGTTGCATATGCAGAAAGAAGAACACGCAAGTAGAAAACCGACGACAAATGCTGCTGGCATGGAAAACCAAAGCTTAAAATATCAGAAAGATACTTGTAATAAGTGGAAGGGAACGAAGGATACCTATCAAGGGTGGTTGTTGACTCGGGTGGTTACTGCTCAGGAACAGGAAAGAGCAGAGGAGACCCGCAAAAACAAAACAACAAACGATCAAAACATATGCCAAAAGGCAATCCCCGGTGGGTCTTTGTAGATATCTCCGGACAAATTTATAGTCTTGTTGTGTTATCTTTGTGGACAGAATAAGGTTCTCTATTTTGGCGTCAAGAAGAGATCCTCTTCTTCTTTTTTTCTTTGGTCAGAATGTGATGTGCCGTCATTAAGCCCATAACTGATCTCGGAAATTTAAAGCGCTAGAATTGAAAAGATTTAAAAGACAGTATTGTCCCCTCTGACAAATGCCTATAAACAAAAGGGTTGGACTCATTGAAGCGAGCACAAGATAAGAAAAATGGAAACAAAGTAAAGAGGATGTGTTGAATGCCACACATCGTATATGCCTAATCTACTGTCGAAAGGGTCCCACTTTGTTCATCAAGTTTCAACCATCAACAGCCAGTCCTTCTCCCTCCCCATAAGTTTGAAGGACAGAGAGTGTACGTTGTTGCAACTGCTAGGCATCACCGTCAAATAAAGATAGTTATGGTCCAACCATGACCGGCGGGTTTGTTTTTTTCTTTATATTTATATTTTTCTTCTGACTAAATTATAAAATGCTTTCAAATAGGGATTGGCTGAAACCCAACAAGACTACCCAACTAAAACCTACATAAGGGATTATTGAAAAGCTTACAGATTTATTTGACACCTCTACTGTTAACCCATGACGTGACCACAGAAAGACCACAAATTAAAGAAAAGTAATAAAATAAATCATTAAAAATGATAGATTTATTTGCATAGTGAGGAGGGGTTGTGAGAGAGAAAGACACTATTAGTATGTAGTCGCGTATTTAAATGAAGGGTATCTATGCAAATACGAGATAGTAGGTTGAATTTTCGTTCAGGGGTAAAAATTCTTATGTGAGGAGGGGTTGTTGGGGTAGGTGTGGGGTTAGGCCTAGGCAACCGAACCCACCCATGTCGTTGGCTGGAAATCACACATTGAATCAAGCTCTTCGGTTCGTCTTTTCCGAACATTGATTGGTCAGTTTGTCCAGAAATCAACTCGGTTTCTTGGTGAGATCTAACTAGTGATGTCGAGCCGAGAAACCGAGAGAAGAATGGCTAGCAGAGGCGATTGAGGAAGAGTTAGAGGGATGCGCGCGTATGGGCAAATCGAGTAAACTGTAAGTTTGGGTGTTAAGCTCTTATTTGGGCCCATGACTCACCGGTTCAAAAAGAACGGTGTCACAAGTCAAACTCATTGTTTTGCTATGAAATATGGACTATTTTTACTTGCCCAAAACAATATACGCCGTTTTTGAGGTAGTATATGGAATTTTTTTTATTTTTGGTTTTTCATTCCTATTTGGATTCTTAGAGCTTCTAGGGTTTGAGGTGGTATTTATTCAACTTTAGCTAAGGGTTTAGAGTTGTTATCCCTATTTTCAAAATTAATAACTTAGATGTTTCTCCTATTTCATGTTGGATTACAGTGTTCTTACCTTTGAGGCTTACGTTTGTTAGACTTTGATTATCACACTGTGTCACAGACATAGTCGAGAGAGATAGACATACGAAGTCGAGAGAAAGAAGGACTCAGAGAGCTAAAAATAAAAAAGAAGGGCATGGGAACATGGAGAGAATAGGGTTCGGTTCCGAGAGGCATAAACCGGCTACCAAACCGATGGTGACCAGAATGCTAAAACCGGGACCCCCGACTGTCGGTTGAACCAATGGTTTCGATGCGTCAGTGGAAAAACCAATAGAGAGAGAGAGAGAGAGAGAGAGAGAGAGAGAGAGAGAGAGAGAGAGAGAGAGAGAGAGAGAGAGAGAGAGAGAGAGAGAGAGAGAGAGAGAGAGAGAGAGAGAGAGAGAGAGACATGATGTATGATGATGGAGAGGCTTCTTAGGGGCTATAATGGTGTTAGGGTGATATTAAGGTTTTTCAATAAATAATTTTTTATTTTATTTTATCCGAATGATACCGTTAAATAAGTTAGGAATACATAATTTGAACAAAGAAGCATTGTGGTAAATGGTTGAGTATGTGAGTTGGAGGTTAGGGGTTTGAAACCTCCTTACTCCAACTTTAACATATTTAACATTTTTAGCCACTGTCGGTTCTATTCGGTCGGACCGACAATTTGCAAAAACCAAATCTGGTGCTAAATCTATTAAGGGGGTTCGGTCCAGTTTATGTGTCCAAGTCGAACATTATAAAAATAACATCAAACTAGTCGGTCTGGTTTGGTCGGTTTTTCAGTTCAGATCTGGTTTTCGGTCAAAAATTCTATCCTTAAGAGAGAACATGTTCGGTTAAATTGGATGTGTAGGGATTTGGAAAAATTAAAGATCCCTACACATCCTTAAGAAGAAGGAAGTGAAAGTTGCCTCGATCTCAATTCTCTCTTCACATCCGTGCTCCCTACTTGGTTCTCATATGGACGTAAATTTAAGTTTTGAATCCATACAGCCAGCACAGTCGGGGCGGACCTATAGTGGGGCAAGGGTGGACCCCCGCAAGCCGGAAACCACTTCCCGGGGGAAAAAATTTGACCCCTGCTAGTCGCTAGTCCAGGAGCCCACCACCTGTTCGATGGTTTGTCCCAAAGAGGTGCTACTGCCTTCTGGCCTTTCAATTTAATTGATTTTTAATTTTAAAATATTGTTTGAAAGATAACCTAAAAGGTAACGATTACAATTGTTGAACGGAAAGTCGGAAGGAGAGCTTGTGTATTCTTTGCTCGTACTATTTTTTTTCTTCATATATAAATTGTAATTTGCACGAGTACATATATATAAGCCTTCGAAGAAAGAGCTGAGTTATGTTTTTTTTATTCTTGGAACGAAAATCATAAGTCATACCATGAAGGCAAGGCAGCTACTATGTCAACCTGTCTCAAAATCTGAGGTTCTGATAAAAGAGTTTAATCCGACTACAAGTATCTAGATGAACAAGTAGAAAACCATTAAGGCGAAACACCAGGACGAGTCTCTTTCTTTCCACTGCAACACACCGACTTTGTTTCGGCTGCTAGAACTTGACCCCACACTTTTGGCACTGGCGGGAGCCCCAACTGCTACGTAGGAAAAGAACCCAAAATTGTCATATTTAGTTCATTATTTAAGAAGAAAATAAGAGTCTAATAATTCTTCAACATCACAGTTCACGATTGTGAAATCTGAAGATGAAAATATGAAGTGAATTATTATATATAGTACCACTAGGACTTGGAGCAAGACTCGAGTTGGCAGTTTGAGTAGAGTTCTTTTCCAACTGATAGAAAACTTGAGCTTCTGGTGATTTAGGATCCAAATGCAGAAGTTCTGTATACATACATACATATATATATATATATCAATATCATCAACCAAAAGAAAGTGTCAAAATTACTAGTAAAAACTGGTTCATTCCATCCCATAGCAACATAGGCAACTAGAAATCATGGACTATATTGCAATTTCTCGGGGTTTCGATTTTTGTAATTTTAGTAGTGTAGTAGGGTGTAGAACATACCGGGACACTTTGAGATATTAGCAGGGACCTGGCAAACGGAAGGCAGGCCCAAAGCAAGCGTGACATTTATCTGCAGACCCAGTTCTGGATCATTGCGATCTTTAATGATAACGCAAAGGCACTTCTTATTGCTGTTGAGGACTTGCTTGAGACCACTGCAACAGTCTGGTGTTGGGGTCTTAGCTTGGCCTTGAACGTAAGGCAGACACGTGGCCATCCCTACTAACTGCTGCGTACATTCGTCTCTATCTTTTGCTGAATCTGCTGCTGCATTCCCAAGCTTATTGATATAATTAGCAGCAGGACCAGGACGACTGGTAGTCTCACCAATGCCATTTTGTGCAACAAATTTATGAATATAGCAGCAAATCAATGCAAACCCAAGATGTTAGGTCTCAAGAATGGAGGAGTTCCAAATCCACTAGATGCTTCGGCTATTTATATGCAAGAGAAATTGAGGTGGTAGACTGGCGGTGGTATGGTGGCCTTTGGGTCATCCATACATATATATATATATATAGGTATATGCCTTTGTTAATTGTTAGTAGTCACTTCTTTTATGATTAATTAGCGATTAGAGTCGCCATTGATTACATTACACCGCATGCTACTTTTGAAAGGTCTTTTCTTTTATTGACTATTGCATGATCAATAGAGTAGCTTTTGCAGTGAAGTGCAGTTGATGATGAGGGGAGTAGCTTCTTCGACAACAATAGACTGAAAGGATAAAATCAAGCGAACCAAAGGACAAAACTTAAGGCTCCTCCATATTACATACATACCCAAGTTCAAGGGATGGTAATGATGTGTACAGAAACAACAGCTTCCAAGTGTTGTGAGTCTGAACTTAGAAATCATAAATCAAATGAAAGTGGACGATCACAAATTAAGTGCGTCACTTCACCAACACCAACCCACTAAGGCCGAGAAGATAACGTTGATGTTGGATGAGACTTTTATTTTTCTTTTCAGATTATTTCCAGCACTGAACTGATGCCATCATGACATGGTTCCACCATTTTGCTGAAATCACCACAACACATTTCATTCATAATATAAAAAAGAGAGTTAAAATAGAATAATGGATAGAAAGGGAAAATTTTAGCAATATCTCATGAATTATAGGCAGTGCTCCATTTTTTCCTATGAATTTTCAATTTGCTTTTGAACCCCACTAATTCATTTTATATAGGCTTGATTTTCAGATGGAACGAATTGGAATCAAGGGATTCAAATTCTAGTCTAAAAAATTTCGGAATGAAAATTTTCTTCCAATTTTGTTTCAAAAAAATTTAGAATTTCAACATTTATTCCAATTCAGAAAACTCTGAATATTTGGAATATTTCGATTGGATAATATAGTTCAAAATTTTAAACATATCCATTTTTTTTAATACATGCGATATTCTATTTTAAACTAATCTAAACTATGCAGAGGGTGATTCGAATATGGGTGCAAAATGGGGAGCATATCGCTCTAGCCAACTTGGCTAATATCATGTATGCTTAAACATGTCCATTTGAAAGGTTAAAATTTCAAATTGAAAACTCATACCGAAAAATCTTTAAAAATTATTATAATTTCGGCATATCGGAAATTCCGATTCCAGCCGATTCCAATCCGAACATTTCTAATTTTAGCAAGTTCAAATCAATTCCAAAGCTAATTTTCATAAATGAAGTTTGGACTTTCTTTGGCACACCTTAATCCTATCCCTTACTCTAATTTCCCTAGCCTCAACTGTTCAACAAGATGCCCAATGTCCAAAATTGGGGTTGAAGGGCATTGCTAAATTTTTCCCCTGACATAATGGCGCATAGTTCATCTTATAATCGAAATCACCTATTTTTAGAGGAAGAATACATAAAATAAACTCTAGCTCCTCTATACCATTTCTCTCTGTCAGAAAAAGTAAAAACAAAATGCCATTCATGGCAGATCTTCTTTCTCTTGAGTTAACCTCATCGGAGCCACTTTGGTTGCTACAAAAACCGATTTGGCAATTTGATTTGTATAAGATTGATGAAATATCACCATTGGTAAAATCCCCTTGCGCGGACCCCATCAACATAACGTCATGTCCTTCATCAACACTTCAAACCTTGACCAAATGTCTATTGAAGAATACACACAATCCCATATCGGAAACTTAACAAGATAGAAAGTCCCATATAATGAATGGCTCAACTCCTAATAATATTGAAGCATTTTGTATAAAACCCCACACCTACTAAACATGTGGTTAAGTTGAAGACAATATTGATGTTGTTAGTGATGGTCCAAGTATTCGTAACTATATGTTGTAATCCATGGCAACTTTTTGGAACAATGAAATGTATTAGGCGTTGCTTTTTGAAGGATACTAAAATCACCATTCTATAAGTTTTAAAATATAATTCACGTTCCCCTCGTACTGCCAAGGTACTAAAAAATATATACGTATAATTCCCGTTTTCAATTGTGTGCATCCATGTACTTTTACTTCCGCAAGGTTCTCAACCGATCACCGTAGAGTGTCCATTGATTTGCAATTGTAAATGGTGCAATTGTAGTTCAAACTCCACATATATACTTGTTTCTTTATAAACGATTTTTTTGGGGTTAATAATAGCTTAATTAATATGTTTTAGGAAGTTTTATTTGTTCATTTGGGATTCAGAGTTGTTATTAGGTTTGGTACAATAATGCAAACACAATCTGTTGTAGTTGCACCGTGGTTATATTGCACTAGCCAAGGACATGCTTCAAAGGTTGGTTTGACTCGGTTATGCTAACTAATTTGAGGCCTGAAGCTATTTAAAGCCTAATCGAACTTTGATTTTCTTGCGACCAACCAATTATTTAGTTATGAGGAGTTGCCATCAGGGTCTCTCCTATTATTACTTGTGTATATAGTTATATGTTGGGACCTTTAATTTGAATATTTTTACATATAATATTGCACAATATAAGATAGCAAATTAACAAAACTATAACAACTCCGTTTGTATATAATTCAACTTCACTACAATATGGGAAAAGAAGATGCCATTTCAGAAGTTCCAGAACTCTCCTGCTGCTGCAGAAACCTGCTTTACACATATATTAACAACAGAATGGTGCTATCTGCTTAGAAGAGGAAACCAACGTTCTTGAAAGTAAGACTGGTAAGAAATCATAAAAAACAGGAAAACAAGCAGAAATCCAACTCCCCATGGAGTTCCTCCAGCCCTATGAAGGGAGTCTTTTTCAGGTAAGGGTATGAGAGAGGACACCCTCCGGTCATCGTTGGAAAGCCAGTGCACCACTAGTAACAACAGCAAGGGAGACACCATGAGCACCAGTTTCACCTGATCAAACATGCCCTCCAGCATAGACTCGTAGTTAATGTACCATGAAAACCCAACAAACGTGAGCAATACAAGAAGGAAGAAACATAAGTGCAGAGGGAAAGTAGGGTGATGATGATGATCATGCTGGGAATTAGAAGAAGAATAGTAACCTCCACTCATGTTTAATTTGTAGCTCGCTATCTGCACTGCAGTCTGCAGACACACTTGGATGAAACTTCTGTACTTAATTTCAAAAGGTTTTTCTAATTATGGAGCTTCGCTATGGGATAATGGGTGCTAGCTAGTTCGTTTTGGGGGAAAGTTTGTGGTGATCGAAGATGATTTATATAGAGCTAGTGTTTAGTGTATTTAAATTGTAATATCAACGTTGTTGTCAATTTCGACACGGAGATGCTTAGAGGGGCTAGATTTACATAAAGATTTTCCTTTTGGTAATCCAGGTCTAGTAGGAGGATACTTCCAATCTATGGACGGTGAGAATATTATATAAATATGGAGCAGGTTTAAGTTCTTGAAAGCTGACTAAATAAGCAGCTGCCACGTACCACCGACCATGGAACACATATTGAGGTCATGATTCAGATACAAATTATAAAGTGAAGTTCAGCTTTCAGCTAGAATGTTTTTTTTTTTTAAAATTTAAATTTTGTATGCTTCTTATGGTGATAGAAATTATAATTACCAGGAAGTATAAGGAAATTTTATATATTCCAACATCATACGCAACTCAATCGATTGTTTGGTTCTAATTATAAAAATATTGGTAATTGAAAGTTCAAAAAACTATGGATTAGATCAAGATCATAAAAATAAAATAAAAGGGACCAGAAGAGTGTCATAAGTTGATAACTATCAACAAAATCGTAAAATAGTTCTTTAAAACAAGAAGTTAAGAACAATACTTCCCTCCTTAACTCTGAATATGGTGAGTATCTTTTCCCTACTAATGTTCGTCCACAGAAAGTGGGTTCCCACCAACAACTTTTCTTTGCCTACTGGAAGAATATTCTCTTTCTAGTTGCTATGTCTTTCTTTTACTCTTTAGAGCTGCATCCCACTAATTACTATTATTTAGTGGCCAGGTCTATTTGTCTATTTTCCCTCTCACGCACACGTATACAAAAACACACAAATGTTTAGGTGCTTTCCACTGTTTACCTGCACAACTTTATTCGTGGGTGACAACATATACAGGCTTCCTTGTTCGAATCAACATCTTTAGATCCAAAGAGCAACGACTCAGTCATAAAGAACAATATTAGGTAAATGATTGAAAATCTTAACGTTTAAGTATCATGCATCCTTTGAAGATGACAAAGCCTGTTTCAATCATTACATCAAGAAACCCCACAAAAAGAAAAGGTAAAAAGGATTATTATATCCAGAAACAAGGAATAAGGTCCCACAAATCACCAAGATTTTGATTTCTACAGCCAAAAATATGATATATGTAGGACACGTTCAACGCCATAGGTATAATGCTCTTTTGACAATTTAATTAGTACAATATACATGTGGGGAATTGTAAATTTGTGAAATTTGAATTGTTATTCTTCTCACTGTTGGAGGAAAGTAGATATACAGCTAAGTTAACGTTACAAAACCCATAGAAAATATATAAAGGAACTCCTGGTCTATAGGGATTGACAAATAATATAGTTGACTGTCACGGTATATGCAAGGGATATTTGTTGAAATGTCATATAAACTTATACCTTAGTTTCAATTTGTCACCTGAAAAAATAATTTAAGTGAATTTAACATCATCTGATTTTCCATCTATTTTCAAGGGTATTTTAGTCTTTTCATTTTCAAGGATATTTTAAAAATGGAAAAAATTATTATTAAAAAAAATAAAGCTTAAATGTAAAATGGCTGGGGATTAAATGTGAAAAGATATATAATTTTTATAATTTTCAAGGGACTTTTCATAATTTTTTTATAATGATTTTTCCATTTTTAAAATACTCTTGAAAATAAAAAGACTAGTCGTATTGATACTGGACATGCTCGGTTAATTATGGTGTAAACAGAGAGAAAGCAAGCTCCTCTCTCCAACAAACAAGACCCCAAAACCAATCTCTACTTTGCCAGTTACCACATCCTCAACTCCAAAAGCCCCAGAATAATCAGAAAAATCATCAAGGGTACCTACAATATCACGAGGAGGACCCATATCCCATTTCAACCTGTTAATCAGGTGCATGGGCAATTTAGTCACTCCGGCTAGCATCAAAAGCTTAGCAAGTCGTTCAATGGCACTGTATTTGTTAGACATTGAGGTATGAATGGTTGACTCCACTTAGTGGAGTGAGAGGGTTTGTGGGGTGAGATTAACATGAGGTGGGAGACTAGGGGAGGGTTGAAATATGGAGAAGAATGAGGGGTATTTTTTGAAGAATTTGGAGGATGTGGTAGGGAGGTTGAGGTGGGGCTTGAGTTAAGAGGCTACAGAAAGAGGGAGGGACTTGGAAGGGTTGGAAATGATTTGGTTCTTGAAGGAAATGGATCATTTAAGGTATTTCTGTCTTTAAACTGCACAGT
Organism: Prunus salicina; assembly: GCA_020226455.1. NCBI lineage: Eukaryota > Viridiplantae > Streptophyta > Magnoliopsida > Rosales > Rosaceae > Prunus > Prunus salicina. The sequence goes on from CM035343.1 coordinate 32,219,065, forward strand.
CCAAGTATGGGTCTCCAACCCATTTTACCTTGGCGTTTACAAAGGTCCTGATGGTGATGAACGGAGGGGAGGGAAGCATCCTAATCAGAGGCAAAGACATCACTGTGAATGTCAAACCTAATCATCAAAGCCCATATCAGAAACAACTCATACAAAAATAAAAAAGCAACTATCCATACAGTAGCCTACAATTGAAATTTAGGGACTCAGATTCTCTCTTTGGCACTAATTATTATGGGCCTCATTATTTTTTAATCTAAGTCATCCATATTTTTAAGAAGAGAATCCTATGAGTAAAAATGCTTCATGCAAATCACACCAAGTCAAGAAAAAAGTCACTCCATCAAAACCAAACCACCAATTTTTTCTAAGATTCCATATTATTCTTCTGTATGTTGCAGAAACCACCAAACAACATTTTTAATTTTACTTGAATTGAAACATGACAATAGAAATGCCAAATTTAACACTCCAACTGATAAAACAAATGATGTAGAGCAAGTCAACAGCAACCATAAGCAATAAGCCAAAATTGAAACACAGAGAAAGCATGAAAGGAAAAAACATCAAACTTAATCAGTACGAAAATAAGGGTAACCAGAAGCAACAGTAAAATTGTTCCAAAAAACTCCTTACCAGCCAACTGGGCAAGGAGAAATCGAGATCAACACTGTGCCCTTTAGTGGCCCGGGCCCGCATCAGTTGTCAATAGCCACTGGCGAGGGATAAGTCAGTAAGGAGGATAGGAATGGGAAGAGCAAGGAGAAGAAAACACTCAAAAGGATTATCTTTTTTTTGGGGTCAAATTTTTTTTTTTGAGCAAAAGCGATTTCATTGAGAGAAAAAACAGAGAATTACGAATTGTCCTCTACCAACACATCATACACGGCCGCAGGTGGACCCTGAAGCCATGAAGTTGTCTCTGGTAAAGTAAAAGCTAATCGAGCTAATCGATGAGCTACACGGTTAGATTCCTTAAAGATAAAATGAATGGAAACATCCTCAAGCTGGGAGAGCAAAAATCTGCAATCGGAAGTCAAAAGGCTGAGAGGTGATCTGTCCTCCTGCTCAGCAATGATACTTCGAACCACGTCCTGAGCATTCCCTTCAATTAGTTTAGGCCCAGGATCAAGTCTCCTTGCGAAAAAGAGGGCCTCACGTAGAGCAAGAGCCTCAGCATGCGCAGGCGTGGAGACATAACTGAATTTGCACGCCATGGCAGCCACACAGCCGCCCGCAGCATTTCGAGCGATGATACCGCCACCACCAGTTCCACTCAAATGGCATGTTAGCATGTTGTGTTTTAATATTTTAACATTTAGGGCAAATTTTGTTTTAGCCCCTCCTCTAAGTTTGCACTCAATGTCAAATTGGTATCTCATTTCTAGAACACTCAAAGTTACCTTTCAGTTATAATGTCAGACCTCCGTCACCAAATCTTTAGAACACTCAAAAATTGCACCATGTGGGGCAAAAAAACATTAAAATAAAATAAAATTGTTTTAAACTATTTATTAAAAAAAAATAGAAATTCAACTCAAAAAATAAATAAAAAAACTTTACAGAAAAAACAAACAAGAAAACATGAAGATCAAATAAAACCAAAAATCAAATGTAAATAAACTCAGGCTTTCTCATCTCTTTTTTGCTAGTAAAGGAGAGGAAGAAAATTATTAAGTAAAGTATGATAATTTGGCCAAAGAAGTAGTTGCTTTAAAACTCGAAAAATCTAATGCACCTCAACATGTTTATAAAATTGATGTTTCCGTGACCAACAATTTTCTACACCTAATTCATTCCATTCTAAACCATATTGGGAGGACTTCAAGCATTCATGCAAGAGCAACAAAAGTAAAATCAAAGGTATAAATCATTGTTTGGTAAATTGGTTGAAGAAAATAAAGAAATTAAAGTTCTAAGTTAACTAATTCTTTGGCCGTTAACGAGAATGAAAAATTTCCTTCGAACACTCAACCAAAACCAAAAGTTGTTAATTCATGTTAAACCTCTGGGTTATGAATTTGCCTATAATTTTTTCAACTGCTATTTGGATATAAAAGGATCTCCTTATTTCTTCACCTTGACGCCATATTGATTCAATTTGCTACTTCATGGTAATGGTTGCCCAGATTAATTAAAATCATTATGAATTATATACAACCTAGTGAACTCAAACACACTCAATTTGACTCATCGTATAAAAAATTGAAGAAGAAAAAAAACAGAAAATCAACCCTTCATACTAAGGAATTGCAACATTTAAAAAAGCATGTCGAGCACCACCATAACCCAAAAAAAAACACATTTGGGGCCATATGTTTATTAGGGCTTCAATTTATAGCCCGATGAAGATCAATCGCAAAAAATGAAAATATATATATATTAATAATAACAATTAAAAAACAAAAAAAAATTACCAGTGAGGGCGTGGTTGAGGGAGATGCCGCTGCTGGAGAGCTCGCGTTAAGTAGAAGCAGGGATGCGATTTGTGTAGCCATAGGTGGAGGTGGAGACGGAGGCGTGTGTGTCGCAGCATTTGGAAACCTGAAAGTTATCTATCTCCCGTCACGCCGACGTCTAAGTGAGAGAGATGGAAAGAAAAAAAAAAAGAGGAGGAGGAGGAGGAGGGGTTGCAGTGACGTGGTCGGAGGAGAGGCAGGGGGAGGGAGGAAAAGCAGGGGAGAATTCCAGGGCGCGAGAAAACATTAGAAAAGTTGCTTTCAGAAAATGAAAATTTTCAAGAATAGAGTTGGTCATTACGGCTCTATTTATACTAAGGGCATTTTAGTAATAAAACGTGACCTTCGAATTGTTCTGAGCCGTTAAGATCGATCCAACCAATCTGTTTTCCCAGTTTCCCCTGAAGGCTGAGCTCAAGAACAACTCTAAGCCAACCACCAAAACCCCGCTAGGGTTTTTCATAATTGGGCGCAAAACATGGCTTCCACCTCCATCACGCTCTCAGCCCTCTCAATCCCACCCTCTACCTCTCAACCCCACAGAAACCCTAGCGCTTCTTCTCCGTCCCTTCCTTGCCATCTTCCCCCCTACAACCTATCCACCACTTTTATGGGCAAAAAGCTCTCAATTCGAATTCCGAATTTAAATCACTTGGCTTCAAAGCATAGGACGGCGGTCGCCACGGTCCTGTTCAGCCTCCCAACAGCGTAAGCTTTCTAATTGTATGCAACTCTTGGTTTTGTATTTAATTAATGTCCATCTAAGGGTTTCACTGATGATAGTTGCTTTGGATCACTTTTATTTTCCAGGAAACCCGATAGGAATTCTACTGGGAAAAGCCCGAAGTGAGTTTTTAGTTTCATTGCATTTCGTGTGTTTGTGTGTGGCTATATGTTTTCTTTTGAGTGAGTTCTTAATTGTATTTTGGTGTTTAGATGGTCAGCCAGAGCCATAAAGTCGTTTGCTATGGCTGAATTGGAAGCGCGGAAGCTTAAATATCCCAATACTGGGACCGAAGCACTTCTAATGGGGATTTTGGTTGAGGGTTAGTAACCTTGTTTCAAGCTCGTTTTAATTTGTATTTTTGCTTTCATGTTTATTCTCTCTTCTATGAAATGTTAAAAGCGATGGTAATAGCTCTCCTTCATAAACAATAGCAAATACGTATTTCTTTGTCCTTTTAGAAGTGGCTCCTGTCTGAGTAATTCGTCTGCCAAGAGTAAAGTGTGTTTGAGAAACTTGCGATTAATGGTTCCTGAATTGATGATGCTGTATCTTGGATTAATGGAAAAAACCACAGAGGAAAAGCTATAATGTTTTAAAATGTTATGTTTGAAGTCTTTATCATGGACTAACAGACGTATTTTCATACTGTTTGAAGTCATATTTCTACTGTGAGATGTCGTTGTCATTTAGAACTTATCTGGATGAGTTTTGGTTCACAGGGTTGTAAATTGGTTACTTCAAGAGTTATTTCATGCTAGAAACTCACCTGGCAGCTCATTCAATGGCTCCTATGTACTTTGCTGCTCTGTCAGTGTTTGTTTAGTGTTCTCTGTTTTGTGTTCATGTTATTTGAATGCATTGTTTTTTACTTCAGGAACAAGCCTAGCTGCAAAGTTTCTTAGAGCTAATGGAATTACACTTTTCAAGGTTCGAGATGAAATTGTAAATTTACTTGGAAAATCAGACCTGTACTTTTTCAGCCCTGAGCATCCTCCATTGACTGAACCAGCTCAGAGGGCCCTTGACTGGGCTGTTGATCAGAAGCTAAAATCAGGTTGTGTAAATTTATGTTCAGAAACTCTAGAGATGGTGATTTTGTGGTTCTTTGAAATCTAGGAATGTCATAATCTTCTATTACTACTTTAAACTATATTCTTACGTACAGTTATTTCTTGGTAAGATCGCCATTAGTATATCCCATAGGATAAGCGTCCACCTTTCCATCTAGACATATATGCTGTACCTGCATAATTCTGTGGTTGGATGTGGGGTTTATTGTTAATCGTTACTTGTTATTGAGATTGTCTTCTATAATGCAGGAGAAAATGGGGAAATAACAGTAACTCATCTGCTTCTTGGGATTTGGTCTGAAAAAGAGTCAGCAGGTCACAAGATCTTGGCATCCCTAGGTTTTGATGACGAGAAAGCTAAAGAGCTCTCCAAATCTGTAAGTTTTAAGTGGGATCTTCTTTTAACTACTTTCGTCTATGACCACTAATATGGTTCTTGTTTCACACAGATGGACACAGATCATGTTCCTAGCTTTAAATAAGGAGGCCAAAAAATTGCATACTGTCAAGCCTTTGCCTATAAAGCCTCCAAAAGATATTGCTTGGTGGTCTTTTTCTTCAGGAAGTTATTCTGCATATGGTGTGTTTCAGGATTCACTAATAATGCTTCTTCGATATAAATTTGATATCCTGGAATTCAAAAATTCCATTCAGCATTAACCTGCCACCACAATGGCTCTTACTACCGCGGAGGTTGGAAAGAAAAGAAAAATGACTGATGGATGTATTCTCTTACTGATTAACTTGTTTCTCTTTTGTACTTCTTTTTGTTTTATTAATTTTTACCTTGCCTTGTTCCTTATGTTCAGCAACTTTCCAACATCAGTTCAATTGTATTGACAATCTTTTTGGGGCACAATGGAATTTCTTTTATAAAATGAGTACTGAAATTGTGTATATAAATCCTTCAATTATGTTCTGATGCTGGTTATCCTTCTTTTTCTGTGGTTTGAGGTATGTGGCAGGTATGTTGAGGAAACAGTCTTTCAAGTACAAAAACTTGAGAGGTTCTAAACACCGTTAGATTGGTATTTCTCGGGGTTCTTTTTTTTTTCTTTTTTTTTCTTTTTTTTTATAACCTTTTCACAATTATGCCCATTCTAAAATGACATTTATACTAGGGACATTTTGAAAAAAGCCAAAGGAGAGTGAAAATTTTTAAAAGAAGCTAAAATGGACAAAAATGCCCTTATTTATTTTTAGATTTCCTAAGGAATCCAATACATTTGCATGTCTTTGATTTGAAAGTTGAGCGGTTTTTCTGTCTTTTTTGAAAAAGTTTTGGCTTTTTCCAAAAGTGAAAATTTTTTTATGGCTAAAACCTAAAAAACCTTTTATACTAAAACCCTTAGAGAGCCTATTTGGAGAAAAAACAAGGCACTTCATTATCCATAAAAACACCCAAATACTTGAAAACAGAAAAATCTGTGTTTTTTTTAGAATTTTTTTTCTAGAATTGTTTTCAAGAACTCATTATTTTAAGAAAAATTAAAATTTGTGAATTCCCTATATGAATAGGATACCAAACGCCACCTTAAATTTCACATCCCTAGCAGTAAGTTAGTGACACTTCTGAGATAGTTTGGGTTGTTGATACGTCATTTGTGTGTGATGCTGATTCGATGAGAAAATGGTGAGTCGTTTCGTTTTGGGATTGTATGTTGTTTGGTTGTAAAAGAGTTGCTATGGCTTTCGGCTTCGCGGGAAAGAAGAGAACAATAGAGTAATTTTGGTTGTTGCAAAAAAATATATATTTAAAGTTTAGGGTGCTTTTCTCTCCTCATTATGACGTCAGCAATTATGAATTACTAATATTTAATCACATATAATTAATCGCAAGGCAATGCTAGGGACAGTAAATATATACACCAAATTTGAGTCTCAAATGATGTGTCATGTGAAATATCATAAATATTTAAATAACCAATTCCAACTTGGATTATAATTTAATTAATTTAGTTAAAAGATAAAATTAAAAGAATCATAACTTAATTAATCAAAATCCCTCCACCCAAAACAATTAAAACTTAATTAATTAAAATCACTTTACCTAAATAATTAGCTTGTCGTTGTACCAATGTTGGCTCTGATTATCATCATTATCTTGGAAACAAGGATAATTTGAGACTTTTAAAACGAAAATTCGGTTCGGTTGCAACTCCATGAATTTGCCGTCATATCTTTCCCACCATGTTGCAGCTCTTTCTTCCCCTTCCCTCATGTTTTTCTATTTTTATTTTTTCTTAGAAAGTAGCACAAACAATCATAGAAAACTCATAAGTAGAAAACCAGAAGAAGAAAACCTTATATGAGGAAAAATATTAAAAACACGAGGGGAAAAGAAGGAGAAGAAAGAGCAACAAACATGGTGGGAAGGATATGACGGCAAATTGATGGTTAAGGGCTAGCAATAAATCTTTTTAGGAACAAAAACTGCAGGGTTTTGATTAATTATGTTTAAGTTTTTTCATTTTCTGCATAAAGTAAATAAATAAAATAATAATCCAAGTTGAAAATTATTAATTAAATATGTATGACATGGCATATGCCACTGTTTGGGTCAAAAGCAAAACATGCACCGGCCTATTTCTCAAAAGGCCTGTAGAATAAGAGAAATGAAAGACCTAGGCTTCAAAATTAACAAAACAAGAAAGAGCCCAGCCCACGTATTTTTCAAAGAGTGGCAGGAATGTAAAAATGCCAAAGTAAAATGGCAAATACGTTCTAAGCAAATCAAATAGAAGAATTGGATTGGGCCCAATTTATTACCATCTCTCGAAAAGGCTCAGCGCAATTTCAAGGAACTATTCTCAAAAAGCCCACGTGAAACCCACGTGAAATCTTTCTTCTCAGACTTTGAAAAATCAACAAAATCAACTATCACAAAGTTAATGAGAGAGGGTCAGTGGCTGGCAAACTAGGAAGAGACATCTCTGAAATTCTGAAGATCAAATCCCTCTTACATATATATATGTATATATATATGTATATTCAGAGATATTTCTTCTATTTAGAGAAGGTGATTCTCTCAAGAGATAGGCAAACTTCAATCTCAGAAAGAGATAAGCAGGAAAGCAGAGAGTTGTTCAAACTAAAGAATCAAACTAACCATCACGGTTAAAATCTCACAAGGGGCAGTTAAATTGGGAAAAGGAATTAAGTTTTCTTTTTTAGATCTTTGAGAAGACTTGCCGCCCATTATTTTGAAAAAAAGAGACCCTACTCTTAAGCATTTCTTATAAATATAAGAGGGAGTGAACAGGGCAAGGACACAATCAATTTTACAATCAACCAAACAACCAACAAGAAATCAACCAAAAGCTCACTCGAACTCCAAGAGAAACCAGCTTTAGATCAAAATTCACAAAGTTCAGACTTAGAAAATAAATCATTTAAAACGAGATCTCTCTCGTTACAAATTTGGTTCAGCAAAAGCCAAGAAAAGTAGAGTTTGAGTTTTTTCACAAACATGAAAACCTCAACAAATCTCACAGTGCAATCCCTAGCTCACTAAGTCCTCAAGAACAGCCACTTCTGCCCCTCCAGACTAAAGAAACTGCAGTTCTGCCCACTCAAAAGCCTCACAAAGCTTGAAGTAGATTAAAGCTTTACCAAAATTGAACTTTGGTATCAATTTATAGCTGAAGCTTAGTAGTTGAAGTTGTTGACAGTTCAGTCCAGCCCAAACATATCCAGTCCAGCCCGGATCATAGCCTTCTATCTAGGCAGAAATGGAGTTCCAATTGTCTTTTAATCTTTCTAGCGTCGATATGTATGTTTATAGTTTTGTAAAGGGCAGTTCTGCCTAAAACAGTCCAATTTCTATCAACCATTCTGGCCAGAACAACCGTTTTTATACTGAGATAAATTATGAAAGTCATCACCAATCTGAGGCATGAAAAGAACTTACTTGAGAGATATTCCTCACCCAAATTCACAATCGTTTTTTTTTAGAAATCAGTAACTTGGGGCACAAGTTACCTATTATAGAAGAGGTCTGCTAGAATCTTCATTGCTAGCAGTGGCACGCTCATACACCAAAGAAAGCTGACTTGTTGACCAGTCGATGGTTTCCAAGGCAGTGAAGAACTTTGCCCTTCCATCTCAGGAGTAAACACAAAACGGGTGAACAGCCACATTATTTTAGACTCAAATTTGGTACACAAATTTGATCTCCATAACATTATTGTTAATTGTAACACATAACTGTTATTGCATAACAAATACTGCTAATTTTAGAAACAATTTAATGTTATTACACAATGGAGGCTTCAACTCCAAATTCAGTCCGACTCACTTCTCCTCCACCGACCAATTCCACTCAAACAACAACTAGCCTCCCATTTTCCTCCTATAGGCTAAGTAACTACGATTGTCTATATTGAAAAAGAACTAGCTGATAATAGGGGTAGGCATGGTTTGATTTGGGCCGGTTTTTGCCTCAAATTGAAACCGAAACTAGTACTTTTTACTCGGTTCTGTTCAGTCCGGTTTTAATAAAAAAAAATTATAAAACTGTCCGTTACGGGTTGAATTGGTATCAGTTTGGTTTTGAACCGAATTATTAATTATTAATTTCAAATTTTTTTTAATACAAATTTCAACTGAAATTTTTATTTTTTTTAGCTTGAAAATTTACAAATTATCCTATTTCATACAAAAAGAAATATTGGGGCTAGAAAATAGAGATGTTTTGAATTTGAGCTTGGATAAATATTAGTTATGAGATTAAAAATATAGCATTTGATATAAATAAATATTAAAATTATATATATTTTTTAATTTGGCCAGTTCGGTTCTGCTCAGTTCAGTTTGTTGGGATATAGAACTCGAAAGGGAACCGGTTAGAATCGGTTCTGTTCGGTGTTTTGAATTGAGTTTGACTTTTTAGTCAACACAGTTTTTTTCGATTTTTTTATGTCTAGTTTGGTTTGGTTGATCAGTTCTTTGGTTCCGATGCCCATCCCTAGCTAATAATATTGATTCATATGCAATAATAAAATATTTTAATTCTCTCAAGGATCATAGGGCACAACTTGAATATATAAAATTTCAATTATGTTGTTGAACATATTTTCATTGATAATATGTGTTTTTTGGTTGCATTTAATATGTATTTGTTTTATATTAAAGCTTATTAAAAATTAGTCAATGAAACTAGTGTGGTTTATATGATTTAATTTTTATGTTTATTTCTACAAAAACTATGTACACTGTAAATATAAATAAATAATTCATTAATAACTTTATCTAGCCCACTTTTTGAAAAATTCTTAGTTCTAGGAGTGGCAATTTCTAACACGACTCAATACATGACTCGAAATCAGCAAAAAAAAAATATATAGCACATTAACCCTCACAATTAAATTTTCATGTCATTTTCGAATCAACCCGTCATGTCCCATTTAATAAACATGAGGATTTCAGGTCAATCCACCAACTTGCTAAAATACTTATGAAACTCAAAAACCTGCTAAAATATCCATGTAATAGGCCAAACAGCTAACCCGTTTCTTTATTTATTCTTCATTTTTCTAATCTTTTTATGTCTTTTAGTTACTACTATTTAGCGTGTCAACCCGATACGAAACCCACATTTATTAAACAAATCGAATTTGAATTCTTAACATGTATATCAACCTAATATACGACACTAGGCTTTTAATTCACGTGGGTGCTCAACATAACTGCATGGTTGAACCAAAGGCACTCCCTTTTTTTATTTTTATTTTAATGAAACTAAAGGCACTCTTTCGCTTTGACATTCTGGTGGAGCTTTGGAGCGTATTTGATTTTGGCTTTATTTTGTTTTTTTATTTTATCTTTTGTCTTCTGGATAAGGATATTTCGGCTTTATTCTTGATTCTAGCAAGGCTGATCAACACTCCAACCTTACCCACCTTCTGGTGTGTGGGTATTTATGTCAACCCAACACCTCTTTAATTTCTTTTTCTCTTTTCACTTTCCCTTTTTTCTTTCCTTTATCTAATTTCAAAAGGCACGCCAAAATGCATACGAGACCGCCAATCACCGCTAGATCAAAATCCGATGGTGCTCAAGGCCTCACTTTTTCTTAAAAAGAATTTACAAATTAATTTTTCGAAAAAAGAAGAGCAAATGGACTTTATATAAAAGTAACCTGTAAAGAGGAGAATTGCTAGTGCCCAAGAAAAAAAAGAATATTACCATCACTTTCCTATACCTACCCTCCTCCCCGGAGCAAAAGAAAGACATATATAACAAATTGGATGAACTGCTTCAACTTTGAGGCATCATCGGCTATATATGTATAATGCATGCATGAAAGGTCCATCTAATTTTCATTCAACTTTTAATGGTTTATCGTGCAGCAGAAAAAGATCATATATGCTCTCTTTTGTTGGTGGTATGGAAAGATATATGCTCTTTGGCCTTTGCGGTGGTGCTCAATTCATCCTAATTCATCGTTCTAAACTTCATTTAATTATCCACCACCTACCAGGTTCTAACTGCAGAGGAGAGAGGACCCAATATTAATATGCTAATGCTATGATTATTATTAGATCACGTGGTACATCTTGTATACGTGTGATAATATGGGTGGACGACAATATTTATATTCCCTCTTTTTACGAAATATAAATATCCACTTATATTATAATACATGCATAAGATGTACCATATGACCGTACTACCGTAGTATTCTATAATCACTCATATTATTTATGCACATAATTTATTAATGAGTATAGGCGAGCTTAATTAATCATCAGAATAATAATTCTTAATTTCTTAATTTTTGTTTGAGAGGAAGCATAAACATTATTCTTAGAACATTCTCTGACCTGTGAAGAACTCAAATTTCGTAAAAGAAGGAAACATGCAAAAGCAAAAGACGTCCGCCAGCCATGTCTGTATGTCTCTAACTGGACCAGCTGATTAATTTGGAAGAAAAGCATTTCCTTTAACTAATCCTGCTAGCTTATGAAGGAATATTGATGATGTAAAAGAGTATAAACAAATAAATAAAGCTAAGGCTTTAACAGCTGAGAGAGTGAGGGGTAGAATATGAAAGACTCTTGGGAATGGGATAGAGAAAAGCAAAAGAAGATCAGTCGGCTTCATGCATCATCTTTATTACTCATCTTTTGCTTTGCTGCTGCTGCCGCTTTTTCAGCCACTTCTAAATTAACACTCCCTCTTTATACTTACCTCGCCCAAATGTTCCTTGCTTAATTTGTCTTTACCTCCCTCACCATATATATATAATGCTTTTTGATGCATGAATGGCAAGTCTTCAAACTGGATCTCGCACGTACTAGCTAGTACTCGAACGGTGGACACAGACAAAATCATAATTGATTAGAATCTGAGACTGAGAGTGATTATATATATCAGCGCAAAGCAAGCAAGACAAAGGATCATTATATAGAGAGAGTGTGTGTGTGAGAGAGATAACGATTATGGAGATGTTGTCACAGTTGTGGTCGTTGCTAGGACTGCTGACAGTCCTCCAGAATGTGCTGCCTTCGCAACTTCTGTCCCTCCTCCACTCCTTGTACCAGTCTCTCCAAGACATGCTCTGCCCTTACTCCTATTTCGACGTCCCAGAATTCAACGGCTATTGCGGCGTCCACCTCAACGATCTCTACCGCTACGTCAACCTCTACCTCAACTCCCTCGTCAACGTTAGCGTTAATGTCACCGCCAACCCCTCTTCATCCTCATTCAATGCACGCCTCACCCTCTCCCGCTCCAACTCCTCCAACCGCATCTCTTTCACCGTCGCACCCAATCACTCCGTCAGCGATTCCTTCGGCGGCCACATCCTCTCCTGGACCCACCACGTCGACACCGTCCAAGACTCCCTCGACGAGAAGCGCTCCTTTGTCCTCAAGCTCCCCAAGCGCCACCGCCACGCCCTTCTCCACCCCTATCTCCACCACCTCACTGCCCGTGCCGAGGAATTCGAGCGTGTCTCGCGCGAGAGGAGGCTCTTCACCAACAACGGCCACGCCTCCTACGACTCCGGCTGGGTCTCCGTCCCCTTCCGCCACCCCTCCACCTTCGACACCCTCGCTCTCGAGCCCCAACTCAAGAGTCAGCTAACCGGAGACCTCAAGGCGTTTGCCAACGGCAAAGACTTCTACCATAGGGTGGGACGTGCCTGGAAGCGGGGTTACTTTCTGTACGGCCCTCCGGGGTCTGGCAAGTCCAGCCTGATCGCTGCCATGGCCAACTACCTCTGCTACGACGTTTACGACCTCGAGCTCACCAAGGTTTCCGACAACTCCGAGCTAAGAGCTCTGCTCATACAGACCACCAACCGCTCCATCGTAGTCATAGAAGACATAGACTGCTCCCTCGATCTGACGGCGGACAGGCAGCAGCTCAGGCTGTCCATGAATACCAAGAGTACTAGATCAAAGGCTAGAGTAAGATCGCGGCAGCAGAAGCAGGAGGACGAGGATTGCGATGAGCAAAACGCGGGGCGCGTGACGCTGTCGGGGCTGCTCAACTTCACGGACGGGCTGTGGTCGTGTTGCGGAGAGGAGCGGATCATAATCTTCACCACCAACCACAGGGACAATGTGGATCCAGCGCTGCTCCGCTGTGGCCGCATGGACGTCCACGTCAACCTCGGCAACTGCGGACCCCACGCCTTCCGGGCAATGGCGAAGAACTATCTGGGATTGGACTCGCACCCGCTGTTCGAGGCGGTGGACCGGTGCGTGAGATCGGGTGGGGCCCTCACGCCTGCCCAGGTGGGAGAGATTCTGCTCAGGAACCGTGGGGATGCCGACGTGGCAATGAAGGATGTGGTGTCGGCGATGCAGGCGAGAATTCATTTGGATGGCGGTGGTGGGGGCGGCCAAGATCAGTTAGCGGAGTTATACTCATCATGCGATGATCAGACAGTGATGATGAGGGCAACGTCGTCTCCGGAGAGCGTACTGGTGGGTGTGGGTGGTGGGTCGCCAGAGAATTGGGTTTCGTCATCGCCGCCGGGGAGTGGGAGGAAGAAGAAGGCCGCCGAAGGGGATCAATGCCAGAGGATGAAGATGAAGTTCTTAGTGAGGTTGAGGTCTTTGACCAAGTCTGACTCCGGAAGAAGGGGGGTCTGTCTGACCTGTCCTAATTCCTAGCTCCTTGGTAAATTAATGGAGAAATTTTGGGTGTCTTTTGGTGAATTATTTTTATTGATTTTGGAATTAATAGAATTAGTTTGGTTAATTAGTGATGTTACTAATTCATAGGTAGGTAGGAGAATCTAATCTTGTGTGTTTGGGTGTATGTTGTAGTTGGGGTACTCTTTCTAACTCGCAACTTTTAATAATTTTCAATTTAATTGGTTTCCGAAGCTCAGAAATCAGCCGTTTTGTTTTACAAGTGAGTACTGCGCTGCTATTAGTTAAACTTGACCAACCATACCATTTTTGCAGTTATTTTGCTACCTGTGAAACCAGAAAAACGGAGATAATACGTGTTTGTTATCTCAATTAATCAAGTTATACCAAGTAAAAAAATTATCACACGTATCATAAGTACACTGATAAAAGATAGTAAAATAATGTTATTTTCATTGCACAAGTGTTTCTCCATCAAACACCAAATTGAAGTTAGAAATCCTATATATATATATATTGTGTCATCATCAAATTGTGGCAGTTGCCCCACCCAGACACCGCTTCATCTAAAAACTAGCGAAGCATAAATATTATTATAAATTTAATTAAACCGGTCGAATTAGAATATATTTTATTTACATTTACTTGTATTTTTTTCCTTTTTTAATAATAAATTTTATGGCATATAACATTGGATAAGAATATCATAATGTTGGCGTGAGTCAACGTTCCTATTAGGAATATAATTTCTATTTTATTGTAATTATCTAATTTGAGTAGAATTAGGAGATTTTGTACATATTTCCTATTTGTAACCACTCTGTATGTAGTATATATATTTCCTCCTTGAGAGAAGAATAAACATATCAGTTTTAAACCCTAATTATTTTGAGTTGGTATCAGAGCGGGTTCCGATCCGTCTCTACAACGTCAAAACCCTAATCCTAAAAATACCTATTTCCGCTGCACCTAGCCTATACACCTAAGCCTGTGCTGTCATATATCTCTTACTGTCGTCGTCGTCACCTAATCTTTTGCTGCTGCCGCTATCTATCACCATGTCAGATGTCATTGACTCTTCTTCTTCTACTCCTATTGTGACGGTTCATACCGAATCGTCCACTAACCTACCTATGGGATTCAAATTGAATGGATCCAACTATGAGATATGGGCTTCGATGATCGAACTCCATGCTACTACACAAGGCAAATTGGGTTACCTGACTGGCGACACTGATGCCCCTGATTCCAAAGACCCGAAATTTGGGAAGTGGAAAATTGCTGATGCTGTTGTGAAAAGTTGGATGTTGCGAACTATGGAACCCAGTTTGTTGAATATGTTTCATACTCTACCTACTGCTAAGGAAATTTGGGATGCTGTTAATCAGATGTTTTATGATGGCTCTGACATATCCCAGCTCTATGAACTGCGGTGCCAGGCTACCCGTCTCAAGCAAGAGGGTCGTCCTGTCTCTACCTATTTTGCCGAACTTAAGGCAATCTGGCTTGAATTGGACAAGAGACGTCCTTTTCAGATGAAGTGTGCTGATGATATGAAGACTTTTCAGGCTGCTGTTATGGCAGATCGTGTGTATGATTTTTTGGCTGGCCTTGACGATACCTATGATAAGGTCCGCAGTGATATTCTACGAAGTGATAAAGTTCCAAGTATTGAAAATGTATTTTTTATGGTTCGTCGAGAGGCTCAACGCCAGATTACTATGCTTGGATCTGGCACCAAGATTGGGGAACCTGCTGTTGTGTTTGCTTCCAAAAACCCTGCTTTGGTTTCTCAGCGTACAAGGTCTGGCTCTTCTGCTGTTCCGCCTCGTCGCCTGACTTCTGCTGAAAAAGACAAACTGAAGTGTGATCACTGTGGTGAAAAGAGACATACTATCGACACCTGCTGGACATTGCATGGGGTACCAGATTGGGAGAAGGAGCGGAGGCGTTTAAAAAAGGAACAACTGGACAGCAAAGCTCATGTGGCTGTTGCCCCCACTTCTATGGCTGACATCACCACTGGACACGATCACCTTACTGCTACTCCTCCGACTTTGACCGCCGTCTCAGGCACTCCAACACCTCCGCCTCCAGGTAACTTTGGCAAGGCTTTCCATGCCCATGATACCCGAGATACAGGTTGGATTATTGATTCAGGAGCTACTGACCATATGACGTATAATTCTGCTTTATTCTCTACTACTCTTCCGCCTCATCGTGATCATGTTCTGACTGCCAATAATGCTGCTGCTCCTGTCACGGGGGCTGGTTCTATACTTTTGACACCTGCTTTACCATTGGACAAAGTGTTACTGGTTCCATCTTTGTCTAGTAATTTATTATCTGTTCCGCAAGTTACTGAGCAGTTAAATTGTGTTGTACTGATGTATCCGTCTTTTGTCTTACTACAGGATATCCAGACTCGGGAGATCTTTGGTCGTGGTACTAAAAAGGGGGGGCTTTATTATGTGGATGATGTGACAACTAGTCGGGTTCTTCGTGTTGGTAGAGCCAACACTTCTCAGCGTCGCCGGATTTGGTTGCTACATTACCGATTTGGTCATGCCTCATTTGGATATTTACGGCATTTGTTTCCTGCATTATTTAGTGGTGTCAACGAGTCTGATTTCCAATGTCAGACTTGTATTTTAGCTAAGAGTCATCGGGTATCCTACCCTCCAAGTTGTAATAAACGGCTTATGCCATTTGATTTAGTTCATTCTGATGTTTGGGGACCTTCCCCGGTTTCTACAGCCTTGGGAGTTCGTTGGTTTGTGTTATTTGTGGATGATTGCACTCGTATGATGTGGTTATATGGGATGAAAAATAAAAGTGATGTGGTCAAAATTTTTCAGCGTTTCTATCAGATGATTCAGACTCAATTTATGCTCCCTATCAAGGTTTTTCGATCTGATAATGGTGGAGAATTTGTTAATTCGGCGTTATCCCATTTTTTTCACACTACAGGTGTCCTCCATGAGACTACTTGCCCTCAAACACCACAACAGAATGGGGTTGCTGAACGTAAAAATGGGCAGATCCTTGCTGCTGCCCGTGCTCTACTGCTTGGTGCGTCAGTTCCAAAGCGGTTCTGGATGGATGCTGTTACCTATGCAGTCTATCTCTTGAATCGTCTACCTTCACGAGTTTTGGATTTCCAAACTCCTATGCAGGTACTGACCCATCATGTCTCTGTCTCTTCTATGTTGACTTTGTCTCCAAAGGTGTTTGGTTGTGTCGTCTATGTTCACCTCCATCAGAATCAGAGGAGTAAGCTGGACCCATGTGCTCTCCGTTGTGTCTTTATGGGTTTTTCTCCTCATCAGAAAGGTTACCGATGCTATCATCCTGCAACCCGACGTCTATATGTCTCTATAGATGTTACCTTTGTTGAGGATGAAATGTTCTTCTCTGATACACCCGAGCATGTCCTTCAGGGGGAGACTAGTAGTGAAGGACATAGCTGGCTAGATTTACAAGGGGGAGTAGTATTGGATAGTTTGATACAAAGGGAAGAACCGACCGAACCTGCTGAATCTGCTGCACCGGCAGAACCTGCTACACTGGATGAACCTGCTATTTTAACTGATGTTACTACTGTCACTGAATCGATTGCCCCCCATGAAGCTTCTCTAATAGTACCCGATCAAGCTCCCCTGGATATTCCTGAGGTAAGTGCTTCTATTCATACTTCTGATAATTCTTATGTTTTACCGCCTAGACGGAACCGTGGGGTTCCTCCTGATCGTTACTCACCAAAAGGCAAAGCGAGATATGCTATTGCCCATTATGTGTCTGATCACAGGTTATCTCCTGAGTGCAAAGCGTTTGTGACCAGAATGGACAATATTAAAATTCCAACCCGTGTTGAGGAGGCATTTAATGATCCAAAGTGGGCTGAAGCCATGAATATTGAAATGGAGGCGTTGCAAAAAAATAATACATGGGACATTGTTGATCTACCAAAGGGAACGAAGCCTGTAGGATGCAGATGGGTGTTTACAGTTAAATATAATGCAGATGGTACTGTGGAGAGGTACAAGGCAAGATTAGTAGCTAAAGGGTTCACTCAGACATATGGAGTTGATTATCATGATACTTTTGCACCTGTGGCTAAGATGAATACTGTCAGAGTTTTGTTGTCCTTAGCAGTAAACTTGGATTGGACCCTGAGGCAATTTGACGTAAAAAATGCATTCTTACATGGTGAACTAGAAGAAGAAGTGTACATGAGTCTTCCACCAGGGTATAGGGTTACCGGTGAAACGGGGAACGTGTGCAAATTGAAAAAGGCGTTGTACGGGTTAAAGCAGTCTCCTCGGGCATGGTTTGGCAGATTTACCACAGCTATGAAGAAGTTTGGTTACCGACAGGCCAATACTGATCATACTCTATTCATTAAACATAGGGCTGGTAAGGTGACTTTGTTGATTATTTATGTTGATGATATGATTGTGACTGGTGATGATACTGTAGAAATCGAGGAACTGCAGAAACGTTTAGCATCTGAATTTGAGATGAAAGATTTGGGCAGTCTGAAATATTTTCTAGGAGTGGAAGTCACTCGATCTAAACATGGCTTATTTCTTTCACAAAGGAAGTATGTCATGGACCTGCTAGCAGATACAGGAATGCTTGACTGTAAACCAGCTGATACACCTATTGTTGAGAATCATAAACTTGGTGTTTATGTGGATCAGGTCCCAACTAACAGAGAAAGATATCAAAGGTTAGTTGGAAGATTGATTTATTTATCATTGACACGCCCTGATATTGCCTATGCTGTAAGCGTTGCTAGCCAATTTATGCATTCACCTAGTGAGGATCATATGGCTGCTGTGATGCGTATTCTGAGTTATTTAAAGTCTGCTCCTGGGAGAGGTTTATTATTTAAGAAAAATGGTCACTTGGATCTAGAAGGTTACACTGACGCAGATTATGCCGGGAATATTACAGATAGACGTTCTACATCAGGTTACTTCACCTTTGTTGGTGGTAACCTAGTTACGTGGCGTAGCAAGAAGCAAAACGTTGTGTCTCGGTCCTCCGCAGAGTCTGAGTATAGAGGGATTGCCCAAGGGGTTTGTGAAATACTATGGTTAAGGTGGTTACTTGCTGAAATTGGGTTTAGACCGAATGCTGCTACAAAACTCCACTGTGATAATCAGTCTGCATTTGAAATTGCTAACAATCCGGTGCAACATGATCGAACTAAGCATGTAGAAGTTGATCGGCATTTCATTAAGGAGAAGCTGGAGCATAAATTAATTTCTATACCTTTTGTGCCTTCTTCAGAGCAGCTTGCAGATATGTTGACCCATGCTGTGTCAAAGCGCCGATTTGAAGACTCACTTGACAAGTTGGGCATTACTGATATCTATGCACCAACTTGAGGGGGAGTGTTGGCGTGAGTCAACGTTCCTATTAGGAATATAATTTCTATTTTATTGTAATTATCTAATTTGAGTAGAATTAGGAGATTTTGTACATATTTCCTATTTGTAACCACTCTGTATGTAGTATATATATTTCCTCCTTGAGAGAAGAATAAACATATCAGTTTTAAACCCTAATTATTTTGAGTCATAATAGGATACCGACAGAATCCAATCCAATCCATGCTTTTATGTGCACTCATTGCACGTGCCAACCTGCAAGTCACCTCTTGATGTTCCCCTTCATCAGCCTCAACAACATAAATAAACAAATACCACCACCAACCAAAAATCAATCTTCAGACAGATAGGGAGAGGTGGTTCATTCAGTCAGTGAAATTAGTATTGTTGTTGAAGCTCTAGATAGTGGAATTAATTAAGTAAAAGGACGATGGGCGTGGTGATAATCGACGGAACTACAGTGAGGGACTTCGTGAAAGAGGAGGCGCAGTTCAAGAAGAGCGTAGACGAGCAGTTTGTGGCTCTGGACCTCAACAGCGACGGCGTTCTGTCGCGGGCTGAGCTACGCAAAGCGTTCGAGTCGCTGAGGCTGATTGAGGCTCACTTCGGCATCGACGTGGCCACCCCACCGGAGCAGCTGACTCAGCTCTACGACTCCATATTCGACAAGTTCGACACCGACCAGAGCGGGACGGTGGATCTCGAGGAGTTCAGGGAGGAGATGAAGAAGATTATGCTGGCCATCGCCGACGGGCTCGGCTCATCCCCTATTCAGATGGTTCTTGAGGACGACGACCAAAACTTTCTCAAGAAGGCTGCCGATCTCGAGGCTTCCAAGACCTCCCTCTGAATCTGAATCTGAATCACTCTCACTTTCCTCCTCCTCCGCTAGCTAGCTAGCTAGCTTCTAGTTTGCTTCTGCAGACCATGTGTTGTTATCTTTGTGCTCTTTTCTTTTTCTTTTTCTTTTATTGACTGCAAAAAACAGCCTTGAGTACTGTATGATGAGTTTAGCCTGTCTTTATGTTATATAAAGTATATGTATGTAATATATTATCATCCATAAAATTCAGTCTCTCCTCCATTTTCTCCTCTCCAATGTCCTCTGCTATATATCTTGATTTGATGAATGATGATACCAACCGCGTCATCCTGTATAATTTCTCGTTTATGTGGGTCATTGTAACTAATGTAGATAAATTAATTAGGCGTATTAGTTAGTTGTTGGATCAAATTGATTAATTTAATTTAATAATTAAGAGATAAGATCCTACCTCATTATAAAATGACTCATGCTTATGCTAGAGTTTGAGAAAATCCATGCTTTAGGTTTGGATTGAACTTCATGTTTGCTTGTGGCATTTAATTGGCTTTGGGGTGGGCCTGTGGCCTATTTGTGTTGCTTTTTTGGGCTTGTTGTTTTGAGCTTACTTTTTTATTTTTTATTTTTAATAAGTGATATTCTACTTTAATTTAATGTAAATTATAAAAAAAGATATCCGAATTCGGGTTCATAATGGGGAGTACATGCGCGTTTTGAGTTTTGTTTGTGTAATTGACGTGGTGTATTTTTCATCTTTTAATAAATTTTCCTTCTGACTAAAAATTACTATTAGCTTATCTAGATTCATGTTTAAACGTGGACTAACGAGATTGTTTACTTACCTCTCACGCATCATGTAATATTCAACTCGCCTAACTTGATAGAGTAATTAGAAGTTAATTACTTTAGTTATTTGTATTTGTATTGGTCTTTGTGGCTGACAACCTTTAAGTCCGAATTCCAAGCTGCTGCTCTCTTTGTCAATATCCCAAGCATATCAATCGCTCTACTTATAGCGCAGAGAAATAAGAAGAAGAAAAAAAGAGGACAGAGAGAGAGAGAGAGAAAGGATAAATGCACTTTCCTTCCCATGGGAAACCAAGGCCAACATTAAATGCATTTTTTATGATCAATTTGTCTCCATTATCATATAGATTACAATGTTATCCAACAACAAAGATTGTTGGTATTTTTTTTTCTTCATATATCTAACATGGTATAATTGGAAAACTTTATTTCTACACAATTAAAACATGAGAAATGAAATAAAGTGATATTTTCTTATTGCTTTCTTTGCTTTACCAAATATGAGAAAACACAAGGGGCTTGTAGCTCAAGTGTTTAACGACATATACCCTTGCAAATAAGCATTCTCATCCTTTAAAAAAATACATGGAAAATTATTTCCCATCAAATCATATTTGTGAATCAAACATAGCCTAGATGATTGCTAATAACCATTCTTTTTTTTTTTTAGGAATTAAATTTTTTTTAAAGGATAAATTTCCGAAATATCTGCCAGAAGTCAATATTGAATGCTTTTTTAAGTCCACAACTTGACTATATGTATTTAAAATGTAAAAATGTAGACATATATATTTATACAATAACGCTACGGGCACCAACTTGTTTACCAACTTTTGGATACCAATACATGTGGCACATGACATGGCAACCCATGTCATCCGTCATCTAATCTATTTTAATTACATAATTTATTATATAAATAAAAGAATTTCTCATTGAAAAAAGATATATTTAAATATAAAAAACTCATTTAATATTTAATAACGCTACGGGCACCAATATTAAAATAGATGAGATGGCAGATGACATGGATTGCTATGTCATGTACCACATATGTTGGTATCCAAAAGTTGGTGAACAAGTTAGTGCCGTAGCGTTATTGATATTTATATATTTGTCAAAAGTAAAAATGTAGACATTGGCCCAAGTAGAAATGAGTAGTTTAGGTAGTTTGATGGGTACATAAATGGTGAATTGGTCATCACGTCCCCCACCAAAAAGAAGTAGAAATTTGTATTTTGGTTGGAGTTCAATTAAAGAAAGATAAAAAATATTTGTATATTGTAATAGCTTAATAATTAAGAAATATGCAATGGAAGGCAAGGAAGGAAAAAGGAGTGAAAGGGGGGGATCTGACTTGCCAGAGGTGCGAGTGACAACACATCAACGTGTTTCCAGTCAGTACGTGTGGTTGAGAACTTGAGGCTCCTTCACTTCAAGGACAGAGAAACAGAGGGAGAGAGAGAGAGAGAGAGAGAGAGAGTGGGGTGGGAGGATCACTCACTCACACTATTTACCCATCATCCACCAAATCAGTCATGAGTCTCCTTGCTGCTTGCTCATCTCATCTCAGATAGAGACAGAGATTGAAAAAGCATAATGACCAGAATGCCCTCGATGGCATTAATCCCCAAATCCAAAACAAGATGCAAGTCTTCCCTCCTCCTGAGTAGTCCTACTGGTGACTTGGACTGGCCGCCTCCCCTTCCCCCTTCCTCCTTCCCCTTCCCCTCTGCACTGCCAACAATAATCTCCATCAATTAAAAAAAATAAAGAAATGGGTGATCATCAGACGTTCTGGTGCCACGAATGCGACATGAGCGTGAGCCTGGTGCCTTGTTCTGCCCAGGAGACTCTGCTCTGCCCTCACTGCTTCAGCGATCTCTTGGAGCTCATGGATTCTTCGTCTTCTTCTTCTTCTTCTTTTTCTGACCATCAGCACAACTCACAAGACAACTTCTTGCTCAGCAGCCCATTCCTCCACCGCCTCATCCACCACCTCTCCACCCACCCCATCAACCACGACGACCGCCTCCCTTCACCCACCGCCGCCGTCCCCCCTTCTTCTCTGCCTGCCTCCAAGGCCTCCGTTGACGCCATCCCGACTCTCAAGATCACCTCCTCCATGCTCGATCTCGACCCCCTTCTCCTCTGCGCCGTTTGTAAGGACCCATTCCTTCACTCCGTCGACGCCAAGCAGCTCCCTTGCAACCATCTCTACCATCCCCACTGCATTCTCCCCTGGCTCTCTTCCCACAGCTCTTGCCCCCTCTGCCGTTTCCAGCTCCCCACCGACACTCACCAACCACACCTACGACACCAAAACCAAAACACCCCCTTGCCCTTCGACGACGACGACGACGATCAGTACGATTGGTTCATGGAATATGGATCCCGTGGGGGTAGTCTCCGCCTCAGCTACATTGCTGCCAGTGGAAGGCAAATGGCCAACCCAGGAGAAATGGCTCCCGCTGCCTCCCCCAATGTCAATGCCAATGCCAATGCCGACTCATCTTTCAACGGTTCGTTTTCTTTTCATTCCCATTGTCGTAATTTCTATCAATTGCATTGCCTTGTTTGGATTGCATTTTTGTGTGCTGCTCGTATTAACAACCCCTCGCATGTCTTCTGAGTTAGGTTGAAATTCTGTGTTTCTTTGAATGCTAACCAAACAAATCCATGGTATTGAAGCCTTTGCCAAACATGAGCTTATCTTGTAGTTGTAATTAACACTTCAGAGAAGTCTTAGCCTCCGGAGTTTTGCGTTTTTTAATCCAAAATAAACAGGAATTCCTTTTATTTTCTTCTTGGTTTTCACAATAAAACTTGATTTGTGTCTTCTACAGCTATGCTCTATGCTATCTTGGTTTTCACTAGGAATGATATCCCAAATGAAGAAATTTTAGTGAGCACTTGGTAGTTGGTTGGCTACCAAAGAGGCTCATACTCATATCAGTGACAAACATTATTCATGTTTTAGGTAGTTTCAAAGAGTTTCCTCCAAAAAAATTTGTACAATTATGAAATTCTTGCATAAAATTAGCAAGAAACTCTGGCCTTTAAATAATTAACATTCACTGGTGTATGTAAAGCTATGAGTCAAACTAGACAAGAGTTGATTTTGATGCTGAATCTACCGAGTTGTAGCTTAAAGTCCAACAGTAAACAGTTACATGTGTGGGTTGAAAGATGTCCATGATCCTCTTTCTACATGAGAGTATAGGTAGCCTACTTATTTTGCTGTGGTATGGATAACATTTTTATGGGTTCTGTCCTTTAGATCATACCAGAGATTATGCTTCAGTGATATCAACTTTTTGCGAGTTCCCATTTTTGTGCATTGTCAGTGTTTAATGGGGGTGGCTTGGTGGTTGTTCTCCTTCTAGGTGTTTCCCAGATGCCCCATCTTTATCTTTGACAGCAATTTCATGCCCAATTGATCATGGTTCAAACTTGTGAGCATTAGCTTAAATGGTTCATCAATGTGGAGGCCCAGGGCCTGTCCTGTGACTATCGGCCATAATTGGCTTGTAGCATCCCCCACTCCATACACCTCTCAATTCTTGCTTAGGCTGAACGTGAGTTATAGGCTCCTATTACTTTGCTAGGAGGCTTGATCAACTAAGAAGTTGGCACTTATCCATTGGGCATTTATAAAGGTCTTGCTTCAAGGGTTTACTAAATCCATGTTATGGTATAAATTCAAACCATAAGTACTGGATAGGTAAATCTTATTTCACTTTAAAATATGCCTGTCTTTTCCATTTTTCCTCCAACGCATCTAGCTATTCTCTTTGCTTGCATCCAACAATTTCATACCCATCGTTATGATTCATGGGTTTATTTATATTGAAGTTGTACTGGGATTAGTATTTTCTAACCGGACATACAGGGATTAATATGATTATTCAAGATAACATAAATTGCCTTATGTACTGTTGAAACAAAAAAAAATGTTGATGTGATTCACGATTTGATCTGTCAACATGTACCAATTTGAAGGTTCCCGCCACTGCAGCCTTAAGTTGGGGCAATTTCTTCTCTTTGTTTTCTTTCTTTTTTGTAGTAGTTACTTAAGACTAAAACATGACAATGAAATCATCTTCCTGGACAATCTTTGGGGCCAAAGTTGCAAATGTCTGTTCTTGCTTCGGCATGGCCTATGCTTAAACTATGATGACCAGAGTGAAGTTCACAATGCCATGTCACCTGGCTAATTCTTACCTTGTAATCAATTTTTAAATGCCAAATATCCAAGAGCAAGGCTTTATAGATTTTACTAATATATCTCTTTCAATATTTGATTGCAGGAAATTTGTAGTTAGATCTGTTTTGAGGAAACTTGAGTGTCACCATAAAATTGAAGTGTAAATCTGCAGAGGATGGTTGTGCTACTTTTTCCTGCTTACCTTTTCCTTGGTCTAGGTCAACTAGTCAGCAGCACCCTGATCATATGTGATAATCGTGCATTATCCCCTCCCTTATCTCCTTTACAGAGCTGGGGTTAAAGTATGTGTATACCTTTTTCGTCTTCAATTTCAGTTAATAAATGGAACCGTCTGCCTCTTTGGTTTGTGATGCCGCAAAGTTGTTTTAACCTCGTTTGTTCCTTGAATCGGTCAACCTTTGATCTGACTACTGTTCTGTGATGTCGCTTCTTTCCATCATTATCTCTTTAACAAGGGGAGCTTGTTACCTGTGGTGATGTGTGTTCTGGATCTGAAAAGTAGCAGTTCACATTCCCTACCGGCTTATCCACCCAGGAACGCAGCTTCGTTTCATAATCCATATAACAGGTTTTGAGCCAGTTCTGCCATGATTAGGTTTTAATTGAAAGATTATCTCATCGACTGTTATGTACTGTAACTGATCATGCTCTCAGCTCTTTTATTCTTTTTTCTTTGTAAATCAGTATTTGGGGGGTGGGGAAAGGGATGGTGTTTGAACATAGTGAAGCAGCCTGTACTAGTATGTTTTAGGTCAATAAAAGGATTGTTGAAAAGTTTAACATGAATATTTGGATTGACCATTTAATTGTCAAGTGCGTGAAGGAGAGAAATGCTGCTAAGCTGTCTTACTTGTGAGTTACGACTTCTGAGAGCCGTGGAAGCAATTAGCCAATCCTCCACACTTCAATTATTCTTTTGGAAACAGGCAATAGCCGGTGGAGATCATCGTCATCTCCATTTGGGGCTGCACAAGCAATCTCCATAACCGCCATACGTCTGTTCCCATGTCATAGATGGTGGAAAACAAGTCATCAAAGACGCGTAAAGTAATAATACCCAGATTCTTTAATCACGTGCTGCTTTTGACCTCTTATTATAACTACTATCAAACAAACACATCCCAATCAAACTAACAAACACTCGCATAAAGTCGCTGCGCATACAATCCATTCAAGAGTTATTTTATTGACGCGAATTAGGTAATTTCGCTACGCATACACTCGCTCGCATAAAGTCGCTACGCATACATCACTCATCGCGTAACTTATTATGTCTATTATGTGATTTATTTTATTTGTCGTGACACGTCATCTAGATTAGGACCCAGTCTCTCTGCTCCTCCTTTGATTGCTTTACTTTTCAACTACTCCAACTTGGTCAACATGATAAAAAAAACCACGTCAGCACCAGTTCTAGATTGTGAGGGCAAGTCAAAGAGGTTGGCGCCTCCATAATCAAATTCGCAGGCTTCTCTTCTCAGGGAAATTCTATAAATACCATCTGTCGTGCATAGTTTTAAATCCAAATTCATTCTTCACTTGCCAAATTCCTCCTCCAGCCAAATCAAAACAAGCTTGTCTGAAACAGATAACAGGTTAGCAAGGACGCAAATAATTAAGGATGATGATGATTATGGAAAGCACCATGGCAGATGTGTTGGTGAAGGTAGCCATGTTCATACTGATTCAGGGTTTGGTATATCTCATCCTTTCCAACTCATCAAACATCTTCTCCAAAACTACCAAGAGAACACATAGCTTCAAACCAGCTCGTTCTGTAAGTATCCGTCGGATGCTTGCTGTTCTTGCCGACTTACCCGCCGGCGGTGAGCTCTCTCCTTCATCAAATTATTCGAGGGATAATTTGCAGTCTCCTCGTAGCCCGGAAAATGCATCGCCTCGATACTCCTAATCAGCATGCATATTCCATTTGGATTTTTGTACAAGATTGTTAATATGTTTGCTTAAATATATATGTTTGTGAGTTTGAGAGATTCATTTGTTCTTTGATTAAATATGTATTCAGTATTATTGACAATAGCATTTTGATACAATAAGCGTTTGCCAATTTAAATTCATGGTTTTCTCAGTGTTTAGTTCTTTTTTTTTTCTTTTCTTTTTTATAGTTTGAAAAAATGCCAATCACCTGCCCAAAAACAAAAACTCTTGAAATAGATTGAAATAACTTACCTTAGTACGTAATTTTTCACTCTCTTCAACTTCTTACCGCTTTTTAGGTTTGTTCTCACAATGCGGAGAGTTCTCTGTTAGGATAGGATCAATATATGAATAACTTGATTCTGATATCATGTGAAGAGAAAATCCAACTAAAAAACAATTGGAAATAAGTGAAGTGAAGAGGCTCGAGATCAATATTTTTTTAATTAACAGAAACGAATATCGTTAAACTCAAACTGCATTGCAACATCTTCTAGCAGGCGTTCACGAGCCTAAAATCACAGAAAAACTTGTATGAAACGGGATAACATTGTTTTGCTATTCTCAACCAATCATAGACTACGACGTGAAAAAGTTGTCACACATGACATGTCATGATATTGGTTGAAGATAGTGCTGTTCCCGTTTCACATTTAAATTCCAGATATTTCTTTTGTCTCCAGAAGTTCCAGATCTTTCTACAGCCTTCTTCCTCACAATGTACAATGGCTGGGATTTATCTGCAGGAAATATTCAAAGGCTTCTAGTTGTAGCCCAAGAGAACCAGTTTGATTACATATATGTGTTCCAATTTCCAAATTACAAAACAAATTTTCATGGTTGACAATGTAAACTATCTTTAATTAAAAAAATTATTGGATCTTCAATTGGAGGGAGATGTTTAGGGAGTCAAAGTACACTCCTTGAGCAGCAGTAGCTTGTTTACAAGGAATTGCTGACAAAGAGGCCCTCTGTTTTATCATCACACGTGTTATGCCAACAAGGAGTGTATGGCTGTGATTCATCTGCAGGAAATAGTTAAAGGCTTTGTTTTTGTCGGTTACAAAATAGTTAAAGCTTTAAAATGCAATAATCAGTTTACGAAGAGAATAAAGAAAAAGAAGAGAGGTAGGTAAATGATATTCTTGCAAATACCAAGGTACAAAGTCATTTGGTGAATTTTTACTGAAAAACAATAATAGAGTGAAGGAAAAATCAGAAAGTATCAACATAATGCAGAAAGTGTATTCGAACAGCAATAGAGTGACGCCACCTCTATTTGCCAGAAGTGTATTCTGATTGCCACAAGGCAGCCCTATATTTTGCTTGCTCAGCTTTGGCTTTTTACCTCAAACAAACACAATATTCTTGTATTGTTTCATACAAGTGTTTCTCTTAAAATTATCTAATCCCGGCCAAACCAAGCTAGGAACATCAATTTTTGGAGATTAATTTTAAAAGAATGTCAAACCTCACAAGGTTAATGTAGTTGGTGTTATCGACTCAAAGACCGTTAAAGAATATGGCGATCCAAAACTAGCTCGAATGAAAAATCAATTTTAAAATGGAATGTCAATTTCTGCCAAGCGTGCATTTTATTTGTTTAACATACATACAGATCAGTTTCAACGAGATTGAAAAGCATAGGCCTTGTGTGAGTGACAATTGATTGGGCAATTTAGAAGAGAAAAAAAGAGAGTAAAATATTGTGTCATTAAAGATGTATTTTTTTTCTCTTCCAAAGGTCAGACTTAAAAAAGAAAAGAAAAGAAGAATAGACGTTCTATTTGCTAACTGGATTAATCCAATTATTCTGGGTTGGTGCACGACACCTGCTCCCCCTATATATATATATATATAGCTAGGTGATTGGAATAAATAATGTAACACTTTCCTATATAAGGCGGTCCAATAATACTTTTCCTATATAGTATATAGGGAATGTATTCCAATAATTGTAACACTCTGTATTATCTATATTTATTTTTATTTCACATCAATACACACACACACATAATAATGATTCTAATTGATACATAATCATACATATCCTGATATTGTAAATACTTCATATTTTTCAAATATACCAAATTAATTAATAATATCTTTCAGGGATTACATACTCCTTTCCTTGATGAAACTTGGAATTAATATTGTAATGATAATTATTAATATATAGATTTGATTTAGAAAGCATGTTTGACCTAGAAAAAAATATTTTGATCACCTAGCAAGTTCTTTAATGAAGCAACCATATATATGATAATACCAAAAGGCACTTAAGAATAAATGAAAAATACTTAGGTGCACTGTTCACTTCAATTGTCCACCTTCTTGTGACTCACAAATTTTTGTCATTGCAAAAGTTATAATCGGAACCGTTTATTTTCTAAATTATTATTTAAAGACCATGATATATGTGTGATGAAGATTGATTAACCACAACGAAATAGATAAGAGGTACACCAACACGTGTAGCTAAGTATTGTCCAAAATAAATTATGGTAGCCCACTTGCGTACTAAACCGCAAAGTTTACTTAATTAAAAGAACCGTTTATTTTCTAAATTATCATTTAAATACCATAACATGTGTGATGAAAATTGATTAACCACAATGAACTAGACCGCAAGTGAAGTTGCGGCACCAACTCATTGGGCACCGGTGGTGGTGGTGGTGGTGGGGACAAACAAAACCGCAAGTGAAGTTGAGGCAAATGATGATCGGCTACATATCTTTCACGGGGAGGGGACCATCATGACCACGTGACACCAACTCAAGAATGGGTCGGCTTGTTGCTTGCTGCACAGCACTGCACAAAGTTGAATTGTTGCTAGTACGACGTAGTAGTAGTAGTACAACACAGTTGTAATAAGTTCAGCCAACTGCAATCTGCAACAATATGAGCGTTTGCATTCACGTCACACCATCATTGTACCCTACATGTGGTACACTGCATGCAGTTTTTTCTTTTCTTTTCTTTTTTTCCCTGTCATGAACAAAGTCTTCAAGTGAAATGGCATTGAGGATGAGGGATGGGCAATGGATAAAGAACTTTGAAATTTTGGATTTTAATCCGAGACTAGAAACCTTAAGTATAAGCTCTAAACTAATGATGATTCTACACCCCTAAACAATTAACCATGTTATAATAGATTGGATCAAAACTGAATTTTTTTTAGTAGAAATGAGGTTTTCTCAACGGATTTTATCTTTAAGAAAGACGTGACTTCCTACACAAAATCGGATATACATAATATATATATATATATATATATATGTGGAAATCAAGGATTGGCTTAGTTTGGTCATTATGTTGACATAATAAATTCAATTATAACCAAATGAAGCCCCAATGAACTTTTTTATTTTTTTTAATCAATGAGGTATAGGCGGAATTTGAATTTTGGATTTTTTTTAACATTAGAAAGAGAAGTAATCAATAGACTAAGCTAATTAAAAAGTAAATATGCTTGAGTATGCGTGTAATGTTGAAAAAAAAAAATTAAAAAAAGTGATTATATATGCTGGCAGGGCCTAATAAATTGGTCTTATGGTAGTTCATTGACTTGGGAAATATTTAGCTTATATCTAATCATTGCTTCCAAAGGACACCTTTGCTATGGTTTGCCTTCAATTAAACCTGCAATTTCTTGAACAGTACTTCCCTTCCCTCGTATCAATATATTTCTTCTATCTACAAAAACCCACATACCATCTAGCTTTGTTCCCACACAAAATAGCTTTCTAACCACATCCCCACACAAACATAAACATCAGATCTCTTATAGTTGACTCCATGGAGAAGATGATGAAGAAGCCACAGTACTCATCATGTAATCCAAATTCAGCTTCTTCTAAACTGGGCATGCACACAGATTCACATAAAATATCGAAGACGGCGTGCAAGCCAAAGATTCGCATAATCCAAGTATTTGCACCTGAAATCATAAAGACAGATGTGGCCAACTTTCGGGAACTGGTGCAGAATCTCACTGGAAAACCTGCGGCTGCACCGGAAGTAGTAAATGATAGTAGGAAGAAAACAATAAGATGTTCTACTCATTCATCACCAAGCAAGAAAATATTGGAATTGCAACATGATGGAGATCGGAGTGTAAAGGAGGAAATACAAAACTACACGTGGAGATCATCATCATCATCATCAGGTGATCATCATCCAGAGAAGATAAATAGTTTCTTGGATGGTTTCTCAGATTTGGATGGCTTTATTGAAGATTTAAGTACTGAATTTCCTCCTCTTCATTCATCAAGCTCTTCCGCTCCATCCCCTTGGATGCATTTGGAGATGCATGATCAGTAGTACCATTCATATATATTCTGGTTAAGAATATTCTCGCTCAGGATCTCTCTCTCTCTCTCTCTCTCTCTCTGAGAACATCCCTCTTTTAGTCACCTGCTTCAGGTTAGATAAGCAACGGGACTATGTACTTATATGCTCATTGTTTATTTCTTACTTTCTTTTTTGTGTTGGGCAGTTGCAATTAATTATAGTACTTAATTTGCAAACTTTCTGCATGTATATTCTTCTAGTTTATTTTTCTTTAGATCAGCTCCATTTCAAGACCAATGCGATGATCATGTGATTATATTGTTCCCATGTATATTAGCGTGTAGGCTTTTTTTTACTGTGGTGGAACTAGGATGTAGTACAAATTGATTTGCAATGCAAGGAAATACTCGTACTAGAGTGCAAGATAACACAAGATATCCCTAATATATACTACGGGAAATTCGAATTCGGATGCAAGGGCGTGGGCATATATTACTTGGTTTAAACTCTCTGTTTCATGTTTCCCACAAAGTTTTCTATATATGTCCTTGGATAGACACTGAAGACGACTATTTTCTATGTTTGAAAGCCAAAGTAAAAGTGTGAGATTTTTGTAAAAATGTCACATGAACTTATTTCTCATTTTCAATTTGTCATCTTAAAGAAAAATTTAAGAAAAATCTTACCTTAATTTTTCAAATTCCATGCTTTGTCATTTGACTTTAACACCATCCAATTTTCCATCCATTTTTACGGGTATTTTAGTCTTTCCATTTTCAAGGGTATTTTGAAAATGGAAAGAATCATTATAAAAGTAAATAAAAAAATTGTATACTTTTAAACAATTAAAATTGAAAAAAAAAAAACTCACATTCCCCCATCCCCTAAGCACCACCGGGGGCTCCAACCAACCCCGCCTACCTTGAAATTCATTCCCCCTTTCCTCCTTCTCTCTCTACCATGGAACACCTACCCTCCACACACAAATTCTCTTAGCCCAACCGAACAAAGGCGGAACCAAGAATTTATATAGGGATGGGCTAATTTTTTATTTACCTAGCTTCTTCTATATTATAATAGATTCCTCAATTGGTCTAGAGAAATTAGAAACCAAACAAGTTCATCCTTGGCTTTGTTGAATAAAATGCAATAAGTAGGTGCAATTTTATTTGTGGGAGTATATGGTTACGTAGCTTATAAAATTTACCATGGGTGGGCTAATATAAGCGAGAGTATATGGGTTCCTTATCATGCTCTGAGAAGAGGGGGAGGGGAGGTCTCTTGCGCGATGTGTTAGGGGGGGGGTGCAGTTGGGGTGGGGGAGAAAGGGAGAGAGAGGTCTCTTTTTTCTTAATTTTTTTTCTTCTTCATAATGGAAAAACTAAAATACCCTTAAAAATAGATGGAAAATTGGATGGTGTTAAAGTCAGATGACAAATCATGGGTTTTGAAAAATTAAGATGACATTTCTCTTAAATTTTTCTTTTAAGGAGACAAATTGAAATTGATGTATAAATTCAGGTGACATTTGTACAAAAATCCCTAGAAGTGTTGATGCAATAAACCCCTAATTATGTTAACGAAAAAGATGGAACATTAGAGCATGTCTAATGGGACTTATCTGGCCTAGGCTGGGTCCAGATTTGGCCTCAAAGGTCACATTATCTTTTTTTTTTTTTTTTAATAAAAAAAATAAGAGCAGTAAAAGCTGACTTCAACAACCATTGAGGAGTTGTCATGTGGAGCTATCAAATGCAATGGTCCAACAGTTAGTTGTTGGCCCTTTTTTTCCCTCATAACTCTTGGTTCAATCCTCCTCCTTAGTTGTTTTTTACATTTCCAAAAATAAATTAATGTGTTACTTTTCTTAGGCTTTGATTTTTATCATCAATAAAATAATAATAAATTAAAATAACAAGTTTTGAGTTGTACTCCCTCACCACTAGAACCACAAAAAATTTGAAAAGCTAAATTTTGTGAATAGTACAATTCTGAGGGGCTAAAACAACACCTAACACCCTTCCCCCTTCCCATGCATTAGACATGCTCTTACCCATGCATCCTTGGAAATCCCACATAACCTCTCTTCTCTCTCAAAGTCTGAAAACCCCAACAAAACAAAAACAGACACAGAAGAGGATATAGTGTGTCCGATGTTATAATCACGCTCTTTTGTTTGGATCGACATGCCCCCATCCTCTTTGAATGGCATTCTAAACAAGGATGGTCTCCCTTGCCCTCCGCAGCGTGTCCCTTGACAGATTTGGGTTGGCTGTGACGTATCTTGGCTTGTTGAAGCAGCAGCGTCTTTGTTTGCTTTCCAATCTGTATCAAATCTATGTTTAGTGTTATTGCTTTGCTTTGCTTGTAGTCCCATATCATCGGACTCTTGCCTGTCTGTCTGTAAGTTGGTGCTTAGAGGAGTGTGAGAGGTAAAATGCCAAAATCATTTTCCAGGGAAAATGGCATCAGTTGATTATTAAATCATTTTTTAGTGTATTAAGTTAATGTTTCTACAATATTGTGATGCTAATTACAACAGAGTTGTTTTTGTGATTGGAATTTATTTTTTCACTAAAAAGATTTATTATTATTATTTTCTCAGAACACAGGAGGGCCAAAGTTACAATTGGAAAATGAAAGCAAATTAGAAGAACACACGTGAGCAGCAACACCACCACATATAGCAATTGACAGTTCGACATCCGGTGTGGATCACAATCAACAACGTCATCTGCTGTCACATCAGAGCTTTTGATTTAATTTCTACCACCAAAGTCCCTTCAAGTGAGTGCCACTCCAAAATGCAGTTACATTGGATTATTTACCATCTCATCTCAGACTGCAAACCACTCTGCCACTTTTGGATTGAAATTCATCGTATAATAATCTTCTTTCTTTTGTTAATTATATGCGTCTATATACAAAGTAAAGAAAATTGAGGTGAGCATTGTTTATACCTTGGCACCAAAGACACCACCAGACTGTTGACATCTTCAACTCGTCCCTAAACAAGTTTGTTATCTTTATATGCACTATATCTTATTGTAGTTCACTTTGTCACATATTCTTAGAGTTATAGCTGCATATAAAGATAACGGACTTGTTGAAGGATGAATTGAAGATGGTAACAATAGTCGGGTGGTGACTTTGGTGCCAAGATATGAAAAATGGCCACCCCAATTTTGTATATGCATAGCCCCCACTTATAAATTAACAAGGGAAAAACAGATTAAAGTAACGTATGAAAGATATCATATAACAAACACACAGAGACTGCAAAGCTTACTCTTAACATGGACAGAGAGACAGAGGAGGCTGTGTTTGATAGTTCAATAACACCATTAAACTACAACTAACTAGTTTAGCAGTAGAGGGAGGTAGTGCTGCTGCAACCTCATTTCTGTCGTGTTTTATATACACAGTATGTACATAATATAAAGTTTATATTTCTGATGCACAGTACATTAGTACACATCTTCTAAGACGTAGTACAAATTTGATTTGAAGTGCAGTGCAATAGTACTCGTACTACAATGCAACTCTTAACTCGGTGATAAAACACTGAAGCAGCTCCAAGGAACATCATTGCAGCAAATGGGCTTGAATCTATAGGGTTGGGTTTTCTACTATTTGAGCAGCTCTATTGGGCCTGAATTGACTCCCCTTGTTTAATTTTCTTCCAACAGACAAGAACATGTGGGGAATTTTAGCAAAGAAAAAAATACAATAAAAATCACATGGATCAATATGGGCTTAAGCTTTTGACAGCCAATGAGAACAGAAAAGGTATTTAAAAGTATTTATCATAAAACAATTGGAAGTATAAAATGACATAGGGTGGCTGATGGGTTTGAATGGTGCCAACAAGAACAGCAGCAGGCATCAGATACGGGGTTGCTAGGTGGAAGGTGGAAGGTGAAGGTGGAAGTGGTGATGTTGATAGATAGCTAAGCACTCGAAATGGCATCGCCAAAATGCCATGCATGTTTTCGGTAGTTGGGTTGGAAGATTGAAAAATGGAAAGTAAGCAGAAGCCAGCCCTCCATTCTATTTTTCTACAAATGCCATTACAACTTTATCTAGTACGAAAAGTAACCAAACCCAAAAATGTCAAAGTTGGAGGGATCCCTCACCCTTTAAGGTCCTCAACATTCTTTTTTTAACAATTCAAATCGTCTTATTTTTCAAGTTTCCATTTATAAAAGCAAATTGAAAAACATTAACGCATCTAGTTGGAACTAATAAAATAAACAAATACAGTGCTTCAAGAAAAGATTATAATAACAACTATCTAAATGAGTAGTCAAATAGTTTCTGATTCAAACAAGTTTTTGCAGAAATAATCTTTGAGAGAATATTTAAAAATTAGACAATTTCGATCATTAAAATACAATGTGTGGTTAGCCCTCAACTGAAACTCACTCATGTTGTACGTATGAATAAATTTAAATATATAATATAAATAAATAAAGTAGACATGTAAAATAGGATGAAATGAAATCGGCTTTGAAAGGTAAACGACTGACTGCGCCCTTTGCGTTTTTATATTAAGTCGGTTTGATTTTGGTGGTGGTTGGAGCCAAATCACGTTTGGGACTCAAAAATTCCAATACTTGTTCACGGCCCATTTCTCTGACTTTGACTCCGTAAGTTCCTTTTCTGTCCCCCCATTTAACAGGAATTGTGAATCCCTCTTCTTCATTCTCACCCAACACCTCCTTGCCTCTGGCTTTGGCTTTTCTGCCGTTTAAATTGCTTTCTTTGTATTTTGTGTAATAATTTTCATACGTAAATTGGGTGGGTGCGGTGCGGTGCAGATACCTGATAGCGGCTGCTGTCACCGATGGTGTTCTTCAGGAGTGTCAATGCGCTTTCCAAGCTCCGTTATCGTCTTGTAAGTTGGTTTTCCTTTTTCTTTTTCCGAAACCCAGAGCGAAAGAGATTGATATCGTTTTGCTTTTATATTATTCTCAGATTCACCGGAAAATTGCTTCTTTCTTTCTTTGGAACCGACTCTGATTATTTCGATTTATTGTTTTCTGCAGGGCCAACAGTCGAATCTCAGAGATTCCGTCAGATGGCTTCAAACGCAGACCTCCACAGATCTTGTGAGTTCGTCTTCTTCTTCTTCTCTCTCTCTCCCTCTCCTCATAGTTCATAGGTCGTACCATTATTTCTGATTAAATTTGTTATGCACTTGGGGAAATGACAAAAGTCGTTTTGGCATACAAATGAAGAAATATTTTATTGATCAATGCAATTTTATTACCACGTGCAAGTGGGGGCCAGTAAATTCTCATATTACGAGGTTCATTTTTATGTAAATTTCAGTTTGCTCTACAGTAATGCTTCCTCATGATCATCATTGTTGCCATGCAGGACCTTCGTTCTCAGTTGAAGGAATTGATTCCAGAACAACAGGTTTCTTCTATTAGTCATGATAGCATTCACTTACACCATCAACTTAATTTTTTCATATTTTGTTACTCATGCACGAAGATCGATAAGTTGTATTCTTGATATTGATTGTTGCTTTGGTGTTCTATTAGTGCAACATAATTCAACCATGTCTATATAAGTTGAGCTACTTCCTTTTGGTGCATTCTTTGTTTGTTGAGATGACTGGGTGAATCAGTTCGTTTTGTGTATAAAGAAGTCTTATATTTAAACACTGAATATGTTAATAAGTTTGTTTTGTGTATTATCACACCTATATTTTTTGGTTACAGGAACGTCTGAAGAAAATCAAGGCAGAATATGGAAAAGTTCAACTGGGCAATATCACTGTTGATATGGTAAAGTATCTTTCTCTTTTTCTTTATAAGTTATTCTTGTAAGATGTGCCTCGTTGTTATCAATGGAAGAAGTTAATGTTTGTAGTACTGGAAAAATAGCGAACCTTCATCTGATATTTGTTCTTCTTCTTTTTAGAAAGAGTGAAACTGTAACTTTGAACTAAATATGTGATCATAGTGCGTAATTCATTTTGGATTCACTTTTTACTGCATAGGTTCTTGGTGGAATGAGAGGAATGACAGGGTTGCTGTGGGAAACTTCCTTACTTGACCCAGATGAGGTATACATTTTAATTTTGCAGTCTTGAAACTTTGTGAATTATTTTGAACTAGTTTCTTTCATAATTCTAACAATTAGTCGACAAACATACGGTCATATAATATGATATCTTGGCTGTTTTTTTTTTGCAGGGGATTCGCTTCAGGGGTTTGTCAATTCCAGAATGCCAGAAAGTATTACCAGGTGCAAAGCCTGGTGGGGAACCTTTGCCTGAGGGTCTTCTGTGGCTACTTTTAACAGGAAAGGTATGGCTCTTTAGTCATATTTCATTACAAGATCTTTTGACAATGCACTCTTAAAAGGAAACAAAGTGTCGATTTAATATAGTGAGTAGCCATACAAGATAACTGTTACTTCATATGGACCTTCTGGAAGATGTAGAATCATCTGACAGTCATTTTTAATGTCACAGCTCAAATTTGGACAAAATATAGGTTGCCCATAACATGTACCAACATATTACTTGTATTTATTTATTTGCTTTGTATGCAGTGTTTTTGGTTTGTCCTAATATTAAACACACCTTTCGCCTTGCCTATGTGCAATAGGTACCAAGCAAAGAGCAAGTTGATGCATTATCGGAGGAATTGAGGAGCCGTGCCATAGTTCCAGGTGCTGTAGCTTATATTTATCAATTTCACTGCCCATATTTGATTAACTGAATAATCATCAGGATTATATTATATATTTTGTTAAGAAAGAATAAATAGTTATGATGGCTTAAACCGGGTACTTAAAAAGTTGTCATATGTGAGAATGCTACCAACTGCAGATGTTTGTTTCACTTAAACATTTGAATCTAGAAAGTTTTTAAGTGCATAAGGTTTGATTGAAGTGCTTCTGTTAGCAGTCACTCAAGTTTTACACTCTTATGGTCATTAATGCAAGATTGCTCATCAAATAGCTGTCATTCATGGTTGCAGATTATGTGTATAAGGCCATTGATGCTCTGCCTATTACAGCACATCCAATGACTCAGTTTACCACCGGTGTTATGGCCCTCCAGGTTGGTAAATGGGCTGCTTATCATTGCTTTTCATACTCATATATTAGTTATTCTACATTTTCTTTTTGGCATAATGATGCAGAATGCATATTATTAGTTTTCCTAGTTCTACTTGGATTAGTTTTCCTCTTGTCAGTTTTCCTGTTATTAGTTTTCCTAATTCTTATAGATTCCTTCTTGTTAAAGGATCTCTTATTAGTTAATTTGTTTTCCTATTTCTTAAAGTTTACTTTTCCTTTTCCTAGACTAAAAAGGATTTTGCCTCTATAAATAGAGTTGTTTGTAATCTTTTAAGGCAGACTTGATTAATGAGAAACTTCCTTACTTTAAACTCTCGGATTCCTTCCCTTTCCCTTCGTCTTTTCGATCTCTAATTCTTCTCCTCGATCCCTTATTTCTTCTCTGTTCTACTGCTCAAGTGTTTACCCTAAACCTACCTACTGTTCTACATCAATTGGTAATCAGAGCCTACCCTCCCTTTTGTTTGCGTTTGCTCTCTACCATGGCACCCCAAACCGTGGCCAGTCTTGCAGAACAATTTCATGCGTTCCAAGCCAAAGTTTCTGACGATATCGCTGGCATGGAAACCCAACTCTCCAAACTCAGTGTTGACCTCAAAGATGAGGCTACCACACATCGTGCGAAGACAGACCTGGCCATCACCAAACTCCAAGACTCCGTTCCGTCCGCATACTTTGGAAGATGCATATTGTCATGCATTGGAAGCTGAAACTATTTTGCGTCCCCAACGTCGATTTACAGGGCATTCTGGGCACTCTTCCACTCCTACTCCAAACCGTAGTACTCCTAACTCTAAATATGGCATTGCCGGTACACCTGCTCCTACGGTACCTTCAATGGAAAAGGGACCAGCCCCATCCACAACTGCTCATATTGAATGCTATCGTTGCCACGCTAAGGGTCACATCGCCTCCCGTTGTCCCCACAGAACTTTAGCCCTTGGTTCCCTCAATGAAGACTCTTGTGTGGACGAGTATGTGGAGCCCCTTGAACCTGTTTATGATCCATAACTTGATAATTGCTGTGAGGAGGAGGCGTTTCACCAACTGAGTGTTATGCGTTGTATTTATTCAGCACCTGCATCTCCACCTCCTGATTCATGGAAGCGCACAAGTATCTTCCAAACCTATGTCCCTTGCGGTCCCAATAGATGCCAACTAGTTATTGATGGGGGAAGTACGCTGAATGTTATCTCTAAAACTGTTGTTGATCGCCTTCACCTTCAGGCCGAGCCACACCCCCACCCTTTTCATGTTGGGTGGGTCGATAAAACTAGGTTACTTGTTACCGAACGATGCCTTGTTCCTCTTCAATTGGGTTCCTGTCACGAGCAACTTTATTGTGATATCCTACCTATGAGTGTTGCACATGTGCTCCTAGGCCGGCCGTGGCTTTATGACCGCTGTGTGAAAAGTTGCGGCAGAGAGAACACCTACACTTTTCACCATGATGGAAAGAACATAACGCTAAAGCCTTCCAATCCGGCCATCACAGCAACTAAGGATGTTCAACCAACACCGTCACTTCAAGAGAAGGCTTCGGAGCATCAATTGAGTATTTTATCACATGTAGATTTTGCACACGAACTGCAAGACACTGGTGTGGTCTTTGCTCTCTTGCTTAAACCGACATCTGACTACACCCCCACTCCACTTGCCGAACCCATACAACAGCTCCTCACTGAATTCTCTGATGTCATACCTGATGACTTACCAGATGATCTACCTCCCGCGAGAGAGATTCAGCATGCCATTGACCTTGTTCCTGGTTCGCAAATTCCTAATCTTCCCCATTACTGTATGAATCCACCGGAGCGAGCAGAATTGAATCGACAAATTCAGGGGTTGCTGGCTAAAGGCTTTATTCGTCATAGCTTAAGTCCTTGTGCCGTTCCAGTTCTCCTTACCCCAAAAAAGGATGGTTCCTGGCGAATGTGTGTGGATAGTCGCGCTGTAAATAAAATTACAGTTAAGTATTGTTTCCCCATACCACGACTTGAGGATATGTTGGATGATTTGGCTGGGTCCCAACGGTTTTCTAAGATAGATCTTCGCAGTGGCTACCATCAAATCCGTATTCGTGAAGGAGATGAGTGGAAAACCGCCTTTAAAACCCCTGATGGCTTATATGAGTGGCTTGTGATGCCCTTTGGCATGTCCAATGCACCTAGCACGTTCATGAGGGTGATGACTCATGTATTACGACCTTATATTGGTAAATTTTTGGTAGTTTATTTTGATGACATAC
Source organism: Prunus salicina (assembly GCA_020226455.1). Taxonomy (NCBI): domain Eukaryota; kingdom Viridiplantae; phylum Streptophyta; class Magnoliopsida; order Rosales; family Rosaceae; genus Prunus; species Prunus salicina. The sequence continues at coordinate 32,259,268 of CM035343.1, forward strand.
TGATATACAGCCGCTCTCGGGAGGAACATCTTCAACATCTTAGGACAATATTCTTTACTTTACGAAAGGAAAAACTGTACGCCAACTTAAAAAAATGCTTGTTTCTTCAACAAGACGTCCTATTCTTGGGGTTCAATATTTATGCAGCTGGAGTTAGCACAGATCCGGCCAAAGTAGAGGCTATTACTGGTTGGCCAACACCCACGACTTTGACAGAGGCACGCAGCTTTCATGGTCTCGCCTCTTTCTATCGACGATTTATTGCAGGGTTCAGTACTATTATGGCACCAATAACTGATTGTATGAAACAAGGAGCTCTTCTTTGGACCCCTGCGGCTGCCAAGGCCTTTACAATTTTGAAGCAGAAGATGACGCAAGCGCCTGTTCTTTGACATCCTGATTTGACTAAAGTCTTTGAAGTCGCATGTGACGCTTCCGGAGTTGGGATTGGTGGTGTGCTTAGCCAAGGACATCCCATAGCATACTTCAGTGAGAAACTCAATGAAGCAAAGCAACGTTATTCTACTTATGATAAGGAGTTTTATGTTGTGGTACAAGCACTTCGGTATTGGCAATATTACCTACTTCCAAACGAATTTGTGTTGAATTCAGATCATCAAGCTTTGAAATATCTCCACTCTCAACGCACCATTAGCAGTCGACATGTTAAGTGGTCCGAATATCTCCAGATCTTTACATTTGTCTTACGACACCGTCCGGGCATTGACAATAAGGCAGCCGATGCCCTTAGTCGCGTGGCTACTATTTTGCACACAATGATAGTTCAGGTAACTGGGTTTGATCGTATTAAGGCTGAGTATTCATCTTGTCCAGATTTTGGAATTATTTTTCATGAAGTTTACAATGGTAACCGTCGCGAGTATGTCGACTTTATTACAAGGGATGGGTTCTTATTTCGAGGGACACAATTATGTATTCCCCGTACTTCTCTCCGTGAATTCCTTGTTTGGGAACTACATGGTGGCGGCCTCGCAGGACATTTTGGCAAAGATAAGACTATTGCCTTGATGGAAGATCGTTTTTATTGGCCGTCGTTAAAACGTGATGTTGCTCATCTCATCTCCCAATGCCGCACATGCCAGCTAGCTAAAGCTCGTAAACGTAACACAGGTTTATACACCCCTTTACCAATCCCTCATGCCCCCTGGAAGGATCTTAGTATGGATTTCGTGCTTGGTTTACCTAAGACTAGTCGCGGCTATGACTCTATCTTTGTCGTAGTTGATCGTTTTTCTAAAATGGCACATTTTCTGCCTTGTGCCAAACATACTGATGCTTCTTGTGTGGCCAAGTTATTTTTCAAGGAAGTAGTCCGTTTGCATGGCCTCCCTGTCTCTATTGTTTCTGATCGTGATGTCAAATTTGTTAGTTATTTTTGGAAGACTTTGTGGAAGCTTTTCGGTACTACTTTGAAGTTCTCTTCTGCTTTCCATCCCCAAACAGATGGTCAAACTGAGGTGGTTAATCGCAGCCTTGGTGATTTACTCCGCTGTTTAGTTGGGGATAAACCTGGTAATTGGGATCTCTTGTTGCCTGTGGCTGAGTTTGCTTATAACAATTCAGTTAATCGGAGTACCGGTAAGAGTCCTTTTGAGATTGTTCATGGGTTTCCTCCCCGATCACCTGTTGATTTAGTTGCTCTTCCTGTGGCTGCGCGCGCCTCAGATTCTGCTACTTCGTTTGCTGAACATATTAGGCAATTGCATGATGACGTCCGTTGGCAGATATCCATGCACACCGACGCTTATAAACTGGCAGCCAATGTTCATCGTCGTCAGCAGGAGTTTCAGGAAGGGGATTTTGTTATGGTGCGGATTTGTCCTGAGCGTTTCCCTAAGCAATCATTTAAGAAGCTTCATGCTCGTTCGATGGGTCCTTATCGTATCATTAAGAAGCTTGGGTCCAATGCTTACTTGATTGAGTTGCCCGCAGACATGCATATAAGTCCCATTTTTAATGTTTCTGATTTGTCTCCTTATCGGGGGCACCTTTTCTCCACCTATTTCTATGGATGTTGCTCAGGGTTCCGCTCCTCCTATGGTGCCGCGTATTCCTTCTACTAGTTCTGTCCCTACAGATCAGATTGCGGACGTTTTGGATCATGAAGTAGTGGCCTCGTCTACTGGAGGTTCTATTCGTTATCTGGTTCGTTGGGTTGGCAGGCCTGCTACTGAGGATACTTGGATTACAGAAGCTGAATTTCGCCAGTTGGATTCCACTCTTCTGCAAAGTTATCAGGATGCTCTACATGATCTTGATTTGGCTGCATCCCGTCCTCCCATCATCCATACTTACAAACATCGTCGTCATCCGTGATATTGGTTTACTCGCCGGTGTCGAGTTCTTTTCGGTGGGGGAGAATGATGCAGAATGCATATTATTAGTTTTCCTAGTTCTACTTGGATTAGTTTTCCTCTTGTCAGTTTTCCTGTTATTAGTTTTCCTAATTCTTATAGATTCCTTCTTGTTAAAGGATCTCTTATTAGTTAATTTGTTTTCCTATTTCTTAAAGTTTACTTTTCCTTTTACTAGACTAAAAAGGATTTTGCCTCTATAAATAGAGTTGTTTGTAATCTTTTAAGGCAGACTTGATTAATGAGAAACTTCCTTACTTTAAACTCTCGGATTCCTTCCCTTTCCCTTCGTCTTTTCGATCTCTAATTCTTCTCCTCGATCCCTTATTTCTTCTCTGTTCTACTGCTCAAGTGTTTACCCTAAACCTACCTACTGTTCTACATCACATAATCATTGTCTGGTCGAAATCATTTGGTGTGTTGTGTTTATGCATTTAGATTTGCACTTTTTGGTTGGCTACCCAAATTGTCTTTACCAGAACTCTCTGGCTTAACTGTACATATGCAATGGAAGACAGTGGGACATAATCTTTTAACCTTATCCATAGCTAAGGATGCATTTACACGAGAATAACTTGAATGATATTTTATATCCATAATACATCATTGGTTATCATGTACGCAGATGTTTCTTATTATTACCCTCTTTAGCCTGGCTTATTTTATATTACAAATTTTGATTATCAGCATCCCTAATATGTTTAATGTGAGTTTATTTAAGTTGTAAGTTTTTCCCAATTTCTTTTTTAGATGAAGACTTAATTGACCTGAGTTTACTTTGTAAGTTTTTCTAGCACAATAAGTTACCAGAAAGGCAAAGGTTGATACATGCTACTTCTTATGTGGTACACAGATGTGTATCGTCATTCAGTTTCATTCTTGTTGATCCAGAGCTAAGGAGGCTAAATTTTTCAATTGAATATTCTTTGTTGGAGCATTAGCCAGATTCAGTGTTTCTTTTGGATTTATAATAAAACTTTTATTAATTATATTTCTCTCTAGGAAAATGAAATCTAGTCCACAAAAATAAAATACCTGAATAGTGCATTAAGAGGGTGGCTGGACTCATTTACCATCTTTTCTGAGTATATCCAGTAGATGCAATTCAAACAGTTTCTAATCATTTAATTCTGTTTTCAGGTTCGGAGTGAATTCCAGAAGGCATACGATAAGGGGATACATAAGTCAAAGTAAATATGTTTGTACTTTTGTGATCTTGATACTCAGTCTTCCATTAGTTTTTAGGTTTCTTAAAGCTTCTTAACCTGAGTTATTTTTAGGTACTGGGAGCCAACTTTTGAGGATTCACTTAGCTTGATTGCACAACTGCCAGTAGTAGCTTCTTATGTTTACCGGAGGTTGGTAAAGCATATTACACCTGACTTATAGTTAAATGTTTGACCTTGTGTTCTTTCCACGAAAAATCATTTTAACCGACTGATTTATACATGTTTAAGAACAACACTTAATTTTAATGTGTAAAACTTTTTCTAAAAGTGTTAAAAATTTGTGTCTTATGTACGACATTGGCCGCTAACTGATGAGTGATGGCATGCTTTTCTCCATGTGATCTGCAGCCGCTTGCCTTTTGACACCAATGGATATCATATCTGTCTTTTCTAGTCCCTATGTATTATTTATATTTGATTTGTCTTAAATAGCATTGGGATTAATTCTTGCTTTTTTTTTCTTCCTGAAGAATTTTTAAGGATGGAAAAGTAATACCTGTTGATGACTCCCTGGATTATGGTGCAAATTTTTCACACTTGTTGGGCTTTGACAATCCCAAGATGCACGAGCTTATGAGGCTTTATGTCACCATTCATAGGTTTGTATAAATTTCTCTTCCTAGGACCATACATGATATGTTACTACAAATTGAAGCTATATGAGTTTTAAGTAATTATTCATTACAGTGATCATGAAGGTGGGAATGTCAGTGCTCACACCGGCCACCTTGTAAGCTACCCTATTTTTGTTCTGAGATTTAAATATCATATAATTAATTTAAACTTCGATTATGAGAACTCTGTTAACCATAATTTAATCTTGAAAGATGTGATTATTTGATCCATAACTTGATATTTCTTACCTTTAAATGTTGATGTCTATGTTCACTAATTGATTACCTTCTGAATACAGGTTGCTAGTGCACTTTCAGATCCTTATCTTTCGTTTGCAGCTGCATTAAATGGGTTGGCTGGCCCACTCCATGGTTTGGCTAATCAGGTATTACATTTGTTGTTGCCCTGTTGTTTCCATCTGTCTATTCTTTTGAAAGCATTAGTGATTATTTGTTTATGTAAAAAATTTGATTGATGTAAAGAAATGATGCGTGCTTCTAAAGGTTAAAATGACATCATTCAATGCTTATCATAATTTAAAAAAAAAAAAAAAAAAATCATTCAATACTGAGGAAGATTTCATTTACAGTATGATATCCAAAATATTTTTTGTGCTTCTAGTCACTGTTGGTATTGATGTAAACTGTAAGCTTTACCAAACCTCCCTATTGTTATGTGAGGCGCACTTGTTTGGATTTTGCATTGCACTCAGCTTGGTGCAGCAGTGATAATTGTAAAAGAACTGCTCATGTATGCAAGGTTGAAAATATCAGCGATACAGATATTATCGGGCCTTCAATTTAAGGATATTTCAGGGGATATATCGATGTCGTTTTAGGTATCGGGGAAAATCGACAAAAAAGACAGATATTGGCTTAAAAACACGGATTTTGAAGTGAAACTTTCATAGATATTAAGCACATTATCAATGAATGAATTGAACAAATAAAATTCAAAATATACTAAGTATAAGATATGCATATGATGAATCTACGTGTATATAATGTGCGATGAGAATTCTGAAAAGAAATACAATTAGACTTAACACAACAAAGACAACATTATTCAAACATAACCCAACCCAACCGATTAATACATAACCCAACATTATATTACAAGAGTTAGACTTAATGATAAAGGAAATTAGAGATAGAAGATTAGGTGAAAAATAAAATCAAACACACAAGAAACCGAGCAACTAGAGAGAGGAGAGGAATAACCAAAGATAGCCGAAATGACTGAGGAGAGAAGAAAGGAGAATCTACTAAGTATTAGAGCTTGGTTTTTGACATTGATTCAGTGGCTGGGAACTATGATTACTTTCAAAACTGAAGACAAATTTCTGGGTTATTTGTCTGGTATCGGGAAATATCGGTAAATATCAAGGATATTGGGGGTTATCGGGGATGTATCGCCGATAAGGGGGAAGAAATAAGCTTGCCCCCCTGTATCTGTATCGACACCTAAAAAAAAGGGATATATCAGCCGATATATCGGGATATCGGCTGATATTTTCATCCTTGCATGTATGTTTACGCATCATGCCTAAATAGATTGGAAGGCAGCAGCTGGAGAGTTACATTTTTGTTTAAGCTTTGGCCAGGGCTGTTGAATCTTTGACTGTAGAGCTGTTTTTGTAGTTCTAATGTGAACTTCTTGTCCACAACTTTTGTACTTTTATCTCTTAAAAAAATGCGTGGAATATTCACTTGCACTAGTATTGGATTTGGATGTGACTTGAAGTTGTGGAGATGCATATTCTTTAAATGTCCAGAAGAATGGCATTTTGTCTGTTTTCTGTTTTCTGTTTTACCATGCAGCTAATTGGCAAAATGTCAGAATAGATGCATTTTCAGTTTAAGGATGGACTTTGTATGATATATTGATTGAAGAGCAGCCAATGTGAATTATCGCTGGAGTTTTGTTAATGAATCTTGTGCTGATGGACTTTTTTTGGTTAATCAATCATCTTGTAGTTCTCTTGCTATCATTATCATAAATCTACAATTTACATGACCTACTTTAAAATAAAAAAGATTCATCCCTCTTCTGCTCGTTTTGGTTCAAATTTCTATTTGACATTAGGTGGACTGTTAATTTAGGAACTTTGGAGTTCAAAGTTGTGTTTTCCCTAACTTTGTTGGCTTAATGATGTCTTCATATCTTTCTCCTTTCTAAGGCCACACTATTTTGATTGCAGGAAGTTTTGCTCTGGATAAAATCTGTGGTAGATGAAGTTGGAGAGAACGTAACTACAGAGCAGTTGAAAGATTATGTCTGGAAAACATTAAACAGTGGGAAGGTAATGCCATCAGTTTTACCTAAATAATCAATTTAAATTTGTCCTGTGCCTAGTTTATTCTTGATAACTGTTAATTCTCTTGTTATTGAATTTAACATGCACGGTTGACTCTTTGCTCATGAATTTGATTGTTCGTTTCTGTCTGGATTTATTATCAAGTGGGCAATAGGCATCTTTGCTCGTTGCCATGTTCTAGTAGAAAATAGCTAAATTGCACAATCCCGTCAGAACTTGTCTACTGAACTCCGTCCTGTCATTGAATAGATAAATAAAATAGGTGTTCACAACTAATAGGTAGTCTGAGTATTTTGCCCTATGATCCTTGTAGAAGTCCTACACTTGCCAAGGAAGTTACCTCATGGGACTTGATTTATTCATTTAGCTTGTGTATTATTCCCTAAGAAAAAATGGGCTTTCATTTTATTGAATCTTGGCTATTTCAAATTATTTTCAAAACTACATTCTATGCTCTAGTCTGATGAGCTGCTAATTCTCTTGTCTTTAATTATCCCCTCTTTTGCTCATATTGCAGGTTGTTCCTGGTTTTGGACACGGAGTCTTGCGTAAAACAGATCCACGATACTCATGTCAAAGGGTGTTTGCATTAAAGCACTTGCCTGATGATCCGCTGTTTCAGCTGGTATGAATAACCCTGATCACACGAGGGTGTGCCTTTTTCATGCACATTTGAATCATAATTGTAAGTGCATCCTTTATGAGCTGACTTAGTCATTACCTTAACAGGTCTCCAAGCTTTATGAAGTCGTGCCTCCCATTCTTCTCGAACTAGGCAAGGTAATTTAATAATTTTATTTTATGAATGTAAAATATTTCACTAGAGTTGTCATTGCTGTGAATTACCTAATCTTTATCTTTCCCCCCCTGAAATATGCTTCTATCTTTTATATTGCATTGAAAAATTAATAGTTTCATTTACAACGCGTGTAAAATCTTTTTACGGTGGCTGGAATTAGGATCTTTGACACTAAAGCTGAGTGAGAAATTGATGATTTTCACTCAATTATTATATCTGTCTTTTCTTATCAACCAAAGGAGCAATCTGATGCAGGATTTACCTGAAAATCTGCCATGCTTGTAGGTTAAAAACCCCTGGCCCAATGTAGATGCTCACAGTGGAGTTCTGTTGAACCATTTTGGTTTGACCGAGGCAAGGTATGATATTTCATGATATTTATTATTTTGTTCCTTGATATTCTGAAGCTGTTTACTGTTTTGAGATAATAATGTTCTTCAAATTCAATTGTGGGCAGATTTTTTACTGTTCTTTTTGGTGTATCAAGGAGTATAGGGATTGGTTCTCAGGTTCTCTCTCTCTCTCTCTACCCGTCCACCAACCTTTCTCTAATTTAATGCTAATTGTTAACTTTTCATTGTTTCTTTGTTTGGTTCAGCTGATATGGGACCGGGCTCTTGGTTTGCCTCTTGAAAGGCCAAAAAGTGTTACGATGGAATCACTGGAAAATTACTGCAAGAAAGCAGCTTCGTCCTGAGAATTGGAGGGCTGTATCATTCTCTCAGTAATAATTGCTCTGATGAATTCATGGCTTTGTGAAGGATATACTGCGAGGTGTAAAATTTCACGTTCTGCTGTTTTTAGTTGTTACAGGAAAACCTCAACACTATAGCATTTTTAAGTACTTAGAAGAAATTTTGAAGTTACTTAGGCTCAGGGTGTTTTACTGCTCTGATTGATTTTAATAAACACAGCGAAGAAGATGTTTGGAATAAAAAGTATAGTCGAAGATGGCCCTCGCATTTTAGGCTTTTCTTTCTGATTTGGAGATGTTTACTGTAAAGCCGATGTAGTCACATTTGTAATTGCATTGGGCAAATCATTTTTAACACTCATTTTTTTGGCCTTGTGCACTGATGTATGTGAGTGTAGAAAAAGTTAAAAAAATATTCATTTTGCACGATGTATTTTCTTCTGCTATGCTTGGTTTTTCTTTTTCTTGTCATATTTTTTTTTAGGATACTTCAGAAGTTAACTGGTAAACAGTAAAATGGGCGGTTTTACCTCTCCTCTTGTATGCTCCACAATGAACCATATAATATAAATGTGGAAGCCAGCGACTCTTGACTTAATTTTCTAAATTTGATCTTTAGAAAAAATTTAGAAGAAAAAGGAGCTCCATTCCGTATGAATTGTGAATTTATGAAAACTATCCTCTCCGCACGCGATTTGTGATTCTATATCTACGAGAGATTTTTTTTTAATTTAAATTTATTTTAGAATTGAAAAAGATAATGTGTAGTTGTGTTTCATAAAAATAAGATCTATTATTTGGTATTTCTTTTAATTTTAATTTTTTTTTAATATCAAAAAGTGTGAATTTACCATATTATTCTCATTTAATTAATAATTTCAATTCTCATTAACTAATGGCATTTTCTTGTATTTTTAATGTTTTACTATTCTCTGCCTTGCTTTTTATATACTATTCTCTCTGCACGCGCTTTTACGCCTGCGAGAGGTTTTTAAAAAAAATTTAAATTTTTTTAGAATTAAAAAAAGATAATAGGTAGTTGTGTTCCATTAAAATAGAATCCATTATCTGATTTTTTTTTTTTTAATTTTAGTTTTTTAAATATGAAAATATGTGAATTTATCATATTATCCTCATTTAATTAATAATTTCAATTCTTAATGTTTGAATTAACTAAGGGCATTCTAAGTATTTTGAATGTTTCACCATTCTTTGCATTTTGCTTTATATGTATAGATATAGATATAGATAATTAAATAATTTCTGCTAAACAAATCCATATGAAACCGCACGTGTGTATGAGAAAATTGGAATATATAAAGAATCCAAAACAAATGTTTCTATTTTCATATGAAAAAAGTCTTAAAATGTTAGAGCCGCTTACATTACATTTGTTTGCGTCTCGCTCACAAATTGGTTGAAATTGGATGAAAATGGCATCCGTCTTGGCTGCAGCACAAGCACGACTTTCATCCCAGCTGCTTCGTCCAATACCTCAGAATCAGATTCCCATCACTCACTCCCTCAAACGCAGCGCCGTTAAAGCAGCGCCTGTCGATTTCAGGTACTTTGAGTTTCTTCTTACCTCCTCAGTCTTCATACCCATTTCATTTCTATTGTAACGATTCGATGTTCGTTTCTTATTCCGAATGGGTTTCTGAGCTCATTGTGGTGTATTTGTTTACGGATACTTCCTTAAGCGCGTTACCGTTGGAGTAATTGCATTATTTGGTGCTTCTTCCTTTGCGAAACTTTGAGCAATTTAATTAGTTGAGTGTTTCCTCTCTGAAAATGGTCGTCTAGCATTAGGCTGCTGTGAGTGAACCTTGTGGAAGAGAAATTTGCTGTTATGGAGTTGGGTGAGATATGGGTTGCCGCTTTTGTTCCTTCAGAAGAAAATGCAGTTCCTTTGCCTCTAAAACCCCAACTTTAAACGCAGAATTAATATGACTCAGAAAAGTTCCTCGTATAAATCAAAATTTTGGCTATTTATCAAGTGGTGAGGTAGATTGAGCTAGGTTGGGGTAATGGGTTAGGATTAAGATAGGTCAAGGGTTCTTTTCCCTCCTCTCTAACCAAAAAAATCCAAATTTATTATCCAAATTTTGTTGTCACAAATATAGATAAAATAATAAAAAGAAAAAGGTACATGGTGGAAAATATATTTTTCTGTGGCTGCAATTGCCATCTCTCGTTCTTCGTTGTGTATACTAATTGTAAACGTTCATGTTTTAGTTAACTAAGCTAGCACCTTACACACATTAAGCTTTGAATTCTCATATATCCCTAAGCCCATGTCTAGACTCTACTAGACTGTATTTCTATAAGCATGGATGAGTCATTTTCGTAGTTATGTATTTGGAGGGTCACATCCAATGTGGATGGACTGTTTTGATCTTATTAATTAACAATTGCTAAATTAATATATCAATATGGATAAGGCCCTTCAAGGTTGAAGGAAAATGTTTCCCAACTTTTCGGGTCATTATTGCAAGTTCTAAGCCTATACTCCGTTGACAACTAACATTATTTGTCATGGTTCCTATCTGAACAATAGATATGAGAATCTTTGTGGGTATTTCATTCTGTCTACTTCCGTTTCTTGTTTTCTTGTTTAGTTGGCCGAACAAGTAGAAAATAAGATGGTTGTTCATCGTATATTGTTATGCTTGCTTTACTGCAAGTTAAGTTAATGTCAAGATGATGTGAAATATCCTAAATTTAGTTTCTTTCTTTTAATCAGCTTGGAGAGGAATGTTTTGAGATTGAAAATAAGGAAAAGCTGGCACGCTGTGTCTGCATCAAACTCTAACCCTTCAAATGGAGATTCCGTTGCAGATAAATCAGGTGGGGTTAAAACCAATGATGCTACACAAGGCCCTCCTTTGCTTACCATTGTGGCTGGATTTGTCGTCTTTTTTCTCTTATTTTGGATTTTGGGGTCAATTCTAATGTGGTTGATTGGTCTAGTTGTTAGATTTCCTCCACCTAAATAAGAAAATATTTTCATCAATTTTGCTGTTCGTGTTAAAAAAGCATGTACTCATCTCTATATTTATGAACAATGAACATGAGTATTGGATCACAAATTTTTGTTTCCTTGCCCTTTTTTCCCCTCCTTTTGTAGAGACGAGTGAATGGGGATGTAATGTAAAACCTGATATATTCATTATAAATTATTTTTCATTACAGGTCGATATTCTAGTTGATTAATTTTCACTTTGAAATTCGAGGAATGTTATCTCCTTGTTGGGATTAATAAAACAGGCACAATATCATCTTTATGAGTCTGAATCTGAACCCATATTTAACATGATTGGTTTGATTTGAGTAATGCGCATCATACAATTGTGCCATTTGAGCCCAATGACACTTCATCTCATTTTAAGTAAGCTGATGGGCACCCATTAATTGTGCCAAAGGTGTAAAGATCACTGATTTGAGAATTTTCTTGGTTGCATCTACCAAACGCGCAAACTCTCATGACAATCTTCTGAGGGAGGATAGCTCGAGCAAAGGACCCTTATTTTGACTCCCCACTGGACTTGGCCCGAAAATGAGCAGCTTAATTTGCTGTCGTTTTTACATGGAAAATGAGTAATGCTAGAACCACCAAAACAAATCCAGGATTTTATGGGTTTATGTTGAATATAATTAGTACCAGTGTAGAACCTGGAACTCATCATCATTAGTAACAGTGTTCTACTTAGACGGTTATAAGGATGGTTCAATATACAACAAAAACCCGGAACTTTGGAGAGGCTGAAAAATCTGAAACTTACAGAGTTAGATATGTTTACAGTTCCAAAAAATGGACAACCAACACATATCACATACATCAATGAGTACATAAGAAACAAAACATTTACACCAATTTGGTCTACTGGTATTTCTCTTCCCAACTTTGGAAGGTCCAAAGTTCAAATCTTCCCTCCACCATTGATTTAAAAAAAAATCAAAATCAAAATACAAATAAAAACAAAACAAAAAATTTAGCCATGTAAGAGCCTAAAAGAAGAATAAATTTCTTATTAGGAAGATCAAACAAACATGAAAAATGAAATTATATTAGAATAAGATTCAACAACTAATTGAAACTTTTCCCTTTTGCTTCTGGGCTATCATCTGCTATTGATGAGGTAAAATTACGCCGCTCATCAGCATTGGCAGTAATAACTGGCATCCATACATCAGCAGTACCACTCAGCAGTGACTTCACCTGAGGATCTGAAGCCATCGCTGTAGATATCATCTCATCTACATCATCCAACTTTGCCGATAACTTATCCAACTCCTTGGCTATTTCCAGCTGTAAAGATGGTATGCAGATATACCAACAGAGAGAAGACATTGAAATGTTTATTTCATATATAGAATACATGGTTGTATTGTTTCTGATATGGTAAAACTTAGAGGAGAAATGAGGAAAACTTGGAAAAGAGAATGTATGTTCAAAACTACCTCATCCAGATGATGAGTTGACTTTGACGGAAGTTTAGTAACCTCTAATCCAAGGGCTTCAATTTTTGAACGCAATTCAACCTCTTCTTCATTGGTCAATGCTTCAACCTGCACAATATAAGTTATAGAAAATGTTCTTTTGATGGAAAGTCTCTTTTAGGTAAAAGTGAAAGGAAAACATTCAGACAAGCATCAAAAGGTAGCACCAAAACGAAGACAACATGGATCAGACCCTGATTTAGAAAAGTGTAATTCAGCACTAGACAAAAGGATAGTTGTCATCCCATTAAACCCCACAGCGACCCTCTTATCCCAATGAGGTGATGCTTTCAATACTTGAGAACAAAGATGAAAGGATAAAGGAATCATGTAGCATACCAATCCAAGGCTTTGGTGCACTTGCAATGCTACTACATTCATGAATAAAAACACAATCTCCAAGCAAGGCTATGAGTTCTTATGACTGAATTTTCCAACTACTACCCCAAAAATTTGGCTGCAAGTCTTGCCTTATATTTACATTAACTGTAAAAATTCATTATAATCATATTATAAAACTTCATTATAGTCTTTCATATTATATTAATACCAATGACCCTCAGAAGAACGTATATAACTTCCTTTTCACATCAAGGAATTTATAATTAAACCATTTTTCTTGGCTATGCAAACTTTACAATCTGAAACCTTCCTTGGAGTGAAAGGTTTGAAGGAGAGGCGATAATTCGCACCCAAAAATAAAAAACAAAAGATTAGGAAAAAGAAGCATATATATTAAACGAGTAAGGATCATTTCTATCAATAAAACAAAAATATAGACCCGTGCAGTTACTCTTAAAATACGGGATATTTTTGTGTTTTATTTCAATTTCATGACACCTACATCCCTTGTGGCTTTCTCCTTGCTATTTATATCATTAATTTGATAGAAAATGAATCCTGTGCAGGGTGTATAACACTCATTTTTTACCCATTCACATCCATCACGAAATCACAACAATCCAGGCCCTAGATCCCCTTAATATCCAAACAAACTCAACAAAACAAAATTAGAGAGAGTGACGGAAAAACTTCGTTAGATACATCCTAATAGGTCCTATAGCAAACAAAATGGGCATAAGTGTCATAAAATGACAAGAATGATACTGCTTCGTAGCAAGCATACACTTGTGCATCTTCCCCATCAATGGGACTTTTGGTCCAACAGATGACATCATCTTATTCACCCTCAGAAGATAAAGCTAGCCCAGACTCACCTACTTGCTTTTCAAATTTCAATAGAAAAGAAGAAGGATTTGGCATCATTACTACCAAGAAAGAGGCAGTGAACCTCAGTATCAATCTCAAATGCTGACCTTAAAAATTTTCTTTCAATTTTCTCTTTAGGATTTCAGTCACCTCTTTTGCATTGAGTTAAATCACAATAACTTATGCACGTAACACATAACGCGCTTGACATGGTCCAGAATCTCTTCCAGTGCTCACCTCTTAATTGGACATCATGTTGAAATATTGCCTACATACGTCCATGACAAGGTTCATTTTTTAACAAAGATGTACCACATCCCTCAGAAGAGACTTTTTTTGTTGTTGTTACAAAGATGGCCATATGGGATGGAGGAGAGGGGGGGACGGGGGTTCAAACACTGCCCTTAAGTGTGGGGGTAAATGTTCACTACCACTGAAGCTACAAGCTCTCACATTGTGTTACAGCATCACATTGCATAACAGTTTAGACGGGTATGACTGTCTTCAATGTTATCTTTAGCATACTAAGCATGAAAGAATATGGTTTTACGCTGGCATGTAAAATCATATAACCCAAGTACTCAAGAATCAACTAATACACAACAAATGGCTAACAATGACATCTATTAAATTATCAAATGTTTCTCATGAGAATCCAAATCAATCCAAAAATTAAGGACCCACGTGCCCTAGCAAAACACATCCTAAAAAGCAAACTTTGACCTACGAATGGGATATATCCAAACTCAAGGAAGAAATATTACCATCCAAACACCTTAGAACACCACAAACTCAAACACCCAGATCATAAATTTCATCAAGACAAAACATAAAACGGTTGTCTGCCATAACCAGATGATTATGACCATGTTCCTATTCATAATTATGACATATGAAAACCGAAAAGGGAAGTTAGAGAACATACAAAAGCAAAGAGAAGCAAATCAAATCGGGCAAAATTGAATGAAATAATGGGTGAATTTGGAAAGAAGAGGATAATAACACCTGTTGGAGGATACCCGAGAGGAGCTGAAACAGTTGGGCATCTGGCTTCCCTTCCTCTGCCATGGGATGGGATCATATGTGTTTGTTGGGATCTTTTTCGTTTTTGTTTCTGTTTTCAGCTCGTACCTAGGGCATTTATATGGGCAGCCGAAAATTTGTTTTGAGCACTCAATCATATATGTCATAATATTTAGGATATTAGGTTTTTTGTAGCAATGGTCCTTGAACTATACCCGTAATTACATTTCACTCAACTCTAAAAATAGCTACAGAGGTCCCCCAATTCTGTATGGTGTTGCATTACTAGTCCCTTTCGTCAAGTCTATCTATTTTCCCATTAAATCCATGGGTAAATTTGGAAATTCATTCCAAATATTTATAAAAAAATAAATAACAAAAAATAAATAAATAAAGGTTATTTATAGCAATGGTTCCTCAACTATACTCGGAGTTACATTTTGGTCACTCAACTCCAAAAAATAGTTACAGAAGTTACTCAATTAGGTGTTGTGTTGCACGCTACCTAATTGAGTAACTTCTGTAACTATTTTTTGGAGTTGAGTGACCAAAATGTAACTCTAAGTATAGTTGAGGAACCATTGCTACAAATAACCCTATGATATTTAAGCATTGTCAATCATAAGGCTGTCATTTTAGACCGAAAAACCGCAAATACCGACCGAGGTTTTACTGTATCTAAACTGACCTATCACGAAAATCAACCGCAACATGCGGTTTATAAAATCAACTGCAATATGCAGTTGTGGTTGTGGTTGCACATATCCAAATAATGTAGTATAGACCGAAAAATCATTTAGAGGAACCTAAACCCTAATCCCTAAACCCTAGTTAATCTTTCTCACTTATCTCTTATCTCTTCTTCTTTTCTTCCTCTCTCTCTCTCTCTCTCTCTCTCTCTCTTCTCTCTCTCTCTCTCTCTCTCTCTCTCTCTCTAGGACTCACCTAGGCTTTGAATGTATCACTAATGAAGTGTATTCTCCACAATCTCTTGAAGTTCCTTCTATTGTTTTTTTATTAAATCTTAGCCTTGAAGAAATATCATTTGAATATTTAGTAAATTAATATAACTTAATTAGTAAATAATTAAACTTTGATCTAGTAGGAACCTGTGTTTCAATTAGTATTGCAAACTCATCAGTTGTGTTGGTAATTTTGTTAGGTTGTTATTAGTGGGTTAGTTGAGATAATCTCTAGCTTGCAATCAACTCGTTAGTTGATTAATTGTGCATTAGCATGATTGTGGATTGTATTGGTTTTTAATAATAAAGTTCATTGTATCCGTATATGAGTTAAGGGATCATTGCCAATGATAGAAAGTTCTGCTTATTTCAATAGTATTTTTAAGCATGAGCATACTCTTTTTTTGTTGATAGGAAGTTCTTTGATGTTATGTTGTTCCCTATGCCGATAATTGTGGTATACCGACATGCGGAATACCATAATATATTGATCGGTTCACAGTTTCATTTGCGGTAACCTAAATGCAACCCCCTAGTCAATCACATCTAAAAATACCAACTGGTCTAACTAAGTGGAAATGACCTTTTTTATAAATTTTTTAAAAAAAATGACCTTGATTTTTAGACCAATGATCTCAAATTCAAACCCCCATGACACCTCAATAGTATGTGTGAGAAACCTTCTCCTTCTTTTTATTTTATATCAAATTTGACACATGTATTTAATTTATATAAACTTAGAAATTAAAAACAATAATTTTTTCCATATAAAAATAATATACACATTTTATACAAATGATATTAGGGGGAATTGAAGGTAGCACCTCGAGTGCAAAGATAAAAATAATATCTTTTTAATTAACCTGAAAGTCATCATTCCACAATACTAGTACCAATTCTCTAAAAAAAAAACACCCAAAAAAAATTCTCCGTACATTGAATGGCTCTAAGGCACATAATAAATGAAGGAACACATGCATGACGCCAGGCTCTTTAAAATAGGAGAAAGATTTCCATGAAACGGGGATAACGCAATTTTGATAAATCCCGACTAATAAAGCTATGACTCGTGTGATAACACTTTCACGTGATTGGCCAGGAATAGCAAAACAGTGATATTCCCGTTGCAACTAAGTTTTTCTCCCAAAATGAGCTAGTAGGTGTTAGGTGGCATGTCTCGAATAGTCAGAATCCAACCATTCAGCGGATGCCATGTTAGATAGTACTCAAGAATTCCACATTGAAAGATAACATAAGAGGCAAAAGTCGTATCCATTTATAAAATGATCGTAGTACTTGCATAAAGAAGGTACACCACCTTCTTCCACTTTAAGCCTTTGCTACTTGAGGGTAAAGCAACTTAAGCATCATAGAACAGTTGGGTCGTATAGCACAGGTACCACTTTCAAGTGACCTTTTGGCATATTTATTTATCAGGAATGGATAATAGCGGATTCATGATTGTTACCGCATACGATCGTGGTGTAAAAGTTCTAAATAAAAATAACACTAAAATATAGAAAGATAGTACTTTCATTCATAATTCATGGCAAAAACAACAACAGTACAAGTTACAATTGTCTGATTATCAGACTAAACTAATAAAACAAATCATTTTTATCTTCTTCCTTGAATTGATTGCCTGATTATCATACTAAACTAATATAAATTGTTGTCTTGTATTTTTCAGCACCTAATTACTTTCATTTGTGTCGGATCTGATCTCTTGTCCATCTTATCTTATGTATGTCCAATTTATTTATTTTTTACAATTTTCATTGATTTGGTCTTTTTTCAGAACCCACAATGTGAGTTCTCTAATACAACGAAAATAACTTTAATGATTCTCATCACACCATGCATCAGGTCACTACCAAGATAACAAAGACTGCATCCATAGAAAAAAGAGTACTTCATTGGCTGTGAGAAGAGAAGGAAAATCTTTGATGAACAATACTACTTTCAATATAGAGGAGATAAATTACAGTCTCTCACGGACTACCAGGTATCGTTTTGATAAATATCTGAATCACCTACAACAATGAAACACGGAAATACATCCACATGCCGGGCGCTTAAAAAAACACACCCTCTTTCATTTAGGCCTTTGGTCAAACACTTCGCACACCAACCAATCATTGAGGCGCCTATATATGGACCTCCACAACCAACTTTCCGGCTGCCATGGGTTTGCCTTATCCTTCTGTGCGTCAGCCAGCCCTTGGGAATAGTGGAAGCCATGAATCGGGGAATTTAGATAAGGGATCCTCTAGTTGATCTCATTCATGATTTTTTATTGTAGATTTTAATGTGGAATCAACATCATTTTTATTCTCATATGATAGTAAATGCAAGGAAAGTTAAGAATTAGAATCATTCTAATACTTTAGACTATCAGACAAATTTTTATTATTATTATAATACCCATGTGTTAGTACATACAAGAGTAGGAATTAGAGTCATTCCAATATTCATTCATAATAAGTAGCCATGTTATTAATTCCTTTAATGTTGGTGGCCCACATGAAGAATGACAACTCGGCTTCTCGGAATTTTGGAAAAGGAATCTATTCATGATAAGTAAACATATTTAGAGGTTGCTTCTTCTTGAAAATTAATCATGGTAAGTTTTTACTTTGCACTAACAAATTGATTTACTCACATCAACATTTAAAAGGTACATTTCACTGGAAAAAGGTTACCTTTCAAAATTCACATTAAGAAATAGAAAAGTGGATTTTCAATATTAGATAAACTTTAATTTTTATTACATAATATTAGATTATGTTGTTTTTAATTTTAAGTGATTATCAGTTTGATATTACTTCGAAAAGGATTAATAATGTTTTTTGATAACTAAAAGGATTTCTCAAGATGTTTGGCAAAAAACCTTAAAAATGATTTCTAGATCATAAAAGTGTCTTGTGAAGAAGTACCACAGAATACTTTTCCCAAAAGTAGTTATGATCAAAATTGCATTAGTAGGCCCTAAATCTGTAATCTTTCTGGCAAGTGAAAAGTCTGCAATGTACATGATAGGCGTCAATTGCTTGTGCTCCTTGTAGTTCCTCCTCCATGTCCTGATTGGTAATAAATGTATGTTAGGCCACACATCATACGTCATGCCATCAATCATACATGTTGGTCTCGTCCCCCATTATTTGTCATTTTTCGTGCTCATGCCGCTTTCTTGAGCTGATAGAGTTTATCTTGCTGATGCTAACATATCCCTAACTTCTGATATATTTTGTTTATTATTTAATTTAATCAAATCGCTTTCTAATCGACTTTTTATCTTGCTACGTGTCTGAATAAATGCTAAATATATGAGTTATAAAATATGATAAAATTAGGGAAATAATATGGTTCTTCAAAATAAAAAATATAAAAGTGAGACTTTTTGAAGTGCAAATTTGTGCTTAAATAAATACCTTAATAGAAAAACATCAACTTCCAATATCATTTTATTAGTCACTTCTTAAATTCCACATAAATAACATCTAAATATTGAACATTTACAACTGACGAAATTTGAAATGATGTAATTCAAAATTCCATCATTTACAATTTATATGAAAATTAGAGTTATTTCATTCAAACACGTTGGTGTGACTATAAAAAATGTGTTAAGGTATGAAGATTCTAAGGCGGAAAGTTTAACTTTTCTAATCAAACCTTAGCGCGGAAGATACTTTACACCGCCAAAATGTTATTGAACTCCTTTTGGTTATGCTAAAAGATTAAAAAAGAGGGTGTTTCATGAGGAATTGTTGACTATAATTATATGTCGTCGTCAAGGGAATGGGGCCATCCCTGCCATGTTTAGCCATGTAGCTCTTTCTTAGCAAGCTTATCTCCGGAGATGATATGATTATAATATTGAAAAGAGCTTGCTTTAATATTAATTATAATTATTTGATGCGAAAGTAAGCAAGCAGTTGCAATACAAGCTTTTGTGCAAAGGATATGATAAAGAAAGAAGAGCTATCCTGACTGGCAAGGTAGGAGAAAGACCTTCATTCTACTGTGAGCGATGTGGAGATTGACGTCTGTTCACTCGGGATTTGACGATCCAACATTAGTGTTTCAGATTGAAATTTCCATTCTTGATGGCCTTGTAATTAGAATTTCCATTCTTGATGGCCTCGTAATTAAAATTTCATGGCTATTTGGTCAGTTTACACATTTGATCTTTTAATTGGCCCCAGTGGTCTACGGCTTGCTGGCTTCCTGTTTTTGGCCTTGTTATTCAGATTTTGCCGTTTTGCGGTTTGCTTTTTGGGGCATGTATGTTACACTGTACACTGTACACATGTGCGTACTAGATAAGCCGACACTCAGTCACCTCACCACCCACCGTTTTTCAGTTTTTTTATATAATATTTTCCATATCAAACTGTCCAGTGTCCAAGAAAAGTATCAAGATCGCAGAGGAGAGAGAGAGAGAGAGAGAGAGAGAGAAACACTGTGAGAAACTTATGTGATGACGTGGCGCGATTTCATTGGGTATTGGGGACCCAGTGCCTTGACTTGGAGAGAGAGAGAGTATAGTCATGCTCTGTGCATTTCTTTCTTTCTGCCTGTTGAGTCTTGTCTTGACCTTTGTTTGTAGGTAGCGCTTGGCATCCACCCACCTTCTAATAAAGTTGAATTGAATTTAACAGAAGCAACGCTGCAGTGCACTTGCACTTGCACTTGGACTTGCGCACCCATCATAGGGCCATAGGTAGGGCCCATCTCTCTCTCTTCTCTCTAAATGTCAGTGTCTCACATCACAGTGTGTGTGCATGTGTATGATTGCAGGTGTAAATATGTGAATAATATCTTGGTTTCCTTATTTTAATGTTTCTTCGAGACTTGGGGATCTCGTCTCTAGCAAGTTAGCAACAACTGGTAAAAGCGTTTACTCGCTTATCTTTTCCATCTTCTTCACTACGTTTTCCTCTTCCTTCTCAACTTCCACCCCCCCCCACAACAACAACCCACTTCATATGCCCTGCGCCTCTCTCTCTCTCTCTCGCTGCCTTGCCCACACAAGCTAAGGCCTGAGTAATTGGAAGAAACACAAAGCGGTAAAAAAAGCTTTCAGATTTCAGCGCATATTGTTTTCTTGGTTTCATTTTCTGTTTGATTTTGATTAGGAGCAATATATATGGTCCTGGTGGGTTTTATTGCTCAGTCACAAATTCAGAATGAGAGAGCCTATTGCTATTTTGAGTTTTATTGCTCTGTTTCTGTCTTTTCACTTTCATTTCTCTACTATATATGCTATGCTTTGCTCTTCTTTATCTCCCCGAAAGTGACCAAGTAGTTAATTTGTGATCTTTTCCGTTTCTGTTTCAATCTCTTCTGCTGTTAAGGGAGGACTTCCAAAAAGTACACATATTTCATCTTCTGTTGTTTAAATTTCTTGATGGAAATATTACTCAAAACAAAGTCATATAGTTGAATTACTAGACTCGCTTGAGTGAAATTCATAGTTTCCATGGATCACAAATTGGGAAATGGATAAGACCGAATTTCTACTTGGCATCCAAATTGATACTTATCCGATTAGGAATTTATGGGACTTTCCACTTCTCCTTATGCTTATGCTACTTGCTATGTGTCCTTGGATTCAACAGGTAGACATTGACAAGCAAGTTTGATTGGCCCTTGAGGGCTTAAGTTGTAGAGATGGCATATAGAAGGGGGTTTGATCAGCAGCCGCAGAGGCGGATTCTGCGGACTCAGACTGCAGGAAGTTTTGGAGAGCCCATGTTGGATAGTGAGGTGGTGCCTTCTTCATTGGTGGATATTGCTCCTATTCTCCGTGTTGCAAATGAAGTTGAGTCCAGGAATCCAAGAGTTGCCTATCTATGTGAGTTGCACTTGTTTTCTCATCTTGTAAGCTTGTATTCTATTATCTCTTTGTATGTAAGAGTCACACGTGTTTCGTAATGGGAGTCATGTTTGATTAATCAAAGCTCATGAAACTGGTTGGATTGGATACACTGCAGTATGGACTTTATTCCCATAGCTTCTGACTGTTATGTGAAAGGAAAATGTGATGGATGTAAATTGTCTGTCTCGATACTCATTATACATGATTCAAATATTAGGGCATGTCATATGCGAAAGGAATACATGATGGATTTTGTTTATAAATGTACCAACTTGTTTCTGAAACATGTGGTAAAGAGTACCACAACTGCCGAGGAGCTGGCCTCAAGGGTTGAACTTGAAGAATTATGCTTTCCGAGGCATGTTGGCTTGTCAATGAAGCCATCAGTTGGGGTTTTTAAATGCATCTTTTTTCTTGCAACTTTTGTTTTTGTTTTTTTTTTGTTTACCATGCTTGAGGCTACTTTATTATTCATAGTCAGTGGAATAGTTGGTTAGTTGATAATCCACCTATTGTAATAAGACGGGTTATGTTTCAAAATTTGATAATGGCAAAAAAGACCTTTAGACAAACTCAAAGTCATTTTTATGAACTATATTGTATGTTTGGGAGTCCAATTCATATTAATGTGTATGTTGGAATTAGGTCGGTTCTATGCCTTTGAGAAAGCTCACAGACTAGATCCCACATCTAGTGGACGTGGTGTCCGCCAGTTTAAAACTGCACTTCTTCAGCGTCTAGAAAGGGTAAGCCTTCATTTCCCCTGGTAATTGCAACAAATTCTTTTTTCATATATGTGATGTGATCTTTCAGTGACATTGTTACCAAAGCAAGAAAGAAAGAAAGAAATAGATGAACAATAAATAAACAGATAGATAACTAGATAATAAATAATAAACAATAAGAAGTTATTCATTTGTTGGAAATCATATGTACTATATGCCCTAATTTTTTTATCTAGGACTATTTGGAATTCAGCAGAGATATTACTTATCATTTTGATTCTTTTCAGGAAAATGAAACAACGTTGGCAGGAAAGCAAAAGAGTGATGCTCGGGAAATGCAGAGTTTTTATCGAGATTACTACAAAAAATACATTCAAGCTTTGCAGAATGCTGTTGATAAAGCAGATCGGTTTGTCTCTAGGAGTATTGACGTGTTCTATTTTTTATTGAAAAGTTGCTCAGCTGCTTTATATTTTAGATTTTTAAGTTTTGTTTTTCCTAACCCAGGGCGCAACTGACCAAAGCATACCAAACTGCTGCTGTTTTATTTGAGGTTTTGAAGGCTGTCAATCAGACGGAAGCTGTTGAAGTAGCTGAGGAGGTGAAACAGAAATTTTTGACCTGAAACTTTTTCATAATACTAATCTTCGTTTTACACCTATTTCCTTTGTAAAATATATCTGTATTTTTTGTACTGTAGATTTTGGAAGCTCACACCAAGGTTGAAGAAAAACAGCAGATATATGTACCTTACAATATTCTTCCTCTTGACCCTGATAGTCAAAATCAGGCAATCATGAGATTTCCCGAGGTTTGAACATTTTCATTTAAAACTGAGAGTATTATGTCTATAGATTACAGGTGAAACACATTGTCTCTTGTTTTTGCTCTCCAGATTCATGCTACTGTTTCAGCACTCCGTAACACTAGGGGCCTACCATGGCCGAAGGACCACAAGAAGAAAGTAGATGAAGACATTCTAGACTGGCTCCAGGCTATGTTTGGTTTCCAGGTGAAGTGACTAACAAAAATGAATGTCATAAACTACTGAGTTTTTCATATTTTACGAGCAGCTTAAGCTCCACTCATTATTGTGCAGAAGGATAATGTGGCAAATCAAAGGGAACACTTGATTCTGTTGGTTGCTAATGTTCACATACGACAATTATCAAAGCCTGATCAACAGCCCAAGGTTGTTATCCTTCTCAGTTCTACCTTATATTTTCCCTTTCTGAACTAGTTCTCCCCCTTCCTCCGGCTACTACCTTACTCTATTTGCCAAATCTTTTCCTGTATAGTTGGACGATCGTGCTTTAACAGACGTAATGAAGAAACTTTTCAAAAATTACAAGAAATGGTGTAAATACTTGGATCGCAAAAGTAGCCTTTGGTGAGGAATCCTTTTTGAAAGCTTTGTAATTTAATATAATATTGATATTTCTAGACATCTGAATGAATTGAATTATTTTATTCTCCTTCTTGAGGTATTTATAAGATGTACAAAGTATACAAAAAGGTAAGTATACAAAGTCAACTATATTAAATAATAAACCCTAAACCTAATATATCACGCCAACAATATTTTCTAGCAAATGTTAAAGTGGATTAGTTATAGTCTTCTGAAAAGCAGAGCTGCTGATTTGTTTAGCTGTGGTTTATAGTGGTCCATTGAAATATGGTGATTTGCTTCTGTCCTTTTGTTTCCACACCATTAACATACACAATCTGTTTTTAACTGGCAGGTTGCCAACTATTCAGCAGGAAGTGCAGCAGCGAAAATTACTATACATGGGTTTATATCTTCTTATCTGGGGAGAAGCTGCAAACTTGAAATTCATGCCAGAATGCCTTTGCTATATTTATCATCATGTATGTACGCTTTAAGATGTGTTTGCCTTGCTTTATGACATGTATATTCCTGGAATTCAAGTTAATCTACAACATCTTGTAGTCCCTAAACCCCAAGTACACCTTAAACACATAGGATTTGACAGTTAAGTTATCTACTTTTTTCTCCTTGGGACTCAATTGTTGCAGAAGGGTGGAGGGTTGGTGTACTAGAAGCTTAAAAGCTTATTTCTTCATGCTCTATTCTATTGTCAGGATTCTTTATAGACATATTGTAAATATGTATTGAGATTGTTAAATGTTATAAATAATTTTTCATGTTCTTTTGCTTTATTTATTTATTTATTTTAAAATTATTTTTAAAATTTAAAATTTAATTTAATTTTCTCTATATATGTATTTATTGGATAAGTTATATTATTCTTACCAATGTGATCATTGTTATTTGTGACCCAAGCCAAAGTAATTGGGAGAAAGCCTATGTTTAATTTAGCAGTATGATTCAGCAGTTGTACTTTACACTTTGTAGATGGCATTTGAATTGTATGGAATGCTAGCTGGGAGTGTTAGTCCAATGACGGGTGAGCACATAAAACCAGCCTATGGTGGTGACGAAGAGGCCTTTTTGACGAAAGTAGTAACTCCAATATATGATACAATAGCAAAGGTGTTCTGCTACTTTTCTTTTGTTAATAAAATTTCTTTCTTTCCTTTTGACATTTATTACTTCATATCTCGTTAAATTTTTTTGTTTCTTTTTTACAGGAGGCTAAAAGGAGCAAAGGAGGAAAATCAAAGCATTCTCAGTGGAGGAATTATGATGATTTGAATGAATACTTTTGGTACAAGCTTTTCTCTGTTTAGGTTGCATTTTCCAATGCTAAGACTGTACATTACAAGATTTGTTTGGTATGGAATTGTAGGTCAGTTGATTGTTTTAAGCTAGGATGGCCTATGCGTGCCGATGCTGATTTCTTTTGCCAGCCAGTCGAAGAGATTCAAGTTGGAAAAGATGAGGTATGCTGTAACTTTGGATATAAAATATTTATTTTCCTTCTTTCTTTGTTTATCATCCCTGATTTTCATTATGTAACTATTGAATTCGTCCACTGTAAAAATATCCATTTCTTTTTGTACTGTTATGGTATCTGCAACCTTGCTTTGTACAAACCTTTTTGTTTGTTTGTTCAATTTTTATTATTTATTATTTCTAGTAAAGATGCTTCAGCATCTGCCTTGTAAGTGGGACCGGCCCTCTGCTTTTGGGAAGTTTAAGGAAAAACTTCAAGTGGCAGGTGTTTGTGGTAATCTGTTGTGGTAATCACAGACACCTGCCACTGAACAAATTACCTTTGTTAACTGGATGGTCCTTGCAGGGCTTAAAGCTTAAATTGTAGGTTTCAATTAGAGTGGCTATACTCTAGATGATTATGCAATTCACCATCATCATCAAACATTCTTAATGTGTGAATATAACTTTACAAATTACTTAGTTAATGACATGGATCATTTATCACTTGTTGTTTATAGTTCAACTTTCTTGATTTCATTGATAGAATTCTCCCCCAGAAATTACGTTGACGGCTGTATATACAGCACTTTCAGTTTGTCTCAAATCATCATGTCATGTTCTTACAAGTTCAGGTTTTATGGATAACATAACATATCTGAATGCCGACAGTTTCAGTTCTGATAATTTTACTGATGCAATTTATCAATAGGTTATCTGTTATTGGAATACTTGAAGTCTCTATAGGAAAAATCAAAAGCTACCACTGTTGTAGATGTTTAAGTAGGAATTAGATTAACCAGGTCAAAACAACTTTCTTTTTTGGTACTCTATAATCACAAAAGCTTTTATCTTTCTCATTCTACTCTTTGGTTTAACTGTTTGTTTTTTGATTCTGTAATTTTATGATTTCAGAATAAGAAACCACACAATGGGGAACGATGGATTGGTAAAGTCAACTTTGTTGAAATACGCTCGTTTTGGCACATTTTCAGAAGTTTTGATAGAATGTGGAGCTTTTATATATTGAGTTTACAGGTGAATTTTTTCTTACTAACCTTCTTTATCTTCTGTACTTATGTCTGTGCACTCTTTGGACTTATGTAATAATTTCCTTTAGGCAATGATCATTGTTGCTTGGAATGGGTCGGGGAAATTAAGTTCCATGTTTGAAGGTGATGTCTTTAAGAAAGTGCTGAGTATTTTCATAACTGCTGCGATAATGAAGCTTGGACAAGGTAAATAAAACCATTTATCCTTATTATTTGCTGGTTTATTATTTATTTTAGTGTTGCATCTGTGGTCAAAATTCAAATTTGTCGCTGTTCCATGCATCTATAATCTGTTGAGAGTATTGTCTCACACGGGAGAAGTAATGCCTTTCACGACAACATAAAAGATCTTGGGCCTCTCTGCCCATCGCCGTTTGGTTTTTGGGTTGGATGCTCTGATACCATAATTCAATTAGAGCATCCAACCTAAATCAATAGGCAATGGGTGGAGAGGCCAATATCTTATTTGGTGCAAGGCTTTACTTCTCGGACGTGGGATAATATTCTCAACATAATCGACCTCAACTGTGACATGCTTGTGCTGGAAAATCACTACAATGCCATTTCCTATGAAAAATTAACCACGTTTGCCTTTATTGGTATACATGGATGATACAACCATGAACGGTCCCATTCTATGTGCCTGCACAATAATCTAGTGATATTCCAAAGGAGGGTCTAGCTATAAAGTTGGGGCAACCCATATGTAAAGTTCCTTAGATTATCTTTTTAGAAAATTAATTAAATTAAGTTATCAAAGGTCAATACTGTTGAAAAGAAAGTTAAGAGAGGGAGAAGAGGATCATATCAATTGAGTAAAAAAATCAATGTAAAATTTCTAGAAAATGTTACTAGAAATCTTGCAAATCAGCTCAATCAAATCTAAATTAACTCACTCAGTAGCCCTAATATCAGGCCAACATTAAGCGAATCATCTTCTGAAAAATTTGGAAGAAATTAATCTGTACTGCTGGGTCATACCTGTTCCCAGCCAGAACCTAGAATGTTACCTTGCTTACCACTTGGCATAAGGCTATAAGGTTGTAGTCTATAAGGAAACTGTTCAGTAATGAAGAGTTTTAAGCTATGTTTAAACTTGTGAACGATTCATTTGGTGTTTGTTTTTAACTCAGTAATATCAAATATGTAATACCTCTGATGAGGTGAAGATTATGACGGGATTTTCTGTAGGATTGCACAAGGATGCTTTATCCTTGAATACATATTGTTTAATGATGACTAATATGAGCCTTCTATGATATCTTATAAATTTTATAATTTGATTAATCTTTTTTCATTCTTTTACAGCTGTTCTTGATTTAATTCTGAGCTGGAAAGCTAGGCGAAGCATGTCTTTCTTTGTCAGGCTAAGATATGTTTTGAAGGCTGTTTCAGCTGCAGCATGGGTTATTGTTTTACCAGTGACTTACGCGTATAGTTGGAAAAACCCTCCTGGATTTGCACGGATGATCAGGAATTGGTTTGGAAATGGTCCAAGTTCATCTTCTTTGTTCATTTTGGCTGTTGTCATCTACTTATCTCCAAACATGCTCTCTGCATTGTTGTTTATGTTCCCAATTGTCCGTCGGTTTCTTGAAAGGTCACACTTAAGGGTTGTGATGCTCATGATGTGGTGGTCTCAGGTACTTATTTGTACCTTAAATTCTAGTAAAGTGTTTTATGGACTGAAGCAGTCAGGACTTGCCGCATATGGATATGATACCTGAATCATTCATTTTCTAGACATTTAATTTTTGTTCAATTTTTTTTTTTCCCAGTATATTCGCCTCAGTTTAATTCATTTCTTTGATATGTTTGCAGTCTCGGCTTTATGTTGGAAGGGGAATGCACGAAAGCTCAGTTTCTCTTTTCAAGTAACTATAGATATTTTGATTTGTCTTTTCTTTCTATTGGAATGGCCTGGGATAGACATTCACTGGTCTCACTGTTACTGACTGCTTTTGTTTCTAGGTATACCATTTTTTGGGTTCTTCTGCTTGTGTCGAAATTAGCCTTCAGTTACTATGTAGAGGTACTTCTTTAGTCCCTCTTCAACGTTTACAAGCATCCGCAGAGTA
Source organism: Prunus salicina (assembly GCA_020226455.1). Taxonomy (NCBI): domain Eukaryota; kingdom Viridiplantae; phylum Streptophyta; class Magnoliopsida; order Rosales; family Rosaceae; genus Prunus; species Prunus salicina. Next base: position 32,287,587 of record CM035343.1, read on the forward strand.
AACTTTTTTTTCTTCTTATGTCCATATCTATGTTTAAATGATTACTTCTTGTGAAATGCCGATGATTCTTGACATACTTGTAATTTTATGATGTTAGAGGGGCACATACTAGTAAGAGTCAACACCATTTTATTATCATGACTTATTTGTTTATTAGGTAATGGAGGGCGCCCTTCTCCCCCCCTTAAATTGTTTGCCTTTTCTTCATCTTTTTCTTTTACCCATAATTGCTTGAGGGGAGAATTTAAAGCCTACTTGAATATCAGAATATCAATGAAATAGGAAAACGCTTAAGCAATGACCTTAGCATGTTGTCGCAGACTTTTTACTTATGGTTACAATGGAAGAGAATCGAATCCTTGAGTAGTCCTAACCCGTTTCGCACCCACCCTCACCACTTGGGCTAACCCCAAGGGCTTTGTCGCAGATTTCGTTATTTAATCTTTTGGCCAATTTGAGTTTTGTCTATGATTTGTTAATAATAGTATCCTGTTTAGCAATGGGGCAATAGTCTTGTCTTAAAGCTGGGTAAAGAAGATGAGAAAATTGTCAGATTGGTGGTGGGCAATAGAGTAAGTGTCAATTGGTGGTGGGCAATGGAGTAAGTGTCAATTGGTGGTGGGGAATAAGGGAAGTGTCAGATTGTTGGAGGAGTTGTGGTTGGGAGAACAGCCTTTGGCGTCACTTTTCTTGCAGTTTTTCAGGTTATCCAGATTTCATAATATAGTCATCGCCTGGCTTGCATCTATTCCTTTTAAGTCAGGGAGTTGGGATTTTGGATTCAGAAGAAATTCTGAAGGAGTAGAGGTAATGGAGTTATCAGTTTTGCTGCTGCTATTAGATAAAAGTTCATTTTTATGGAGGCAGAGAGGATTTGAGGCGTTGGAAGCTGGAAATTTCAGGGGACTTCTCCTAGAAATATTTTCTCAGAAATTTAGGGTTGGCTAGTGGCTGACATGAAGGTGAATAAGCATAAGTTGCTTCAGAAAAGGAGACTTAATTGTTGTCTTTCTCGTAGTTCCTGTATATGTGTTAGATAAAATAGCAGAGTACTATCTGTTTGTTCATTGTTCAGTAGCTCTAAGTTTGTGGTATTTATCATTTGGTAGGCTGGAGTGAGTGCTTAGTGACTTTCCGTCTTTGGTAGAGGAAAGAAGGCTAGAGTTTTGTGGGGTTGCTGCAGGATGGCTGTCTTGTGTCTTGTGGGCTTTGGCTTAGGGTGAACGGGAGGATTTTTGACAATTATAAGGAAGTGGGGGTTGATGATCATCTGGAGAGGGTGATCCATTTCTATCTTCACTTTGGGCATCTGTTGTTAAATTGAAGGGCAGATATAGGATAATATCTTTGTTTAATTCTTCTGTGATCGGTATTTATCCTGCTAAATGATTGACTGCTTGTCACTTTTTGTAGTTTTTATCTCTTTCTAATAAGATTTGTTTCTTCGCAGGAAAAAAAGGCTTGTTCACTTTTTGTAGTTTATTATCTCTTTTGAATAAGATTTGTGCTTCTCAATAATTAAAAAAAAAAAAAAAAAGGGAAAAAGACTTGGGTACAAAACTTGTTGAATCAGTGTCATTTGTTCTTCATTGTTGCAGATTAGGCCTCTTGTGAAACCAACTAAAGATATCATGAAAGTTCACATAGGGACCTACCAATGGCATGAGTTTTTCCCTCGAGGTAAATGCATAAATGAAATAAATTTCCTTATATTCAGATGGTTTATGATGTCATCATTTGACCTTTTCAGCTAAGAATAACATCGGTGTGGTGATTGCACTCTGGGCTCCAATTGTTCTTGTATGTTAATGTTTCTCCCATTTTCACATCAGTGTCTTATCATTCACTTAGTTGTCTTCATTTTGCTCGTAAAATTTTATTCATATTTTGCTCTATAGGTCTACTTTATGGATACTCAAATTTGGTATGCCATCTTTTCCACAATATTTGGAGGTATATATGGTGCGTTTCGCCGTCTTGGAGAGGTTGGTGGAGTTTTATTTTCTCTTCAATCCTCATGTTTATATCACTTTCCATATTGATGAAGCTCAATAAATCCAATCTGCCAAAAGCCCAATCATCCTTATTTTTCATTTCGGTTGGGGGATTTTATTTAAAAAGTAAAAGAATGCCGGGTAGTTCTAATTAAATGCTTTTGAGTCATGGTGAATCTACAGTCTCATGCATCAGTTGGGTTTGTTTCAAAGCATTCGAGGTTTAATCAATTTTTAAAAAAAAATGTCCAATTATGATTTTTAACAAATAAAGTGAAGAAATACTAATAGAAATTATGCGAGATTGTTGCCGTGGAAATAGAAACTCGTTTTGCTTTCTGAAAAATAGAGAAAAGGATCCTCGCTTGGTTTCAACACGAGCAGTTTTTTTCCATAGAATATATTGTACATGTTGGTTCTATTCGTCTGTTATTCTTTTTTTCTTATTGTGGTGACATTAAATCTTCCCATTTTAGTATGCTTTTTGCATAAAATCTTCACCTTATATATATGATGAGTTTTTCCTGTGTTAAGGGTGTCCTTATTGTGAGAAAAGTGCACACATCCGTCTATATTTTAGCTCATCCTTCAAGGGCTATCGTTGCAAAGAATCATTCAGAGGAAATTGAAACGAAAATATGGATAATCAAATGGCTGAACAATTTTTCTATTTAGCTGATATTTTGCATGGATAATCCTTGAAAGCGAATTTAAAAACTTGATGATTATGATATTTTGCCTGGATAATGCTTGCTCTGATTGTAGGTTTTTTCAACTTAAATCACCTTAACAGATTTTTCTCTTTCTTCCAGATTCGTACACTGGGAATGTTGAGATCTCGATTTGACTCACTGCCAGGTGCTTTTAATAATTACTTGATTCCTGTGGAGAAGAATGAGCAGACTAAGAAAAAGGGAATACTAAAAGCCACTTTCTCCCGCAAGTTTGATAAGGTTTGATCACTGTTCTGCTTGAGAAGTTACCAATATTGATAATGACCTTCTCTGCACAATTTGGTACCTCCCTCGGTTAATCATTGGAAGACCATCATTTGAGTCTTTGCACATTGGCTGGTTGTTTCAGAGCGCGTCTAACAAAGAGAAAGAGGCTGCAAAGTTTGCACAGATGTGGAACGAAATAATCAGCAGTTTCAGAGAGGAGGATCTGATAAGTGATAGGTAAATAATGATGCCAGACAAGGAAATGTTTTCCTTAACTTGAATGAATGTTGAGTTCCATTATTTTACTTTTTGATTAAATAGTTTGATATTGAAAGCTTGTATTTGTTTTTCAGGGAAAAGAACTTGTTGCTTGTCCCATATGGGGCTGACCCAGATTTAGTAGACCTCATCCAGTGGCCTCCTTTTCTGCTTGCTAGCAAGGTCTATGTTCTCATGAGTAATTTCTTCCATTAGTCTCACCAAGACCAATACATGTATTTACTCTCTACTAATTCTGCAGATCCCAATAGCACTGGACATGGCAAAAGACAGCAAAGATAAAGATCGTGAGCTGAAAAAGAGAATGAGTACAGACAATTATATGCGCTGTGCTATTCGCGAGTGCTATCTTTCATTTAAAAGTATTATCAATTTTTTGGTCCTTGGAGAGCGTGAAAAGAAGTGAGTTCAATACTACTTGAATATGTCTCAGAATAGAAAGAAAACATTTCATCTGCCAGACTTTTGTTATCTTCCTGATGACTCCTCTGTCCAGGGTTATAAATGATATCTTCTCCTTAGTTGATGTGCATATTGCTGAGGGAAATCTGACAACGGAGTTCAATATGAGTGCTCTCCCAAGCCTCCATGAGCAATTTGTTCAGTTGATTGACCATCTGGTATTCTTATTTGACAGTGAACTTTCACATATTTTTATTGATTAATCAAGATTGTAGCTAGTCCCAACCATATCTTTCTGATGACCTACAGCTGAAAAACAAAAAGGAGGACAAGGACCAGGTCGTAATTGTCTTGCTTAACATGTTAGAGGTTGTGACAAGGACATAATGGAGGATGAAATTCCCACGTAAATGATTTGGAATCTGATATCTCAACTAGGTTAATATTTTGATTTTGTTCCCCTCAATCCTCCATTCATTTCTTTTTCATGCAGCTTGCTAGATTCAAGCCATGGGGGAACTTATGGGAAAGATGAGGGAATGACACCCCTTGATCAACGGGATACATATTTCGGTGAACTGAATTTCCCAGTGCCAGTGACCCCAAAAACAGAAGCTTGGAAAGAAAAGGTATGTTTCATTTACAATGTTATGATTTCAGTGCTGGATTAGCTACAGTCATCACGACCTGAATATTAATGTTAGTGCATTGACCCTTTCATATCTGGTTTCTCAGTCTGAATGAGTTTCGTAAAAGTTACATGTAATAAATTTATCCTGTATGTGAGTCCATTATCTTCTACAGATCAGAAGGCTTCATCTATTGCTTACGGAGAAGGAGTCTGCTATGGATGTCCCATCCAACTTGGAAGCTAGAAGGCGCATTTCTTTCTTTTCTAACTCATTGTTTATGGACATGCCTCCTGCACCTAAAGTTCGAAATATGCTTTCCTTCTCGTAAGTTATCTTAAATTTGGACTTTCTTCATTGTTATTGCATTTTTCCTTTCATGGGTGACGGGGGTGAAGATATTTCAGTGTCAATTATTGTCATGCCCTTGACATGGGAAAAATGTTCTTTAATATTTTCTCAAATTGAAGTTTTGTTTATTGGCCAGGTGTTGCAGCCATGACCAATAAGATAGATGTTAGGTGTATAAGTTCTTGTACTAAACCAATTCGAGTAACTAAACTGTTTGCAGAAGCGTAAACAAATAATAAATTTAAACTTTTCTCTACACCATTGTCTCACGGTTGAGACAAGAGAGATAATACCAAATGAAAGTGTACTTGACACATCGTCACAATACTATAGTTTCAAGTAAATTGCAAGGTGGTGACATATATACACTAAGATATATATAACAGTATAAGCATGTAATTTGTAACCAGAACCTTTGACCAACTATATAGTTAGCTAATAAGAATAAGCAACCGTATAGGCCCTATTTATTTTACACAACAGAAATTTAAATGTTCTTCAAGTATAATGATCCAATAAATTTGGGTACTGGGTATTACATTACAGTTAATGAAGTAATACATTCTTGGGTTTAACCATTTCAAGGACATAATAAATCACCCCCAAACTATAGGGATATTTTCAAATTCATACACGAACTATCACTTTTTCATAAACGTGTACAGAAATTTCCATAAACCCTACATTTAAACCACTCCAATCCTTCAGTCCAAGCATTAACTGCCTATGTGGCTTTGAATGAATTTGAATTTACCCATATAGTTTGGGGGGTTTTCTGTAGTTGATCTGTATTTTAAATTGATGATCTGACTTATGGTTTCACTATTTCAAAATAAAATAAATATTGGACATATTTTGTATCAACCACTTTATAATTTCGATAAGTTGTGTAAAATAATATGGGATGCAGATATTTTTGTCTTTTTGTGGCTCAAAAGTTTTTTTTGTTAACCATATATCGCCTGATATTTTCGTAATTACTTTGTAGGGTTTTGACACCATACTATTCAGAAGAAGTTCTTTTCTCCGTCGATCACCTGGAACAGCAGAATGAAGATGGTGTCTCTATCCTTTTCTACTTGCAAAAGATCTTTCCTGGTGAATTGTTTTCTGTTTTGTTTTTTGTTGTTTCTCCTCTTACAATATAGTGTGCATTGATATCTGAACTGTTCTTTTATGAACCCATGATTGATTGCAGATGAATGGACTAACTTTCTTGAGCGGGTCAAATGTGAAAGTGAAGAAGAACTCAGAGCAAATGATGAACTGGAAGAGAAACTCCGTCTATGGGCATCATATCGAGGCCAAACGTTGACCAAAACTGGTATAAGCAGATGCGGGCTACTGCCCCTCTCTCTTTGACACTTGATTTGATTTGTTATATTTCTTTTGCATGATTATGAGTTTTGTCTTCCCCTATTCTCTACAATTAAGTACGAGGTATGATGTATTACCGAAAAGCTTTGGAACTTCAGGCCTTCCTGGATATGGCAAAAGATGAAGGTATTGAAACTTAGTTGTAGTGTAACTACCCTATCTCTTATACGGTTAATTTTGTAAAGGGCATATTGATTTATTTTTCCCCTTATTATTAGCTCTAATGGAAGGCTATAAGGCTGCTGAATCAACTATTGAGGAACACTCAAAATCTGAAACGTCACTATTAGCTCAATGCCAAGCAGTAGTTGACATGAAATTCTCATATGTTGTGTCATGCCAACAATATGGAATTCACAAGCGATCTGGTGATCCTCGTGCCAAGGACATTTTGAAACTTATGGCAACGTATGTTATTCAGTATCTAGTATTTTTATCTATATTTTTTATTTTGTGCATGTGTGTGTGTGTGTGAAATGAATACAGTAAACTTATAGTTTAGTGTAATAGGTTAAGCAAACATCAAGTTTTCAGTGAGGTAGTTATATTATGCCAAACTTCTCCCAAATGGTCAAAGCTTTACTTATTTCACACAAAATTATAAGTATTTTACAGGACAAAAAAAATTTGGGGTTTAAAATGGTAAATCAACTTTTGACTAATATAACAGCAGTTTAGTTCATGTGGGCAACAACAATAAAGAAAAAATTCAGGTGGTCAGTTGACAAAAGGAGTTACGTTCAGGTGGTATTGCTAAAACTTTACCTTTCATGTAATGATATTGTAAAGATAAACTTTTGTGCCACACAAGCATACACAGAGGTGTTTGTAGAAAGCCTAGGTGCTTCTAGAAGCAAGTCATGGTAATGTCTCCTATTTTCCCTGTTGCAGTTATCCATCTCTTCGGGTAGCTTACATTGATGAGGTTGAGAAAACTAGCGAAGATAAATCCAAAAAAAATGTCGGAAGGTCTACTATTCGGCTCTTGTAAAGGCAGCTCCTCCAACTAAGACAATTGATTCCACTGATCCTGTTCAAAGGTTGGATCAGGTAATAATTTTTATAACATTCAATATTGGGCATTGACAGTAATTTGAGATATTTCTGGCAGAGCTTCCTAGACCTGTAAGAGACTCCTAGGGGTCACCCCAAGTTTGTTTCCTTCACTTTTGTGCTTCTTAGAGTAATTATTGTTTTATTTCAATCCAACAGTAGGCAATTGTAACATTGTAACACATCTTCTATACATGAATAATGCTTTACAATGGATTGTTTAAATCTCCTTGTACAGGATATTTATCGGATAAAGCTTCCTGGACCTGCAATATTGGGAGAAGGAAAGCCAGAAAATCAAAACCATGCAATCATTTTCACACGTGGGGAAGGCTTGCAAACAATAGATATGAACCAGGTATACACACACACAAACGACCATATGCAAATGCTTTCTGCATGCGTGTGAAAAAGTATATACTTAGTTATTACAAAAAGAACAAAAGCACCAACTACCAAGTCATTAAGAGGAGAGGAATTAGGATTTTAAGGCTAAAAAAAGTAGGAATAGTGGCCAAGTTTGGGTCATAGAGAGGAAAGGGCAATGAGAGAGGGTGGATGAAATATGCCATTTTGGAACTTGGACATTAAGTGATTTCAAGATTCTTTGACATGTTTACAATCCTTATGTATTTAGAGTTGCTAGAACTTCTGTGTCTAATGCTGGGGTCTTTTGGTGAAAAAAGCTCGACACAAGTAGGGGGTCACACTGGAATAGGGTATCGGCTACGCTTAAGTTTAGGTATAAATTCTATATGCTTGTGCTTTTTTGAAACTCAGTACCACGTTGTTGTATCTGTTCAACAGGATAACTATTTGGAAGAAGCATTCAAAATGAGGAATTTGCTGCAAGAATTTCAGAAACATGATGGTGTTAGATATCCGACAATACTTGGACTTAGGGAGCATATATTCACTGGCAGGTATTTGTTGTGTTGTTGCTCTGAAGCAGGAATTCCAGTGCTGCTAGTAAATTAAGACTTCATAAATTTTTTGTTTTTAAAATTTTCTTTTGTGCTTATGTGTGTGGCGTTTCATGTCTTCGGTTATCTTTTGCAGTGTTTCATCTCTTGCATGGTTTATGTCGAATCAGGAGACTAGTTTTGTAACTATTGGACAGAGACTGCTGGCTAACCCTCTGAGGTAAGAATTCGGAATTTTGTTTATATTCTGTTTCCAGAACTTCTAATTTATGATTTATTTCCCAGCCCAATGAGAATTTAGCTGTCACAATCTGTGTTAATTGTTTGATCATCATAATTTTGTACCAACTATGATTTTAGGCAGACTGAGAATGTTTTTCATATTCAACATTCATTCAAATATTTATTAGTTAATTTGTCTACGGTCCCGTATGATATTGATTTTCTGTATTTTGTTTGTTGGAATGGTGGTTATTGATTTTCTGTATTTTTTTTTTCCTGGACTATGCTCCTGCTTTATTGATTTTGTTAAATTTAATCCCTCTAAGCAGGTTACAATATCCCTAAGGAGCGCATGTGTTTTTGTCAGAAAATATCCAAATTAATTTCATTATTATAATAAAGCTAAAGTATCAACTTTAAAATGTTATAAGTTATATCTTCCATTTTACACTTCTGTTTGTGATAACATTTGTAATCCTGGAAACATTTTTGAGGTTTATCAAACAATGTCGATGTCAAATATTGAATTATGCAACAAAAATCATAGTAATTGTGACATGATTAAATTAGTTTCATCTGCAAAGTTTGATTACTGCATTCTTTACTTCTGTCATGGTTTTGCATTTTTTAGTTAAAGGTAACAGTGGCACAACTTATTAGATATTCAATAGAACAGATGGATTATAACTACTTTCTTATATGGTTGTGTAGTCTTAATGCAGTTCTAATTAGAAACCCAGCTATGCTACAATGGAATTGTTTTTTAATACACTAAACAGTTGATAGTTTGATTAATTATCCATTGTTCTTTATATTTCTTTAGACAAAAACATTAAGTCTTTTTATACAATTTCATTGATCTCGATAAGTACTTTCTAAGAATAATTTCTTTTATGAAAAATAAACATGGACAATAAAAGTTGCACTATTTTAGACTTCGAGAGAATATTATTGTATTTAACCAACAAAAGTTTTCAGGAGAAAGTGTATATTTTTTTGTTGAAACTTTTAATAATAATGACAGTTCTGTAATTCAATTTAGTTTAATAGTATCTGTAGTTACGAAGCTTTGAATATTCAACATGGGACACCAGTTTTACGTTTTTATGCTATTGGATTGTTCCACATAGAAAGTATTTATCAGATACTGGATCCAAAAATTCCAATTTTTATTTCTGGTATCAACTTTTGGCTTGAAATTAGAAACAGGTCCAATTAATTTGCATCGACAAATGCGGTCTAAGCCACTTAAATAAACATAATGCAGTCCAAAATATGACAAAAAGGCATTTAAATCTACGAAATTGAAAATAGCAGCTTAGAGTAGTCATGTTGGTATTTTATTTATTTTTTTATCTTTGGAGTTTCAGGGTTTTTTTTTTCAGTTTGAAAATCAATTTTTTTGGATGTTTTCAAAATTTGGATATTAACTTCTAAGAACACATAGATGTTGACTAAGTTTTCAACATCAAACTTTAGACTGTTTTAGACTATGAATCCTGTATGTGGAATTTTAACATTAGTTACCTGTTTTGAATCACCAAGTTATTCAAATATAAAGTCAACATCGAGAAAGTTATGTTTAAAGAAAGTAATGCTAAGAATCAAAGCAGACCACAAAGAAGGGCCACATGTGATCAATTATTACTCACGGCCAACGGGTCAGGGGAAGATAGGAACAATTTTGAAAACTCTAGGGCGTATTTGTAACACAAGTGTATGATACTATTTTTTTTTTGGTTGTGTTTTTCTTGAAGTGTTTAAAGAACACACTACACACATTTTCAGTTACCATATGTTTCTTATCTAGTTCAAGCTGCTGAATCCTTTTTTTTTTCCTCATTCAGAGTTAGATTCCACTATGGCCATCCGGATGTATTTGATAGACTGTTTCATCTGACTAGAGGGGGTGTCAGCAAAGCTTCCAAAGTCATCAATTTAAGCGAGGACATATTTGCAGGCACTCTCATCGCTTTGTTTAAGACTTGTTTTGTTTTCGATTGGTAGTGTACCAATTTCACAAGTTTCTTGTCTGCAGGTTTCAATTCTACTGTACGTGAAGGCAGTGTTACTCATCACGAATATATACAAGTTGGTAAAGGACGAGATGTTGGCCTGAACCAGATCTCGATTTTTGAGGCAAAAATAGCTAATGGGAATGGGGAACAGACACTGAGTCGTGACATCTATAGGCTTGGGCATCGTTTTGATTTCTTCCGGATGCTATCCTGCTACTTCACAACAATTGGTTTCTATTTCAGCACTTTAGTATGTATAAAATATACCTCTCTCTTCATTTATTATATAATCCTTTACCATTATCTCAAATGTTTTGGTTCTGGTTTGACAGTTGACTGTGCTTACGGTCTATGTGTTTCTCTACGGTCGCCTTTATCTTGTTCTCAGTGGGCTTGAAGATGGTCTGAGTACTCATCGAGCTATTCGAGACAATAAGCCTCTTCAAGTAGCTCTTGCTTCTCAGTCTGTTGTGCAAATTGGATTTTTGATGGCCTTGCCTATGGTTATGGAAATTGGTTTAGAAAAGGGGTTCCGTGTTGCGCTAAGCGATTTCATATTAATGCAATTACAATTGGCCCCTGTATTTTTCACATTTTCTCTTGGTACAAAGACGCACTATTATGGAAAGACTTTACTTCATGGAGGTGCAGAATACCGAGCAACAGGTCGTAGCTTTGTAGTGTTTCATGCCAAATTCGCTGAAAATTACAGGCTCTACTCCAGAAGCCACTTTGTCAAGGGCATCGAGCTACTGATTCTGCTTGTTGTGTACCACATATTTGGTCGTTCATATAGAAGTGCAGTTGTATATATCCTCATTACGATACAAATTTGGTTCATGGTTGGAACATGGCTTTTTGCTCCATTCCTCTTCAATCCATCAGGGTTTGAGTGGCAAAAGATTGTCGATGACTGGACGGATTGGAAGAAGTGGATAAACAATCATGGAGGCATCGGTGTCTCTCCTGATAAAAGTTGGGAATCCTGGTGGGAAAAGGAACATGCGCATCTTCGTTACTCTGGAATACGTGGTATCATTACTGAGATAATATTAGCATTGCGCTTTTTCATCTACCAGTATGGGCTTGTCTATCACCTCAACATTACAAACAACAAAAGTTTTCTGGTATATGCATTTTATGCTTCTTTCGACCGTTATTAATGCATTCTAATATCTATTATTTTTATAAAGCAGGTGGAAATATTAATTTTCCTTTCAATGCGCTTGCAGGTCTATGGTGTTTCGTGGCTGGTGATCCTTCTAATTTTGGTGTTGATGAAGGTGGGTAGTTAAAATTTCAGGACTCCTAATATGTGTATTTCCAAACATAGCCATATTTTCTTGTTTCAAGATTTGTATTTATTGAAACTTCCTAAGATGTCATTCATGAGTTATTTTGGTGGCAAAAATTACCATGTAGAAGCTTTCTTCTTTCGTGCCTTTTTATGAGGCAGAGGCATTTTGTATTTGTTAGGTTATAAACATCAAAATCTGTCTTTTAAGAACTGAATTAACCAAAAATCTGACTTTATTTTTTCTTGTTCTCTCAAATACAGCATTAAAACAGAAACAGTTCTTAAACTGTCACCATCTAGGCTCTGAAAAATGATTTCCTCTACCAACCAATGGAGTGTACTTAACTTTTTGCTGCATGTCAAAATCTGACAAACCATTTAACCATTTTTTCAGAGAGTCTTGTTCTCAACGTACTTACATAGAAGGCAAATGCTCATCTAGGCATTTAGGAGTCAATAAGCTTGTGCATGTGGTTATGTTAATTTCTGCATATTTTTCATGTCAGAAAATGTTTTACTTGGCTTTTACCAGCTCTTTTGTTATTGCAAACTAATTTACGACGGTAAAAAATCAATTTATTGCTTAGATTTATTTTGACAATTGTGCTGAAATTTTTCAGGCCGTGTCTGCTGGAAGGCGACGATTAAGTGCAGACTATCAACTTTTGTTTCGACTGGTTAAGGGATTTATATTTATTACATTTTTATCTATTTTCATTACCTTAATAGTGCTCCCTCACATGACGCTTCGGGATGTTGTAGTCTGCATTCTTGCCTTCATGCCAACTGGATGGGGATTGCTTTTGGTCAGTAAATCATATTAATCTTTTTTTTTTGTTGCTAATTTCCTGTTCCAACTATTTAGTGTTTAATATTTGTAACCTAGTTTTCAATTGTCTATTAACTCGTTGATTTGTTCTAATTGTTTCTTCTGTTTTTTTTTTCTTCATAAATATTCCTACAGATTGCACAAGCTTGTAAGCCACTAATTCAACAAGCAGGATTTTGGGGGTCTGTTCAAACACTTGCTCGTGGTTATGAAATAATCATGGGGTTGCTTCTTTTCACCCCAGTTGCGTTCTTGGCTTGGTTCCCTTTCGTTTCCGAATTCCAAACACGAATGCTGTTCAACCAAGCATTCAGTCGAGGTTTACAGATCTCACGTATTCTTGGAGGAGGAGGACAAAGGAAGGGCCACCACTCCTCCAGCAACAAGGAGTAATTTTTATCCAAATTATTTTAAGGATGGTCTCATTTAGCTCAATGTAAATAGCTCCAGTGCTTGCTCAAATTATTCATCAAAAGAATTCATAGATGTCTTTCTTTATGCTTTTTGTCAAACTTTAGAATACTTGTACATGTATATTTATGATAAAGTTTTGAAACTTAACAATTTCATTGCTGTTTGATGTATGATATATATCTTCAGCTCATCTTAAGAGGACGAGACACCTGGTTTAAAACAATGTTTTGACCATAAAAAGAAAAAAGAAGACCGCAAATTTGGTGCTAATGACTGGAAAGTTTGAACTGAAGATTTTGAAAATGTTGTTAATGGTAAGAAAATAAGTGTTTGATTATTATTGACCCAAAAAACACAAGTTTGATTATGTGAAGGAACAGACTTTATATGACGAAATTATCTTAAAACAAAACCACCTGTTCTCCTGCAGACTGATAATTAAACGTTTGGTGAGCATGAAAGACAGGTTTTGGAGGCCGCATAAAGAAAAAAAACATCATGGCATGTTATAAACTAAATTCATAACCAACACTTACATAACACAAAACTATTATTTACTAACTATTTCTATCAATCCTTTCACAATGAAATTCAATACTTAGTCAGAAGTCATATGTGATGCTATGCTTCTCTACACACGAGTTATTCTATAGTGAGGGCCTTATATATGACCCATAGGCGAGGTCCTATTTCTTAATCATTGGATCAGGATACCAATTTGATCCAACGGCTATCAATTTGATCAAATGGTTAAGAGATGTGGTCTCACCTAAAGGTCATATATAAAACTCTCACTATAGAATTCTTGCTCTAGACATTTAAATGTACGTATCAAATTTTCTTAAGGCTTTTCACATGTAAGCCCATAAATTGGGCCCAAAATATATAAAAACCCTACAATACTCAAAACTTTAGGAAAAAAACCTATTTGACTTTTCAAATGGGCCAAATATCATCCGGGCCTTGCAAAACCTAAAACTTACAACACTGCCACATAAACTTTTTATTTTTCCAAAAAATCACAATGCAAGGATAATAATGGTATTTCACATATCATTCAAGTTAAAAAATAGTACAGCCTGTCCTTTTTGGGGTTTTTCCTTCATTCGTTGCCTTTGGAAGATTAGGAATATGTATTCAATTCTAATTTTCAGAAGAATCTGTCTCCTGAGTGTAAGTTCATATTTCCATCTATCTGTCTTACAAGCCTGTTTTGAAGCCTTCATCTGCCTAATACCACAATGATTTGTTCACGGCAGCAAGGAGGTGGTGAGTACCCACATGGTTCCCTGTGCCTTCATCTGCCTACTCCACACTATAATATCATAACCCAACAAACAGTCTAAATTTGTGTTGGGGTCAAACAAGAAGTTATCATAAAAGTGGGAAAAGTTACAAGGACAAGAGAGAGAGAGAGAGAGCAAAGAATGGGGGAGAAAATGATTAAAACTGAATCAAGATGAGATTATTATTTGATCTTCCGGGTAATCTTGATCAGCTTCAGCAGTTGAACACCCCAGATGGGTACTATAGTCACAATCTCTGCAAGAGTAGAGCCAGCAGCCCCGTGGGAAAGTGCCTTGACAAAAATCACAGATATTATGCTTGCCTTCATTCTCATGATGATCTGGCAAAGAATAAAGCAGAGTGAGCAGGTGGTGATGATGGTGATGGCTCAGGGTTTCAGGCAAAGTAGCACACTGAACGTGGAGATCATATTTGCAATGGGTGCAGTGGAAGGTGAAACAAGTGCCAAATTCACCACATGCATCGCACGTGAACTCACCATATTCATATGGAGGGGTGGAGAGAGTAAGAGGTGTTTGGGGTGAGACTTGTGTTTGATTTTTGGGGAAGTTCAAAGCACAAGTCGTGGAGGTAAAAGTTGCACTTGGACTTGGTGCATTTGTAAGCAGAAGTAGCTGAATTCATCATGAGGTCTAGAGGTAGCTCACAGCTGGAGCAAATGATTTCATCATCCTTTTGCACTTGATATGAGCACAACTCATGGCGGTGGCAGAAATGCTTCACCATCGATCTTAATTTCACCTCTCTCTCTCTCTCTCTCTCTCTCTCTCTCTCTCTCTCTCTCCGTTGGCTTTCTTTCTTTTTCTCCAATTGGATGATCTTCTAATGAATCATATATTATTATGTATTATATGATTTTTGAGAGAGGAAGATGTAGCTAGTCTAGTTATGTTCACATCGTGGCGACGACTAAAATGTGGTCAGATAAAGTGGTCTGAAATGTATGGTAAAAGTCAACTTATTCCCATCTCAGTATATTTTGACTGGGTCTTGGATTCACCAATAATGCTTGAAATTTATCACTATACTATATGTACACATGATTCCTTTGACTTTCGGTAGCCCTTTCCCATGTTTCTTCCCTTGTAATTAGTAAGGTATTAATTAGTGCAGGGTTTAGGAGCATGAGAGGATTTATATTGATACCCAAAAAAACACTGGTGCAGCCCTTTAATTACAAGGGTATATTTTCCTATATTGAAGTAGCAATACATAACCCAATCCCTCGAATCTTTGATGTAGGATGAAGTGGTTGAGCATAGGATATGACAATGTCAACTGCTGATCAAACCAGCGAAAAAAAAAAAAAAACAGAAGAATTAAGCCGATTGGTTTTCTCATGTCTTTCAGGTTGCTTTTACTTGGTATTTTTCCAACTTAAATTAGATACTAGTGTATCAAAATAAATTATATGGTTGAATTTTTTTTAATTAACGGAGGAGAGAATTCGAACTTGAGACCTCTGCTAGTAGTATTTTGGAAAAAGAAAATATCACTAGTCAACAGTTAGCTGATCTTATATAGTTTATAAATTTCTCAGACTATCATCTGAGATCTGGCTCCTACTAATTAAAGTCAATATCAGAGTGCAAATATTAATTTATTTTAGGTATGCAAATCACTCTTTCTTATTTTCTAGCTAGTTGGGTGATCATTATTATTCCCTATTGCCACAAAGGTCGACGTCAACTGCATTTTGCAATTTGGTTAATACACTTCGAACGTATCCTTCTACCAACTTCTGTATAATACTATTAAATAAGCACAGGGCATAATGAACTCAAAAGGCACACATCTCATCTTTAGCTGAAGGTAAAAAAGGTCTGTGACTTGGTTGCTATATATCTCTCTGGGTGCTTCGACCAAAAATAAATAAAAATCTCTCTGGGTGTGCCATCTATTCTTTGACAAAATATTCGGAACACTCTGTCTCTATCGCCCTTTGCCTCTCCCTCGAATGACAAAATATGAGGATAATATCTAAAGATTCTAAACATGTAGGTTTGATTTGATGGGTTCAAGTAAGCTAGTGAGTAACTGAGAAATAAGAAAAATGTAGATATTGTTTAGGTGGATTAATTACGAGATAAGGATAATATATATATTTTTAGAATCTTTATTCTCATTGAGAGTGACGATAACATACTAAACTCACACATTATATGAATGCTAGGATTCAAATCCAAGACCATTCCTGAGGGAAACATTTGTTTCCTCCAAACCACTACACTAATGGGTCCTTTGCGAGACAAGGATACTATAACGTACTTTAAAGGTGACAAAATATTCTTCAACATGAAGTTGCCTTGCATCACGTATATATTTAATTTTTAGCGTCCTTGTTAGCTTAAGTAAACTTATTTGATTACCTTACTCCTCTTTTCTTTGCATATATACCCTTCTTGTTCCATTGGGAAAAATAGCAGCAGCAACAACCCTGCAGATGATCAAACGGGGAATTATTGACTTTTGGAGTCTTTGCATATGTCAAGGCATAGCCACCCTACCAGCAACTTGGTTCCAAGTAGTACTCTAGAATTAATTAATAATTTCATTGAAAAAAAATGTTTCACCACCAATATCATTGGTTATATAAATGCTATATACATATATATTGACCCGGCAATCTGTCTCATTATGGTTAAGTTGACTAAGGCTAGCTAGACTCAATGGTGCACAGAATTGATGAAATTATTATAAGAGCACAATCTAATACCAGTTGAGACTTGAGAGAGAACAAGAGATCATCAGAAAAAAGAATTTCTGTGGGTGAGAGAGAGAGAGAGATGAAGCTGAATGGTCAACTTCAGCCTGATCAACATTTTAGCCACCCCCATCCCTTAAGACTTTACAATCACCAACCCCAGCAGCAAACCCTAAACCTGCGGCAGCAGCAGCAGCAGCTAGCCTCATGTGCATGCTGCAAACTCAATGTCTCTGGTGGATGGATTTATAGTTGCACACCATGCAATTACTTCCTCCACATACCATGCTCACAAATGCCTCAGCAAATCACTCACCCATATGATCATCAAAGCCATGTCCTGATTCTGATCCCAACCCCAACATACCCAGATGGGGTCTTCAGTTGCGATGCATGCATGAAGCATGGGAATGGCTTTGCCTACCATTGTGGAGCTTGCGGCATTGACCTCCACCCATCTTGTGCTTCAAAGCCATTGGTTCTCACTCACCAATCCCACCCTCACCAGCTCAGTCTCTCTTTCTCACTTCCTCCAGGATTTAACAACAGCAAGACCTTCATATGTAATATATGCAACCAAGTTGGGTACAAAGAGTGGCTCTACATGTGCAATCCCTGTGGTTTCACTGCTCATTTGGGCTGCGCCACAGCGAAACCAAGAGCTCCTCCTCCTCCCTCAAATCAACAAATTCAAGCAGCAGCACAAGCAGCTTTTGTTGGAACTCCATGTTTTCCAACAAGTACTATTTCAGCTAGTCCTCATCAGTTCCAAAACTATGTGCCAAATAATAGTTTTAATAATAATAATTATAATAATGGCAATATCCCTACCGCTGGTGTTTGTGGACAACCTGTTAGGCGGAATAAGTCAGGGAAGGAGCTGGGAAAGGCTATTGTGAACACAGCAGCTCAAGTTCTTATTGGTGTCCCTATTTTTGGACTGGGTGGTAATTCCTCTCAACAGCAACAGCCACAACAACAACCACAGCAACAGCAATACCAACAGCAGCAGCAGCAGAAACATCCACAACAACAACCACAGCAACAACAATACCAACAGAGACAGCAATACCAACAGCAGCGGCAACAACAACAGCAACAGCAACAGCAATTGGTGGGTGGTGGTGTTTGGCCTGTTGGGTTTATATCTGCAGGTGGCAATGATATGCAAGGAGTTGGTATTAGTATTGATTTTTTAAGCAGTACTAATGCCACTACTGATCCGTCGCCATTCGGATCCACCTACAGGCGCTGACTATTACGGTGGAACTGGAGGAGTGGGAGATACGATTATACCCGTATACATTTGATGATTTGAGATATTAATTCTGTATTTGTCTTGCAGAAATAAACATGATTGTTTGTCTCCATTTCAATACGCTATATTGGGGTTACATCGGGATATGGCATACAATATTAGGTGTTTTGATATGTTACCAGTCTACTTTTGATTTTGCTTTAACCGCACTGTGTGAACAATGGGAGCATGTTTCCAAAATTTTCCATGACTAAAATTGTTGAGTAGAGTAATAACTGTTAGTGTTTTCAAGGAGTGCGAGTATTCAGAATTTGTAGAAGAAGAACAAAAGGAGGAAGAGGCAACAAGAAGAATTATCAGAAAATCTGTCTGCTATACGTGTAGCAGCAGAGTGTTTATATTCACAGCTCTCTCTCTTACAACCTCACGCACATAGTGTGAGGGATATATCTGTTATGCACAGCAGCTGGATCTCTTACATCACAAGATGATCTCAGCCATTCACTTAGGCAACCAATAGGAAGCTTACACTTGTCATAAAAAGAAATAAAATAGAAAACTGATTAAACCAACTCTTAAGTCAGCTTAAGGCTTATAATTCAACAATAACTACATTGAATACTTCAACTACAAATTATACATTTGAAATTCCCTTGCCCCTTGGGGTAGCTGGGTGATGATCACCTATTTATGCATATTTTATGCTAGATGGTCATTCTTCCTTATAATGGCATTGATGTGTTAGATTTTTTTTTTTTTGGTCAAGTTTGAAGCTTCATTCCAAGGCCGAAAATTCGGCAAAAGAGCTTACAACAAAGGAAAAGTAAAACTGAAAGCCTTTCAACTGAATCCATACAACCCAGCAAAGAAAAGCTTTCAACCCAAAACAAAAATAAACTTAAGGAGGACATGGGAGTCCATCCGAGACTAGAACTTGCACCAGAGACAATGGTGGTCGTGAGACCCAGATTTCCAGCTCCATAGCTCTAACTCCAATCATGGCTGTTAGATTAGTTTTACTGATTTATTTTTCTATTTCCTTTCTTTGACCAAGTTTTCTTTAGAATAGAAATTTCAAATTGGCAGCTGTTGTAGTAATTAATTTTGTAGCGTTTCTTTTTCCAATTAAATTTGTAGTCAATGACAAGGAAATAATAGTAAGAAGAGTGAATAGTAAAAAAAAAGTTATTTACACTAACACTACTCCTGAGGTTTTCAATTTCATAAAACTATCTAAGGTTTCAAACATTACACGAACACCCCCTGAGATTTAAATTGTTTTCACAAAGTCTATTTCCTTTTATTTTTCATCCAAAAATGGATGATTTTATATAATAAAAAATTCTCCAAATGACAATGTTAGCCTTCAAGATTAGATTGCACATGCATTCATTGAGGTTAAAATTGTCATTTGCATAAGTTTTTTTTTTAATGAAATCGTCAATTTTTGGATGAACAATCAATGAAAAAGGATTTTTGTGAAAACAATATGAAACCTCAGGGGATCTTCGTGTAAATAACTTTTTTTATATTCACACCAAAGAGGTTTATGTCGCCCTCTAGGGAGATCTCCCTTGAACAAAAGATAAAAAGAAGTCTAGGCCGGCAGTGAGTGTACTGTGTAACTAATTAATGGATGCATGAACTAATTTCGTATTTTTATCCCACAATAAATTAGAGGGTGGTTTAGGTCAGAAGAATGTCAATGATACTCATAAGCTACAATCCAAATATTCTAATTAAGCAAGTCTGATGGAATCAAGTAGCTGCTACTTCATATACATTGAAGGAATAATTCTGAAAAGTATTTTCTGCTATTGCACTCAGTGTATTGCCTCATTACAGCTTACAAGGGAATGGTTTTATACAGAAGAATCAGAATATTAAAACATATACATTGAGAGCACAAAATCGACACTATTATGACACTATAATAAACTAATGTTAAAGACGCCACTATACCTACTATATCATTATGGAATGTTATTCTTTACCGACACAATCATGACACTAATGTTAAAGACACCACCACTATATCATTATGGAATATTATTCTTTACACCCCCGCAAGTTGATAGGCCGATCATAGACAGTCAACTTGGAACGAAGAAGAGTAAAACGGGCAGCAGATAGTCCCTTGGTGAAAACATCAGCAACCTGATCCACTGTGGACAGATAACGAACATCAAGCTCATTCTGAACTACTTTCTCACGGATGAAATGGTAATCAACCGAGACATGGCGCGTGCGAGCATGAAACACGGGATTGGCAGCCAAAGAAATGGCACTAATGTTATCACACCATATGCGAGGAAGGGAGAGAGGAAGCTGTAAGTCCTGGAACAGAGAACGTAGCCAAGAGATGGTCGCAGCAGTATATGCTAATTGACGGTATTCTGCCTCCGTACTAGAACGAGAGACACCACGCTGCTTTTTCGAGCTCCATGAAATCAAGTTGTTACCAAGAAAGATACAATACCCACCAGTAGACCGTCAATCATTAGGATCACCAGCATAATCCGCATCAGAGTAAGCAATTAGATGAAGTGAACTAGGGCGATAGAACAAACCATGAGAGATTGTGCCATTGAGGTACTGAAGAATGCGTTTGACAGCTATCCAATGAACAGTAGTGGGACGATGCATAAACTGACAAACTTGATTGACCGCAAATGCAATATCGGGACGAGTGAGAGTCAAGTACTGAAGGGCACCAACAACACTCCGATATTCAGTAGCATCAGGAAGAGGATCACCATCCGTAATGCTGAAACGTTTACCTGAAATAGCTGGCGTTGACACTGGTTTGGCCTCATGCATCTTTGTACGCTTAAGAATATCAGCTATATACTTGGATTGAGTAAGTGATAAACCATGAGAATTTCGAGTTAGTTCCATACCTAGAAAATAGTGAGCTGGCCCAAGATCTTTCATAGAGAACAAACGACCCAAATCCAAAATCAAAGAGGTGATACTAGCAGGATCATTACCAGTAACCAAAATATCATCAACATAAATTAAAAGATAAATGCAAACTGAGCCATGAATGTAGACAAAAAGAGATGAGTCAGCAAGCGAAGCACGGAAGCCCAATTGAAGAAGATGAGTAGAGAAACAATGAAACCAAGCACGTGGAGCCTGTTTTAAACCATGTAAAGAACGACGAAGCTTGCACACATGATGTGGATGGGTTGGATCGACAAAACCAACTGGTTGGCGCATATAAACCTCTTCAGTAAGATATCCATGAAGAAATGCATTTTGCACATCTAGTTGACGAATGGGCCAATTAAACTGAACAGAAATAGCCAACACAAGACGGATAGTTGAATGATTCACAACGGGGCTATAAGTCTCTCCATAATCCAGGCCTGGTTGTTGATGAAACCCATTAGCCACAAAACGTGCTTTACACCGCTGAATTGAGCCATATGAATTCCTTTTTATACGAAAAACCCATTTATTTGGTAGGACATTCGTGTGAGATTGATATGAGACTAAATCCCAAGTTCCAGCACGAAGAAGTGCATTAAACTCATCAGACATTGCCGAACGCCACTCAGGAAGCTTATGAGCTTGTGAAAAAGATGTTGGCTCAACAGATTCATTAGTGATAGAAACGAGTAAGGCATGATTAGCATATTTAGGATTAGGTTTATCAATACCAGTCTTAGCACAAGTCACCATGGAATGAGTTGTAGAATCACTTACTAAGGGCAAAGACGAAAAGGATGTACTTGGTAAACATGGTTCAGAGACAAGGTCAGTGACATGAGAGGGTATTGAGGGAGAAAAAGCAATTTGACGATGTGAATTTCGAACATAGGTGCGGAGAGTACTTTTTGGAGTTGTTGGGCTAGTTATTTCGGATTGGGTTGGATGAGAGAGAGAAGGAGATGATTGTGTAGGAAGAGGACAGGCTAAAGATGGTTGAGGGGCAAGTAGAGGACCCACATGAGGAGAAGGGTCGGCTAAAGAATTTTGGTGGGGATTGGTTGGTGGTAATGTGGAGGAAGTGGTGGTGGGACCTATCTGGGTTAAAGGTTGTTGTGATAAAAAACTTGGTGGTAGGGGAGCCCATGTGAGAAATAATATGATGGGGAGAGCTGGCAGTACTCACAGAAGATGCATATGGAGGAAGAGGCCTAACGATGTGAAGCAGTTGCACAGAATTTGACGAAGTAGAGGACACCTCCGGGACACGAGCAACATTAGCCTCAGAAAATGGGAATGAGTTCTCATCAAACACAACATGACGGGATAAAAAAACTCTATTAGTTTTAAGATCAAGACACCTATATCCTTGATAATTCAAAGAATAACCAAGGAATACACATTTGGTAGATCGCATTTGAAGTTTATTATGATTATAAGGACGCAAATATGGAAAACAAGTACAACCAAAGGTTTTTAAAAAGGCATAATTAGGTTCCTTATTAAATAACTTTTGATAAGATGATTGACAACCTAGGAATTTAGTGGGAAGACGATTAATTAAATAAACTGCAGTATGCATGGCCTCAACCCAGTAGGATGGAGGCATTGATGCATGAGCCAAAAGGGTAAGACCTGTATCCACTATGTGCCTATGTTTGCGTTCTGCTAGACCATTCTGTTCAGGAGTGTGAGGACAAGATTTACGATGAAAAATGCCATGATTATCTAAGAACTGTTTAAATTGATAACTGGTATATTCCCCACCACCATCAGATTGAAAGGTTTTAATTTTAGTGGAGAATATATTTTCAACAAGAGTTTTAAATGTGACAAAATGAGAGAAGACTTCAGATTTTAATTTCACGGGGTAAATCCAAGAATATCTAGAAAAATCATCAACAAATAAAACATAATAATTAAAACCAGAAATAGATTTACTAGAGGAACTCCACACATCAGAATGAATAAGTTCTAACGGTGAAGTAGAGACAGACATTGAAGAACTAAAAGGTAATTTAACACTTTTACCAAGCGGACACAAATGACAAAGAGAATTAGAGAATACTTTCGTACCAGCCAATGGCAACTTATTATGGGAAATTAAAAATTGCAAAGTGGGAGAAGCTGGATGACCAAGACGAGAATGCCACACGGAACTATCAACGCGAACACCTAGCAAAGCAACACGATTTGGAAAAATTTGAAAAGACGAGTTTGGTGAGAATTTAAATGGATAGAGACCATTTTCACTCTTGCCCCAGAAAAGAATCCTCCCCGTCGCCAAATCTTGCACACAAAAATTGTCCGGATAAAAGGTAAAGAAACAGTTATTATCTTTTGCAAATTTGTGAACTGACAGCAATGGCAGAAAAGCATTAGGACAATGAAGGATATCTTTAAGTGCAAAACAAAACTTGTTATGGGAAAAAGAAATATCGCCAACGGTATTAATTTTTAAACCTTGTCCACCAAGTACACTTGTGACGGTGTCGGAACCGCAATATGCCCTAGTATGTGAAAGATGGCCCAAATCATTAGTGCCATGTGTGTTTGCACCGGTATCTATAACCCAATTCTGAATACCATGAGGAGGAGAAAGATATGCAGCCATGCCGTGAAGTCGTTGGGGGTGGGGCCCGGTTGTTATGAGGTAGAGGAGAATAAGATGGGCAATTTTTGGCAATGTGGCCAAAGCCTTGACATGAGTAACACTGGCGAACCTCAGAAGTAGACCCACCATAGGAAGAGGAAGAGTCACGAACACCTTGAGAAGGGAATTGTCCGAGAATCCCTGAAGCACCAGACCGTGGCGGAAGAAATCCACCATGACCACTGAGAGAAGAACCACCACGACCTTTACCAAACTGGAACGATCCACGATTACCAGGAGTATAGCCACCACGACGGCCACCACCACGAGAGGTAAAGAAAGACCCGCGACTATTAGAAGGAAAATTACCACGGTGGCCATTGCCACGACTTCTGGAAGCCACCAAAGTAGAGACACCAGACGTAGCCGTCGGAACAAAAGCAGGAGGCGCTGTTCGGCGGAGAGAAGTAGAACCTCAAGTTCATCATATGTAATCGGTGTCCCTCGGGAAAGGACGGCAGAAACCACAGTTTCATACATTGGACCAACATTCTTTAAAATAAGAGAGACAAGAAGAGACTCAGAAACCAATTCACCCGCCTGGCCTAGATCATCAGCAATAGACTTGATACGATCCAAGAACTCTTGGACAGTAGAGTCACCCAGGAGAGTGTTATGAAGTTCACTCTGCAAGAATAAAAGACGATGAGGATTGGTGGAGGCAAAACGCTTCTCAAGGGATAACCATGTGTCATGAGCAGTGGAGAGACGAGAAACAGTGGAGAGAACAGAAGAGTGGAGAGAGCCATTTATCCAAGACAAAACAAGCTGATCTTTTTGAATCCATTCATCATAGGCAGGATTAGGAATAGGAGAAGATGGAGCGACACCTTCTTTGGAGGAAGAGCTGGAAATAGTGGGTGGTGGGCAGGAGCTGGAGCCATCAACAAAAGACATGAGTTTACGGCTACAGAGGACAGGAATAATTTGAGCAAGCCAACAAGAATAGTTCTTGCGGTCAAGCTTGACAGAGATGAAGTTGGAAACACTTGAGAAATAAGAATCAGAAAGGGAAGTAGCAGAAGTCAAGGAAGCCATGGTATGAAGCAGAGAAGGAAAAAAAAAATTCTGAAAGGGAGACAGTAAGTCTTAGGCTCATGATACCGTGAAGGAATAATTCTGAAGAGTGTTTTCTGCTATTGCACTCAGTGTCTTGCCTCATTACAGCTTACAAAGGAATGGTTTTATACAGAAGAATCAGAATATTAAAACATATACATTGAGAGCACAAAACCGACACTATTATGACACTATAATAACCTAATGTTAAAGACATCACTATACCTACTATATCATTATGGAATGTTATTCTTTACCGACACAATCATGACACTAATGTTAAAGACTCCAACGTGTGGAACTCTCACCCTAAGAACTACAGCCCTGGATCGCGCACCTGTCGCGTGTGTGGAAACCCTCATGGGTTGATCAGGAAGTATGGTCTCATGTGCTGCAGGCAGTGCTTCCGTAGCAATACCAAGGAAATTGGCTTCATTAAGTATCGTTAAGTAGCTGACCTTCAACGTCCCAGGACTTGAAGTTTTGGCCGAAGAATCGTCAGAGTAGTTGTTTCTGAGTTGTCATGAACTCCAAGAAAATATTTTGTTTTAGCTGATTTGCTGTTGAACCCAAATTGGTATCAGAGCTCTCTGTTCAATTAAGTTTCGCATGGCTTTTAGTATGGCACAGATGCAAGTCCCTGTATTGAAGAATGAGAACTACGAAAAATGGAGTATTCAATTCAAAGCTCTCGTTGGATCCCAGGACCTTTGGGAAGTGATCTGTAATGGGTATACTAAACCTACTGCAGAGGAGGAGGCTGCCTACACCGCTGATCAAAAAACTACTCTGCGAGAACAAAGAAAAAAAGACAAGAAGGCGCTGTTTCTAATCTATCAAGGAGTAGAAGATTCAGTGTTTGAGAAAATAGCTGAAGCGACGACGAGCAAGCAAGCGTGGGATAGTCTCAAAACCATTTTCAAAGGTGTTGATCGTGTTATGAGAATACGCCTTCAATCTTTAAGGACCGACTTCGAATCTGCCCATATGAATGAAGGAGAAAATGTCTCCGACTACTATTCACGATTGGTTTCGATTGTGAATCAAATGAAGAGAAATGGTGAGAAAGTTGATGATGTTAGAGTCATGGAGAAAATTCTCCGGTCTCTCACACACAACTTCGAGCATGTGGTGACAGTTCATGAGCAACGTATGCAGAAGCATGTGACATCCACACCACCTAACCAAGCTTTGGAGTCAAAGCTAAATCTTGATAAATCACGAGGAAGTAGTGGTGCATCAAGTTCACGACACGGAGGTTCTCACGGAAGAGGTCGAGGCCAAGGACGAGGGCGTGGCAACGCAGAAAGTCGTGAGGAAAGGAAAAAGAAGATCAAATGTTACAATTGCAACCAGCTTGGACATTATGCCTCAGAGTGTTCAAAAGAGAAAAAGAAGGACCAAGTCAACTTTTCATAAGCAACTAACAATGAGAGTAATGAACCTACTCTTTTGTTAGTACATAATGAAGCTGGTGGTCAAGGTGATGTCTGGTACCTTGACTCTGGTGCAAGCAACCATATGTGTGGAAGAAGAGAGTTCTTTGTTGAACTCAACGAAGAAGTTCATGGAGATGTGAGCCTTGGAGATTCTTCAAAGCTATTTGTTGAAGGAAAGGGAAGAATAAAAATCTTCCAGAAAAATGGCGAAGAGGAATACATCTCTGATGTTTACTATATTCCAACTATGAAAAGCAATATTCTCAGCATTGGACAATTACTCCTTAAAAGGTACGTTGTTCTCATGGAAAATAATTCTCTCTTCCTCAAAGATGCAAGTGGAAGATTAATTGCAAAAGTTCCAATGACGAAGAATCGCATGTTCCCATTGAACCTAAATACCAAAAAGGAAATGTGCTTCCTTGGTCTCATGGAGAAAGAGTCATTGAAGTGGCATTTCCGATTTGGCCATCTTCACTTCAACGGCCTAAAGCTTTTGTCAAAGGGTATGGTGCGTGGTCTACCACAAATTGAGGCACTGAACCATGTTTGTGAAAGGTGTGTAATAGGAAAGCAATCAAGAACTTCTTTTCCTAAAGGCACGACATGGAGAGCAAAGGAGCCACTACAATTGGTGCACACGGATATTTGTGGACCATTGGATCCTATTTCATTTGGAGGTAATAAGTATTTTATTACTTTCATAGATGATTACAGCAGAAAGGTGTGGGTTTACTTTCTTAAAGAAAAATCTTCAGCTTTTAATGTATTCAAGAATTTTAAGGCTCGCACTGAAGTAGAAAGTAAGTGTAAATTGGTGACTCTTAGATCTGATCGAGGGGGTGAGTACACTTCAAATGCATTTCAGGAATTTTGCAAAGAATAGGGGATAAAGCATCAGTTGACAGCTGCCTATACCCTACAGCAAAATGGGATAGCCGAAAGAAAAAATCGCACTATCCTTGAAATGACGAGGTCCATGCTAAAAGAGAAAAGTTTGCCGAAGCAATTCTGGGCAGAAGCTGGACAATGTTCAGTATATCTGCTGAATAGATGTCCAACCAAGAGTGTCAAGAACAAGACACCTCAGGAGGCTTGGAGTGGCTACAAACCCAATGTTGCACATCTACGTATCTTTGGATGTGTTGCATATGCTCAAGTACCTGAAGCCAAAAGGAGGAAGCTTGATGATCGTGGAGAAAAATGTATCTTTGTAGGATATAGTGAGGAGTCAAAAGCCTACAAACTCTACAATCCATTAACAAATAAGTTGGTGATCAGTAGAGATGTTATATTCAGTGAAGAAGAAACATGGAACTGTAGCAGCAAAAGGAACACTGAAATTATGGTGGCGGATGAACAAGGGCAACTCCCAGATGTTGTAATACCAATCACTCATCAAACTCCATCAAGCCCTTTACAATCCACCGAACACACACTGACCCCATTGAGTGCTCGACAGAACTCTGAACTCTCAGCAGCTCCACCAAGTCTTCCCTCCTCAACTCACAGATATGCTACATCATTTAGTCACAGCAGCAGCAGCTCTCAGACTCCTATAAAAATGAGAGATCTCACAGACATCTATGAGGATGAAGAAGGTAATACAAACCTGTTTTGTTTGTATACAGATCATGAGCCATTATCATTTCAGGAAGCTGTACAAGAAGATTGTTGGTAAACAAACACTTGATACCAAACTTCTTTGACTGGGTGATTAGTTTACAAACTATATCACACTCACACACACTCAAAGACAAGAATAAAGAAAGCGTGTTTGGAGAATGATTGTTATTCTCTGACAATTCCTGACTATTCTCTATTGAAAACATCATGCTCACAACTCTCTTTATAGACTTTACAAACAGACATAGTGATTACCAAGGACCACACATAATTATTATATTAAACACACTATAGAAAGCAACCAAAGCAAAAGACGCACTATCATCTATTATTGGCAACTTGGATGCTAACTTTGGTTTGTTTACTCTGTCACTATCATAGTGCATAAGGCACTTGATTTGTTTATTCCCAACAATACATAAGTTGGCAAAATATTATTCAAAATGGTTTCTTCTTCTGCTTCACATAATTAAGATCTCAGTCTTCTTTTCTTTGCATTCCATTTGAGAAAAATAGAAGCAACAACTCTTGAGATGATCAAAACGGGGAAAGTATTCAGTCTTTTGCTTCCTTGAGAGGTTCATTGACTTCAATATATATATATATAACCAGCAGCTTCCTTCCAACCAGTCTTTCTCTTTTTGTTCATATATATAAAATGCAACATGTATATATAACAAAAAAACGCAAAGATATATACTTTGACCCGGTAAATGCGTCTCATTATTGTTAAGATGACTAGGCTTAGCTAAGACTTATACATTGTACAGAACTGCACTAAATTATTATAAGAGGACAAGTATTAAACAAGTGAGAGAGAAGACATCATTAGAATTTCATAAAGAGAAAATATTTCTGTGGGAGAGAGAGAGAGAGAGAGAGAGAGAGATGAAGCTGAATGGTCAACCAAAGCCTGATGTTCAACATTTTAGCCACCCTCATCCATTAAAACTAACCAATCACCAAGCCCAGCAGCAGAACTTAAACCCGCAAGCCTTGTGTGCATGCTGCAAACTCAATGTTTCTGGATGGATTTACAGTTGCAAACCATGCAACTACTTCCTGCACATGTCATGTTCAGAAATGCCTCAGCAAATCACTCATCCATTTGATCGTAAAGACCATGTGTTGTCTCTGCTCCCAACCCGAAAATACCCAGATGGGGCCTTCAACTGTGATGCATGCATGAAGCATGGAAATGGGTTTGCCTACCATTGTGGAGATTGCAACATCGACCTCCATACAAGTTGTGCTTCAATGCCATTGCTTCTCACTCACCAATCCCACCATCACCAACTCGGTCTCGAATTCTCACTTCCTGCAGGTTCTAACCATATCTTTATATGCGATATATGCGAGTGAGTGGGGCGCAAAGAGTGGCTCTACTTGTGCAGTCCCTGTGGTTTTACGGCGCACTTGGGCTGCGCCACAGCAACACTGAGAGCTCATCCTCCTCCAGTTCAACAAACTGAAGTTGCTGCTGGAACTCAATATTTCCCAACAGCTAGCCCTCCTCAGTTCCGAAACTATGTACCGAATGTTAATTACAATGGCATGCCTGGTGGTGTTAGGCCTGTGAATAATAATATGGGCAGAACTGGGCATCTGGGAAATGCTATGATGAACCAAGCACTTCAAAGTCTTGCTAGATTTGGACGATTTGGCGGTTCCTCTAATCAGGGTTTAGGAAATATTCAGGAGTAGCTGATTCAACAAATCCTCTCTGGTGGTGGACTTGGCGGTGGGTCTGGTGGTGGCAATGATTTCGGTGTTGGTTTTAGTACTGATTATTTTGGAAGCAGTACTGGTAGTATTGATCCTTCGTCATTCGGATCCACTGACTTCTTCAGTGGCGCAGGAGGATTCGGAGATTTCACTGGTTTCAGCTCCTTTTGAGAATATTATCAACGTAATTTGTTTTGCAGGAATAAACAACCATGATCCTCCTTAGCTTACATCTTTGCACATGGGTAGAGCCACACTGGCCCAAAGTCATTGTGGCGCTCTTAACTCCAGCATTTCATGTAAAATTTATATTAAACTTCTGTAATTGTTGGAAACATGTTGAAAAAAATTTATATTATTGGCATCGATCCGCAAATATTAAACTTGTATCGGTCACCTCTTAAGTAATAAATTTGTATTGTTGGCCCTCCCCAAGAACTGAAACCTAACTCTGGCATTTTCTTTGCTTAGTAACTAATCATTTCATTTTGATAAGACACAAATTAATTAGTTTCTTGTCGCGCAAGCTTCTGTCTTAATTTCATTCTATTAGGGTTTATATTGCTAATCAGGGTCCACCATGGCCCAAACAATGGCGACAGCCTAGGGCCCATTTGGATAAGGGGCACAAAATTTCCTTCTTATGGCACATTTGCATAGACAACAAAGAAAAAGGAAAGAAGTAAACACGTATAGGGAAAAATTAGTCCATGTATTATACATTTCAGTGCCAAGAAAGGAGGCGTGTTCTGGAGAAGTGCTATCGACATTCTCCTTTCCAATTTGTTTTTTAAGTGTGAATTTGATTTTAATGTTTTGACCAAAAGCAAGATCATCTCTGCTTACATCCAATTCTTGCTCAGCCAAAATACAAACTTTCATAAGCTCTTAATACTTGCAGTCGTCATGTCCTCTACCTATTCTTTAATGGTCTCTATGTAGCAAAAATTCTACGAAATTAAAGAATAATATTGAAATAATTTCTTCAGAGGAACATGATAAGCTATCCTCAATCTCTCTCTTTTTCTTCATCACTCATCATCATCATGGATTTTGAAAAATTAAGGTGACATTTCTATTAAATTTTTCTTAAAGGTGACAAATTGAAACTGAGGTATAAATTCATGTGACGTATCTACAAAAATCCCTTATTTATTAAAGTTCATCTTTCATGCTTCAGTATTGATTGTTGAAATTTGTGGTTGCTTTATTGATATTCCTTCGGGTTGTGTTCATTGTTGATATTTTTTTTATCCTTTTACTTTAAACTTAGTATATAAATTGTTTGTTCTACCCCGGAAAATTCATTTGCGGCGGCCCAGTGTTGGCCGCAAGATTGTTTTCGTCTTTCTGGCGTAGGCGTGTTGGCAATAAAAGCTCCAACATAAAGTGATTGAAAAATGTAAAATGCATTCCAATATCAACTCTAATCATCAATCAATTGTGAATTGGGTGGGGACTGACCCAATATAGGTTCTTTTCTATGCCTCAATGAAGAAGACTTCAATATTTTTCTAGTGCGAAGATAAGAACAAGTAGAAAATAAAAATAACATAAATGAAAATGGGAAACATGATATGGAACTGAATATTTCTCGATTTAGTTCAATATCGATGCAAACTCAAAGTAAATAACATGTAGGCTATAGCTACCCTAAGCTGAGGATTTCTCCACTTAGTTCATTGTAGCTATAAGGTTGAAAAGTAAACGACAGTAATGAAAATGATGAAGTTTATATGAAGATTTCTCTATTCATATAAATATTGGAATATAAAAGTAAACAACATAGTCTGAAGATTTCTCTATTCATACTTGGTACAGAAAAACTAAAGGATTTGGCCTAACTATTGGGTATCAATACCAAGTGTTGGCAAAGCATAAAAATAAAAAGATAACAATCTGGAGTCTTCAACTCGTGATCTTGAAGGAAAAGCAAGTTGTTTCAAGCTTGAGGTTTTCAAGTTGTTGAAGACATAGAGTCTGTTTGAGAGGGTTGTGTGTGTTGAGCTGATGACTTCTTCTATTTATAGAGAAAATGAGGTGGGTTGAGTGTTGGGACCAGCAGCCAATGAGAAGTACCTACTTGTCATTGATTTTGGTGCGTGGGTTGCTAAAAAAGCAAGCAAAACCAAAAAAGTTGCTTTGGTGTTGTTCCCTATGTGAAGCTCCCTAGATAATTCAAAATATCTTCCAAGCAAAACTTGTTCCCCTCCATCAGCAAGCTTATTGTATCATCCTCTTTTTTTTTATTAATAAGCCCAGGCCTCCATGCTGACTCACGCACCTTCATTGATTAACAAAAGTTTGCCAGCATGCCATTTAGCTTCTTCTCCGAACCTGCTTTGATGTGTGACAACCTGAGCAGGATAAATTCATCCAAATGCTACACATATGAAGGAACAACTTTTGTGAAGAATCAAATGCATTTGAGCACTGGAAAATACGATTTGCCATGGCTCAAAATGATTGGTCGTCATAGACAATTCCTTCGAACAAACTTCATTGTTTAATTCATTGAGTATTCCACTCTTGTCCAAATGACACCCAATTTGGATACAAAACAATAGACACTCCAATGAACAACTTCCATGAAGAAAGAAAGTTCATTGGAGTACTGGAAGTCTTCATCAGACTAGGCTTAATGTTGATACTACTACTTTTATCTAGTGTTTGCTTCTTAGAGGATTCAATACTTATTGAAATGCTGCACATTTTTTATATGTTGTAGGAAACATCCAGATGAACAACTTTCATTAAGCAAGAAAATTCATTTGAGCATTTGTGAATTCCCAATTTGGGTTTGATTCTAAACCCAGATCCCAAATCCCCAAATTTGGGTTTAAGACAGAGACGGAGAGATAGAGAGAGGAAGGCTAAGGGCGGTGGAGGGCTAAGATGGGCATTTTGAGTTGAGCTCACAAAAGGTGAAATAGATGACGGAATCGCCGGACTAGGTGAGCCATCCACCTTGCTCATAGACGAGCACACTTTTGTTGGGTTGCGATGCTTGAAAGATGACAATATCGGTGTTGAGCTGGTGAAACTCATCCTTACCGGGAATCGACTTAACGAGTTTGAGTTGTTGGAACTACAACAATTCTCTCTCTCTCTCTCTCTCTCTCTCTCCTCTCTCTCTCTCTCTCTCTTCAGTTTGGGAATTGCCATTTCTGAGTTTTGGATTCCACTTCCTATAATTTTTCCACAGAGAGAGACGTGGGATGAGGTGCATCGAATATGAGGCTGGTGAATGGGGGAGGTGCGTCACGGAGAAAGGGCAAGTGACATCAGGCTGGTGCTAGGTGGTTGGGAGGCAATTGGTGGCTAGGTTCATGAAGATTGAGGGCTGCGTAGGTTTTCTTTTCTTTTTCTCTACATGGAGGCCACATGAGCAAAAAAATGGGACTCACGTTTGCCAAGTTAGAATTTAACACACTTATTAACGGTTTGACTAACATATGGTGTATTTTGAAAGGTTCTATAAAATTTGTGTACTGGTCAAACGGATCAATTAACGTTGATTATGAGTTTGTAATGACCCTCATTTTTTTTTTATAGGGTTGTAATGACCCTCATAGTTTGGGAAGTTTATTGCAGTTAATCCTATATGAAAATACCTATAGGATGGCTTAAAACACTAAAAGAGTAAAGTCTGCGTTTTGAGTAGTCAGAGTAATACAGTAATATATAAAAACACGCCAAAGGGATTGATACGATATATCAATCCTCTATCGTACAGAATGTAAAAACAGATAAAAACACAGAAGTTATTTTAGGTGGTAAAACCCCACCTCTGGGGAAAATCCACGGGACTTGATTGTCCAAGGCAAATCCACTATAGAATGATGATTACAAGAAGTATACAAACTTGTCCTAGACACTCTAGACAACGTACCAACTTTTTCGTAGCTCAACTTCTTGCGGGATGATCTTTCGACACTCCTTATGTTGAACGCAATATTGGTCACGATTGCTTCAAGCTCGCCGGAGTTCTTCCAACTCTCCTTATGTTGAATCCGATACTGGTCACGATTGATTCAAGCTCGCCGGAGAAAAACCGCCACAACGGTCTTGATGCCCTCAACCGTATGAGTCACCAAACATGCAAATGAATGCAATATGAATACAAAGATAAATCACCAAGATAATCTTACTCTTGATAATTTATCCTTCTGGAAAATAAAGCACATCAACTTTCTTTTATGTATATGAAAACTCAAGAAATACTCTGGTCGTTGAAAAGTTGTTTTTAAATGAAAACCTAGCCTTGCTTTTTATAAAGGTTTTCAAAACTGGAAACAAAATCAATTAGTTCCTAATCAATAGAGTAAATTGCCAGAATCAGACTAATTGATTTTTCAATCAAAGAAGACTTTTTAATGGTCAGAACAGGAAAGCAATTTAACCTTTCTTAAAATAAAAAAGTCTTCTTAACCAAAATGGTAAACAGATTGTGGTTGTGAAATAAAGCTAGAAATACCACAATCAAGATGCATGATTGAATGAAGAATTTACCTTAGTGATCGTTGATGGACATATTCAGAGCATATCTTGGAATTTAGACAGCCACCATCACAACTAATTTACCATCTATACTTAGTCTAATTTGTCTCTAGGAAATGCCAATCACAAAATCAATACTAACACTATATTTTTATGAAAAATTTGATGGAATTCAAAGAACTTGACAACAATGGCGACATTGGCTATTTTTATAAAGTTTAATTCCTTAAATTGGTTGAAGTTAAAAAATAATTCGGAAGATAAATCCAAACTAGAGTAATAATTGAAGGGGAAAAACGGCAGTGTACCCAAACTTAAAAGTGGGACAAAAAATAAAAAAGAATGGTTTGAGGAATTGCCAGCCGGTCCATGGACTGCGCGCCTTTTTTGGGCTCAAAGTCAAGGCTTGAACCGGGTGAAGTGACGGGCTTAAATCAGGCCGGCCAGAAGCCCGCGGGCCTGATAGAACACAACGGCATGATGAACACAGTTATTATGGTACGGCGTCGTATGAACTGGCTTGGCTCCAAGGCAGTATTATTTTCCCAGTCGCTTATCTGCCCTTGGCGCCTGTCTCTCACAACAGAGAAGAAGAAGAAAATAGAGAACCACCTCTGCCGATCCTAAAGATTTTGTTTTGGTACACAAGGTTTATTCAATTATTTTCTTTCTCATTTTATTTTGTCTGCCATAGTTGTTATCTCTGTTGAACTAAGATATACGATGTTAAAAGGTACGTAAATCTGATTATACATGAAATAGACATTTTCTGTTCTGGGTATTTCTTGATTCATTGATTGCGTAACCTTTCTCGGGCTTATATTATTCCTGAATGAAAGAATAAAATAGAAAATCATTTATTCTCGAGTATTCATTTTTCAAAGGAAATTACTTGTAATGTATGAAATAAAATGTTAGTTTAATTTATTTTAGTTGTAATGAAATGATGAAGCATACCCATCGAAATTCAAGGATACTGTTTTTGTATATATGGCAGGAAAATAACCGTGTTGCTGATTTGCTGTAGTGGGTATCAAAATTTTCCCGGATTGTGATTTGGGTTCTTGACCATAAAGAGGAAGAATTGGTGAAAAACATTAATGGGGAATAATATGAGGGAAGAAATCATGATTTTGGATTGGAACCAGGAGCCTCGTGATTCAGTGATCAGATTAGAATCCATACTCAATGAGCTTGAAACTGCCAATGGACGCATTGAAGAACGCATCAGACTACTAGAAGCAGTCACCTTCAGGGCTAGGCAGCGTGATAGGTGGCGACAACCTCATGCTTCCCCTCAGATGGTGAATATCACTGCAGGAGTTGGAGCTTCTGATGCACTAAATGAAGGCATTCAGAATGGGAACGATGCTCTAGCTACCCGAGAAACAGTGGAATCTGGCAAAACCAATAGAGGTGACAAAATGCATTTGGTAGCCAAGGCACTGGGGATGGAAACGAATGCTAAAAAGGCAGAGTCTCGTTCTGGGAGCTTCTTTGATTGTAAGATATGCTTGGACATGGCAAGAGATCCTATATTGACATGTTGTGGTCATTTGTTTTGCTGGCCATGCTTCTGTCAGTTGCCATATGTGGATTCATATGCAAAGGAATGCCCTGAGTGTAAAGGAGAAGTTACTGATAAAAGTCTAATCCCAATTTATGGGAACGGGGATGGTAACTCTTCTTCCAAGTCAAAGGAGTCTGTTCCGATGACCCCTCCTAGGCCCCGTGCAAACAGGATTGATGGTTTTAGGCAACAGCTTATTAGTCGAGGACCATCTTCTATTTTGATTGAAGAAAGGATTCAGCAAATTAGCGACATAGTTGGTGCAATGGGGGAGAGAAGACGGTCACAGGATCTTCTCGGTTCACATATCATGGCTGAAAGAACTACTTTCATGCCCAGATCCCAGGCATCACCTGCCACTGAGACAACAAGTCACCCACAGCATGATTCCCTTCAAGTTTCAAGATTATTACAAGGAGCTGCTTCAGTATCTTCCTTTTCTTCAGCATTGAATACTGCAATGAATTCTGCAGAAAGATTAGTCGAGGACCTCGAGGCATACAGTAGTACTCACCATGTGAGAAGAAACCACCAACAATCTCCACATATTGGTAATGGAGATACATCTTCAAGCATCGCTGCAGTTTTACACCCAGATAGCCAGACTTCTGATACTGCTGCTGAAATCAATTCTGATGTGCTCCCTTCTGATTCTTTTTTAAGAACTGATACTGTTGTCGTGGACTTGGAAGACCAGAGAACGGATTCAGAAATAAATTCTACACTGCCCTCCTCTTCTTCTCGGAGAAGAACTAATCCAAGAGGTTCTGACGTAAACAATGGACATTCATCTGAACGTAGGAGGAGAAGGTTGAGATAAACAAAAAGCTGTTTCCCTGGAGAAATAGATCAAAATGATGCAAGGTTCCTCATTGTGATACTGACGTTTGCCGAAGGTTTCAGATTTTTTCTTCATATGACTGTGTATGCCAACCATGTATGAAGTTCCGACTGCTGTTAAAAGCATTTTTCAATTCATTCTGTAAAAAATAGTCAAATGTGTTGTATGGCATCTGGTTATCAATAAGAACACCGTCATGTCTTCTTATTTCCAAGAATTGAACTTTCCATGGAATTTTCAGTGTTGTCCTCTTTCAAGGGATGTATTGATGATAGTTTCTGGTGTTGTGCCATGGCACAGGGGCCTTTCTATGCGCCAAAGAGCAGTTCATATGTGTAAGTCTTGTGGATACTACTTCTAGTTTTTATGTCTTCTAGGTGCTTTATATCTTGGTATATATATCTACTACTAGCTTTTGAAATCATCAGCTGCTAGTTCTTTAATCTGATACTTTCTTGGATTTTGTTATCACAAGTCCAAAACTAATAGCTGGGTGAAGCGTTCTTTTACCAGACACCAATTTTCTCAGTATTTTTCATTGGATTATTTGAAAAGTGTTAAAATAAGATCATTTTAATCTATATTTGCCACCCCAACCCTCTAAGTTTGGAAGAAGAAATAAATACAAAGTGCAATGGGATTTTTTGTTGTCCCATAACGTAAGCTGCGCCCTGGTATGTTAAATTTGACTTCTTGAAACACCTTGGACATGCAGGTGAAGATCAAGACTACATTTTTCAATTGGCTTTGTATGGGATTTTGACATCTAGTTCTAGAGGTCCGCTTTCTATTAAATTATACTTTTGCTTCAAGAACTTAATGCTAATGCCTTTTAGGATGGCAGAAATGTGACAAGGTAACAAATCTAATCACTCAAAATTCAAAAAGGATTTTGATCACTTTTTTCCTTCTTCATTCTTCTTAGGTTTTGATGTCTGAATCATTAATAGGTATCTAATTTTTACTTTTTTGATGTATGATTTTGGTGTCTACTACTTTGGGTCAAAATGCATCAAAATCAAATAGCCACCTCAATATCCAACTTGGGTTGCAGCACGTATCTTTTCAAAAGTCTTTTATTAGTGAAACGGCATACTTTTGTGTCAAGTTGCATTTGACAAATTGTCCTCATCTTTAAATGTTAGTCTATTAAATTCTTGGTTGCAATGTGTAAGATTCATATCTATCAAAAATGATTGAGAGCTATTTTTTCATTTGTTTTACTGTTGTTCTTACATGTAATCATAGACCAGGAGGACAATACTTGCACTGCCAAACTCTGAACATCGATGACTTCCAGTTCACCGTCCTTTGGAACAAAAGGTAAACATTTCCCATATTTAGACTCAAAGGCCAAGACAGTGGGCCCTCAGTTTATTTATTTGATCTTTGATGTTCTGGCATCTGACTTGTGAATTGCTCACTCTGTTATTATAAGACCTGATTTTCTTGTTGATTCTGGAGTTAATGCACCTTACTTTGCTGCTTTCCATATTAGGGCATATAGCATTTACCTCATTTATATTTGTTGTCCGGTTCACCAGCTTCAGTTATTTAAGGTGATATGTGAGATGCCATAAAACATTCATAGAACATCAAGTTGATTTCGTCTTTTGTCCATGCCTGATACAGTCCATGAATATTACATCTATTTACGACCAAGAGTCAAGTATACGTCCTAAGGTAGTCCAGTGATGACTTAAAGAAGTATCAGCCATTGAACACTTATTTAACAGTCTCTTCTACCTCCCTTCTCATAGTAGTAGTTTTTCTATTGATCACTAAAACTAGTTATAACATTCTGTACTACAATAGAGGAGTTACTCTATGAAAGCACCATCTATATGATTTGGTAACAGTGAAAGTGAAGAAGACCTAAAGAGTAAATCAATATGAATTTTTAATGTGGGATTTTATGAAGGTGCACCTTCTTTTCAATGAATTTGCCTGGCTTTTTCCTATCTTCCTCTATACATATCTCTAGGTTGTACAGCGTCCTTGAGGGTTTGGTAATGAAATTATGACATACTTCATAACTGTATTGGTTTAGATGTTTTGCCTCAAAGATGGTCAATGACTTAGTGAATCACTTCAGTGAGAAAGATCAGCTTTTGCCAAAAGGTCGTGTTTGGGTTTCAGTTCAAGATTCAAAAAGATTGAAATGCTGTGATAGCAGACAAAGAAGTTTAAAGGAGTAGTTGTTGTTGACATACCATCAGAGGTATTCTTTAAATTTAGAATAGTATTTGGCACGTTTCTCATTTACTATAAATCATGATGTTAACCTTAACCTCTTCTGTGAGTTTAGTGATCTTAAGCAAAGTTTTTGTAGCATTTCTCAAGTTTCGATTTCCTCTCCCATATTTCCCATAATTTAATTGCTTCCAGCTTATTATTGTAAGGGTTAAACTTGCTACTAAAAGTATGTAAGTTTTTCGTTTTGGATTGAATTCTTTTCTTTTTCCTTTCTTTTCTGAGACTAAAAGAGAAAAACTGAAATTTTATCAGGCAGGAAAAATTTCTGGCTGGAAAGAAATTTGCCATGGCCAGGTGCAGGGTTCTAATAAGCAACATATGCCAGTTATGAAAACGATGGTTAATCCTCCACTGGCAGATAGGATACTTGTAAACTTCGAGTCCTCAATCATGTAGAATTGAACCATGCTCCAAGAACCTCATCTGCTTACCAGTTTGCTACTTTACTCAAAGAATTGATTATTTTTACATATGCTGCAAAAGCTTGGGATTTTTTTTTTCCTGAGGACTTCGCACTTTTATAGTGGCCTACTTTGCTTCAAGCGTTCTTCAGCTTGTTGTACTCCAGCCAGCTGATTTGGTCAAGACTAAAATGTTCTGCACTGGAGATTGAAATTATATCTGGGTTAGGTGGAGAAACTTGTTAGTGATGGTATGACCATTTTATTTCTGTTATGTTGTACTCGAATTTTCTAATTTGTGTGTTTCTTGTTTGTGTATGTAATAAAATTTGAATTTTTTTTAGGTTCAAAATATTCATAAGTAAAAAATTAACAGGAAAAAATAAAGAATTGATGTTAAAATAAATTTTGAACAATGAATAAAATTGAGGTGTCAAATTTTGAGACTGCAATACAGTGGATACACAGTGATGCCAACGGAGCTCTTGATTTGCAATTGGGTGTGGTTCAAGAATACAAAGATGATGATTGTTTTCGCCCCCTCTTGACCGGGCAGAAGCCATGGAACATCCTCGGCGAGACCCTCCAATATTTCTTGCTAAGGGCTCATCATGGGATTGCTTCTATAGAAAACACTTCTTCAGATAAGCGCTCTTACTAGAAAAATGTTGAAATTTTTGTAAAAAGTTCAAGCGCTTCATTCAAATATTTTTGGAAGAAGTCATAGCAAATATTTCTTCAAAAAGCGATCTTATGACCCATAAGCACTTTTAAAAGTTTCTACTAAACGCACTGAAAAGCACTCCCAAACACTGAACACTTGTCGCCTATGATAATAAGTTGATGACCATGGATGCATTTTCGGTTTGTTTTTCCTTGTGCTGAAGATGATGAGACTTATTAAGCACGAAGCATGAAAAATGTTTGCGGTGTGTCTTGCAACTTGTACATTTTGGGGGCCAAGTCAGTCGGGTTATGTTTAATTATGATGCATGTAATGATTCTAATGATGATGGGTGACTGACTGCCAGACATTTTGACAATGATATTTTTCCCATCGTCGTCCCTTTCCATGATTGCTTTGCAAATTGTATTGCTCTTCTTCACAAACCTTATCATTCAATTCATCGCATTTGGCCGGCCTCCAATCTTTTTCACTAATCATTCTTCCAATATCCTTTTCTTGTTTTTTTCTCCTCCTTTTTTTTTCTTCTATAAATTATACATAAAGGCCATGCAAATATAATATATATTGTGGCATCAATTTTGGATTTATGATTTTCTATGAGAGCTGATTTCCTCACTCCTCTTTTATCAACTTACACTCCTTTTGTTAGAAATTGTATGCTCCCACTCCTCTTTTGTTCATTTACACTCCTTTTTTTATTATAGTAAAAATTATATAATAAATAAATAAAAGGGAGTGCAAGTGAATAAAAGAGGAGTGGAAAAATCACCACCCTTTTCTATATATAATTTGTCAAATGTAAAGATGTGATGGCAACTTTCCAAATTCTATCAAATCAAGTTCGTATTATGACAAGTGAGAACTAAAAGCAAACTAGGATATACTGATTAGAGGGTAACAAATAACAAGTTGACAAGCCTTTCAATATCAATACGCTGGAAGATGGTGATCTTTTTCCTTTTTTCTTCAATAAAAGAAAATTGGGATTTGTTGTAGGATACTATTATGATTATTGAAGAAATGAGATTTGTTGTGGAATACTGGTAGCCACTTGCATATTCGATAGGTATAAAATTTTATACACAAGGGCTCGATATCATTAATAATGAAACCATTCATTATGTGTTATAGTTTATAAAATTATGAAAAAAATACTAGGCTTACTACCACAAAATCCCCTAGCATTACCCTTTGATTATTATTTCGCTATCCGACTTCATATTCTTCAACAAATACAATATATTATTAATTGTATAAAAGGTTAGGTTAGGGAGAGGAATTGAATGGGGTCGATGAGAAGGAAGCTGATGAAGATGAAATGTAATGATGAAGATTGACCGACTGTCATGCACGCCTTGTCAAAGTTTATTTATTCTGACTTTTGTTGGCTCTGTCTGCCTCTGCCACAATCTCAAGCTCT
The DNA here is from genome assembly GCA_020226455.1 of Prunus salicina. Taxonomy (NCBI): domain Eukaryota; kingdom Viridiplantae; phylum Streptophyta; class Magnoliopsida; order Rosales; family Rosaceae; genus Prunus; species Prunus salicina. The sequence goes on from CM035343.1 coordinate 32,328,698, forward strand.
CATTTTCAAATTCTGTTGGATGGCCATCATATGATGATTAATATTCATTTAAAACAGTTAATTAATAATGATAAAAACTAAAACTATGGACACCAAGAAAGAAAAAGGGATCACATTACATGACCACTTTTTTAGGTTGTTTAAAATGTTGACAATTCTAAACCAAATTAGAATGAAATCGACTATATTAAATTAGATTTTTATAAAAATTATGGCCTTTAAGGGAGAGAGAGCGCTTTAGATTCGGGGTTCTTTGGCTTTTGGTGAACTTATGTCGATCTATTCTTTCTTTAGCAAATTTATTGTTTCATATCTGGGCTAGCTTTGGTTGTGCCTTATCTTGCGAGGTTGCTCTTGAGGTGTTGTGGCTTGGTTATGGTAGATCCACTTCTCATTGGTGCACTGATGCCCTAGAGTAATAACTAGGTGACACTTTCTATGTCATATCTCGAAGAAAGATTAGAGGCAATTGGTTTTCCTTTGCTGCCATTGTTTTAGTTTTTTATTTTGGTTTAGTTTGTTAAATAAAGTCTAAAAACTCTATAAGTTTTTTGTGTTTTTTCTATTATGATTTCAGAAACTTGGTTGAGTTTGTTGGGTGTTCTTATTCTCTCTAGGAGAGTTATGTCGGTTAGCGGCAAGTTTTTGTCTTTAATGTCATTGGACCAAATTTGGGAAAATTATGGCGGTTGAGAGGGGTTATAGAAAAGTTATTTTTGAGAGTGATTGTCTCTTAATTGAGTTTCAGCTTTTCGGCTAGCTCTAGTAACTAGATAAGTTTTATCCATGTCTAGCATATTATTGACAGCAAGGTGGAAACACAACTAATAAACATTGATTTAAGTTAAAAAGAAGTGACATATGTTACGAAGAGAAGAGAGAATATCTAAAAGAGAAGGTTGCTAGCATTCCCTTTTCTACAAATAATGTGATACTGATGATACAACAATTATTTGGTTTTCTTACAAACAAACAAAAGAAGAAGCAATTATTTGATTTTTATTGGGGCAGCAAAGCAGTGTAGCAGCCCAGCAGGATTTCTTGGAGAAGCAAAAAAGTTAGAAAATCTAATGGATTTGATTTGACATGTGCTGCCTGCCTGCCCGCCCGCCCAATTAATACTCAAATCTTTTTCTTTTTCATCTCTCTCCCTATCTTTCTCGTGCTAATCCAAATACAATCACCCTTTTTTCTTCATCTTCATCTCTGTTAAATGAATTGAAACCAAACATGTTTAATTTTCCAACTAACCAAATGAAACGGTTCAAACTTTTTAAGCTTCTCATCTTATCAGATGATGATGGAGCCAGCAATATGCTTACACGTCTCCGTTTTATGTCTGTGTGTTCCCTCAACAGGAAGGGGAAGAAGAAGAGTGCGTTATGTTTAGTTGGTTGGTTGGTTGGTTGGATGCCAAAAGTCAGCGGTCTTCATTATGCCTTCAACTCAATCCTTCGAGAATCCAGTAACTGTCCCTTACACCCGGAACAAAATCTTTCTAATTACTCTTACCGCCTCTTTGCTTGCTCTCTCGTCAATGCAAATACTTTCATCAGCTGATAAATTGTGCGTACTGGTTTTTTATTTATAGAAAAATGCTAATCGATTTTGTCTTAGGAGTTAATGTTAAGCTTGGCCAATTTTACACAATAAACATGCCGCGATGACAACAAATCTTGCTAGCATTTCTCTTTATAATATTGAGACAACATATTAATCTTCCTAAGTTAGTGACATTAGCAAACATAATTATAAGACATAAAGTTAACTTGAAAAAGAAAAAGAGTATAATTAATCTTAAATTGAATCAAACAAAAACAAATGAAGAGGCACACATTGGACAATTCAAGGTGATCGCGATCATGAATGTTTTTCACACTATAATTCCATCAGAAACCAACATGCATGAGCACGAGAGTGCTTTGCGAGATGATTATTATTATTTATGTGTAGCTAATTTTGTCAGCCACTTTGCTTAAAGTACGTGATGTGCATGAGTGACATCCTATGATCATTACACATTATGAACAAAGCACCAAGTTTTAGTAGAATATATTTAAATAAACGCAACTTTCTTTTTAGAATGCGTATTGATTTTCCCAATTTATAGCCTTTAATCATGATTCTGGATTTTTTTTCATCATGATACATAATCGATGACACATGTTTCTTTCGACAATGTCTTGCTATATATAATATGTGTGTATATATACGTGTGTATGTATATATATATATATTTATTTATTTATCACTGTATTTCCTCGCCTTCAAATATTCAAACCAATCTGATTAACTTGACTTTCAATCCAACCGTTAAAGTCCACATGCAAAATTATTAACTATTAATCTTTATATAACATATATTCAAAGTTAGTTTGAAAATTAGAAGTCTACAAACCTCTCGTAGAGAACTTTCCTCTACCCCGAGGAGGAAGAAGAAGAAGAAGATGACGTTGTGGCAGTTTGGATCCTGCAAATGTGAAAACGTCCTCGCCCAATTAAAGAGCGAGTCTTGGTTTGGTGAGGAAAATTGTTATTTTCTTGCCACAAGCTACTAGCTAGAGGTGTAGAAATAGTTTTAAATGACGCCACATCACACCAGTTGTTGGAAATATACCTTGAACTAGTAATTTTTTTTCTTCTTAACTTAACTACTCATTCATGACGATATTTTATCCCAAAAGAGTTTTGGTGTAACACGATAACTTTTAGAAGTTAGAGATTCTATCCTAAATTCAATTGATAATTAGAAGAATAGCCCGACTCCTAATAAAGTCCATTCTAAATTTGATCAAAATAAAATAAAAATAAAAAAATTGTCCATTCTAAGTCACTTAATTTTCCGATATGGACATTTCTTCACCACCTCCGAGTAATTACCTGAGTTTTAGTGGGCAGCGTAAGGAGAAATCAAAAGAGTAGGCCCAATGTGATTGACTAGTGAAATAATCACGCGCCTTCCTTGGATAAGAAGGGATCGTAGGGACCAAGTCACCAAAGCGATTGACTGACTGAGGATTGAGGATTGAGGATTCGCAAAATCTTGAACAAAAGTCTCGTCTTCTCTCCTGCTTTGCTTTGCTTTATGAGCTTCTTGCTTTTTCCTCTCCTTCACAGTTCACTAATAAAAATTGGCTTTCACGTGTGTTTGTCAACCTCAGTAAGGTTTGTCGGTCAAACTGGTTTCCCACAACCTTCACCCCAATTATTATTATTGTACTGTTTTTTTTTTAAAACAAAAAAAAAAGAAAAAAAGTTTCAAGAAAGAAAACGAATAAGAAAAGGTGACTGTTGGGTCTGCAGTTGTATGGTTTGACAGATGCAATTTATAGTCTCCCATTCCTCTCTCTATAAAAAAGACTCTTTTCCAGGAGATCTTTGCTTTTTAATCAATAATCAGTCCAAACTTCCAAACCAAACCAAACCCCATTGAAGCTGGAGAAGCTCTCTTCCTCTTCCTCCTTCCTCTTCTTTACATGAAAGATGGAGCTCTGTTTGAGCTTAGGAGATGTGCAAGCTCCTGCAGAGCCATTTGGGTTAGTCTCATCATCATCAGAGAAGCCTCGTGATGATCGGGTCATCATGGCCGCCTCCAAAACGACAGGGTTTTGCATGAGCTTATCAATCGGTCCAAGCTGTGACAGCAGCACGAGTACTAGTCCTAGAGAAGCAGATCAACAACTTGATAGAAATGATCATCAAAATGATGACGATCGAAGTAGGTTTAGTGCTGCTTGTGGTTCCAAATCAGATGTACCAGTCCAACTTGATCTTCTCCCCCACACTCCTGTAGCCCCCAGAAGCAGCAGCCATGGCTTCCCTTGGCCCACTCCTTCAGATCAAAACGGTGAGAGACTCCAATACAATCCCACCTTTACCAATATGATCTTGTGTGTATGTGTGTGTTTGTTTTTTTCTTTCTTTTTCACAATTTAGTTAATTTAATTTGTGACAATTTTTAATTATTTTTCTGGGTAATAATTGGGTTGGGATAGTAGGAGGAGGAGGAGGAGGGGGCTCATCAGAAAACGTGAACAGAGTGGAGGAAGTGGCGGCGGTGTCATCGTCGCCGACAAACAGTGGTGCGTCGTCGTTTCAGATGGATATAGGGTTATACAGCAGCAATTACAGGGGCAGTGGAGGAAAGAGGAGTCACTCTCCAGAAGCAGAAGGGGATGAGGGAGAAAGGCAATCTAATTCTAGAGCAAGTGATGAGGATGACATCAATGGCATCAACACCAGGAAGAAGCTCAGGCTCTCTAAAGAACAGTCTGCTTTTCTTGAAGAAAGCTTCAAAGAACACCACACTCTCAACCCTGTAAGTATCCTTACACAAAAGAATATTATACATCCATATTCCATACATACTGAAATGTTGTGTCTTTATGTGAATCTGGACCACACAAAAACAATATCCATACAAATATATATATATATAGTATTTAATTTTATTTATGATATTACAATGTTGGCAGAAGCAAAAGCTAGCACTGGCAAAACAGCTTAATCTTCGTCCAAGACAAGTAGAAGTTTGGTTCCAGAATAGAAGAGCAAGGTATATATATACATCTATATTATATATTAATTCCTAGCAAGATTATGTTATTCTTGATGATAAAAGTAAGGCTTTATCTTTCTCTTTTTTTTACAAAAAAATAAAAATATATTAATAATCTGTAAATGATGATGATAGTGATGATGAATGATGATGTAAGTGCAGGACGAAGCTGAAGCAAACGGAGGTTGACTGTGAGTTTCTCAAGAGATGCTGTGAGACACTAACGGAAGAGAACAGAAGGCTACACAAAGAGCTACAGGAGTTGAGGGCTTTGAAGACTCATCATCATTCAAACCCATTCTACATGCAATCACCAGCCACAACCCTCACCATGTGCCCTTCCTGTGAGCGCATCGCCACCACCAACACCACCACCACCACCACCAACAACAAAACTACTACAAAAGCCAAAGCAGAAGCAGATGGCTTCCCAAGATTCTATCCATTTTGTCAACCCCAATCCCACCACTCTTCTGCAGCTTCATGATCACATTTTGTCACATATTTATTTAATATATACAGCTTCCTTCCAAACTGGGTTACATTAAATTTGATTAATTTGGTGGGTGTGCGTGTACATATGTAGACAAAAGTATTAGGGAAATGATCAATAGCTTTTTATTCATGTGTTGTGGGATTTATGGAATTGGATTTTCTTTTTTGTCTTTTCCCCTTGCTCAAAGCCACGTCCGTTTGATAGAACCAGAGAGGAAAAAAGAACAAATTATTTATAGGATCAAGAAGAAAAATACTTCTCTCCTTCCTTTGTAAGTAGGAACTTCTACAGTTTTTTTTATTTTATGTTTTTGATGAATTATTTTTGCACACGTGTTAAATTGTGATTCAGAGGACTTCTACAAGCTAATGGTCCTATAACCATCCTCCTCTTTTTCAATCTTCTTCTGTTTTGTCAATTGGTAAGATTTTTGGTTGAATGAATGAATCAAAGGGTTGTTGAGTTTTTTGATTGGCCGAGGTTGAAGGCTTGAAGCATGCTTTGAATGAAAGCAAGGGACAAGCTGTAGGGACATGAGGGGCGTCTTTTGGGAATTTTAACGATTTCTTTTGATGCATTGAAAATTTCCAAGGGCCGTTTGATTTGATGAGGAGGCGTGGGCGTGGGCGTGGGCGTGGGGTTGATATCATATTTCTTTCATGGAAAGTAGTAGTTGGGGAGTGTTTCCAGCCTAAAGAAAACTGTGGGTACAAGTCAAGAGAGAAGACAATAGGGTTAGTGGTAAGTAGGGACAGGAATGCCATATTGATGAATATTTGTCCCTTAAAGTGGGCCCCAATACACACCAATGCTCAACATGTCATGTGAGTGAGATACCGTGAGGGAGCTATCTATGCCATGAATGTCCATGAAGTTTAGGAATTAGGAGAGGGAGTGAACATACTCAAGCAATTTACATATGCTGAAGAGAAATAGGTCACGACATAGGAAAATTTATCCTCATACCAATTCGGAGAAATTATAGCTTATGTGAACAGCCCTAATTCATCATGATACCGAACCCACCAGCAAGAATAAATTGAAAAGAAAAACCTGAAAAACATGCTAGGGTTTCTAGTAGTTGATTTTAGTATTTACCAACTAGGTCTTTAGTTGTATTATGACTTGCTCTAATACCACATGTAAAACCTGAGGAGAATATTTAATTAAAAACACATTAGCTCAAGCCATTGAATGATATCCAAAGCAAAAGCCTTACTCAATATCATGTTGATTACACAGCTAATTCTTTACATGTGTGTGATGCCAACATCTAGTGGGGGGCCTCAACTTATATATATATATATATATATATATATATATGTCCAGTTAGGAAATGTTAGAGGGTACGAGTGTTTCAGAAATTCCCTTATCATTAAGAAAATAAAGAGTTTGTAACTCAAATAATTAGGAGTTTAGAAAAAGAGATGAAGAAAGTATAGAAACTAAAGGTTGTTGTGAGTTAGCAAAGTTTGTTGTTTCCCATGTTTCATTTGCTCAAAAGCTTGGGAGTCGTAAATGAATGAATGACACTTGCCCACCACAAAGACACAAGCGAAGCCTGAATAAAATATTAGTCAATCTGTCAGGACTCAAGATTCCACATGAATTGGAACAATAGCATGTTCTAGAGTAAGAGTTTTGGACACTCTTTCCTTGCAAGTCAATTTTTAAGAGCAAATTCTACCCACGAGTTCTTGACAATTGATATTCCCTAAATAGCTTTCACAAAGATTCCTACAAATTTTAGAGATTTCTAGAGCCAATTCCTAGAGGGCTCAACCCAGATTGCATTGATTGCTCTCTCCACATGCTCACATCTAACACAATCTCTTAACATATTGCTAGAACTAAGACAATTTAAGGATGGGATGGTTGCGGAACGATAATGACTGGGAGAGAACCTCACCACAAGCTTTGGATAAAATATTAGACTTATCATGCATAATCCGAAAGATTTGTTATTAGCGTCATTAAATTGATATATAATTCAAAGGTCACGTTAGGGAGATTAACTTTAGATACCAACTTGTATATCATATCTCTAATAGAGGTGGGTCCCACCAATATAATGAGTCTCACGTTCTATTAAAGAGATGGTACACAAATTGGTATCTAAAGTTAATCTCCTTTGCACTTTTCATAATTCAATATTGGCCTCTGCAAGACATGCATGTTGTGGGAGGCCATCCACGTGGTGTAAGATTGCGAGAGGACAATCATGATTAAAATATGAGACCGACCATGGACCCATCTCCAAATCCTTATCGGAAAATAATGGAAATTATAAGGTAGAAATAAATTAACCACTTGACCTAAACAAACACCTGTATACAAAGTGCAATTCCCACTAACATATGACATCCATAGGATTTGTTCCAAAAAGAATTACGTGCGAGAAAAGAAAAGGAACTAATCTTGTTCTATGTTTTATGTTTTTTATAGGAAAATTCGCGAAATACGCTAATACTTTTTAGACATTTCAAAAGATTATAGTAAGGATTAGGATTATGTATGTGGTTGTGAATGATTGTGAATGAGACCGTCAACTTTTCAACCAATTCACTTTCAAGTTTGCCTTATTATATGCATTATTGCACTTTACATGTACTAACTTACAAATTTTAATTATTTTATTTTATTAAGGAAAAAAGTTTAAATAAAATAGTTATCGGGTCGGTGCCGAATTTGATGTTACCATCCCTAGTTTTGCTCCATAATATATTCAGTTTAATTTGACAAAATTTGGCTAGTTTCAAAAATTTCCGCTGATCAGATGAGAATTCAGACACAAGAAAGCATAAACCAAAGAGTGAAAGATAGGACTAATCATTGAAGTAGATGCTCTAGCTCATATCAGTTGGTGACTCTGTATCTTACCAAACACAAATCTCCAGCCAAAATTAATATCACAATCGTTTACAATGAAACAAAGTATTCGAAAAATATGACAATATGCTTTACAAGTCTAAAGCTCATCAGTTCATTACATCCTCTGATAAAGAAATTCTATGAAAACTGAATCTAAAAGAATTTTCACAATAATCTGTCTCAACTGAACTATTTGGTGCCGTAAGAATTCACAACACTCAACTTACAACCAAAGGCAGGGGAAAAAAAAATGTACCTCACTCAGTTGCCACTTCTCCTAACATCTACCCTGGGCTGGGCAGGTCTATACTAACATTTTGTAATCTGTTTCATGGTGACACAATGACGTGACCATTACAGCAAAGCGCGACAAATGTACAACTATCCATAAAACAGATCAAGACAATTTATACAGTGAGCTTGATTGGATATGAATTTACCAATTCTGCCATCAAAGTTGGAAATAACTAAAAATGAACCTACTAATTTGGCGTGAAAATCCTTGAAGGTGCTAAATGTTAATGACGTCTGATAGAGTAATCTTGGGTCAGTTTCCAGCAGCTAGATCATTTCTGAACTGTTCTACCAAAGGAGGAAGGAGAAGAGCAAGCCTAGACTTGTACCTTGCAATTCGCCCTAAGCGTTCTTCTCTTAACCTATAAGCAAAACACCAAGTCAACCTATGCAAGCTTTATCTGCAGAAAGAGTAATCCCAACCTTTTTGGAAAGCAGCACATATCAAATATAGACTTTTCTTTATCCAAAGAGGGAATGATACCATCTTTAACGATGAATTATACCATCTTTCTTGAATTGTTGATTAAGGCAGATGAACAATTAAGTTACAATACATTTTGAAACTTTGCATAACAAAAACGGTGCATGTGTGACATTTAATGAGAACTTGCAGACACATGCTAAAACCTAACACGTCTTTTTTTGTTTATTTTGGCAACCTAACATTTCAAATTAAACACTCCATTTCCTCCACCCTTAAGGCCAACCTAGATGAACCATTAAATCAGTCTGGAGGCAACAGAATTCACTTCTCGAATATGTTTTTCACAATCAACATCTTCCTTTAACAGAAAAAACTGGATGACATAAATCAAGTGCAAATTGACCCTCCCACATTATTTTTATGGTCCAAGTGCAAGCATTAGAATTTAATCTCACAATATAACGGATAATTCCTTTAAGATTTCTTGTCACAAGCATCACTAAAGCCACCAAATTCAACTAAGGAATTTTATGTATATAAATCAACCTCATCAAGCCTTAAAACGACTATCTGTAACAAAGGAAAAGCCGCCTTGGTATGTGTAAGAACCTGAAGGTATGAGAAACTCACCGTGCTCGAACTTTTCTGGCGCGTTTGACATGTCTTTTTAACAGATCATGCGGTGATGAACGTTGAATGTACTCCTCATCCTGAAAGCAAGAACAAGGAATCTCAACTTGCAAAAGATCTAATAACTTTTTTTTTCTTCATAAGAGATAAAGATCTCATCATTTGGTATAGGAAAGAACAGATGTAAAAATATATAAGCTTCAATTTTTAATTTCAATGCCCTTTAAATTTAAAACTTGCTGGATTAAACCTATTCCACAGTAAAACCAAGGATGAAAATATTGCCCGATATATCGGATTTTCAGTGTCTACACTGATACTGGGGAGTAAGCCAATTTCTTCCCCCCATATTGGCGATGTTTTCTGAGAATTTCCCGGATTACACTGATATTTGACGATAATTCCGATATTTCCCAATATCAGCCTAAAACCCAGAAAAATTTCACAACTTTTGAAGGTAATAGAAGGAAGAAGATGCAAATTATAAAAAATAAAAAGCCCCTCTAATTAAGTCAAATATGAACCAAACTAAACCTTAATTGAATACCCATCTACTAACTCAGCCATCAAACAAACTAAATATCCAATTAATCTAATAATCATTCTACTCCAATTGACACCAACAACATCGATATGCCCTGATACCAAAAACAAAAGTGATATATCTTTTAATTGGAGGGCTGATACTATATGCACAGCCAACATTTTCATCCTTGAGTAAAACTATCCTGGGTCAAAAGGTCAACCAAATAAAGGTAAAAGCAATACAAGTAGAATCCAGTTTCTCTGAACACCAATAAAGCAGACCCATAGCCTGCCTGGGGGTTGGAGGTAACAGAAAAACCTATAATCCTCCAATTTGACAATATATCCATGCATTCATACAAAGTGTGCTTTTATCTATGTACCTATTTTCTTTCTCTAATTTCTCTGAAACTCAAAAACACATACAACCAATGCATGCATGTTTTATCTAGATACCAACATATGTTGTATATTATTAATTTCCGATATTTCAAAGATGGCTGGTGGGATATGGAGAGGCTCAGAGAAGTTTTGTCTGAGGAAATGGTCCAGAAAATTATTAATTTCCCTGCTGGTTTTGGTGGTGGTAGGTCTGATGCTAAGATATGGAAGTGTAATCCTAATGGTGTGTTTACTGTTAAGACTGCTTATGAGTTGTTGGTGCAAGGTGAGCAGTGGTTGGATCCTTTTTGGAAGATTCTTTGGAAACTTAAAATTCCTCCAAAACTACAGTTTTTTTTATGGCTGGTCTATCATGAAAAAATCATGTCTAATGCTCAGCGTGTTAAAAGGAGGCTTTCTTCTGATTCTTCTTGTAGTTATTGTGGATGGTACAATGAAGATGCTTTACATATTCTGAGGGATTGTTCAAAAGCTAAGGAACTCTGGAGTCAATTTCTCCTTCCTAGTCACTTTAGTAAGTTTTTTTAGGCTGATTTTAAGCCTTGGCTTATGAGCAATCTATGTTCTTCAGTGAAATGGTATGGCTGCTTCCCTTGGATTGATGTGTTTGTTTTTACTTGTTGGTACTTATGGAAATGGAGAAATCAACATATTTTTAGTGGGGATGATAGCCTACCTTTGCAACCCATTCAAATTATTGTTGCTGCAGCTTTTGAGTGGTTTAAAGCTTTTGGTGGGACTAAAAACCAGGATTTTAAGGAGCAACAGGTTCTGGCTTGGGAACCTCCTACCTCTAACTGGTTGAAATTGAATGTGGATGGCTCTAGAAAGGGTATGTCAGGTGCTATTGGGGCTGGGGGTTTGATTCGAGACTCTGTTGGGATTTGGCATGGTTGTTTTGTAGTTAATCTGGGGCAGGGCCAGATTTTAGAAGCTGAGCTTTGGGGATTGTTCTTTGGCCTTAAACTAGCAATTGGGAAAGGTGTAAAGAAGCTTTTGGTTGATATCAGGCTTATTCAATGCAAGGAAAGTCTTGAGGTTCATCCCCTTGCTGGGTTACTGGATTGTTGTAGAGAGATGTTGACTCAACTGGATTGTGTGGAGGTGCATCATATTTTTCTGGAGAAGAATTTTGCTGCTGATTGCCTTGCTAAATTGAGCTATAATATGGGGTTGGGTGTTTGGTTTTTAGATGAGGCACCTAGTTGTCTTGGTTCTATTTTGATTGATGACTCTTTAGGAGTCGGTCACCCTCGTATGGTTCGAGTTGTGTAGCTGTTGGTTTGGGTTTTGGGGTTCTTTCCCCCCTGTTTCATCAAAAAAAAAAACACATACAACCAATGCATGCATGTTTTATCTAGATACCAACATATGTTGTATATTATCTTTTGAAACTTGAAAACTCTGTAGCATACAATTGGTTTCCCACAGAGTGAAGAAGGACTTGCATTACAAGATCACAACAGATTATCTTCAGACTACAAAATACCCAGAATTTAACACACTCAAAAGTACTAGTTAAAACTAGACCTTCAGAACCTATCCAGAAAAAGGATGCTTGATGAATTTATTAAGATTAATCCTGAAGAATGGTTATTAGTTCTGACTACCAAAAACAAAATAGCCGTTGGACTGATAATTTAAGTGATTACTCAAAAAAATGAGCAACTTCGCATATCATTTCAGAATCTTAATTCATTTTTTGTCCTAAATTTGTAGCATATATATATATATCACTTTGTTTATAATTTTTATGGAATTTTCTCAAATCCACAAAACAAGATTCAGAAAATCGACTCAAGGTTGAACACATGACAAAGTTTGGTAAACCATCCTTCAGCATCATTTTAATGGTTCATGAAGACAGATGCCTAAAGGAGCAACAAAATTCTTGTATAGTTTTTTGGCACACGAAATTCATCCAGAGATATTTGTGCCCTTATATTATAGATAGTATGCTTAATTCTTGTCTACTTTTAGGGACAGTAGTGTACCAGTTTATATGTGGATGTTGACACTGCAAAAGGCACTCATATTATCATTTTGAAACTAATTTATTTTTCTATTTGATGCTTCCTGTCTGTGGAAGTATACATTGTTTTGGGTCAAGAAGTATCTTGATTACATGACGATGATATGACCTAGATGAGATACTCCTAAAGGAGGCAAATACAATACACATCACTTTGTAGCTGGAACCAAACAAACTTTTAAGCCATGAATCTTGATTTTTTTTTTTCCTTTATATCAGTTCAAAACAATGACTATTACTGCTAAATAGTAATCATTATAATAAATAAAAAAACCAACCTCATCCTCATGATCTTCTTTTTTTCCTTCTTTTTCTTGTTCACCTTCCTCCTTCTTTGGCAAAGTAGCACTTGCCATAGGTATAGGAGATGGTTTTGGAAGAGACCTTACAGTATCGCCATATTGTGGCTGCCAACAGAATCAAAATTTTCAGACCATTAAGGGCAAAGCATTATAAATAAAAAGAAACATGGAAATTGAAAAATAATAATAATTAGAAAAAAAAGAAGAAGATAAAAGACGAAAATTAGGCCAGTTCCCACATTCTAAATTCTAAATGCAAAGCCAAAGCCCAAAGAGATTAAGCAGAAACCAATATTGTCATAAACTAAAATAAATAAGGCATAATAATGCAGCAGGTAACAGAAATGTCACAACAATGAAATTAATATTTTAAACATTTACGTCAATAATAAAATGAAATAAATTGGATCTGTATACTAATACTCTCAAGGGAAATAAAAGTTCCAATCATTTGGGTTCGCAGTCTCCAATTCAATTAGTACAATAAACCCAGAAATGAGTTTACCAATTATTATTATTATTATTTTGATCAACTATACCCCTTGGCATGTAACAAAGACTAATAACTACAGCAATAAGGGGTCATCTGTGTGGACTGAGACATAGTGTAATAAGAGGAACATATAGGGCTGGGCAAAGAATATGTCTTGCAGTCATTCTAAAACAGTTGAAATAAAAGACTTTCAGTTATATGAGTTTCAACCGAAAATTAACTTGTTTGCCAGATTAAACTGTATTAATATATAAGAAAGACAAAGACTTCTCTTGTAAGTAAGGGCCAATTATTAGGACTCAATTGCAAAGTAGGCTTGTTGAGGTAAGATAGTATATAAAATAATGTTATTCATCATTATTGTCAATTGTTTTACCATTTAGGCCATAAAAATACTTCAATCCTTCCACAGATAGCTGACATGACAATGCCATCTTCTTTTTTAGTTGTAGTAGGACCATAGCATTTTAATGATAATGACGATTGCTTTGAGAAGAAGCATTTTGATGGTAATGATGTGAGGCTACTAGTATTACAGTAAGGCATTTTGTCCTAACGAATCTGTTAAGTCATTTATTTTCTTTGAATAAGTAGATTAGCTTCTAAGTAGTAAAAAGATGTGATATTATACATATTCACTGTTTCATATGACCAAATAATTCATCCTGGAGGCGTTAGCAAAGAGTTAGACTGGATGAATTCAAAAGATTGCATTAAAAAAGCCTATTAGTTCAGGGAACTTATGTCTGCATTCTTGAAATATTAACAAATTAACAAATTCTACATCAAGTTGCATTGTAGATTTGAGCTCTTCTAACAGCAACTCAGGCTATATCTGAACACAAATTAGGCTTGCAGAAGATCATCAAATACTGGATTCTTAGGATAAAAGCAAAGTACAAATTATTACAGAAAAAAAATCTCAGGCCAACCTGACATTCTTCAGGAACTCCATTCCTCAACCATGACCGACAATGAACATATAGAGAAGCTCCATCTGTCATTCTGACCTGCATACATAATTCAAAATAATTAACACCAAGAAAAGTGTAAGAACTAAGGGCTAGTCCTAATTTGCATTCTGATTGTTATCTACAAAACATCAAAAAGGTTTCCATCAAGGATCGATTGATTCATTTTAGAAAAGATATAATCCAGGTTGCATTTTATTTCTCTATTATTTCTGCTGACAGTAGTATTAGAACTTCCTGTGATAAATACATCTAGATCACTATGCACCATAATTACTATATTTAATGTATTTGGCAGAATAAATATACAATTGATGGGGATTGGGTTGGATCACATTGTGTAGGGTGTCCATGGGAGGCAATAACGGAAGATAGGCCAGCAGTTTCTAATTAAGTTTTGTACAAAGAGAGAAGAGGTCCTTCAAGAGACATATCCGTGTAAGTGAGTATGAAGAACTCCAGGAATGTTATCATCAGCAAGGGGGATTAAATAACTTCCTTGACATGAAGGAAAGGGACGAAAGGAATTTAACAAATGGAAAAGAAAGAAAAAAAAAATCAGATTTTTCTTCTCTTACTTATCATTCAAGGACATTTAAAGGAAAGACGAAATGACAGTTTTCTTCCCCTATGCTAACAACCAGATAATGCTGATTCTATTCCAGCCAGACCTTAGCTCAAATCCCACCTAAATACTTTACTGTTTATCATCAACTCATTCCAATCCCTTCTAGCAAGGGGAAGAATTGATCTGTACCACTCCTTAAGTCATCTTACTACAGATAATTTATTTTATGTGCTTGATCTGTATATACCCTACACTCACCAAGCACAGTTGCTGATTCACAACCACAATGCCCATTATAAAAAAGTTGAGAATAAGAAAGAAAAAAAACAAAAATGTAAAACTTTTAAATAGAGAGTTGAATACGAAATTAAATCCCAGTACAGATTGTTTCTGCCATCTGAGCTTATTTCCATAAAAAGCCATCATAAACTTTAAGAACAAAGCCTTCAACAAACAACTAAAACAGTGCCAAAAAGTATATTTTCTCTATAGCATGAGATAGTCATTTTTCCCATTAATTATGTTTCCCTTTTAGCTATCAGCTCCCCTTAATAGAATGAACCTATCAAATGATCAGGGAAATGCAAGGACTATCAAATCCTACCAAAATCCACACCTAAAATGAAAATTAAATTAAGTACTGAAAAAATATGTTAGTAAAACCATGCAACATGATTACTTAAACTAGAAAAAAGATATAATGTATACATGACTCCCAACAAGGGAGATCTTTGACATCAACAAGATAATATCCTTTGCAAATAAATTTAGAGTCAATAGAAAGTCTTAATAGCATTTACTAAGTTAAAGATATTAAAATGCATTTATAAATGGACAGACAATCAGCAAGCAAAATGTTTCTTACTTTTCGACCTCTTATGACAGCTAAGTTCTCATCTCTGCTTTTATCCCTACAGAAAACACAACAAGAAAACTATTTACGTCAGTGAAAAATTCGAAGAAAAAGAATTCTTATTGCTAATAGAAATAAACAAAACAAATAAAAGAAAACTATTTACACTAGATCCAACATTACCTGATGTCTTTAAAACCATTGCTGTCAGGCACTGAAGATGGAGCAACCTAAACCAGAAAGAAGAAATGCTGAATAAATCCTTCAAATCTTGCATTCAGATGACAATGCTGAGGCAAACAAAATGACACAGAAAAAAACTAAAGGCAAACATCCTTTATTCAGATTGGCTTAGAATATTCAATGGCCAAAAAGTTCCTATGTTCCGACTGGCATATTATTCATGTCAAAATTAAATCCATTATCTAGTTTACTCATTTTGGTCAACCAGGTTACTCAAAAGTCACCCTGTCCACAAATACTAGGGGTTATATAACCACATTAACTTCTTAGTCATCAACAACATTCAACGTAGTGCTATCAAATGAGAAAGAAACATAGTAAGATGATTGCCTAATAACTTGACCAGTTCAAGAGACACACCATCTTTTTAAGACAAGAATCATAGAAGCATGCTCCATGAGGAGTTTCACTAGGCATGGACTAACATTTGCAAAAGGACAACTAAACTCTACATTGCTACCATTAATTCTTTCTTCTATTTAAGAGTCTGAAGCACCACCATGTGCAATGCATCCTTCAAAGTGCTCAAAGTAAAGCATGTGTTTAATTATAGACAGAAAAGTTGTACATAAATATATGGGTAGAAAAAGAAGAAAATTGTACCCAACCTCAATTTGACCTTCTATTTCCCCTGATAAATTCAACCAACAATAAAAGATGTGCAGTAATGAAACTAGTCCAACGTATATGAACTGAAAAGTTACAGTTAGAAAGGGGCTTCCTTGACTCAAAGCATATTACCAAACTTTTGTAAGGTTACCTCTAAATACGTATGTACAATTGAACAAAGCAAATCACACCAGAGTCCAGAGAATGAAAGATTAAGTAAATGTTTTGTGAAAATCGCAACTGCCCATTACCAATTAACCACAACAAGCAACAACAAAAAACAGAAAAGTAGAAACCTCGGGAGTTGAAGAAAGGGGAAGGCCCTTAACCGGAGGAGGAAGAGGAGATGGTGCCAAGTTGTAGGTGGGTCTTATCAAATGCAGAGAAATAGGCTGCTGAGGAGGGAAATTGAGTAAGGGCCGAGATGGATAGGCAGCTCCAGCTCCTCCTCCTCCTCCGGCGTTGGCCACAGTGACTGTGTGTTCGCCTCCGGCAGTGGCGGGCCAACTGGGCCTGGGAATGAAGCCTCGGCCTGTAGAAGCCACTGGGTAAAGAACCCCCTGATTGTGATGTGCTGCTGCTGCTACTGGTGATGCTGATGGTGATTGGGTTCGAATTGGGAGGGCTTGGCTTGGGTACAGATTAGGCGGAACAGGAGAAGATGATATGGGTCTTATGGGTCTCGTGGTGGTTGTGGGGACAGTGGAGGTGGCTGTGGTGGTGGCCATGGCGGCAGTGGCTGTAGTGGTGGCGTGGTTGGGATCTATGGCCATGGCGGCAGTGGCGGGGAATTTTGGGAATTTGGTGCGCTTTGGTTTTTAATTTTTGAATCTTAAAGAAAAGCTCCCACTGCTCACCCACCCAAACTCTCTTTATTTATCTTTATCATATTTCTTTTTTTGTTGCTTAAATATCCAATTTTTTTATAACTGTTTTTAAACTCAGCTTCAATTTAACACGTGATTAAACTAAAATTTTAGGTTAAATTCCTTTTTTCTAGCGCCTACCACCTGATTAAACTAGTACCGCCAGATTCATCCAACGGCTCACTTGCCTCCCTTGCCGCTAATGGACTATTTTACAATTGGGGGTTGACTATAAATATACTCTCTTTTTTTAATCACAAATAGTTTTTAAGGTTTGCGAAATTATCATCTTTTATCATGTATATATTTTTTTATGACATTAATAGTCCTTAAAGTTACTCCTTGTACATCAATTTGGCCCCTATGGTTGTAAGCCTATAAATAAGTACTTATAAAAGATTAAGCTAACAAGTTGAGAGAACAAATTCTATTACCTTTCTTTTCCCTTTTCTCTTTATAATTTCCCTTTAGTTTTATAACACAAAGGTATTTTTATGTTACTAAAAAATTTTACAAAACATCCACATATGTACTATATCAACAAATTACATAGTTTTTGACAAAAACTCATAACATGGACTATTCATGAGCACTCATATTTTAACGTTGAGGATCATGATTGACACGAAAAAAAAAAAAAAAAAATTTAAGCACGCAATCTGATAGTTTCACCAATCTCATGAATATTTTGTGATAAAAAGCCTTTACTAGCCTTTTGAATTTGGATCAGGCACATGTCAATAGGCTTCTTTATCTATAGCGAATGTTTGAAAAACTAACCTTTTTTTTTTTTTTTTTGTCATTAAAAAAAAAAACAAATCAATCTACAAGGATGAAACACAGCCCAGAACCGAAGGGAGTTGGCTGAAAAACTCAAAGCCCAAGATCTATACAAGCAAGCCCAATTTGGCCTACGACTACAACTACTGGCGCCTACGACTTTCCAGCCTGAGTCCAAGTATCGTTGGACAATAGATTCTTTTTTCTCTATTTGACAATTGCCTAGATTTTAAATAAGAAAGACTCCAGCAAGTCTTTCTTTAACTCTCTCTCTCCCACTCTCTCACTCTCTCACTCTCTCTTTCTCTCTCTGAAATTAGAAGCTTATTTTGTGCCTGAAACATGATAATTGTTGATGGCCTTCCCTTTTCCACTGACACTTCTGCATCGCCTCAGGTACTCTCTCTCTCTCTCTCTAGTTATACGTAGATATACATTCTAATTTTGTTATTATTGTTTCTAGAACTTCAAATAACTATATTTTTCGGAAACAGAATCGTGGATTTCTTCTGACAGATTAATGGGTTGCACAAATTCCTGTGCTTCGCATCGGCCAGAAGAAATTTTTTGTACTTTTACGTAATACATATGTAAAATACCTTAAAACTTGTATTTATGAACAGGGACGGGATATCCTGGCTGCTTTAATGGAACACCCTGCATTGGTATCTGCCTCAAATTTGTTCAAGGCTATCCCAGAGAGGAGATTCTCAGTACCTGAAGAGTCAGGTCCAGATAAATTACCACCTAGTAAATGGGTTTATCTATTCCAGAGAGAATATGCAACTGTTGATCCTGCATTGGTGGATGTATGTATATTTCTTTATTCTCTGAGGCAAACATTTGAGAATGTATGGCATGAAATTTTCATTTATGCAGGGGGGAGAGAGAGAGAACTATCAATATATTTGCAAACCAACTGAATCAATATGTTTGCCCTTCCTCCGAAAGTGAACTATCATATTTGCAGCCTTTAAGAGAAGAATGCAATTTTTAATTGATTTTCTCATGTTATTTCTTGTCATTAACTGAGTACTTTTGTGGCAATTAAGGTTTTTTTAGTAGCAAGAGTACTATTAATTATTCCTTCACTAACTTCAATTTCTTCTTCTCGGTCTTCCCCATGAAAAGTTTGTTGGCACTGATGAAGCAACAACCTGTGTCGGTGTTGCCATTCGGAATCCAGGAAATGGAATGTAAGATTTGGTTTTATTGGAGATAATTTGTTTTAAGATCTTACCGATTTTCAAAGAGTTCTTTCATGTTTGGTTCTGCTTTTGTCATTGATTAATGCTACAGGCGCCAAAACAAATCCCAAAATTTTGGACTCAAATTGATGTGGTAGTGTTTCATATGTTCATAATTGAACCCATTCTAAATCTCATTTAATTGTACAAGTGAGATATTATCATGCAATCTGCCACGCCATTTGGTGACTAAAATTGGGAAAGTTTTGGTGCTCTAGTACTATTGTTTCTCATTTAGTTTTCAAACTACAGGACCTCAGTTGCTCATATGGATTCTCCAAAAATTGTGGACATTGGTCTCTCCCAAATGTTGTCACTCCTTGTTGACCACAATAGTGATATGGAGTTAGATGTATTTTTCTTTATACCTGAAATACTTTGTTACGTAAATGTAAATGTGTATATTTTATGATTGACCCCATATAATATAGCACAAATAAAGGAATTTTGCATATCTACACAATGCAGGTGCATCTGGTTGGTGGCTTTGAAGATGTTTCACCTAATGTTTGGCCCCGAATCCTCTACTTTGTTATTGATTTTCCAGAAATGTAGTTATCTACTCAGAAACAGAATAATCGAAGCTGACATGCATTGAACTTTGTGTGCAGCATGGTAACTGCAACACAAGATCAGAAAGTCAGGGAAAGTTGGCTGGTTATTCCTTTCCTTTATGTGCCAAAATTGTTGAAACTCTATGGAATAGACAGGAAAAGTTTCACATCCGAACTCTCTTCATTCTTGGGCATAACACTAGAAGGGATCTCGAGGGAAATGCATACCCTATTTTCAATGGGTTCATGGTTGGCTTCAACTTCATGAGCTGCATATCAATTTATTGTAAGCCTTATCTTCACTTAAGATAATATCCTTCACTTTAACCAAATTTTTACACTTTTTTCAGGTAGGAACTTCGACCGGATCTATTACTCCAGCCAGCTTTGACAGAACCTCAAGATATCCTGATGAAATTGTCAGGAGAATTCGAGTTTCTGCATCATACGAGGACTCCAGTTGGAAAGGCAAGTTAATGGAAACATATGATACTCAAACTGACCAATTCAAAATAGCTCCATGCTGCTGGTAAGAGTTTTACATTATCGATTATGCCTTCAGCTTCAATTCTCCACAACATATATTTGCTCAGAAAACTCTAAGAGCTGTGTTCAACTATGCCAGAATCCTCAGCCTTACATATACTTCAATTTTCTTTAAGTCATTAATTTTGTAATTGTTTATAGTATATCCAGGCTCATTTACTCATTATATTTATGCTTTGCATTAATATTTTCCATTAATGCAGGACCCTACGTCAACTACATATTTCTTTGTCACTACAAGATTATTCTGATTCAGAAATCCTCCTTACATGTTCTACTTCTCCTTCTGCTGAGGGCCCAGATTTTGTGGAAAATATGAGAAGGTATGCACAACCAAAATTAGACCTGTCTTACAGTTCTCAGTGGTCACGCACAAAAGGAAAAGAAAAAAACGAGGATATTTCTACATAATAAAAGGAAAAGGAATAAAGGGGATGACTAAGAACTCTACAGCAAGTTGATCACATTAGATGCATTGAAGTATTTACTTTTTCTAGTTTGGGATATCATATCTTTGTTTTTCTTTTAAAAAAAAGGATAGTGTTCATTCCATACAATAAGATTAATTTCCAATGCTCCAACTATTATGATAATCCTGCGGAGAAATCTATGCATAATAAAAGGATAATGTTAACTTCCTCTTCGCCTCTTCAGGCATTGGGAATACCTGATTGAACACCCAGATTGGAGAGACACCTTTCCTATGAAGCAGCCACGCATATTTGAGAGAACTGCTGAAGGAGGCTGGAGAAGGCAAAAGGCGCTGATTCCATAGGAGGTTTTTGCTATTTTGCAGTACATATATTTGTATTCTTCCCGTGTCTCTCTTTTCTATGCCCCCCTTTACTGGCAAACCAACTGGATCCATGTATTTTTCCTTGCACCAAATTTGTTAATGTTTCCCTTCACCATAATTTCTTCTTCTTGGCCTTCGCCATGAAATGTTTGTTGGCACTGACGAAGCAACAACCTTTTTGGGTGTTGCCATGGGAATGGAATGTGAGAAATGGTTTTATTGGAGACATAATTTGTTTGAGATCTTACTACTGGTTTTCAAAGGGTTCTTTTATATATGGTTTTGCTTTTCTCGTATATCACTACAGATGCCAAAAATGTCCTAAAATGTTTTCTTTGATAGCACAAGGTAGAAGCTGCAATGAACTGCAATACTAATTTTACACCACACAGAGGCTGTGCCCTGGTTGACCACAAAGCGTTCACTCTCTTTCTACTGCTGTGGAATTCCACTGTTATTGGTTTTTATTGCCAAGTTGTCGTTTTTTTATCGGTTGGTCAATATGAGTGGTATTCATGTTTAAATCTAAAACATTTTTCGTAAATTGTTTCTGCATTTTGCTAAGTGCACCATTGAACACGTTTTGGAGGCGTTTTCTCTTCCAGAAAATGAAAAGGGAGTTCGAAAACATAAACGAACGGGCCCTAACACAATTTCCGTATGTTTTTAGTGAGTTTTCCCACAATTTCAAAACTTATCATAATACTCTACTAGTAAAATATAAGGGTAATCTTTTTTAAATAATTGTTTTTAGTGTAATTGAAATAGGGGCACAATTTGCACACTTAAATGCTCTATTACTCTTGAAATTATAGTCAAATCCCACTTTAAACAGGGGCCTAAGGAGGTCCTTAGGACAATGGGCCTAACCATGTCCTTAGGACAATGGGCCTAACCATGTCCATCTCACTCATGCGACGATTGGTTCCAAAGGGACAACACGTGGACCATAAGGCCCCACGTGCACTTCTTCCATCAAAGGGAGAAACACATGTCAGTCTGTAACTCACCAACCACTCAAAAGGTGCCACCTAACTAACGAAACTTCAGTCCCACATCGAAACAACACAAAAAGAGAAGCCATCCTCTCAAGTATAAAATAGGCGTACTTTTCCACCTAAAAGATAATCTAAACTTCCTCCATGGAAACATTGACTTAGGCATCGAAGGGTGGTTGGTGGCTCTTCCACAATCACTTTTCAGTGACCATTCCTTGTTTTCTTGCAGGAATTGTGGTTGGAATCCCACCCTTACTTGGCCACTGCAAGTAAGATCAAACACTCTACTATAATTGGTTGTGCAAATTTCACGCATCAACAAAAGTTGTCCACCGCATATGCCCAAAAAAAAAAATCTAACTTTTCTCTCTCTTCAAACAGCTCTGTTCCTTTATCTCTTATCTTTCCCTTTCTCCTCTCTCTTCTCCTCTTATCTCCCACAACCCCATCTTTGCCACTATTGGAATGCTAGATTTGGCCATATATGCTCATCTCCTCTATCGCATTCTCTTCGTATGGTCCTCTCCATCATTGCCACCACCTTTATTCTCACTGAAACTAAACCAACCCGCACTAGTTTCTTGGTGAACCGATCGTTGTGGTTTAAGGCCTCGTCTTTCCGAAAGTGTGCACTAATTAGGTCGGTTTGGTGGCTAGTGTCACCTTATCGGTCCAACTTGGTTTAGTTGCCTAAGCCTAATAATTCGTATTAAAGTTATGACATACAATTCACAATTCGATCAGAAGAAAATTTTCATTACTAAGTTCCATATAAAACTTAAAAACTATCATCAAACAACTTTTAAATAGTTTTCTGTTTGTTTGAAAACTGAAAACAATTACCAAAGAAGTTTCATGTTCTCAGTTTTTCACAAATGAAATCTGGAATGACTATCAAACGACCTTAAAATACTTGTAAAAATCATCAATTTTGGGAGATTGTAGATCTCTTTAAAAAGCACGAACGTTGAAGTTAATCAAAAGAGGTTGTAGATACTTGATTTGGTTGAGAAACAAGAAAGTTATCTTAAAAAGAATTTGTGAAATGTTTTGGAGTTTAAGCATGTTGTGACAGCCACTTTGGGAGTTTTTTTTTTTTAATTAATTCCCAAAATACCATCATTCATTTTTAAAAATGACATCACCTCCACCTCCACATCCACCACCTTCATCACCTCTACTACCACCACCACCACCGCATCCTCCTCCTCTACCACCATCACCACCTCAACCACCACATCCTCCTCGACCTACACCATCACCGCCATCACCACACCGCCACCACAACCTCCATCATCACCACACCACCACCACAACCTCATCATCTCCATCACCACCACCACCACTACCACAACCACCACCTCCATCTTCATCACCACCACCACCTTCACCTACATCTCTTTCACCACCACCTCTACCACCACAACTACCACCACATGATTAGTGCATAACACTTTCAACATCATGTCTATTTTAGTCATTATTCACAGTCACAACAGTTTCATATTAAAATTTACCAAACAGTTTTGACACTAATTTTGTACTAACACCACTTTAAAAATATTGTTTATCAAACATGGAGCTCTTTTACTTTACAACTAATTATTTTCAAAGCATAGATGAATAAACTTTTTTATTTTATTTTTTATTTTTAAGTGACAACAATCCCAAACTAGCCCTTATACTAGCAAGAGAGAAATAAAGAAGAAGAGAGGAGGAAGAAAAGAGAGAGAGAAAGCAAAGGAGGAAAGAGGAAGAAGAAGAAAGAGAAAGGAGAGAGAGTGGTGTGTGATTTGGGATATTATGGTTAGATGTGTGCTCATAGACTTTTTGTTTAACTCAAAAGTGGGCAGCTGGACTTGGGATGTTAGAATAGATGAAGAAACTTTTTATTTATTTATTTATTTATTTAAGTGACAACAATCCCAAACTAGCCCTTATACTAGCAAGAGAGAAATAAAGAGGAAGAGAGGAGGAAGAAAAGAGAGAAGAGGAAGAAAAGAGAGAGAGAGAAAGCAAAGGAGGAAAGAGGAAGAAGAAGAAAGAGAAAGGAGAGAGAGCGGTGTGTGATTTGGGATATTACGGTTAGATGTGTGCTCATAGACTTTTTGTGTTTAACTCAAAAGTGGGCAGCTGGACTTGGGATGTTAGAATACTTATATGGGAGGGGGGGTGGTTTGGTAGCAGAGAGGATTAACTCCAAGGAAAATAAGAAAGGAAATTAAAAATAAAGGAGACGGGGCCTGGAGTCTCCCCTTGTATCAGCAGCCAAGATGTCAGTAATGCAAGCTGGCACCCCATCAAAGATATGTAGACCTGGATTAAAATAAAAAATTTTGGCAGCCAAAGCATCAGCTGCATAGTTATGTTCATGAAAGATGTGTCTAACTGAGCAATTCCAATCATCACTCATTTTTAATTTGCAGCAATTAATGATGCTAAACAGGGGGTGGGCAGGAATAGCGAGAGTATTAAGTAGTGACATTGCAACATTTGAATCACTTTCCACTTCCACAGTTTGAAACTCAGAGACCCAAGATAGGGAGAGTCCCCAGAAAATTCCTCACAGTTCAGCCTCCAGGACATAAAGCTAATTCTTATATCACTGGTCAAGTTCAATTCAGTTTGATTTTTACTGACATAAAGCTGGAATTGGAATCGGTCTGATTTGTTCGTTTTTTTTTTTCCATCTAATTTTGACATTTTTAGCCAACACGGTTTGGTTCAACTATGTTTTCCGATTTGAATGCACAACCCTACTTTGAGCACACATGTAATCTTGGTATGTGCTTGTACAGAACACTCTCCTCTACTGTAGCATTAAAACTTAGTCTACGAATTAGACATGCCAACACTGAATAAAGTGTGTATAAGAGCATCTCCAAGGGAGATGTCAAATACCAAACATCAAATTTAAATTTGATGGCTGATGTGGCAATTTGACATTTACACAATTTTACACTCCACCCGATATGTCAAATAAATAATTATTGTAACAGTCAAATCATTAAGATAAAGAAAAAGAAAGATATAAAAAAAGGAAAATAATAAATGAAAGTAATAGCCAACTATTTTTTAAAAATAATAAAATATTCATTTGACATCTTGCTTTTGGGATGTCAAAAATAACATCTCAACCTCCAGCCTTCATTCCACATAAGCTTTGACACATCGGTTGGAGTAATGCAAGATGTTATTTTTAGCCGTTATATGTCTATGTGGCACTTTTGACACATCGGTTAGAGATGCTCTAAGAATCAGTGCGCTTGAAAACCCAAAATTATCCCTCCGCGTGAAATGTTTTGCTAGTGTAATAACGGGCTTCGCCGCATAAGTACTGTATGATTGCGAATTTTTTCACCACATGGGTCATCTTGAGACACTCAGGCTATGACGACAACATGATGATTCGATTTGGGCGCAATTTTACCCAAAAAAGAAGAAATAAGTTTTGATCCAAGGAGTTCGGGTCTGAGTTTGGGCCTGGGTCTGGGTTTGGAGGTGTGGATAATTGAAGACCAAATCTAAAGAGAACACGTACTGTAGGAGAGAGAGAGAGAGAGCGTGTGAATATTATTTGAATAGGGATAACATGGTTAATTAACGTTTACCCAATTTCTATTTGCGTGCTCGACATCACCTCCCTCTTAGGCTAGCTTTAGCCTTTAGGGAGGTAGTAGGCCCCACCCCACTACATCTACATGTTATATCTATATATATGCATAACATAAACACAACAAAAGAAAAAATAAAAAGGAAAAGAAAAGAAAGCTACCCATCCACCCAATCCAAGAAAAATAACAACGACAATTACAAAAATCTATTTTGTTTTAGTAGGTCAGGTGTTTAATTAAATTAATTAAACCCAAAAACCAAAGACAAAACAAAAATTTGGAAAAATACAAAATAAAAAAGACGGTACTAATATTTGAAAGCACAAAATGGAGGGATGAGAATGAAATATATATTGAGATTGAACAATATATATGGTATGATGATATAAAAACCAGACGCAAACACAAACTCCAATCCAGACTTTAGAGAGAGAGAGAGGGAGGGAGATAGGTAGAGAGGTATCCTCGTCGTCATGATGGAAGGGGCCACTGGCGGCACTGCTAATCACGATGCTACTACTACTCATACTAATAATAATAACAGCAATAATAGTGAACCAGAATTACAAGACCAAACGACGACGTTCACGTCTTCCTGGGGGACATGGGAGGAGCTCTTGCTAGCATGCGCCGTGAAGCGTCACGGCATCAACGACTGGGACAGCGTCGCCATGGAACTCCAAGCCAAGACCTCTCTCCCTCACCTCCTCACCACCGCCTACAACTGCAAGCTCAAGTATCACGACCTCCGCCGCCGTTTCAACTCCCGCTACTCCTCCCAACATCAAAACGACGACGTTGCCCTCCCCTCCCCCCCGCCACCAGACCATCACCACCACCACCACGATCCTCCTAGTATTCCCTGGCTCGACGACCTCCGCAAACTCCGCGTCGCTCAACTCCGTCAAGAGCTCCATCGCAACGACGTCTCCATCGTGTAATTCTTTATATCTTTTTATATTCTTTTGTTTTTGGAAAAATTTTCACGTAAAATTTTAGATCTGAGTTGGTTGTCTTAATTAATTCTCAGGTCGTTGCAGTTGAAGGTGAAGAGGCTGGAGGAAGAACGAGAAGATAGCTCCAAGGATGACGAGGCCAAGCCAGATCTGGAGGAGGAGGACTCCAAGGGACACAGATCAGAAAACGACAAAAATATTCAAGACGAACCGGACCGGTCCAAACCGGACCAAGAGAACCAGTCGGTGAACGGCTCCAATTCAACCTGCTCCAAAAGTCTGGACAATAAGCCTGGCCGGGAAGACCGCGTCGCATCGGAACCCGAACCGCACCCGGTTCCGGACGGTTCGCGCGAACCGACGAAAGGGACGGGGGGCGGTGGACACTCCGAGTCAGAGTCGGATAAAGGGAGCTCGGAGACGGTGGCTAAGAAGCGGAGCCGCGAAGGGAAAGGCGGTGGTGACTCGGCGGGTGAGATGAGGGAGAGTAGTGAGGCGCAGAGTTCGGCGAGCTTGACGAGGAAATGGAACAGGAAACGACGTCGCAGAGTGGAGGTGCCAGAGCAGCAGCGTAACAACGAAGAGTTATTGTTGGTGAAATCACAGCCGTTGGTTGGGGTCCTGCAGATGATCCGAGCGCACGAGCATAGCTCATTGTTTGAGCGACGGCTTCCCACCCAGGTATTTTACTTATTTTACAATTTGATTATTTTCGTAATTCCATTTCTTCTTTTCCTTTTATTTTTAAATTCTTATTTTATTCGAATCCAAACACTGTTAAACATGCATGCACCAAACCAAATTAAAAATACCAAATTAAATTTTCATTGACAATTTTATTTTTAAAGTTTGAGTATATAATTTGGCCATGGTTTTTCCTTTTTTGGTTAAAACCGGACTTGTATGAGGCAAACAAGTGGTCGTGATGTTTCCAATAATTTGGGACCACTCCAAAATGGTTTTCAACTTTTTGTTGGTTTCAGTGGTAAGATGAAAAATACGCATGCGGCTGAAATTACTGACTTCTCTCCAATTGCGAATAAATATCTATCTCCTGCTCCTAGGGTCTAGGATTTTGCATGCAATTCTCTAACACTATTGGTTGAATTTACTACCACTACATTTTTTTAGATATACAATCTTCTACTTAACCATTAATTTTTTCAATAGTAGTATAGAGAGGTGGTATATAAAGTGTGGTCTTAACAAAATATTTTATCCAAAATTTAAATATTAATGGTTAAGTTGAATTTAAATGTAAGGAATGATAAGGATGATAAGAATTTATGCTCGCATCCCACATACGGATAAAATGTAAGTTTTGCTTAATTAAAGAAAAAGGGTATACATAAATATTGGTGGTGTTAGTTATATCACATGTATGGTGTGTTGAAATTTCACAAACAATAATGTTAGAGCCACCTAATTTTTGAAGTTTTAATTACTAAATGATGCAACATTTAATCTGTCATGTAAGTTTGTTGTTGAAAATAAATGATGGTCAGGATTGTTGTAATATGAACAAATAAAATAGGCATATATTGGCTAAGCCAAGTTGGTTGGAGGGATGTGCCCCTCACTCCGCACTCGAGTTTAAATTCTTTTTTCCGTAATTTAATTAAATTAAAATAGAATATCATTTTTATGAAAAAAGAAAAAAGAAAAAAGAAAAAAGAAGAAGCAATATATATAAAGTAAAAGGCAGAGAAGAATTGAAATTATTAATTAAATGAGGATAATATGGTAAATTTACATTTTTTATATTAAAAAAATTAAAATTAAAAGAAAAATAAGATAATAGATCCTATTTTTATGGAACATAATTACCCATTATTTTTTTAATTCTAAAATAAATTTTAAAAATCATTATCTTTTTTAATTCTAAAATAAATTAAATATATATAATAATAAAAAATCTCTCGTAGGTGCGGAAAAGCATGCAGAGAGACTAGTATATATATGTCAAATCGGTTGCAATTCAAAATTTTAAGATTTGTGTTGGTGTTTAACATGTGTTGACAAATTCAAATACAGTTTTTTGTTTTTGTTTTAAAAAACGAACAGTGATTTTACTGTTGACTTAAAGATATTTGGTATAAAATCCAAGAAAAGAAATATTTGTACTTTTGCTTATGGCGTAAGATCCGTAAGGGTCGTGGAGCCTTCTACTCAATTTACAAATTTATAAAACAAAACGTGTCATACAAATGCGACCACCATGGATGGACCCCATGAGGCTCGCATCTCACCTCTTTTCATTCAGATTGTTTTTTTATTCTTTTAATCTTGGCATATTCTTTTGTTGCTATATACATTTTTGTATGTATGTATGCCAGGGAAATACTCTGTTCCCTTCATTTATTTTCATTTAATTTTTCATATTGCAATATGGGCCCTCCGAGGTCTTACATAGGCCCATATGGTGGGTCGGTGGTTTGGGAACTGTTTCTTTTTGGGTCTGAGGTGGATTGTGAATTTGTGATACCACAATAGCAGTTTCCTTACAGCATGGGCCCTTGTTTTTGTTTGTTGAGACCTGCTTCAATGTCCAAATCAAAACATTTGGCTGTTGACAACATATTTATTTCAGGTGAAGCCCGTACACATTTGTGGGGCCCTCTTTTATTAAAACGATGGTTAGCAACGTAGTCGATAAATGTGATACAAATAGGATTATTATTTGGGATAAACCTATTTTGTCAAATTTATGTATACCAAAAGTCACATTTGGACTGTTGTAGAACATGCATGGATTTTGTGTTTCTCAGTTTCTGTCACTAATTTTTTTTTTTTTTTTTTGGAAATAATTTAACTATAAGATTTTTAGTGAGCATGAAAATTTTAAAACGAAAGCGAAGCATGATGATGATGTGGCTGCATGTACAGGAAAGTGACAAGTACAAGAGCATGGTCCAGCAGCATGTGGACTTGGAAACAATACAAAGCAAGCTCCACAAGGACGCGTATTCGTCTTGCGCTCTTTCATTCTACCGAGACCTGCTGCTCCTCTTCAACAACGCCGTCGTTTTCTTCCCCAAATCCTCTCTGGAGTCGCTGACTGCTCACCAGCTTCGACGCCTTGTCTTAAACGAAATGAAGAAGAATAATCTAATCACTAGACCACCCCCCAACCCTTCACCTTCATCTGAGCCATCAGATTCATTGCCTGCTGCTGCTGTACATGCACCACCACCCACCACAACTCCACCTTGTCCTCCTCCTCCAACGCAACCGCCCAAACGTCCTGATCAGCTTGAAAGATCAGACTCTTTGCTTGCCAAGCACAAGTCAACTGCGCCCATCATCGTCTGCCGGAAACGAAGCTCCATTTCATCAAAGCCTTCTGCTGCTGCTTCTATCTTTGATGTTAAACCAAAGGGTGAGCAGCAGCAACCAAAACAACAACAACAAGGTGACGAGAAAAAGAAAGCGGCAGCTTTTGATGTTAAAACTCCCATTAACAATAATAAGGCCTCTTCAAAAGATGATGTAGCGGAAGAGCATAAGGGTGGCGGTGCTGGTGCTAAAGCAAAAGACAATCCTGTAACTACTGGAACCAGAAGCTCAAGAAGGACTCATCACGAGAATAATAAAAAGGATGGAAGTGGTTCCATCAAGAAACAAACGGAAACTCCGAAAGCGGATAAGAAGTCAAAAACGGAGGCAGCAGCGTTGGACAAAAAGCGAAGTGCAGCAGCGGATTTCTTGAAGAGAATTAAGCGCAATGCACCTGCCGCAGACACATTGAAGAGCGGCAGTGGCAGTGGAAGTGGCACTAGTACTAGATCAGGTGGAGGAGAACAGAAGAGGAGGGGAGGTGGTAAGGTTGACAAAGTCAAAGAAAGGGTGTTAAGGCAAAGTGGCGGTGATAAAAAGAAACAAGCCAAGGAAGAAAGCAGCAGTCCATCCAAGCGAAGTGTAGGAAGGCCGCCCAAGAAGGCGGCTGCCGAGACGGCCAATGTAGTAGCTTCATCAAAGCGGCCCAGGGAAAATGGGGGGAAGCAGGAGGCTTCTAGGCGGCCTAGAAAACGCTCTAGAAGGTAAATTAAATTAATTAGCAGGCATGGTTTAGAAATTAAACAAGAATTAGGCAGATTGTAATTGTATTCCCATGGTTTTTTTTTCCTTTCTGTGGATATATTTCATATGTATACTATTAGGAAGGATTTGTTATTTAAGTAGTACAATGCAATCACTGTTTCTATCGTCTGTTTAACATGTAACAGAGAAGTTGATTTGAGTTGGAAGGTTATCAACTTCAATTCTAACAGAGAAGTCATCTAAGTTTGTTTTGCTTCCCTTTCTCTGTCTCTTTGAGATTTGAGACTTAACCTGCAAGAAGAAGAAGAAGAAGAGCGATGCTGATAAAAGTGGACAATGAGAAAATGAACTGAAATATTTTCTGTATATTCCTTTACCCGTGCCCTGCTATCATCCAAGTCATAAATTCTGGCAAAAGATACTGCAGAAATGCCTGACCCATTCGAAATGCAAGTTGCGTTATCTGCAGAGCTGAGAGATGCTGCAACCACAAGAATAAATAGAAATATGACATCATTTAATTAATTAATTTCTTTATTTTAAATAGAAAACTAAGACCAGTTTGACGAAAGAAACGGGGTGGAGAAAACTCACAACCAAAGGACCAGTTTTAAACTGTATGCAAGGTTGATACATAGCAAGCATTTTTGATGCCATTCGGGTGGCTGCATGCACTATACCAACACGCCTTATTCTTTTCTTCGCGTATCTAACCAACCATCACACAAAAGTTTGTAAAGTAATTTTTACAATGCCTCAAGATTTAAACCTACAACTAAAACTTACTGTCTTAGTGCCAAGCAAATTGCATCTGAAATTTGAGTATCTGAGCCGGTATTGGGAACTTGATCAATCTCATGTATAAGCTGGTAACAGTCCTGCACATAAATGAGCCAACATGGGAGCTCATGAGAGACAACTCCTTCTGTTTTTGGATATGGAAACTAAAAAGAGCAGATACCTCAATTGCCATGCAACCCCCTTGGCCAAGATTTGGCTGCAACGGATGAGCAGCATCGCCTAGCAGAGCAACACGCCCGATTCCCCATGAGTAGATCATGTCTCTATCGTAGATATCTCTCTGTAAAATCATGGACTCTGGTGTTTCTTGAATTAGAGCAACCACTTCATGACACCACTTTCCAAATATCTCCTCCAGGAGCTTCTTCTTTTTACCTGCAGGATTTTAAGGCCTAAGATTTAGATAAGTGCAATAACTACTATGCTCAAATCTAACAATCAAATGCATTAATTTATGACAAGTTCACAACAGAGAAAGAGAGTGTGCCTCCAGGAGGATCAGTGCTCATAGGCGGCTGCTTATGGAAGGCAAACCATTGCATATTCCCATTCCCAATATCTAACGCAGCAAAGTACTGGTTCAATCCCAAGAAGACCCGATACCTACGAATCAAGAACGCGCAGATAATGAATCGAAACCATCCATCTACTAACTTCATTTTTGAGTTTTTACACTCTTGTTTGTCCATTTTTTTAAATTCAGCTTGTATGAACCATGTAACATGTAATATACCCGACACTATCAATGTATGGCGGAACTAATTTTGTTATTCCACTGTAGCAAGTGTAGTTTGAGTATTTTGCTTCCTGTCTGCCAAATAATTTCATTCGCACCTGGTAAAAAAAAGAAAACAAAATAATTATGAAGTTGAAAAGGGCATACATTGGAGATGGCTCAAAGATTAACAGAGAATTTACATTTGACCATATTCCATCAGCTCCTACTAAAACATCACCATGATATTGCTGTCCATCTTCAAGGATCACCGTGACCTAATTAATAATCCACGGAAAGAAGCTGAGAAATTTGTACTGGTGGTTTCTGAAATGTTTTAGAAACTAGAATATTAGTAAGAAATTTATTGAACCTTGCTAGGCTCTTCAATGAAGTCCACCACTTCAGAATTGTTTCTCACAATGTCCAATCCGACTGCATTGACTAAGATATCTTGAAGCTCCATCCGGCATATCACTTGAGTGATAGGAAGCCCCCTACTTACAGCCGGAGACGAAAGATCAAACTTGGTAAACCTGAACCAAAAAGCATAAAATAAAAAAGAGAGGATGCAATTGAGCACTTGATTTAGAGAAACATCTATATATTGAGCACTGGACACAAAAACTAAGAAATCACTTGAAAAATGTCCCAAATAAAACTAACTAAATGGAGAACTAAACAAATAGATCCTTTTATACAGCATCCAATTGCTGTCCATGTATAGTATAGCAGCAGGCTCACATCGTTGGCTCATTCCTAACCGAATAAGCTTTCGGGGTCTGGTGATTGTCTAATATGGTATCAAAGCTCTGGTTCCAATTTCTTTGTTGGTTTGCAAGGTACGGGGGGTGAGGCTGCAGTTAATACTTATATATGGACGTCAGGAAGGAAGGAGGGTGTTGGTTTGATATAAAAGCTTAAGCCTTTTGGGTTGAGTGCTTATCTAACAAGTTGGAACCAAAGTGAAAAATTTACTTAAAAATAACAGTAGGCTTACCATTCACCTGAAACTCCATCTACAAAGCCATTGGTCCTATTGCCAGTAACACAACCTGCTGCCATGATTTGTTTTGCAACATTCTCATCAATGGCTTCCAGCACGGCCAGAGCGCTACTCATAAGCTGAATCGGTCCACGGTGTTGTCCCTCCCCTCTCACTAAACTCAGGTCTTTCTCAAACACCTCTACTTCAAATCCTCTGTGTTTTGCTGCCAATGCTAAAACTAGCCCCCCAATAACCCCACCGGCAATTAGAATTTTAAGCTTCCTTTTGCCATCTTTCTCTTCATCTAAAGTTGGATCAAGACTACTTTTACATCTCACACAATAGCTTCTGATCTTACTGTATTTTTTTGCTCTAAAATCAAGAATGCCATAGCTCTGGTTTTGGATGCATGAATTAAGGTACTGGAAAGAGGCCAGCATTGTTGACCAGAAATAGAAATAGAAATAGGATGATCACAATTGTTTAGAGCTCAATAATTGTTATGTATATGTAGCAGCCAACTGATATAACATGAAAGATAATAAAATAAAATAAAACTAATTTTGTGTTGTCATGATTCATAAAATCCCATAATTAGCTACCGTTCAGCCCAGAAAGTGGTGTAAATAACTGGGGAAAGAAGCTTGTTCAAATGAAACAAGTCAGAAAGTCAATTATCATGTGCTTAAGAAAGTCAATTACCATGTGCTTAAGACCAGATCAGGAGGACAGAAACCAACCATTGTACACTGAAAATGGAAAGGATTTCCCAGGTAATTGGAAATGGACACGTAGCATAACTAACCATATGGTTCACAGTATTAGTCACAGTACAGAAATCTTATATTGCCAGACAAATATTAGCAAAAATTGATTTATAAAATATGCATATTGCAAACGTCACATTGCAATATGCAAAGTTCCATGTCTGCATAGGTTTTGGTTATTTTGGATTTTGCGGGCTTTGCTTGAGATCAATGATCATCCTTAATCGTTTATGCAGGCTAGTAGTTGTTTGTGTGGCTTTTGTCTGCTTTACTTTTGCATTTTTAGCTTGCTAATTTTGTCGCCCTTTTATGCTTCGTGTTAGTTGTATTGTTGAAGGTTATCTAATGAATGAAGTTTCTGTTCAAAGATAGTGGAACTAGGAAGCATATATATAACATATAAGAGAAACATTAGTTATGGAATTCAGCAGAGGAATGTTTTATCACACAGCAGCATAACAACTAGACTCCCTTCCTATATCCATCTCCGCATCCGATATGCACTCCTCTTTCACGCAGAACTTGGTGTGGGTTGGAAGGTCTGTACGTTTTTTATAATGTTCAGTGACGTGTTTTTAATTAAACCCGGCTTCCTTTAAAACATTTCACATTTTTTCGAACAGTAGTTGATGCATTTCTCATAACTAGGAATGAAACAAAAAATTGAA
Organism: Prunus salicina; assembly: GCA_020226455.1. Lineage (NCBI taxonomy): Eukaryota > Viridiplantae > Streptophyta > Magnoliopsida > Rosales > Rosaceae > Prunus > Prunus salicina. The sequence continues at coordinate 32,363,309 of CM035343.1, forward strand.
GTAATCTAAGGCTGTTTTCTGTCCTGCACTTTGCATTGGTTTCTCTCTCTTTTGAGGCATAACCTGCAGCAAGAAGAGCAACATGAATGATACATGTATGTTTGTTATCTGTTTCAGATATGTCAAGTTTTTCAAGTGTCCCAGTCGAGGATTTTCAATTCAGATGGTTACATTGAGAGGATATAGGGATATATATGCAAATGAATTTGACATAGATTTTATTTTTTCTTATTCCTTTACCCATGCCCTGCTGTGATCCAAGCCATAAATTTTGGCAAAAAAATTTGCAGAAATGCACGAAATACAGGAATTGCAGGGTGCGTTATCTGCTGAGTTAGGAGATGCTGCAACCACAAGAACAAAATGAAATGAGCTGCATTTATTCTTTTTTTCTTTCTTTTAAATGAAAACTAGGAAAATCTTGGAGGAGGTTGAAGCAGGAAACTGGGTGGAGAAAACTTACAGCCAGAGGACCAGTTTTAAACTCTATGTAAGGTTTGTAACTGGCAAGCATTTTTGAAGCCATTCGGCTGGCTGCATACACTATGCCAACACGCCACAATCTTTTGTTTGCATATCTGATTATCATCGTGATGAAGCCAAATTTAATACGCAAGATTGAAGATCTTTTGATTAAACAGAAGTCTGTAAATTCAGTCTATTTCAAGATTTAAGCCTAAAACTAGGAGTGTGAGACTGGTTTGCAAGAGATAGGGTTTCCTAAAATCTACCTTCTTAGTGCCAAGACAATTTCTTCCGATATTTGAACATCTGAGTCACTTTCGGAAGCTTGAACAAGCTCATGTATAAGTTGGTAACAGTCCTGCACATACAATCTCCCAGGTAATTACTAATGAGCACATGAGAGCTCAAAAAAAAACCTTAATTTGTTTCCACTTTTATGACATGCAGGCTGCATGATGCTGCATGCTAAAGATAAATGTATTAAATGATAACATACCTCAATTGCCATGCAACCCCCTTGGCCAAGATTCGGCTGCATTGGATGAGCAGCATCACCTAGCAGAGTAACACGCCCCACTCCCCAAGTGTAAATCATGTCTCTATCATAGATATCTCTCTGTAAAATCGTGGACTCTGGTGTTTTTTGAATTAGTGTAACCACTTCAGGACACCAGTTACCAAATTTCTCGAGGACCCTCTTCTTTTTACCTGCAACATCAAAAGGCATGATATTTACATTACCACTAGTCAGCAACATAGAGAAGGGAGAGGGAAGGAGGGGGCAGAGAGGAGTGTGCCTTCAGGAGGATCATTGCTCATAGGCTGCTCTTTATGGTTGGCAAACCATTGTATCTTTCCATTCCCAGCATCTGTTGCAACAAAGCACTGGTTCAATCCCAAGAAGATCCGGTACCTTCATACCAGCAAAACCAAGATTACTGAATTAAAACATTCATGTGCTTTGTTTATTTTGTGCTGAACTTCCACTTTGGTCCTTTCATAAATCCAGTTTGTCATAAGAAATTAAACCATTTTTATTACTTACGCAACACTATCAATATATGGTGGCACAAAGTTTGTCACTCCACTGTAGGATGTGTAAGTTGAATATTTTGCTTCCCATTCCCCAAATAATTTTGCGCGCACCTAGTGATGAAGAAACAATAAGTAAGGAAGTTGATAAGTGCATACATACATACATTGGAAATAATCAAAAAGGAGATAACTTACCTTTGACCATATTCCATCAGCTCCTACTAAAACATCACCATCATATTGCTGGCCATCTTCAAGGATCACAGTGACCTAATAATCCACAGAAAGAAGTTAGAAATTTGTACAGAACTGTGAAAAATTAAAAAGTAGATTAGTCAAAAATTAATTCAACCTTGCTAGGGTCTTCAAGGAAGTCCACCACTTTAGATTTGTTTCTCACAATGTCCAACCCAACAGCATTGAGTAAGATATCTTGCAGTGCCATCCTGCATATTACTAGAGTGAGAGGAAGCCCCCTACTTACAGCTGAAGATGAAAGATCAAACTTGGTAATCCTGAAGAAAAAACGAAAAAAAAAAGGATCAAATGCTAACTTGAAAGCGTAATTCTTTCTTTTCTCGAAAATCAGAGTTAAAACAGAACTCAGGAAAAGATAATGACTAATATCCATTTGCTTTTGCGATTAAAAGAATAAAATAGCTAGCTATTGTGGATATCTTCGCTTATGATAAGTGGCACTTGAGTTATAGGAACATCCTCTGACCACAAGAACTATGAAATCCTCTGAAATTCAAATCAAAATAACTAAACCAAAAAGTTAGTATAGTGATCCATATATAACATAAAAAACTCAGGAAGAAGTACAATTCACTATAATGAATCAAAGTTACTCAACAATAGCATCAAGCTTACCATTCACCTGAAAGACCGTCTGCATAGCCAGTGGTCCTATTGCCAGTAACACAACCTGCTTCCTTGATTTGTTTTGCGACATTCTCGTCAATGGCTTCCAGGACCGCCAAAGCACTACTCACAAGCTGAATCGGTCCTCGGTGTTGTCCCTCCCCTCTCACTGCACTCAAGTCCTTCTCAAAGACCTGTACTTCAAATCTTTTATGTTTGCTGCTAGCGCCAAAACTAGCCCCCCAATACCCCCACCTGCAATGAGGATTTTAAGCTTCCTATTGCCACCATTCTCTCCATCTAAGGTCTGATCAAAACTATTTTGACATCTTACATAATAGCTTCTGGTCTTGCTGGACTGTTTTGTTCTAAAATCAAGAATGTCATAGGTCTGGTTTTGAATGCATGAATTAATTAAGTACCTGCAATTTGACATTGCTGACCAGAATAGAAAGTTAGGTCACAAGTGCGTGCTTAGGTAGTTGTGGTGTGGACTTGCAGTGGTATTATATTTGACATGACATGAAAACAAGTCAAGATAGCGCTCACAACCATTTTGTGACCAACGAACTTTACTATTATAAAGACGTGTTTCCTTATTCCTAGTAAACAAGTTCCTGAGAAATGAAGCGCATCAAGAGTAAGCTAATGAAGAGAAATTTGTCCTTATGGAGTGTTTTTTTTCTTAAGTACAAGCAATAGTCTACAAGGAGGGAGATTTCTCACACACACACACACACAACTATGACATCATGAGGATTCGAACTTAAAACCTCTAGTCTGCAAGTCAAGACCATTTTCCATTGGCTTAGACCCTGTTGGCATGGAGTTGTTATTAAAACTTCAAAAAAGTCATAATCCACTTCTACATTATAAAAACACAAGGGAGAAAAGAAATTGCACATAAGAGGACTGCTTCGAGACTTTTGAAGTGTCAACAGCAGTTCCCTATTTCTAAGCTTAACTTTGATGGTTCAGTTTGCCCTAATTTCTCTTCGTTTTCTTCTTGTGATTCTTGGAATGTTCATATTGCATGCTTCAATTTTATTTGCTTAAGGCAGAGCTGTTCGTGAAGGTTTACCCTCTATCGCCCATCAAACATGGTGTCAAACATGTCCAAATTGAACGTTATTCCAAATTGCTGGTTCAGATAAAAAGAGAAAAGAAAGACTGCCATAGGACCATTCTCTCTGCTGTGCATTTGATGCTTGAGTTTCAACCGTTCTTTCAATCAGAGATTCAAACTTGAAAGCCCTTCTAAAATTGAAAACAAAAACATCACTCGAAGTCGAGAGATAGTTAAGGTTGTCTAGTTTTACTTTGTGCACAAAATGAAACTTGTAACTGATGGCTTTTGCAGTGTTTCTCTCTTGTTGAAGTGAACAGGGAGAACGTTTGGCTAACCAAAATGGTTATCTATCTTCCTCAAGTTTGCAGTAACCCTCGATATAGACGCCTCGGTTTAAACCGAAACGGAGACAGGATGAATAATTTACACGACGGCACACTAATCACTATTACACAAGCATCAGCCCTTTCCTAGGTTAATAATGCCCACTATTTAAAAAGAAATTATTGCCCCGCTATAGTAATTCTCATCCTACAATAATGCCTATCCTGAAAAGACCAAAACCCAGAATTTTAACATGTTGGGTTATGTAATTAACATCATTGTACAAAAAAACTGGCCTTCAACCCAGATCTGTTTCACTTCTGCATCCTAATAGCTTTGCCTATCATATTATTGCCCGCTTCAAGCCTTTTAACCACAAATATACGCTTTGCTGCTTCAGATCTAAAACCAGTAATCTATCGTTCTCGATCCATTGGTTGCCTATGTAAGAACTGCTGGGCACCGTCAGCTGTTTAAAGGCAAAGGTCCTGGATGAGACATCCAGAGAAATAAATTAAAAATAAGTTAAAAGGAGAGGAAGGTCATATAAAATTTTGCACAAGGCATCAAAGTCCAGTTGTAAGCTACCATTAAACACCATACAGCATGGGAACATTAACCTTTCTATCCTAAAAATCTTAGTCTAACGGATACGACTTATTTGGTGGAAATGGCATAAACTTTCACTAGATGCGTCATCAAGAGAAGACACTACTGTGTTTGATGCAGCTTTGTATAAAATGACGAGGACACTAATCAATTAATAGCTTTCTATATATGAAATTGCTTAAGCGGACTCTAATTGGTGGACACTAATCAATTCATAGCTTATATATGCAGGAAGGTAAGGTTTCAAGAACAAAACAAGATGAACAATAGTTACCGCTTTCACCGTCAGAAATATCAGCAAGCTTTGCAATTGCATCAATAAGTGCTTGTTCATGGTCCTGTTCAAAGTTAATAAATCAGGTTTCCAAATAAGGAAAACTTTGTGATGAAACTTTAAAAATGCAAAAACCAAAAGGGGTAACCTTCTTACTTTCAACACTTTCTTCGCTTTCTCAATTTCAACAGGGTCTGGATGATTTGCACCAAAGACTCTCTCTACCTGTCCAAATTTACCAAAAAAATTGAAGCTTTATTCAGTAAAACAAACAACTTATCGACCATTTGTGGATCAACCTGCTTTTACTAACCTCCTTAATTAAAGTATCAGTGTGAAGTAACTGTATATCATCTGGAGCCTTCTTTCCAATGCCATTCTGTGACGGTGGAAAATCTTTTCTTGATTGACCCTTTGGGATCCCTCTACCTCTTCCAGGAACTGGAACATTGTCACGACCTACAGATCTGTTAATACCATGACCAGATCCACCATAACCCCCACGATGAGATATTCCAGGATCTTCGCCTACCCATTGAAATCCTTGGGAGATATCTGCACAAGGAATTATAAGCCAGTATAAGGAAAGATGTAAACCGTCTGTAATTAATATACCATTATTGAGTGAAAAAAATGCAATCCAATATCATTAAAAAACGAGATATGTTCTTGTTTGAACTAAAGAAGTTAAAATATGGACAATCCAAAAGATTTTTTCATTTCTTTCCTCTCCTTTTCATTTTCTCCCATTAAATGTGAACCAAACGTAGTGTTAGTATTCAGTTGATTAAGTTGTCAGGCTTCTTTTATATGTGATTATGAATATTAATATTTTCAAAGCATACTTGATTACGATATCAATATGCTAGGTACTGTGTGGTCGAGATCCTATGAGCAAATTTTATTAGGGTTTAGTTATGTCAGGTTGGATTACAAATTATTGTAGTATTGGAATTTTATATCATGTAGAGCTTCTTTACTATTATCTGTTTCTCTATTATTATTAGGGTTTCCTTATTGTGTGTGGACTCCAGAGAGAGCCCTTGTTATAACGACCATATTTTCAGTCAAGTCTGGTTGCAATGAACACCTCTTTGAGCATAGATCATATATATATATATATATTTTAAATCTAAAATGCATGTGTTACCACACTTCTGCTGAATATGGAATTTTTTCCAGCACTAATACAACAATTAAAATGTATGAACCTTCAAATTTAAAGTATCCACCAATATCAACACGAGAAAACAGTACATTAACCTTGAGCAGAAACTACCTAGTAGGAGTAAAAGGCAAATATTACTTGGAGCATGGTGCGCAAATTTTTGTATCATTAATCAGTGGACAAACCCAATTGGCCAAATAGGCCAATTCAGAAAACATTGGTTAACAGAGAGCAGAAAAGCAAGAAGGAAGAAGAATTCATTAAAGAAAATAATTACTAGGAAGCCTTGTCAGAATGTGTACACACACACACAACATTATGCACTGAGGACGGTACTATAATATAAAATTATCAAGTTGTCTTTTCAAGAAGCAACAAACTTTATTAAAGAATTGATTACTTCATGTAAACTATTGGTAGCTTTATAAACTAAGTGAGAAGTCATTTTACATCCACTATCCACAAGACAACTTATGATCCTGGAAAAGAATCTGACTTAACGTCAAAGTCATAAGTGGTGAAGAATTGACAATTCAGCTTTCAAAAGAGCATCTTACCTCAAATAAGCTTCTGTATTTATAGCTTTACTACACGTAATATGTAGAAAATAAGTAATGAAACTCGCATATGGGCAAGAAAATTTCAAATCCCAGGTACAACGCATCAAACATACCTCTGATAGATTAACCCACTCCCAAGTTTCATTTGCAGAATTAATATCGTAGACTAGGGCATGTCGTCCCTAACCAAAAAAAAAAAAAAAAAGGAAAAAAGAACGAATGTCAGGTACAAGCCTTAACATAGCTTTACTGAAAAATGAACTCCTGTAACACTTATAAGACCAACAGATACCTCAGCTTGATTGTAGTCCGTTATAACAGCTTCATAAAAGTTGTTGTCATCAGGCCACCTAGTCCTTACTTTCCTGCCAATCAAGGGATCATATGTCATTCCTTCAGCAGGTTCATTGACAATGGCACCGGAAGAGACTCTATTCGAAACTTGACCTCTTCCTGTCGGACCTGAGGAAGGGAACTGCTTCATTGAAGAAGCACCCGGTAAAATTTGACCCTGTGAACATAATGAGACAAAAGGGAAGCAAACAAAGAAATCAATAACCTGCAAGCTTTTCTGTGTGTTTTACTTTATAATGATAATCCTCAACTCACAGGTTTATGTTTCTTTCCCTTGGCTCCGGGGCCGGGGCTGGGGCTGGGGCTGGGACAGACCCTCGTTTAAGAGTAGATGAAGATGGCTGGTGGGATGCAGTAGCCTGTGGATGAAATGGTGGCGATGGCCCAACAAAGGATTGTGAATGTACTGACTGGGTCATCTTCTGTTTCTTGCGAGATGCAGAGACAGTAGGACTGGGTATTGGATCATGACCTGCTTGCACAGTATTGTGCATGCCAAGTTGAGCCCCACCAGCCTGTCTCCACTCCCTGATGGCATCACCCAACACAGTACCCATTAAAAGAAAAAAGAAGACAAGTAACAAAATATACTGAATAGGTCTCGTTTCTCAATTAAAGAACAAAGATTGTATCTTGTTTCTTAAACCTATCAGACCTTATCCTCCGTATGACATCATCTGCATTAACCCGTCCTAGAAGTTCTCTATGCTCCTCGTTCGATAGCCTCAACTCTTTTCTAAGTTCTGTTATCAGACTTTCCTTTTCCTGAAGAAAATACATTTCATGTAGCAGTCATTTAAACCTGATCAAGCAAATTAAAGATATTAGATCCACGAAGAAAAATGATAAAGTACCCAAGTAATGAGATCAGCTTGAGCTTTAAAGGCTCTTAGAACTGAACTGTATGCTTCTTGCTCAAGCTGGTGAATTTGTGCTTCCATGTCAGTATCACCATACATCCTAGGATATGGGACGGAACCCACAGCAGATCTTCCATTCCCTGCAACACGACCCCCTCTGGGAATTCTATTTTGGTGTGATGGAGGAAGATCGTCATCAGTTCCTGCAATTTTATTTTATTTTAGAATCAGAACAGATGCAAACATAAATCAATAATGAGAATGAAATGAGGTCTGCAGTTTGGCCAGAATTCGCAGAAATTTGGAATAATAAAATTAAAAAAGAATATCTTGCGGATCGCCTATGCATGACAAGCCAAGAGTCATACAATGATTGGATTTTTCAACACATAGACACAGTCCTAAAAGCTTCTACTTAATAGGTCCATTTTTTTGGACACAACCCTATTTAATAGGTCCTTAGGCACAAATGTACAGGAAAAAGTGAAATTGAAAATAAAACTTCTCAAATCTCTAATTTCTGGAAGAGGTGCAAACCTAAGAACTAACCAAGTTGGCAACTAAAGCAGTTCACTTCTACACAGCAAGCTCAAAGGGATGAGTACCTTCACTAATAGTTTCTTAATTGTAAATGAAGAACACGTTCAAAGAACTCATCTTTAGAGAACAACTCCAAAACCAATTAGGTCCTTGAGATATATCCAAAAACCTTTCCGTAACTAAGGTTTTTTTTTTTTCTTTCCTCATAAGATATTGTAACTAAGGTATGGCATAGAATAATGTCCTAACAAAAGTGGCTTTTGTTTAGTAACTGAAACTAAACATATATGAACTTCAAGCAAACATATGCACTGATGCCTAAGAACACTGAAAAAAAAAAGTTCAAAGGAACACAGAATAAAAAACTAAAATCCATAATATAGGTGCTCTCATTAGGGAGTCAAGAACTTCCACTGTGAATGTTTAAACCACAACATGTATATTTGCGTGGGGTGATATTACTTCCATATAAAGAAATAACCATGCCTAAAAGGATGATATATATATATATATATATTTTCTTATTAACTAAATATCATGCTTAAATTTGAACTCTCAAGAACTAAGTTCGATCATTTGTATTCAATTATTAATTCAATTTCTTCAGAAATTTTGGAAATAACATTTCTTAATTTCTATCACAACTTGTCCCAATAAAAGAATTATATCACAACTAGCTCTTTTTTCTAATAATAAATAAATAAAAATCGTTTTTCTTCTCCTTTGCTTTTCATTTTCGATTCTTTGTTAATAAGAAAATAAATTTTTATTTCACATTCTACTTGGGATGAACTTATCTGAAGCATTCAAAAAGATCATGGATCCCAAATAAAAGCTTACTCGAGGAACCCAAGTTTCAAAAACCAAGAAGAACTAACTTGAAGAAAACAATGTCAAATAACGAAGTAAATTTGAGGTGCCATATATACAATCTTTGGTACCAAAGCTCCCAAGTTAAATGCTCAAACTCAAATACTATAAAGCAACAACTTGCTACCAGTTCATCAAAGAAGCCTCATGCTCTGTGACAAAGCATAGTCAAAGTGAAAGTGAATACATATTGCTAAACACCATAATTACAGTGGAAAGCCCTAATTCGTTCACTGCAAGTGCAACCAACCACAAAACCCCCAATTACTGTTCTGAATGGCATACATAGATTTTTGTCCGGAATTAAGAGAAAAGCATAACCCTAACCCAAACTCAGCAAAGAAATCACTTCAAAAACCTAATCACCGAAGAAAAGAAGAAATCTTTCAAAGTAAGCTCACCGCTGCTATCGTAGGGCTCGTAGTCCATGGGCAGTTGATACCCTCAATCAAAACCAAAACCAACAAAACTGAACACTTTCTACCCTACACACACTTGCCACCGAATTCGAATATGCTCTTGGAGACTTCTTCAAGTTCCGACCACCCCGAACGACACCGCAAGATACCGCAACAAAACGTCGTCGTAAAGAGTGTACCTTTTGTGTTCTACACGAAACAAAAGTCGTGGAGAAGAGGTTTTGGAGAGTGGAGCGAGAGAAATTAGCGGCGGTCGGAGGAGAAATCACTTCCACTGGAGAACCCGCACACACAGTCTTCTCAGTATTGTAATAGGCTGCGACTTTCTTTCACTACCTCCTTCTCCCTTGCCTTCTTTTTATTTTTAGGAAGATTTTTGTGTTTCTCGTAAATTTTTTTTTCCGTCAACAATTTTCTTTTCTCAAGTAAATTAACAAAGACTACTAGCTGTGGTTCAATAACCGCGAATTTTTGCCCAAACAGCGAATTTTTGCCAAAACAGCAAACCGACCGACTATTTGTGGTATGATGATTTTTGAAACCGCAAACTGACTGCGATTTGTAGTTTACCGCACGCAAAAAGCAATCGGTTACCGCGAATTAGCGGTTTAAAACCGCAAGTTCTCAAGCGTTCACAAAAATATAAATTCACAACCTAAATAAATAAATAAATACACAACCTCAACTTCTCAAGCATTCACAACCTAAAGAAAATTAAAGTTACAATTCCAAGCATTCCAATTAAAGTTAAACTTCTCAAGCATTCCAATTCCAAATCCTTTAAAGTTACAAACCAAAAGGAAAATGCAAAGCAAAATGAATTAAAGTTACAACCAAAAAGAAAAATCCAATTCAAAGTTAATTAAAGTTACAAACTAAAAGGAAAATGCAATGCACCAACGTTACAAACTAAAGTTACAAACTCAAGTGTAGGTGGTGAGTGAATTTGAAGAACCTCGTTGTGTTGTTTGAGCACCAATGCTATCTACAAATAAAACAACATAGTTTAGTACATTTTATTATAAGAAGAAGCATAAATAACATTAGCATAAATAAACTAATTACTTACAAGTTGTCATATGTTCCATTTCCTTGTAGAATTCAACCTCATCATCTGTTGGTTCCTTGTAAAAGGAAAATTCATCCACTCTAAGCCAATCACTAGTACACACTAATGCCTCTACCATTTTAGGATGCAAAGCGCTTCTAAAAGGATCCACAATTCTCTTGCCTAGGCTAAAAGCATTTTCATTAGCAACCGTAGAACTTGAAATTAGGAACACCATAATTTACCTCCAAATCAGAGGTTGGGAGCGGCTGAGAGTGGCTGTTGACAGTGGTGGCTGACAGGTTTGAGTTGAGCTTGAGACACAGAGAGATAGATAGAGAGAAAGCTTGAGTTGAGTGAGCGTGGTGGAGGTTGAGTTGAGAGAGAAGATACAAAATTGAGATAGAGAGAGAGAGGATGAGATGAGTTCGATTCAGGTCTGTGAGAGAGAAGCCGATTTTGAGAGTTGAGAGAGAGATAGAGACGAATGAGAATCAGAGAGTTGAGAGAGTGAGATCGCGTAAGGAGAGAAGGGTTTAGGGTTCGCATCTAACGGCTACAGACAATAAAATGCAATATTATACTTAAGTATTTATAGAGTATAGCCGTGCGGCTATACTTTGAGATTTGCGGTAGCCGCAAGTTTTGAAAATCAAATACCGCAATCGTAACCGCAAATGTGATTTGGTTCTTCATACCGCAAATGTGGTTCGGTTTACCGCGATTGCAGTAAATTATCGGTTGGTTTTTGCGATTTTTCAGCCTAAAATGCCACCCCTAAAGACTGCTATGCCAAAATTTCGTTAATTATTTTAATTTCCAAGGTTGTTGGTTTTATTTAACTTGTTCTACTCGTTTTTATTTTTAGTGAAATAAAATTATGTGTCGAAATTTCAATTGTTTTATCTTAAAATAGTCGTAAAAATAACTTACAAAGGTTTATAAATAATAAGGACTCAATACCATTCCTAGCTGTTTAGTAAACATCTTTAATGTTTTCCCCCATTAAAGATGGTCTTCTAAGTAGTTTTTTTCCACCTCTTTCTTCATACTTTAACGGGGAAGGGAATAGTTAACAATAGGAATCCCAATTCTTCCCACGGGTTAGAATTTTTGCTGGACTTCGATTCTAATGGGTCGGATATAAAGGATATAAATCAAGTTTGAGGAGTGGGAAATTTCAGGTAAAGTGTTCGGGGCAAGTTCAACTCCAACCCCAACCTACATCTTTTAGAATACAATATGCATATTATTTATTTTTCATATGAATATATTGTTAAGTGGCTTCTCCGTGTATCTCACAACTCCTACCAGAATATATATTCCACATATTATATATTGAATGAAATAATACATAAAATGTGTAAGTCTAAAACAAAGCTTTTATATTGTTTTTTTAAAAAAAAAACCCTAGTATAATAGTTTATAACTTATTTTTTTATCATTCAAAACTATTATTGTTATTGGTGTTTTTGTAGAGAGATGGACGGAGGAAGAAAAAGAGGGCGCGTCAGCCAAGGGAGCCAAGGTTGGGGTGGGCAGTGGTTCTTCTGTCTTTTGGATGGTCTTATTTTCTCAATTTTATTTTAAAGATAAAAATAAATTTAAAGTCCAGCTATAAAAAAAAAAGCTTTAATTATTTTTAAAAAATAATATGTGGCATATTTTGAATGGAAGTATCACCAGTTGACGTGATATGTTACAATTGTATAATTTCTTGTTTTTGTGATAGGGAAACCTGTTCCCCAAGGAAGATGGAGATGGAGAATCCCCAATTTGAATCTTAGGTATGGAAATAGGGATGGGGGAAAAACCTTAACGGAATGGTGATTAAAATGGCATACATACCCATCTCAGATTCGCGACATTGCCATCCCTAGTTGATAGTGCCCAATTGCTTGATGACCATTAAAATAAACATAAGAAAAGCTACATTTGAACTGAAAGTTGGAATTGCAACTTCATGATTATGAAAGCTACACAGCTTGAAGGGCAGGGCATCTTCCTTGTCCATAAACCCAGTTAATCCTTAGGAGTATGAAGTCTGAGTATGTAACTACCCATTGCTTTGGCTATTAATCATTACAGTGTCCACATCATCTCTCCTTATAAGTGACACAACATTATAGCATGAATTATAAAGACCTACACTTTTTTTTTAGTGAAAAGAAACCAGCTATGACATTTCAAAGATCTATAGCATGGGTAAGCTTCAACATATTGAACCAAAAGGAGAAGGACATGAAGGCACAGATACATCAACCACTCCTTCAAGCATCTGTGTAACCTTCTTCATGGTGGGTCTTAAAGATGGATCCTCTTGTATGCACCAAATTCCCACATTGACTAGCCTCTCCAGCCTTTTCATGTCATTTATTGCTTCCTCATCATCCTCTTATCAGCTTGTTTAATGTTTTTTCCTTATAGCAGTCATAATCAGTTAGTATCACTTCTTCTTCATTTTCCCTTTCCATATCAAGGCTCATCCTGCAACAGATAATCTCCAATAACATCACCCAATAACTATAAACATCAACCTTTGCAGTAATTGGAACATTCCTGAACCATTCTGGTGCAACATATCCTCTGGTCCCTCTAATGACGGTATGCATCAGAGTTTGATCGCTTAGCAGAAGCTTTGCCAATCCGAAGTCCGAAATCCTTGCTGTGAATGAATCATCTAGAAGTATGTTTTGGGGCTTGATATCATAGTGGATGATCTGTGTGCTACACTCCTCATGCAGGTACATGATCCCTCTTGTAATACCGAATGAAATTTGGATTCGTTTGTTCCAATCGGCCTTGAAATCCTAAAGAGAAAGCTAGCCAGTGTTCCATTGCTCATAAACTCATAGACCAAAAGTTTTTTTGCCCCTTCATTACAGAACCCTAGCAATCTGACCAAGTTCTTGTGATGGGTCCTGCCTATTGCACTCACCTCTGCTTTGAACTCCTCTCCTTCTTATGCCACCTTGTCCAATTTCTTGATTGTGACATAGTTCATTGAACTGTGGGATGATATGATTCCTTTATACACAGTGCCAAAAACACCTCTTCCAAGTTCTTCCCTAAACCTATCTGTGGCTTCTTCGAGGTCTTTATACCTAAAAGAACGTAGATTTGCTTCCATAATACTTGATGTGCTAGTGGTAACATTATGTCTTTTCTGGTATGTGTATAAGAAAACCAAAGAAATTGCTGCAACAAAAAAGAAGTTAAGAAACACAGAGCTACCTAGAAGAAGTGCTCTGACTAAGATGAGAGTTTTTCGATCTTTTCTTCCTGTGTTTGGTTGTGGAGAAAGTGGATCATCTAAAGAAGCATCTGATTTTGGTAATTTGATCAGAGCCTTCCCGTACGAATTCCAGTCCTGCCTTCCATGTGAGAGTGGCAGTTTCTTCTTCCAGCAGCTCCCCTCTTTGATAACAACCACCATACAATAACAATCATTGAGGCAAGATCTGCTGCAGTCATCTTCATTCATTGGCTACAATTGCTCAAAGTTTGAAGAAGTTGGCCAAAAAGTATTAGATAGCTCATGCATAACATATAAATCCGTTGGCTTTGAATTTCCTTGATCGTCACAACTTTGTATTCTGTTTTGTTTACATCCACTCAACTTGTTATTTGGATCTAAAGAAGAAAAGCCAGGAAGGCATTCACAAATTGGCCTTGTGTTTGCATCGAGTCTGCAGTAGCTATTGTAGCCACATGGTCCATTGCCCAAATCACCATTTGCTTCAAAGCAAATGTTTTCTGGGATAGACCAGACAGGCAACCAGGAAGTCCAGCTCCCCTTTTTGGGGGACTTTGGGTGAGCATATTGAGTGAAAAGACCATCCGAATCAAGTGTTGCTATGTAGTAGTAATCTTTTATTGCTAATAGTGTTTTGTTTATGAGCTTGTCTATATCTCCATTCCTCCTGACAACATTTAGGTAACCTGACTCATTAAAGCTTAGCTGATAACCAAAATTCATTTCATCAACAACATCAGAAGTATTGCTTTGGTAGTAGGGTTGGTAGGCAAACTTTGTAGGCAAGGCGATAGGATATAGCACAAGCCTTCCATCTGATTTAAGTTGGAGTTGAAACCTCCCTTGTGAGTAGCTGTTTGCTATTTGTCTAGAATTCAGCTTGTCGCCAATTTCCAGCACTTGGGTTGGCAAAACGATGTCTTTGAGATCTTTGAAGCTCTGCCATAAGTAGTCACCATTGTTTTTTGCAAGCACAAAGTTGCCGATGTCAAGCATGGTAGCATAGGCAACCCATCCACTAAGAACAGACAGAGGCTTCCATATTTCTTGGCTTCGAGGGCCAGTGAGTGTGAGTTGGCCATCAGTGGTGAGCTCAAGTTTGGATCCTTTTGGGGTTGGATTGTCTCCATTTGCATACCAAACTATAGTTTTATGTGGTATTTTATCATACCATATGGTAAGCAAGAAGAGATCTTGATCAGCAATGCGGTGAAATCCAAAGGCAAATGTCCCCGAAGGCGATTGCCACGCAGATGAGCTCCGGGATGCAGTAAGGGATGACCCCAAGCTAATATTTGCAGTTTGAGCTGCTACAGAAAGTGGTTCATGACAGGACCAGCCCCTAAATTTCATCGGAAACCGGGACGGACCCCGCCTAATTACCGATATCACCCTGATGCCGGGCCCACTTACTAAAGACCGAGGCTTTCTACAAAAAATTTGGCAGAGACTCCCCTGTAAATTGAACGTTTCCCAAACTTCAACTTGCCTAAAGTTTACAGTTAATAAACCCAACCAGCAACATGCTTTAAAAGCAGTTAAACAGTTTACATCAAAGGTCTTCGGCCTCACAATTCAAACCCTACGCGGGCGATACATAGCATATCTAAGAAATTCAAATACAACAGAAACAGAGTTCCACTGAAAAAGAAAGATGAAGGAGTCCCTACAAAGACTCAAGGTTCGAAAGCACGCGATCCGGCTCGACTGTGGAGCTTAGTCACTACTGGCTGGGGGGCGCAAAACCGAAAAATTGTGAGTGAACAAAAACAAAGTTCAGTTCAAATAAATCAATGTAATATAACCCCACCGTTAGTAAATCAAGCAAGAATCACAAGTAATCCCACGCTGCTTGACCCTGAGAGGGTCCCGCCTGCTGTGTATGCGTGGTCGGAGTACCTATTTCGGAAAACGAACATGCGATTAACATTAAGCACTTCGAAACAAAATTTTGAATTAAAAACCTAATTCCCGGGTTTCTAGTGAGTATGAGGAAAGAGACGTTCTCAAGTCCTACTATCCCATTCGAATGATGGAACAGCTTCGAGAAACACTCGGTCACCCGGGCGGTCAAACTTCCTAAATCGGGTCAACCGGGCCCACGGGACCCACGACCTCCATTTTACAATCCGGGAGTTTCTAAAGGTTTTACAAGGTCTAGGATGTATGCCCTGCAAGTTTGGTCGAAACGGACGGTTAGATCGCTTACGATCGTACGATCAGACGGTTATCGTAAAACGTAAACTTTAAGTTATTGAATCGGAACATCCGGGGCTCCGATTCATGATCCGCGAATTTCTACACGATCCTAAGAGTGTCTAGAGAAACATACTTCAATTTGGAAATGATCTAATGGTCGGAACCTATCAAACGTGGATAACGCACAATATGCGAAAATCCGTTCGATAGTCAAACGACCTCTGAATCGAGATTTGTGAAATCCTACGCACTCGTGACATCCTAAGGATCTCATCAGGACATTTAGCAGCTCCACCACCTTTGCCCATGCGCCGCCACACGCGCTAGCAGCGCGTAGGTGTGTACACAGCAACGCTCACCCTTCCTATCCTAGCTCCTTCTCAAGATCAGGATCACTTTATTCAACTACCACGAAGTCCAATTCGTACGGGAACTGGCCGGAATTTCAAATTGAAAACCGGCCAAAAACCTAGCTTCTCAAATATGATTCTAAACAGCAAATTGAACAATTCCTATGAAACAGCCAGATAGAACAGATAAAAAGAGGGAGAAAGCCTACCAATTTTACCTGAAATGGACGGCGGAGGCGGCGGCGCAATGATCGGAAAAGTCCGGCTAGAACCAGTCGAAACTGCCGGCGATTCTGGAGCTTTCCGGTCGGGATTTCAGGTGGTTCAGGATCGGGGTTTCACTACGATTTGAACGGGACTGTTCTCGAAGGCTGGGGTGGTCGGATGTGGCGGCAGGGTGGCTGTTTCCGTTTGGGTGAACAATGACGGGGGAGAGGGTTCACGGGAGAGAGAGAGAAGACGCACGGGAGAGAGAGAGAGAGAGAGAAAAGGTGAGGTGAAATTGAAGAATCTGATTTTTACAAATACCCTTTTTGAATTATTTACGATTTTGCCACTGAAAGTAATTTGATCACCAAAACTTAGTTATAACTTCGATTGGCTCAAAAATCCTTCCGGATAAGAAAATGACCAAATTACCCTCACCTTCAGGGTAATTCCGTAAATTCACTTAATTAAATTAAAATAGGGAATAATTTGGAGTCGGGGTGCTATAGTTGAAGTACAAGGAAAAAGCCAAGCAAGTGAAGAAGAAGAGATAAAGCCATTGCCAAACAATTTGATGAGCACAGAAGTTTTAAGGAACCAAAGGGCACCCTATATGGCAACTTCAACGAAGAAAATTCTTGGCCAAACAGAACAGTTACTAACTAATTTATGTAATTACAAACATGTGTTAGAATTTTCTTTGGATGAGTGGAAATTGGAAAGGGAAAGCTAAATGGCTCCATATTGAACTTGTGCAGGTTATGATAAAGAGTAGATTCGATTTCGTTTTTGTGTGTTGTTTGTCTCCAAATGTTGATCTGTGATGCGTGGATTGCAAGACTTTTTAACATTTGACTCTGAATGAAGCTTGAGCTTGAGCTTGACCCGGCTGATCGGTGCATAATTACATATCTTTTTTGTACCATTCTAACTTATGATTTGGTACGTTTTTGAGTTAAACTTGTGCTTTTAATAAAGTTTTGTGTATGTTTCAGTATAATAAGGTTGAGACTCATTATTTACATTTTGAAGACAAGTTAGCTCAAAACAATGTCTGCAGATCAGTCATATTTACGGATTAACCTGTACTTGCTCAAAAAGAACCAGATAATGCGCCATACATCATTGGAAAGATACGGAAGTCTAGTTTCCGTAGCATTTTACGGTGCATGATTTGGAGTCTTCTAGAGGAAGTTATACATGATTTAGTAGCTCAAGGTCAAACATTCGGGCCTCAGTCCAATTTCCGTAGGTCACTTTGCAGGCCTCCGTTCAGTTACTTGCACAGGTCAAATGGGGTGACACCCTTGATAGAAGTTGTTCCAATGGGTGTCTAATATAACATATCCAAATTTCAGCCCCATTGGATAAGTCTGGAGCCCTCAGCATGTCAAATACCAAACCTGGTTCACAGACAATCCAGGCCTCAGTCCAGTTTTCATGGGTCAGTTTGCAGGCCTCAGTTCAGCTACTTGCACAAGTCAGATGGGGCGACACCCTTGATAGAATTTGTTCCAATGGGTGTCTACTATAACATATCCAAATTTCAGCTCAATTGGATAAGTTTGGAGCCCTCAGCATCTCAAAAACCGAATCTAGTTCACAGACAAACCTTTGCTGTCACATGTGCTTAAAGCAGCCACACATGGAGGCAAAGCATGGGCAGCTATTGAGCCATGTTCTTAAAGCAGCCACACATGGAGGCAAAGCATGGGCAGCTGTTGATCCATGTGATTAAAGCAACCACACATGGAGGCAAAGCTTGTGGCAGCTGCAAAGCATGAGCTGCCACACATGGGAGACAAAGCACATGGGAGACAAAGCATGAACTGCCACACATGGGCAGCTAAGAGACCAACCAAGGGGGAGGACGAATTTGAAGCCTATAAATAGAGAGTTTCAGCTCATTCAAAGGAGGATATCATTCCATAAATTACATTTCCATTGTACACCATCAAAGAGTTGTCTACCATCAAAGAGTTGTTTACACCATCAAAGAGTTGTCTTCTTTATCAAAGAGCTATCTTCTTCTTATTTCTCTTTTTATTTTCTGTTTTGTATATTCTTGCTATCCATTCAAATTATGGATAGCTAAATATTTTAGTTAGGGCTCGATTGAAGCCCTAATCATGTTTCTTTAAGGATTTCGATATGTCTTTGCTATAAACTACTTTTGTGATGCTTATTGATTAATTTCAGATTATATTTTACTCTTTACATACGTTATGTTATGCTTGATCATCATATGCATGCTATGTATTGAGTTTGTTACATAGGTAAATTTAGATGACCGAGTCTTGTACCTATGAAAGTAACAAAAGAACTAGTTATAAGTTCTTGAAATTAATCATCATGAATAACTAGAATAGATACCATGTTCTAGAATTTGTGTGTTTGTCGATTTCCATTGTGTTATGCATTCTTAAAGTACAACTTAGTAGATACCATGCTAAACACTTTAAGAATGAAAAGAGTTAGAGTAGATACCCATGCCTAACTCGTTGTTTAGGGAAATCAATAACTTAAAGAGTAGATATCATGCCTTTAGGTTGACAAACATAAGCATCCAAAATCTGTTTTGTAGCATTGTGCATGTCGTTTGCTTAAGGAAAAAGATTAGTGGTGAACATCGAATCCCTAACTAGTTTTCTCATTGTTTTAACCTTAATCCAATTCTATTTTTAATCAAAGAGTTGTCTTCTTTATCAAAGAGCTATCTTCTTCTTATTTCTCTTTTTATTTTCTGTTTTGTATGTTCTTGCTATCCATTCAAATTATGGATAGCTAAATATTTTAGTTAGGGCTCGATTGAAGCCCTAATCATGTTTCTTTAAGGATTTCGATATGTCTTTGCTATAAACTACTTTTGTGATGCTTATTGATTAATTTCAGATTATATTTTACTCTTTACATACGTTATGTTATGCTTGATCATCATATGCATGCTATGTATTGAGTTTGTTACATAGGTAAATTTAGATGACCGAGTCTTGTACCTATGAAAGTAACAAAAGAACTAGTTATAAGTTCTTGAAATTAATCATCATGAATAACTAGAATAGATACCATGTTCTAGAATTTGTGTGTTTGTCGATTTCCATTGTGTTATGCATTCTTAAAGTACAACTTAGTAGATACCATGCTAAACACTTTAAGAATGAAAAGAGTTAGAGTAGATCCGGTGGTATGCACTTTTATGACGACACGTGTAAAGGATCTAGCTAATTGATTGCTAATCAATATTTTCACCTTGAATTTGAGTCTTACATTTGGCATACTGACTAGACCTGTTTTCTTTGCAAAGAGTCAAAACATTGGACTTTCGCTTTACGAAAATCAAGTTCTACGCCAACTTTCCATAAAATATGCACCTGATCAGCTGCCACAGGTTCATTGGTTGCTTCAAGACAGTCTCTATGTCATCTTCAATTTTGAACAATCACCTGGTGTATTAGACCGACTTGTGAAGTTGTGCTCAGTGTTTTTTTTTTTTTTTTCACCCAAGCTATATTCTATTTTAAACTAATCTAGACTACGAAGAAAGAGATATAAACTTGGACATAGAGTAGGGAAGTCTTGGGTTTTAATCTTTGAGGCGATTAATCATTTTCTAAAGTTCGGTTGGAGTTGTACGTTGCTGTCTTGGGTTCTAATTAGAGCACTTCCACCCCTATGAGCAAGGTCAAGGCAATAGTAAGACTAGGGTTGTCACTATTCATATGAATAGTGCAGCCTTTGCAATTTTATTTCCACCCATTTCACATTAGATATGGGGAGATGAATTTGTATAGAATTTTTGGTGTGGAAAGTAAAGAATATAGCTAGGTATTTATAAAAATAATGAAAGGATTTGATAAATCACCAAGAAAACAAGGAACACTTTGATGACTTATCTGAAAAATATGCATAGCAACTTTCTCTTAAAAATTCAATATGCTCATAAACCAATACGTTGAAAGCTTGCCATTTGAAAAGAAAAGACACTGGTTTTATTCAAGACAGGTTTTGTCTAGAAAGAGAGAAACCCAAGAGACCACTAATTCTATTCAACTATGACACTCAAACCTGATCCAGTATGGTCTCTTAGTTAAGACGCCAAAACAGAAGACAAAATACTATTCAATTATGAATATTAGTTTTGATTCAATATGGATTCTAAATGATGACACCAAATAGCCACTTTTATGAAGAAAAAAATTATCTCCTAAAACAAGTTAATTAGGAGATGAGCACGGTGCACGTCACTATAGGAAACATTAATATTTTAACTTAAATCGTGACGACATTGAAAGTAACTTCAACTAGGAATCCTATTGTGTATGCATGATTATGTCATGATTTACTTGAAATCAACTTTCTCATATCAGTCAAGTCATGCCTTGAAATTATGGAATTGAATGTGTTGCACCAAGACACCCAGTAAACAATCCTTCACACACTAATTCCCAACCTATGTTAGAGTTTAGGAAATGCCAATACAATTTTCGTACTAACAATCTCCCGCTTTGGCATTTCCTAGACAAAACACTAGATTACATTGCAGACACATTTACAAGAAGAACCTACACATCCTAATTTACTTTACCAAACAAATATCTAGTTCTTGTAACTTCTGCACACCAACAAACAGACTACCAGTGAAACATAATAGAATTGAAACAATAAAAAACAGAACTTGGCACAGTTAAACAACAATCTTTCATATGTTAGGAGGTTAAGAAATTTACTACAAGTTCTGATCCTATAGACAAAACAGAAAGTTATCTCCCCCTAAATATCATGTTTCTTCTTTCGACGGTCAAGTTACACCCCCTAAATCCCATATGTAACACAAAATATTCTCCCCCATTTTGGTTAGGAAATCGAAAGGAACACAGAGATAACTACTAAAGATGAACAAATCCAGAAGCGGAACATATGAACCTTAAAGGTTGGGAGCCCGAATACGATGAGGAGGATTAGGTGGTTGAATGAGCCTAGCCAGTGTCAGCAACAACTCATCATAGGTGTCAAGACGATCCCAAATACGGCAAAGAAGCGCATGCGTCACTTGATGGATGCAGAGCGAATCCAAAAGGGCATGTTGTTCGATGGAGAAACCACCAAAAGTACAATAAACATCGCTGCGATGTAAAGGAACTTGATTGTTGACTTTGATGGTGTCGGAATAGCCAATATCATCCGTAGACAGTGCAGGGACACCAATATGAGCCCCAAAAGCTGTGATAATCCGAGGTAGAACAAGACCTGCTGTCGGAACAGTGGCATTTATGGCACCAGCGTTGATGAGGTTTTCACGGATGTAGAACTCAACACTGATAGAGTGCTCAATCACAAGCTAAAAGAGAATATGAGCAGCCTTTCAACTCACATTCCCATGTTGGGAAGTGGGATTCAAATAGTTACGTACTAAAATATATAGAGTACGGGTCCATTGAGACATCATACCGAATGAGAGCTCGGAGGGAAGCACCTCGGGTGGAGACACAGAGTCGATTCACCAATTGATGACAGAGAAGAAAATATGGAATCGGCTCACATGAACTGCCAGAGAGAATAGGAGCCAGACCAGAGGTAGCCGAAATAAAGTGGAAACTGAGTGAAATAGAAATCCCTCGCACACACACAACAATTCTAGACAAAGAAGCAGAGGAAGAGGAGACATCGAGAAAGTTAGCATAAAATTCACGAACAATTTGGAAGTTTGGGAACGACAAACTATGAACCAACGGCAAGAGACGATGTCGAGTGAGAAAGTCGTCGAATGTGGAATCGAAGCTAGAGAGATCGAAGTCCTCTTCAATTAGCAAGGGACGATGATAGACCACATCAGTATAGCTGGTAGAGCACGTTGGAGACATGAAGTGAGAAATTGGAGGATGGTGGGAAACACGAGAGGTAGTGCTTGAGCGCAAGAGCCGTGAGAAGGAAGGCCGTGATTGGGATGCAGTAGGCGTGAAGACTGAAGAAGGATCAACAGTAGATCGGCGGAGCACTGAGCGAGATGGGCTGTGGTCAGGGGTAGCAGAGGAGGATGAAGGTCGGCAGCTTCGTGTGGTGACCATCGCGACGAGAACCTTTGGGTGACGGCAATGGGGGCTGGAGATTGAATCTGACTAAGGAGGAAGACAACCCTAGGCTGCACAACTTAAACAACCAGTGTGAAAACGCACCGTATGTTTTTTATATTTTTATATATATTTTATTATTTTAAGGAGAAAAAAAAAGGAAAAAAATATCCAATAAGCTGAAAAAAAAGGAAAGAAAACAAGAAAAAAACAATCAACACATAAAACGAACTATAGATGCAAGCCAAAACTTTGCTGTAGATATGCTGAATTTCCTTTCATAAACATGCCAAGCGTGTGGGTGAGGAGAGAAAGAAGTAGCAGACCTATTGCTGTCTTAAATGCATATGAAGCAAAGCATGGCAGGGACAAATGCATGACACCACACGAGACGCACAAACTCCTAGATAAAAGAGGAAGCATACTGCAATCATAGTGAAAGATAAAAGGCACCAAATGAGTCTACCATCAAGAAGCAAAGGTGTGAACTGAACTCTTTTCAATTAAGCACAAAGAATATGTCCACCCAAGACTGATCCCACCTAAGATAGCACATCCACTGAGTGCATAGTATGTATATGATGATCAGTGGCGGAGCCAGGAATCGAAACACAAGGGGTCTTAGTGTAAAAGTCCCAAAAAAAAAAATTAGGATAGAATCAACATATATATTCTACATATGCAAAAACATGAAAATAAAAACTCACATTGTTACTGGAAATTAGTGCGATAAACATCTCTAAGAATCTCATACTTCACTTACGCACTAAACACATAAACTTGGGACATCATTTTATTCGAGATCACATAGAAAAGGGAAACATATAACTAGAATTTATTAGTACAGACTTTCAGGGGGTAGAAATTTTCACTAAACCTCTTCCAGCGCTCATGAAACATGAAAACATGTTGGATATCTTTTCCGCAAATTGGGCATCTTTTCCACTGAATTAATTATAAAATAAGGAAAAGAGGGAGGAGGGAGGAGAGAGGAGATTATGTAGTTACCCTAAATTCCTTAATTAAATTGCTGCCGAAGTTTTAAATTAAAAAAAAAAAAAAATTAGAATGGCATGCCCATGCTGAGGTGCAAGAGTGGCAGAAGTTGCAGCTTCATATGGATATTAAAAATATAAACTTTGTTATTACTGGGGGCAAGAATGCTCTGTGATGGTCCAGAGGCCAATAGATAGCAATTTGCCATTTTTCTTTGACTTTAATTACAGTGTCTCACATGCTTAGGAGCAAAGTCTTTTGTGTGGCCAAGAATATGTAAAATACATTTGAACTTTGGCTTAAGGATAAATTCCGTCAAGTTGTGTTGTGGAGAAGCAGTGGTTGGAGAGGATATGCTGGTCTTTTTTAATTTTTCCAAACTTGGCCCAAAACGACGTCGTTTTGGCCAGGTCGTTTTAAAAACAAAATTGGCACGTTAGCCTTCTTCTTCAGCCTGCAACCTATCCTTCTTTCAGACATTTCGTCGACCACTTGGTGTGCAGCTCTAAGAGGTCGCATTAGTAGCTTCAATGGACCTCTAAGCCTATTTCCATGGCTTCCAAGAGGTCGTGCAACCCCAATGACCCCATTGTGGCTCCGCCACTGATGATGATCAGTTCATTTGTGAATTGAATCATATTTTGTTTTTACTTTTATTTTTATTTACTTATTTGGTGGCTCACTTTATTGGGCTTTCGACGTGATCCATGTAGCGGATGGTCAATCAATGTGCTCAAGTCAGATGACCATAAGCAACTGGGTGATGAGGTACCCCGAAGAAATACCGATGCGAATCATGAAGGCTCCAAAGATAAGCAAGGATAGCAAACCACCACGGCTTGTTGACTCGAACCTCAACATTGGTTAGACAAGATGCCCGGTTACTGTGCAACGATAAGTCACCACCTTTTTTTTTTTGTTTAAATAGATCAAGAGCTTACATACAATAGTGTGATGGCAATCCAAAGAGAGACAAGTGCAAGAGAGGAGATATTCAAGGTACTTCAAACAAATGTGTGTGTGTGTGTGTGTGTGTGTGTGTGTGTGTGCGCAAATGTGTAAAAAAAAAACTAGATGGATAGATCATTTAATGAAGTTTATCATGCACCAAGACAATGGAAACCTTTGCGTGAATATGAGAGTGTGTGTTCTCAAGATAATGCAGTGCCAGAGCCCAATCAAGATCATCAAATAATTTCAAACAGTTACAGGATTGATACGACTTAACAATCCTTGCACGAGTTGGACAAATTTATAGAAACGTAAAGTAATATAAATATCATAAAACATGGATGAGGCTTTGGCATGCAATAGACACTGAATCAATCTAGAGCACAGATACCCAAAGACTGTCTATTAGCTAATTATTTTTCAATAGAGATAAATGTTGTATTTTATAATTGACACAAATAAATGTGCTAATTAACCAATTAAAAATACCCGCAAGTGTACAAATCTATTTAGGTATAGATTTTGTAAGTACAGGGTCGATCCCACGAGGAACTGTCAGCTACTACAAGTTCTAAATTGAGTATGTAAAGAACACTTATTTAACACAACACAATGAATAGTAACTACAAGTTTTTGGCAGATTCGTTTTCTCAGTTTTTCAGTTTCAATCTTTGTCCAGCGGCGGACCTAGGAATTTTTCAACGGAGGTGCAATTCTTAAAAGCTAAAAGCTCAACAACAACAAAAAAGACTGAAGAAGGAAAAAAAAACGCAGGGGTAATGTTAAATATCCCACTTAAATAAGGAATTCCCAAAACCCAATTGAATAAAGAGAAGTTCTAATTAAAACCTCATTAGGTAAGAATTATAAAAGCCCTTTAGAAGCCCATGAATGGCTCAGCAGTTCCCCCCCCCTCCTTTCCCCCATTTTTATAAATAAATAAAAAAAAAATCCTGGTCCAAAATGACATTGTTTTGGCTAGGTTTTTCCCTTAAAAAAAAAAAAGAAAAAAAAAAGGAGGTCTCCACATGCAGTAAGAACAGTGGCAAGGATGTAATCATCCACCTCAAAACCCACTATTCGCATATGATACATGAGCTCAATAGCCTCCTGGTAGAGACCGTTCTTTGCATAACCCACTATCATAGCCTTCCAAGAAACCAAATTCCGTTCTGGCATGCTGTCAAAAACATTAGACATGGCAAGACTTTTATTCGCAGAGGAGTGAATCAATTTCTAGTGTAGAACAGTTTCCAGCTGGGCGCATGCTTTCAAAGCGGATGAGTAAGTAAATGTGTTGGGATCCACCTCATCCTCCATCATTTCATTCAAGAGCAGCGTAGCAGTAGAACAACGCAATTCACTTGCGCATTTTATTGAACAGCTTCCGTGCATGAGCAGAGGTGCAACTTCAACAGCTTTTATGGAGTTTTCCGGCGACCGAAGGTGCAGATGCACCTCCTTGCGCTTGCACAGGTCCGCCAGTGTCTCTGTCTAGTGTTTAACCCATAACTTTCCAACCGTTTGTCCAAATTTCAAGTTATTTATACGGTTGGATTCAGCACAGAAAATCAAAGAACTCAACATGGACCAAATGCCAAAAAGGAATACTTAAATAAACAAAATTAAGTAAATAAAACACATAACGTTTCAACCTCTGTCCAGTTTTTGGCCTATAACTTTTCAACCCTTTGTCCAAATTTTATTTTCTTTATATGGTTGGATTCAGCACAAAAAAACAAAGAGGTCACCATGGACCAAAATTCAAAAACAGTTACAAAAATAAACATAATTTAATTAAGAAAACACACAACGTTCCAAATAACACAAACATACAACACATTTTGGGGGGGGGGGGGGGGGGGGGGGGTGTGTGTGTGTGTTTGATTTGGTTCAAGTGATCTAATTCTAATGCTTGAAATTAATCTAACCCTAATTTTAACAAGAATGAGATGAGATGAAAATCAAAATGTGAAAATAATATGTAACAAACACTAGGGTTTCGGAATCCACCCTAAAAAATCCTACTCATGTTCATGGACACTCAAGTGATGAACTCTAAATATGTTGATGAAGATGTTCGCAATCAAGACCGGGACTAGTGGCTCAAGATGCATTGACTCTCTCTAATATATGTATAGTGCAGGGCTAGTGCTACAATACTTTTGCCTTCCCTATAATCAATCTAGGTGTGCTTAGTACTTCGAATTGATTACAAGAAAAACCCATTAAGTTCAAAGAGAATATGAACATCACAAGAACCCTAATAGCATGATGTTTACATTAGGCATTCAAGAAACCAATTCACATGGATGATTCTTACTTCATCCATTTGTTGCTTAGGAAAACATGAGGAAACACATAATCCCAACAACCTCAAGAAGCATGTTTTCAAAGGTGATCAATAAAAATAAAAAAATACATCAAGGATAGATTATTTTAGTGAATGAGAATTCATCAACAATTCTAGAAATTCAAACACTCAAGCATCAAAACAATAGAGTATTCATGTTTTGGGCTTCAATCTAAGCCTTAACTATGGAGTTTAGTTCCTCATACTTATTTCAAACACAAATTCAAAACAAAACTAGAAAGAGTTTACAGATTTTGTGGAAGTGGTGGAAGCTCAAGGTCTTCAATGGTGGAAATCTTCTTCACTCCTTGCTTGGTTGCCCTTGTCTTCCTCCTCTAGCTCTCTAGATCTCTAGCACTCCAAAATATCTGCAAAATTGGAATTATGATTCAAGAATGGCTGATGCACATTCATTCCCCTTTGCTCATCCTTCTCTCTCCTCCTTTCCAACTTTTGCTAAAGTTGCTAAAGTCCTTAAGTCCTTGTCTCCTTGTCATATTGTCTCCTCCTCATGATGAAGTTTTGTTTTTCAATATATTCCAATTGACTCAGAAAATTCCAGTTCAATAACGTAATTTATTGTTACCAAATGGCATGGTAACAAGTAGAAATAAGGTAACACCAAGTGAAGGTAAAACTGGCCCAAAACAGATTTCCAGAGCTAGAATCAATTGTTGGATCAGTTGGATAGGCTAAAATTGTCCAATGGAGCTCAAATTCGGATATGTTGTAGTCAACATCCATTGGAACAAGTTTCATGAAGATCTTCACCTCATCCGAGCACCGGAGCATGCTGATACAAGGCCAAGAAGTTGACCTACGAAAATGAACAAAAACAGAATTTATAACCAATAATGCACTTTTAGCTCATTTTCAATCTAACGAAGGCAAAACCTATGAAAACACCAAAAGGAAGTAAAAAGCTACAAAATGTCAAGAACTAGCTCAAAATATTGGGTGAATAACATGATAAATCATGTGTAAAAATGAACCCAACAGTAAATTCAAGTGAAAGCACATTATCTTCAACTAATTCACAAATAAAATGGTGACGAATATCAATGTGTTTTGTGCGAGAGTGTTGAACTGGATTTTTAGAGATATTAATTGCACTCATGTTATCACAAAACGGTAACATTTTACCTTACCGAATGCCATAGTCATTGAGCATTTGTTTCATCCATGACAATTGTGTGCAACAACTTCCAGTAGTTATGTATTTGGCTTTAGCAGTGGAAAGAGAGACGCAATTTTGCTTCTTGCTAAACCAGGAGACAAGGTTGTAGCCTATGTAAAAGCATCCTGCAATTGTGCTTTTCCTATCATCAATGTTTCCCACCCAATCCGCATCGTAATAACCTGCAAGTTCAACATTTGAGTCAAAGAAGTAGTATACACCAAAGTTTGTATTACCACTTGCATAGCGAAGAATTCTGTTCACGGCAAGTAGATGTGATTATCTGGGATCAGATTGGAAACACTAAAAGTGATGTCTAGCCTTCTAGCAGTCAAATTTAACAAACTGCCAATCATGCTTCTGTATAAATTTTTGGTCTACACTTTTGCCATATGAATCTTTGGAAATCTTGGTGCTTGTGCTCATAAGATTTCGAATGGGTTTGGCAAATTCCAGACCAAATTTAGACACAAGGTTTTTGGCATATTTTGTTTGAGAGATGAACATTCCTCCATTGAATTGTTCGACTTGCAAATTAAGGAAAAATTTAGTTCACCAAACATACTCATCTCAAATTCGGTTTGCATTACTTCATGGAATTCTTTGACAAAAGTGTCAGAAGTAGATCCAAAAACAATGTCGTCCACATATACTTGTGCGACCATTAAATCCCGTTTGGTTCTTTTGACGAAGAGGGTTTTATCAATGCTACCACAAGTGTACCCTTTTTGAAGAAGATAAGTGGACAGTCAGATCATACCATGCTCTTGGGGCTTGTTTGAGGCCATAAAGAGCCTTTTTCAAAAGATATACATGATTGGGATAGATATGATCTTGACATCCTGCAGGTTGTTCCACATGTACTTTCTCCTATAAACACCATTTAGGAACGCACTCTTGACAACCATTTGATGTAGTTTGAACCGAAGATGCCATGCAATGGACAACAACAACCAAACAGATTCTAAACGTGTGATCGGAGCAAAAGTCTCATCAAAATCCAAACCTTCAATTTGAGTATAACCTTGGGCAACAAGTCTAGCTTTGTTGTGCATAATTTGTCCTTTCTCATCTATCTTGTTTTGAAAGATCCGTTTGGTACCAATTACATTTGAGTCTTTGGGACGTGGAACAAGATACCACACATCATTTCTTTTGAATTGATTTAACTCCTCTTGCATTGCCAATATCCAGTCATTATCTGCAAGAGCATCTATCACACTTTTAGGTTCGACTAAGGATACATAACATAAATTGGTTACCTCACCACAGACTTGTTGTTGAGTTCTCAATTTTTCTTCAACATTCCCAATAATGTCATAGGGTGAGTGATCTTTCTGAACTTCTTTAGCACCGGGTATGTGTATCACAGGATTGAAAGGTTGATTACAATCCTCGAAATCAGTATTAGTAACATCAGCAAGTTCGTGAGATTCCAGATCTGTATCTTCATGACTTGTTCCAACCTGCAATACAGAGAAGTAATTTACAATCACATTAGTTGATTCCATCATTGTATTAGTACGCCTATTAAACACCCTACATGCTCGACTATTCATAGAATGAACAAGAAATATTTCAACATCACTTCTTGAATCAAATGTTCCAAGATACTCCTTGTCCTTGTAGATATAACATTTACTACCAAAAGTCCTTAAGTTCTTGACATTTGGTTTCTTCCATTTCCAAATTCCATAGGGAGTGCTCTTGGTATGTGGCCTGAAAAACACACAGTTAGATGTATAGCATGGAGTACTAATGGCTTCAACCCAAAAATGATCTGCCAATTTGGCACTCTTCAACAAGACTTGAGCCATGTCAAGATGGATTCTATTTTTCCTTTCAGTTACCCCATTTTGTTGAGGAGTGATTGGAGCAGAAAATTCATGTTTTATTCCTTTTTCAAAACAAAAATAAGAGAACGCTTGATTTTCAAATTCAGTTCCGTGATCTGTCCTAAGTCTTGTGATGCAAGAATTAGTTTCATGTTTTTCATTCATGATTAGCTTGTATAAGACATAAAAGGAATTAAAGGCTTCTGTCTTATCGTGCAATAAAATGACCCGAGTAAAACGTGAGAAATCATCCACTAGGACAAGAATATATTTCTTTTCTCCTAAGCTAGCAACCTGAATTCGACCAACTAAATCCATGTGCATTAGTTCCAAAGTTTTAGAAGTAGAGATCTAGTTTGTAGCTCTGTGAGGGT
This sequence comes from Prunus salicina, assembly GCA_020226455.1. Taxonomy (NCBI): domain Eukaryota; kingdom Viridiplantae; phylum Streptophyta; class Magnoliopsida; order Rosales; family Rosaceae; genus Prunus; species Prunus salicina. Next base: position 32,393,534 of record CM035343.1, read on the forward strand.
TTTTGGTTTGCTTCCTCAGTTGGCATCCTTCACAAATACCCTCATGTTTAACTGAAAGATTGGGCAATCCTCTTACAGATTCATGTTTGGACAATTTGATAAGTCCATAAATTTACACATTTATGTACTCTTTATACTTAGTTTTTGTAGGAGAATTTGATTTAAAAAGGACTTATTACTTTATTTTCTCAATTTTCAGCTTTCCAGAGCAAGTAATTTGTTTTCAACGGAAATATGACTTTTTGGTGGAGTTTTAGTACGAGACCAATTGGAGATGAAAGCTAAGACCTTGAAGATGATTGTGGAATGTTTCTAGAATTTTCGGAGCAGCCAATGAGAGCACTCTTTGAAGTTAAGTCAGCACAAGGTGCAATCCTGTCAAAACTGTGCTGCTATGGAAGAATGACTATTTGAAGAGTTTCCTGATTTTTCCTCAAGGCTTTTGGTATATGGATGGAAAGGTAAGAAAAAATCTACACTTTACATATTTTTGCCAAACTTTCTTGGAGGAGGAGCAACCCTAAACGTGCCTGCAAAATAACTGATGTGTTATCCCAGTCCATAGGTAATTCATGAAAACGGAAAACTAAGCGGCGACATCAAATGGTTAGTTAATAGGTAGGTGAATAAGAGGCTAGATCGGATTACTAGTGGTGAATTCATTGTCCTAGTGCTTTTATCAATTTGAATTTCTCATCTTGTGTTTCGTGACTTTCTACTTAGTTTGTCTTTTAATTTCGTTGTTAATTAAATCATTCTTTCAAAAAACCCCTTTCGTGTTTACGTGAGTATGCTATGTGTTTAATTTCTTGTCTATATAATTAGAGTGGTTAAACTATTTTGTGAAATTAGGTTAGACTAATTGGTAGTTGAAATCAATCCTCGTGGGAATGACCTCGTATTTGCCATACTATATTATGATTGACCTTGTGCACTTGCGAATATAATTTGTGTTTAGACTAATCTTTATAATCTCCATTTTTCAGGTTGTCTAAAATTCACAACACAATTTAATTAAGTTTCGATAGTTCATGTGTCCCAAACGTCGATACCATAAATCAAGATGGTCTTCACTTGTCCTAAAACAAACTTGAGAAACTTCATTAGTGAAAAAACAATAGCAATTGTCAGGTGATCTTTTTCCAATCATCACATTTGATCCATCTTTATTATTGACAATGCATTGGGTAGTAAAGCTTACCTCACCTATTTCATCACAAAGTTTACTTACACTTATGAGATTTGCTTGAAGATTTTTCAACTAGTAAGACATTGTCCAAGCTAGGTGTACTAGTTGCCATAATCTTTCCTTTGCCAAAAATCTTGGATTTTCTTCCATCTCCAAAAGTGACCATTCCACTCACACATTATGTAGAGATTTCTGAGAAACATGATTTGTCATCGATCATGTGTCTTGAACACCCACTGTCAAAATACCAAGATTTTGATTTAGAGTCAGAAAGAGCAGTTAATGCCTGTTTGGCATTGATTATTTGGGCTAAAAAGTAATTTCTAATAAAGTTTTTGAAGTTTACCCCATTTGGTAAAAGACGAGGTAATCACTTTTGGGAGAAAATAGTTGTCGATGATCGTGATTTTGGAAAGCAGCTCAAGGGCTGATTATATTTTAGCTTTCGCAGAAAGCAAAACACGGAACCATTGGTGTTTAATGAATTCTAATGAAGTGCCTATAATATCCTTGTTAACTTTCATGATTTACATGATCTACCCTCATCTTCTTCCAAACCAACATGTTCCAACTATTCCTCATCTTCTTCCCATAGAGACTATCTCACAACATTTCGAAAGCGAAAACCTCTCAGACCTTCTTAACTTCCTTAAATCCTCCAATAAATTTTTTGATAAAGCAACCCATTGCAACTCCTCCCATTTTCATTGACAAAGCATTATTGCACACAACAAATTGAAATCCTTGAATAATTTGATAGAGCAATAGAGGGTTTTTCGTCCCTAAGTTTCAATTAGCCAAAGAGAGGCATAACTCTCTCTATCTACCATGAAGTCAAAGCACCAGGTAGAGAGTGGATTATTTTTTAATGCTGTAGTCGGCTAGGGTGCGGCCATCCTAGAGCTTATGGTGAGCAAAGATCAACCTTTGCTGGTCTAGCAGAATACTCTCCTTGTATTGGATCTTGGCTTTGACATTGTAGACTGTGTGGGAGCTTTTCAGGGTGTTGATTCTTAAGATCAAGGTGGGTCGGGGTGAGGCTGGGAGGGAGAGGGGTGTAGAGAGGGTTCAGTTTTACTTTTTTTATTATTTTTTTAATGTTATTGTTTTAGGGTATCTCTCAACAAAAATATTTAATAAAAGATTTGTATAATTGAAAGTGAGAATGTTTTGGGAAAAATAAATGTGAGCTTGGTATAATATCACCAAAAACTTCAATACCAAAAATACTTTCAACTTTGTATCTTTTTTAGTCATTATACAAAATTCACAGCACTTTCACACAAAAATTTACCAAACACACCAAACTGCTTTCTTTCACAGCTGATTTATCTCATAGCAAATCTGATAGTGATTATTTTCATAGCACAGCAATGCCAAACTGGCCCTAAGAGCAACAAAACATTTCACGTCTAAGATTTCAGGAGCATTAGTTTGATATGCATCACTTGAAAGTGCCAGCAAGAAATTTTGATTTTCCTTTCTCCATACTAGATTTGAACTTCGTAAAGATAAGGAATGAGAGAGTTTTGACAACATGTTTACTCTTTTACAAGAAATGCAATCCTGTGTTGATTTCTTACCTGTCCCTCCTTGGTGGATTTTTGACTTACTGAAATATGTTGGAGCAGTTTGCATTTTGGTCGGATGTGCCCAAGAGCTCCATAATAGTGACACGTGGGTATGAATCTCCAAGTTGTTTGAGAAGTTGGAGCACCAGTAGGAAGTGATGGTTTGACAAACTTTGTGACGGATACAGCGGGAGACTTGATGATTGAATCAAAACCTAGGCCACGTTTGTCTCCATCTATTTGACCCATGCTAATCATTTTTTCAACCTTTTCTGCACCAATTGTCAAAGCAATAATCCTTGTTGTGAATTTTAGACAACCTGAAAAATGGAGATTACAAAGATTAGTCTAAACACAAATTATACTTGCAAGTGCACAAGGTCAATCGTAATATAGTGTGGCAAATACGAGGTCATTCCCATGAGGATTGATTTCAACTACCCATTAGTCTAACCTAATTTACTTCACAAAATAGTTTAGGACAAACTACAGTAAACCCCCCAACCTATAGGGTCATTTACGAGTTCATACCCGATTTTGGGGACATTTATACGTACATACACAACGTCGCAAAAAATTACAGATCGCCCCCTCCGTTAGCGATTCCGTCAGGAAATTCATTATCTGCCTACGTGGCAAATGTGGGCTCCATTTTTTAATGAGGTGGACTTCCACGTGGACTAAAAATTAATTAAAAAAATTATTGTAATAAATTAAACATATTAAATTAAAAATTAAAAACCCTACCCAGATTCTCTCTCCCAATTTCTTCTCCCGTCCTCCCAATTTCTTTCCCCCAGATTTCTTCAACCCTAGATTTCTTCCCCCACCCAGATTTAATTAACCACAATTATTCTAAAATTCATGTATAACCTAGATAGCTTCCAGACTCTTCGTCTAATTGTTAAATCTTTCTAATTTTCGCCGACTCAAAGCCCTAATTTTCTGCCATGGCTCGCCGATTAGGAGGTTTGTGCTTTCCATTATTTCTTTCAGATCTCTCTCTCTCTCTCTCTCTCACACACACACACACACACACACACACACACACATAGTACTCATAACCATACGGCAAATCAAGGTACCGCTCCTGATTGAGCTCGACGCGCGGGGGAGTTGTGAGCCGCAGCTCCTGATCGGTTTTTGAAGACTGGTTCCTGAGAGCTGCCGAGGCTTGCTTATGCTTCTCATAGAGCTGAGTTAAAGCTTTCATCTTTTCTTTCAAGCCATGGTGGGGGTTTCTCAGTGGAAGATTCACGTGGTTTTGTTCTTGATATGACCTCGGTTTGCTACTCTCCAAACGGTTTGGTTCATTTTGCCCTTGGTTGATTTGAGATCGAGTTAAGACAAGCATCCTATGATTTTCTCACTATCCAAAACATGGCCAGAAAATTTTCACGCTGACCCAATCGAATAAACTACTAAAAATGCCAGAAAGTTCAAAACTTTGCCTTGGAAATCAATTGAATGCCAATGTTGAAGAGTGACTAGGTGAACAACAGAAATGTAAATAAAGGGAAGATCAAGATTGTGATTTGGGTATTAACTTTGGAGGGTCTGGGTGGGAGGAAGAAATTGGGTGGTAGGGGGAAGAAATCTAGGTGGGAGGAAGAAATTAGGAGAGAGAGAATTGGGTAGAGTTTTTAATTTTAATTTTTTAATTTTTAATTTAATATGTTTAATTAAATTGGGGACGGCCTGGATCTTGGATCCAGAGGTGAGGTGGTGGGGAAGGGGGGAGGCTGCTAGGTTTTGGTGTTAGGGGAGGTGGGAAGGGAAGATGCAGTCAATGAGGGTGGTTGGGGTTGCGACGGAGAGGGGTGGGCAAGGTCGTGGTGGTGTTTGGCTGGGTTGGTTTTTTGTTTTTTGTTTTTTTTATAATCAATTTTAAAATAATTTTAATAATTTAAAACTAGTTTTGAAAAATATATAATTTTTTATTAATTTTTAGTCCATGTGGAAGTCCACCTCATTAAACAATGGAGCCCACATTTGCCACATAGGCAGATAACGGATTTTTTGACGGAATCGCTGACGGAGGGGGGCGATCTGTAATTTTTTGCGACGTTATGTATGTACCCATAAATGTCCCCAAAATCGGGTATGAACTCGTAAATGACCCTATAGGTTCGGGGGTTTACTGTAGTTTGTCCAATAGTTTAACTACTCTAATTATATAGACAAGAAATTAAACACGTGGCATACTCACGTAAACACGAAAGGGGTTTTTTGAAAGAATGATTTAATTAACAACGAAATTAAAAGACAAACTAAGTAGAAAGTCACGAAACACAAGATGAGAAATTCAAATTGATAAAAGCACTAGGACAATGAATTCACCACTAGTAATCCGATCTAGCCTCTTATTCACCTACCTATTAACTAACCATTTGATGTCGCCGCTTAGTTTTCCTTTTTCATAAATTACCTATGGTATTTAGGCTAACTCGTATATTCCTACATGCAATTCGCCTATGGTATTTAGGTCAAATATCAACACATATAAACTTATTAAGATCGGTTAAAACCTCGAACAAGCATGTAAATCCTAGGAGTATGGTATTTACCCTAGACGAATTACAAATCCTAATCACAAGAAGCAAGCCTCAAATTAAGTATGGTATTTACTCTAATTTGCATCCGATTAACTCAATTAAAAGTCTAGATGGTGATCAAGCATCAAGATAATCAACCAAGTTATTAAGCACAATGATTAAGAATCCAACATCAAACGGCAACCAATAGATAGGTAAAATAAGAAAACTAGATCATCATACTAGGGCTACATCATGCCCTAGCAAAAGAAAATTAGTTACACATAATCATAGAATTCGACATAAGCAAAAACATAAGGAAGAAACAATCAAACTTAGCCAATTGCGGTTCTCTCTCAGTGTCTCCAATTTCTCCTAGTCTTTGCATGTCCCTCAGGAGTTGTTTCTCATGCTTAAATAAAACAGCCCACGTCTATTCCTACCCTAGCTGGGCTTTTACAGCAGCCCAAGAATAAAGAAAAACCTAATTAAAACATAAATCCAAAATGGGTAAGTAATTGACTCCTCTTCCTACTTGGACTGGGATAACACATTAGTTACTTTGCAGGCATGTTTAGTGTTGTTCCTCCTCCAAGAAAATTCAGAAAAAATATGTGAAGTGTAGATTTTTGTCTTATCTTTCCATCCATTTATCACACGCCTTGAGGAAAAATCAGGAAAGTCTTCAAATAGTCATGCTTCCACAGCAGCACAGTTTTGACGGGATTTCATCTTGTGCTGACTTAACTTCAAAGACTGCTCTCATTGGCTGCTCCGAAAATTCTAGAAAAATTCCACAATCATCTTCAAGGTCTTAGCTTTCATCTATTGGTCTCGTACTAAAACTCCAGCAAAAACTCATATTTCCATTGAAAACAAATTACTTGCTCTGGAAAGCTGAAAATTGAGAAAATAAAGTAATAAGTCCTTTTAAAATCAAATTCTCCTACAAAAACTAAGTATAAAGAGTACATAAATGTGTAAATTTATGGACTTATCAATCCTCTCCTTTAAACTTTTAAGCTCAATTTAAAGGGCTTGGTTGTCAGAGGTCAAAGAAACAATTAATTTATTTTGATCAATGCACTTTTTCTGTAATGTTTCCAATTTCTCGTACATACCTTCACCTACTATTTGTGGTTCAACAGCAAAGGATTGTGACGTCCTTGTTGGATTTAAAACATTTTTAAGAAGTTCATTTGAATATTAAACTTGCATTTAATCAAATTAATCGCAGCGGAAGAATATGGTGGTTGTTTAAATTCAAAAACAAAACTTCTTCCAAGTATCTTAAGCCATGAACATTGATATGATTTCATAAAGGAAAGCACAAGAGAAAAGGATAAGTCTTAATTACCCTTGATGCTATAATATGAACCAAGTTGTGTTTTGGTCTTCTCTTGATGATTTCCCTTTGTTGATCTCCTCTTTGATCTTTCTCCTCCTTGTGAGCCACAAAAGGATATGGCCTCTAAGTCTCGACACCAATGAAACCTTGAGATGAGAAGGAGTATCTTGAGAATACAAGAATGCTAGTTCAAGAATCTCAAGATTGGTTTCAATCTAAACCACTTTGAAAGATGAAAGTGTTTCACTCTTGAAAACTCTCTTTTATCTCTCTTTGATCTCCCAAACCCCTTTGGTTGATGTTGGATTGTGTTTGTATGTTAATTAGCTTCTTAACTTGCTTATGGAAACAATTCCCATACATATCTATATATGCATTTTCGGACAAACCCCATTGGGCTTCCAAAAATGGGCCTTATGACACTTAAACCATAATCTTTAAGTGTGTAAAGCCCTTGGGCTTGATACCCAACCATTTGGGCTTCTCATTAACCATTACGGAGGCCCAAATACCATTTTACACGTAGTAAATCATCCACATCAAATCAATCAAATTGATTTCCTCATTCTCATTTGTATTACTCAAAGTTAACCATTTAAGGTGTGCGATCCATTAGGTTCTAATTTAGCAAGGCAGTGGGAAAACAATTAGAACTCTTTCTAACCAACTGGAATTAAAACCCCCTTTTAATTCTTCCTTTATTCGGATTGATCACAATCAATCCTAGGACTTCCACAAGCCAAGAGTGACATCTAGCAACATATCATGGCTACCCAAGCTAATCAGAATAGACAAAGAACCTATTCAGTTGGAATTGCAATGCAATACGGTCCTTCTCTTATACAATGTTTCCAATCATATTTTCAGGGTACGGATTGATGATGTCAAACCCCTAATATGATTAACCTCATGTGGTTCAATAGAACATGACTAAAACACTTTCTAAATCATGTTCAAATACTTCGGCCGAAGATTTGCTGAATCACATCTTGAAACATTCTCTTTCTATATCAAAAGTAGAGATTCCTTATTGTACATTCACATGCCCCTATAATGAATTAAGAGATCCCAACAACACTTTAGACAAATCTTTTACGACTTGCCTTGAAGAGCTATCAAAGATCAATAACGCATTACAGGACAACCATGATGCCTCAGGTCTAAGGACTAATTTGCATTATTGCAACTATGAGTTCTCGTTTGACATATAGATAAATACTCCATACGAGAACTACGATTGATCGCGTTCAGTGAACTCATTCACTAATGAGCCCACATACTTGTATTAGTGTCAACTACACAAATGGTTTGAGACTAACCATCCTCCCAATTGAGCATACATAATATGTGCTAATCTTTATGGTTAATCAATGCCCATTTGATAACCTATGATTAGGAACATTTTGGGGTACTACAGTTAGAGATTAAAGGTCTCATGAATCTAAACTCCTTTAGATTACTTTATCTCTTATATAGCATACCCTGGACATTTGTTTCTTTACACGATGTAATAGATAACAAAATAAGTTTGCCCTTTATTTACGAAATGTATTCTAAGGAGATTTCATCAAATGTATTGGCTCTTAGGGCACATTTCTAACAATCTCCCACTTGCACTAGAGCCATTTAGCCATGTATCTAATACCCATTGTCTCTGTATGTCTATCCAGTCGTGACTGTGACATAGGCTTAGTGTGGATCTGCTACATTGTCAAAGTGCTTGGATCTGATGAGACCTGGTTCTTTGGCTTGAGCTATCGCCCCATTGTTGTCACAGTACAAAGGTACTGGTGACATTATGGTTTGAACCACATTAAGTTCGGTAATGAACCTTTCATCAAACAACTTCTTTTGCTGCTTCTGAGGCAGCAATATAGCTTCAGTCGTGGAGTCAGCAGTAGTAAACTTTGTTTACAACTTCACAGTAACAACGCCTCATTCAAAATGAAGACGTACCCAGATGTGGATTTACGATCATCTACATCGGATGCAAAATCTGAATCAGTAAACGCTTCCACTTGTAACTCTGATGTTCCTCCATAAACGAGGAACATGTCCTTAGTCCTTCGTAAGTATTTAAGGATACACTTAACAGCTCCCCAATGATCTAATCCGGGGTTCGACTGATATCTACTCGTTATACTCACAGCATAACTGATATCTGGTCTTGTACAAACCATGGCATACATGAGACTCCCTATTGCAGATGCATAAGGGATTTTACTCATCTGCTGTATCTCTTCAGGAGTTTTCGGACACATGTTCTTAGAAAGGTGAAGTCCATGTCTAACTGGAAGTAACCCTTTCTTAGATTGTTCCATATGAAATCTCTTTAGCACCTTATCTATATACAAGGATTGAGATAATCCAATTATTCTCTGAGATCTATCACGATAAATCTTTATTCCAAGTATATAAGATGCTTCTCCTAAATCTTTCATTGAGAATGATTTAGTGAGCCACAGCTTCACTGAAGATAGCATTCCTATATCGTTTCCAATAATCAGTATGTCATCCACATACAAGACAAGGAATACTACTGAACTCCCACTTACCTTCTTGTACACACATTGATCATCCATATTTTGTATGAAGTCAAATGACTTGACAACTTCATCAAAACGGATGTTCCAACTCCTAGAAGCTTGCTTCAATCCATAAATGGATTTATGTAGCTTGCATACCTTATGCTTATCAGCTTTAGAAATGAAGCCTTCAGGTTGATCCATGTATAGTTCTTCCTGAAGGTGGCCATTCAGAAAAGCCGTCTTCACATCCATTTGCCAAACCTCATAATCATGATATGCAGCTATTGCAAGCAAAATCCGAATAGACTTTGTCATAGCAACAGGAGAGAAGGTTTCTTCGTAGTCAATTCCTTCTCTCTGCTTGTAGCCCTTTGCTACTAGCCTTGCCTTATAGGTTTCTACTTTCCCATCCGAGCCTATCTTCCTCTTGAAAATCCATTTATTTCCTATTGGTACAATACCAAGAGGTGGATCAACTAGAGTCCAGACTTGGTTGGTATACATAGAATCCATTTCGGATTTCATGGCTCCAAGCCATTTCTGTGAGTCAATGTCCGACATTGCCTCATTGTAGTTCAAGGGGTCTTCAATATCCTTACAATCACTTAGGAGATTTAACTCTCCTTCGTTTTCATGAAGGAATCCATAATACCTCTCAGGCATTCTTCTAACCCTACTTGAAATACGCGGAGTTTGTGTTACAACAGGTTGGAATCTGGGATTGCATTTAGTTCAGTGTTGATTTCTAGCTCATTGGACAATTCCTTGAGTTCTATCTCATGTCCCCCTTTCCCATCAAGAGCGTATTCCCTTTCTAGGAAGGTAGCTGACCTTGCGACGAACAACTTTTGCTCGTCGATGTGATAGAAGTAATATCCCATAGTTTCCTTGGGATACCCTATAAATCTACACTTCACGGACCTTGCATCTAGTTTATCCACATCTTGTCTTTTGACATATGCTGGACAACCCCAAATCTTGATATATCCAAGACTTGGTTTCTTCCCAAACCACATTTCATATGGAGTTTTTGGAACAGATTTGGAAGGCACTCTATTTAACAAATGAATTGCTGTTTCAAGTGCATATCCCCAAAAGGATATAGGTAAATCAGTATAGCTCATCATGGAACGAACCATATCCATTAAGGTTCGATTTCTCCTTTCAGAGACCCCATTATGTTGTGGAGTTCCTGGTGGAGTCCACTGTGATAAGATGCCATGTTCCTTGAGGTAATCAAGAAACACTGTGCTCAAGTATTCACCACCTCGATCGGATCTAAGGATTTTAATACTCTTTCCAGTTTGGTTTTCAACTTCATTTCTGAATTCTGAAACTTTTCAAAAGATTCAGATTTATGCTTCATTAAGTATAAATACCCGAACCGTGAATGATCATCGGTAAAGGTAATGAAGTATGAATAACCTCCCCTTGCGTTTGTAGACAAAGGTCCACAAACATCTGTGTGGATCAACCCCAACAATTCTGCAACTCTTTCTCCTTTTCCAGTAAAAGGAGACTTGGTCATTTTACCTTGTAGACAAGATTCACAAGTAGGCATAGGAGCAGGATCTAAAGATCCAAGGCATCCATCTTTTGCCATCCGGTGAATCCTATCTTGGCTAATATGTCCAAGTTTGAGGTGCCACAATTTAGTTGAGTTATCCACTTCTCTGGGCCTTTTAGGTCTAGATGCATCTTTATCTATACAGTTAATACTACCATTCATTTCCAAATGAAAGAGACCATCAATCAAATTTGCATAAGCAATAATTCGATTATTATGTGAAATAGAACAAAGTAGTTTGTCAAACAAAACAACAAATCCGTCTCTTAAAAGCATAGAGACTGATATTAAGTTCTTTACACAACCAGAAATGAAATAACAATTATTTAATTTCAGGGTCTCCCCGGAAGGTAGATTGAGATGATAGGTGCCTACAGCTTTGGCAGCTACCTTAGTGCCATTACCCACAGTTAGCACCATTTCTCCTTTTCCGAGTCTTCTACTTCCCATTAGTCCCTGCACACAATTGCAGATATGTTGACTAGCTCCTGAATCAACTATCCAGGTAGAAGTATTAACTGTAAAAACTGATTCAAGAACAAGAGTGTTACCTTCCGAAGGCTTGTTCTTTAAGCTTGCAAGGTAATCCTTGCAATTCCTCTTCCAATGTCCATCCTTTCCACAGTGAAAGCAAGTTCCTTTCGGTTCCTTGCTTTTCTTTGTTATTTTTCCTTCCTTGGGCTTTAGAAAACCTTTCTTCTTCTTTCCCTTATCCTTACCTTTCGGTTTGGATTTGGAAGAGGAAGAAGAACCCTTTTCAAACACCGCAACTGTCCCTTTCATTCCTTTATCCTTCAAGATATTCTTTTCAGCTACCATAGCCATATTGAGTAGCTCAGATAAGGAACTTTCCATCTTTCCCATATTATAGTTCATAACAAATTGGGAAAAATCTGATGAGAGGGACGAAAGAAAAAAGTCTTGTTGAACTTCAGCATTAAATGGAGCATCCAATTTTTCCAATTTCTCAAGCAATGATATTATCTTGAGACCATGCTGATTAACCGGAGTCCCTCTTGTCATCTTTGCATTGACAAGTTCACATATTGTATTGTAACGCAAGCTACGAGTAGCTTCACCATAAAGCTCTTTAAGGTGAAGCAATATGGAAGCACAATCATCCATATCTTCATGTTGTTTTAGTAGCTCATCGTTCATGGATGCTAGTAGTAACATTTACCTCTGTTATCATCTTTGACATGCTTCTCATAAGCAGTTATTTCTTCCTGAGAAATTTCTTCGTCAAGATCAATATGTGGTGGGGCATGTGTCAACACATAATCAATCTCATCCATTTTAAGGACAAGTTTGACTTTGCGAAGCCAACCCGGATAGTTCGTGCCATCAAGGATGTAATTGTTAAGTATGATGAGATTGGGTTTTTAACGGCCATTTGAAAATTCTGCAACAACGTAAACAAATTTTAGTTTAGATTAATCTTCTACCAAGGACTTAGGGTCTTTAAGTCATGATGGTAGCTCCCACTATTTTTGGCAAATTTCATATCCCTCCTGAAATCCGAGAGTTTCCGTTGAAACTCTTAGTGGGGATGGGAGTCTCACTTTCACATAGTTTTCCTCAACCTAACAGTTTGTTGGATTGCCATGATACTAATGAGAGGATACTCTTATCCAATCACATCATAATGTGAATACCCATCACTATGGCCTCTAGAGAACTAGACCTCAACCTAACAGTTTGTTGGTTTCGTTCGTCTTAGTTAAGTTATTCCCACCATGCTTGTGGGTATAGGGTTTCAAGTATGTCCTCAACCTAACAGTTTGTTGGACACACTCGTTATCTATCCGCACTACATCAAGTATGTGTAATAGGCTTCCCTTGGATGGTTACAAGTACTGGATGTTGCCTCACTGAGGTCCAACAAGATGTAAATGTGCCACCCAATAAGAGACTACCACGGTGGAAGGCCACAAAATAGCATTCAAAATGCCATTTCGCTTATCAACTTAATATTGCTTTGAGGGTAGTTAAATTGGTCTCCAATTTTAATCCAATTTTAATCCTGTTAAAATTGCCTTTTTAATCTCATTAAATGGTTCCCAATGCAAATATTAGTAGCACATAATACTCCCACTAAATATTTTAGAAAACCATTTCCTTGAGATAGTGAGAATACTTGGTACTACTAATTGGTTTATTTATTGTCATTACCGAACATTGCAATTGCATTGGGCTTATAGGATGATTATGGACTTTCTTGTTGATCCAACATGAGCCACCATGTTGGATCATGGTCTTGGAAGGTGATTCATTTTAATTACGCGCGCATAAAATAAATTAGGCATGAAAGCCATTTCATTATTACATAGCCAATCAAAATCGAATACATATCCAACAAGCGGCCAATCACATAGCTCAATTGTTTGGTCTAAGTCCATAATCATCCTTTAATTATTTAAACGCTTTAAACAATTAAACTAGTAATGTCAAACATGCTCTTGGGTTGCATACATATATATGGGTTTAATTCAAGTGGTAACCATATTCAAACAAAATAAATTTACCATGGAGTGAAAACATTTTACTACAATAGTAAATGTAATTGTAGAAACCTTTTAAGCATAGTCACACATATCATATATTGCAACTATGTCCAAAACTATTCAACAATTAATAATGGATCCAAAGATGATCCACTAGGGTGTGGGGTTAAAGCATGCATTTGTATAACACAAAGTGGTGATCAATATTATTCCAACTAGGTGGATAATTATGTATGTGACTAGTAGGCCAACCACACTCACCAAAGTAATCAAATTAATTTTAGTGTGGTGGTAGATAATTAGTGATAGGAATAAATTGACCAACTTTTGCATTTTATATCAAATCACTAACATTTATATCTAGATAAACCCTACACACTCAACAAAGTAATCTTATTAATTTTAGTGTGGTGGGTAGATTTAGTGATAGGAATAAATTGACCAACTTTTGCATTTTATATCAAATCACTAACATTTATATCTAGATAAACCCTACACACTCAACAAAGTAATCTTATTAATTTTAGTGTGGTGGGTAGATGTTTATCAAGTGGAAACATTTTTGAAAAACTTTCAATTTTATAATAAAACATCTTCATCATCTTTTGACCTATTTTGGTGGAAAAATCCACTAACACAACCACCAAAAATAGTCACCTAACTTATGGATCAAAAAGATCCCATAACAAGAACATCAAGAACACCAAGAACACACATATGAACTAATATGAATGTTCATGCAATTTCCGGAAAAATCCATATTCCATTTTAACCATCTCATGCTCTTAATATCAAATATTTCATGAGGTTAAAATCATGGGGTTTTAATGCAACCATGCTCTAGTGTTCATACATACATATATGCATACAAAGAGAGCATCAATCATCAAAACATAAAACCGGAAATTCAAAATCCCAAACAACCCTTTTTCACTCCATTTGATTTTATCCAATCATATCAAAATAAATCAAGTATAACTATTATACTTTAAATGAATTTTTCAACCCATATATATGCATCTCTAAACCCTAGAAACATATCAAGTTCATGACCTATGGCTCTGATACCAATTGTTGGATTTAAAACATTTTTAAGAAGTTCATTTGAATATTAAACTTGCATTTAATCAAATTAATCGCAGCGGAAGAATATGGTGGTTGTTTAAATTCAAAAACAAAACTTCTTCCAAGTATCTTAAGCCATGAACATTGATATGATTTCATAAAGGAAAGCACAAGAGAAAAGGATAAGTCTTAATTACCCTTGATGCTATAATATGAACCAAGTTGTGTTTTGGTCTTCTCTTGATGATTTCCCTTTGTTGATCTCCTCTTTGATCTTTCTCCTCCTTGTGAGCCACAAAAGGATATGGCCTCTAAGTCTCGACACCAATGGAACCTTGAGATGAGAAGGAGTATCTTGAGAATACAAGAATGCTAGTTCAAGAATCTCAAGATTGGTTTCAATCTAAACCACTTTGAAAGATGAAAGTGTTTCACTCTTGAAAACTCTCTTTTATCTCTCTTTGATCTCCCAAACCCCTTTGGTTGATGTTGGATTGTGTTTGTATGTTAATTAGCTTCTTAACTTGCTTATGGAAACAATTCCCATACATATCTATATATGCATTTTCGGACAAACCCCATTGGGAAAAATGGGCCTTATGACACTTAAACCATAATCTTTAAGTGTGTAAAGCCCTTGGGCTTGATACCCAACCATTTGGGCTTCTCATTAACCATTACGGAGGCCCAAATACCATTTTACACGTAGTAAATCATCCACATCAAATCAATCAAATTGATTTCCTCATTCTCATTTGTATTACTCAAAGTTAACCATTTAAGGTGTGCGATCCATTAGGTTCTAATTTAGCAAGGCAGTGGGAAAACAATTAGAACTCTTTCTAACCAACTGGAATTAAAACCCCCTTTTAATTCTTCCTTTATTCGGATTGATCACAATCAATCCTAGGACTTCCACAAGCCAAGAGTGACATCTAGCAACATATCATGGCTACCCAAGCTAATCAGAATAGACAAAGAACCTATTCAGTTGGAATTGCAATGCAATACGGTCCTTCTCTTATACAATGTTTCCAATCATATTTTCAGGGTACGGATTGATGATGTCAAACCCCTAATATGATTAACCTCATGTGTTCAATAGAACATGACTAAAACACTTTCTAAATCATGTTCAAATACTTCGGCCGAAGATTTGCTGAATCACATCTTGAAACATTCTCTTTCTATATCAAAAGTAGAGATTCCTTATTGTACATTCACATGCCCCTATAATGAATTAAGAGATCCCAACAACACTTTAGACAAATCTTTTACGACTTGCCTTGAAGAGCTATCAAAGATCAATAACGCATTACAGGACAACCATGATGCCTCAGGTCTAAGGACTAATTTGCATTATTGCAACTATGAGTTCTCGTTTGACATATAGATAAATACTCCATACGAGAACTACGATTGATCGCGTTCAGTGAACTCATTCACTAATGAGCACCCACATACTTGTATTAGTGTCAACTACACAAATGGTTTGAGACTAACCATCCTCCCAATTGAGCATACATAATATGTGCTAATCTTTATGGTTAATCAATGCCCATTTGATAACCTATGATTAGGAACATTTTGGGGTACTACAGTTAGAGATTAAAGGTCTCATGAATCTAAACTCCTTTAGATTACTTTATCTCTTATATAGCATACCCTGGACATTTGTTTCTTTACACGATGTAATAGATAACAAAATAAGTTTGCCCTTTATTTACGAAATGTATTCTAAGGAGATTTCATCAAATGTATTGGCTCTTAGGGCACATTTCTAACAGTCCTGACAGTCCAACTGTTTTCAAACTCAACCTTGGCTACTTAGAGAATTTGGTGTCTTCCATGTCTTCATCAACCATCATGATTCTCAATAAGTCCTTCATGAACTAATTTCTTTTACTAGGGTTACGATGTAGCCTAGCTATGAATACTCAAATTCTTTGATATTGTTAATTTTATTTATCTATAAATGTTGAGTGCTTGTTATCGTTCTTAATGCTTTCAATTAATTAGACACTAATTGCATGATTGGTCCGGATAATCTTGTAAACCCTCATTTTATTATAATAAGGACCCAATTTACATCCTCATGGTCCAGAGTTGCAAATTCCTTGTAATGTGAATCCATATCTTTGTAAATGGGGATTTACAAAAAATCTACAAATGTTGTGAAATAATTGAAATAATTGTAACAACATTATGGTCCACCCTAATCCATAACACTGTAATACCCTAATTTACAAAGAAAATGACACATAGTACCAAGGTAAGAATGGACTTTGAGGAGTAAAATTATGTCATTATCCTTGTAAACACAATAGAAAATCTTGTAATCTAAGAGAAAACTTGTAAACTTTCTACTTCTATAATTGTTTTTCTTGACTTTTAATCCTAACAAGGTACTATAAAATCCATGGCTATGTTAGGAAAAGAATATAAATTTATAATACTTCGTGGATGTCTACAAAAGTACAACCATGTAACATAGAGTTCAACAAGTAATATAGTTCTTATTTTAGAAATTGATTTCAACCAATTAAATAGACAAAACTTGAGGTGAAATTTTTTGATGGATAAAGACTTTTAAACTCTCAAATAAATATTGATGCGCATTCACCAATTCTATAAAACAAAAGAAACAAAAAATTAAAACTATCAACCTCAATTGATTTATAAAAATTGGGCAAAAAATACAGAGGAATTAACCACAACTAGCCATCATAATTCATATAAATAAAACCAACAACTCATAATGAACTTGAGTAAAGCTACATTGAGGTGACATATCGAAATCAGAAGAAAAAAAAAGTCAAACAGTTCTCATAAAAAAAGAATCTAAAACAGTAACTTTACATTTATAAAAGTAAACAAATACCATTGCGCAATTCATAAGCATGTCATTATGAGTCAAAAAGAACAAACTCAATTGAAAAATAACATGTCAAATCATATGTCAATTGCCAAACAGGAAGGAAATAATTGCATGACCCTTACGCAATTGCATTTCCACTAAATATTAGCAAAAAGTGGAAACTTGACAACTTGTATAACCGGTAACTAATTTTTTTTTAAAATCTAAAAAAATCATAAAGGACAAATAGTCCACGGGGGGCACTTGGTGCACTATAGAAGGTGCCCTATTTTTGACGCAACCAATGCACCTGCTGATTAGGGGAATACTTCATGGAAAGTTGGCGTAGAACTTGATTTTCATAAAGCAGATGTCTAATGTTTTGCTCTTTGCAAAGAAAACAGGTCCAGTCATTGTCCCTTTCAATCTTGGCTTTCTACATAATTATTAAGGAAATTACTCAAATGGTCCTCAAACTTATACTCTATTTACATTTTGGTCCTTCAATTAAATTATTAGTTCAAATGGTCCATCAACTTTATATTATTCGCTTCATTGGTCCCACCGTTACATTCTGTCAATATTTCCGTTAAATATTAGGGCATATTGGTCATTATTTACCCTAAAATTAGGTTAAATATAACAGAAAATTAGACGATAGGACCATTGGAGCGCATAATATAGAGTTGATGTACCATTTGAACGAATAATTTAGTTGAGTGACCAAAATGTAAATTAGGTATAAATTTAAGGACCATTCAAATAATTTACCCTAATTATTAATGTAAGATTCAAATTCAAAGTGAAGATGTTGACTAGCAATCAATTAGCTAGACCCTTTACGCATGTCGTCATAAAAGTGCATACCACCGGAGCCCGGCGAAGGTCAGGGTCAAGCTCTATTGCAATTTGCAAGTAACAAATATTGTGATTATTCATAGTCAAATGTTAAAAAGTCTAGCAATCCACGAATCATAGATCGACACTTGGAGACAAACAACACACAAAAACGAAATCAAATCTATTCTTATCAAAACCTGCACAAATTCAATATGTAGCTATTTATGGCTAGTTTGGGATTGTTGTTATTTTAAATATAAAAAAATTGCTTCTATTATGCTTTGAAAATAATTAGCTATAAAGTAAAGTAACTCCATATTTGGTAAACAATATTTTTAAAGTGTTGTTAGTACAAAAAGCAGTGTCAAAATCATTTGGTAATTTTAATATAAAATTGTTGTAACTGTGAATAAATGACTAAAATAGACACATGATGTTGAAAGTGTTATGTGTTAATTATGTGGTGGTAGTGGCGGTGATGGTGGAGGTTGTGGTGAAACAGGTGGAGGTGAAAGTGGTGGTGATGGTGATAAAGGTGGAGGTGGCGGTTGTGGTAGTGGTGGTAGTGGGGATGGCGGTTGTGGAGGTGGAGATGGAGGGGTGGTGACGGTGGTTATGGTAGAGGTGGTGGAGGTGGTGGCGGTGGTGGTGGTGGAGGTGGTGGCGTTGGATGTGGAGGTGGAGGTGGTGTCATTTTTAAAATTAATGATAGTATTTTAGGAATTAAAAAAATTTATTAAAAGCTTTTTTTTGCTTTTTGTTTTTAAATAGTTTTGAAAAGCAACCCATGATATGCTTTTAAAAGTTGCCGTCAAAAAGTCACTATTTTAAAATAATCGGGATATTTTACTTTTACCAAATAACTTAAACTGCTTACCTTTAAGGTGAAGTAGATTTTTGACAAAAATAAGCAATTCCAAACAGGACCATAGCTTCCCCTTTCCAATTACCACTCATCCAAAGAAAATTCTGACACATGTTTTTCATCGCATAAATTAGTTAGTAACTGTTTTGTTTGGCCAAGAATTTTCTTTGTTGAAGTTGCTATATAGGCTGCCCTTTGGTTCCTTAAACTTTCTGTGCTCATCAAATTGTTTGTCAATGGCTTTATCTCTTCTTCTTCACTTGCTTGGCCTTTTCCTTGTAGTTGAACCACTTTCTGTAGCAGCTCAAACTGCAAATATTAGCTTGGGGTCATCTCTTACTGCATCCCAAGGCTCATCTGCATGGCAATCGCCTTCTGGGACATTTGCCTTCGGATTTCGCCACATTGCTGACCAAGATCTCTTCTTGCTTGCCATATGGTATGATAAAATACCAGATAAAACTATAGTTTGGTATGCAAATGGAGACAATCCAGCACCAAAAGGATCCAAACTTGAGCTTACCACTGATGGCCAACTCACACTCACTGGCCATCGAAGCCAAGAAATATGGAAGCCTCAAACTATTCTTAGTGGAAGGGTTGCCTATGCTGCCATGCTCGACACCGGTAACTTTGTGCTTGCTAACAACAATGCTGACTACTTATGGCAGAGCTTCAAAGAACTCAAAGACACCGTTTTGCCAACCCAAGTGCTGGAAATTGGCGAAAAGCTAAATTCTAGAGAAACAGCAAACAACTTCTCACAGGGGAGCTTTCAACTCCAACTTAAAGCAGATGGAAGGCTTGTGCTATATCCTATCGGCTTGCCTACAGAGGTTGCCTACCAGCCCTACTACCAAAGCAATACTTCTGATGCTGTTGATGAAATGAATTCTGGTTATCAGCTAAGCTTTAATGAGTCGGGTTACCTCAATGTTGTCAGGAGGAATGGAGATATAGACAAGCTCAAAAACAAAACACTATTACCAATAAGAGATTACTATTACAGAGCAACACTCGATTCGGATGGTCTTTTCACCCAATATGCTCACCCAAAGTCCCCCAAAAACGGGAGCTGGACATCCTGGTTGCCTATCTGGTCTATCCCAGAAAACATTTGCTTTGAAGCAAAGGGTGATTTGGGCAGTGCACCATGTGGCTACAATAGCTACTGCACACTCGATGCAAACAGAAGGCCAATTTGTGAATGCCTTCCTGGCTTTTCTTCTTTAGACCCAAATAACAAGTTGAGTGGATGTAAACAAAACAGAATACAAAGTTGTGACGAGCAAGGAAAATCAAGGCCAGAGGATTTGTATGTTATGCACGAGCTATCTAACACTTTTTGGATAACTTCTGCAAACTTTGAGCAATTGCAGCCAATGAATAAAGATGACTGCAGCAGATCTTGCCTCTATGATTGTTATTGTATGGTGGCTGTTATCAGAGAGGGGAGTTGCTGGAAGAAGAAACTGCCACTCTCACATGGAGTGCAGGACTGGAATTTGCACGGGACGGCTCTGATCAAATTACCAAAATCTGATGCTTCTTTAGATGATCCACTTTCTTCACAATCAAACACAAGAAGAAAAGATCGGAAAACTCTCATCTTAGTAGGAGCACTTCTTCTAGGTAGCTCTGTGTTTCTTAACTTCTTTTTTGTTGCAACAATTTCTTTGGTTTTCTTTTACACATACCAAAAAAGGCATAATGTTACTACTAGCACATCAAGTATTATGGAAGCAAATCTACTTTCTTTTAGGTATAAGGACCTCGAAGAAGCCACAGATGGGTTTAGGGAAGAACTTGGAAGAGGTGCTTTTGGCACTGTGTATAAAGGAATCATATCATCCCTCAGTTCAACAAACTATGTCGCAATCAAGAAGTTGGACAAGGTGGCACAAGAAGGTGAGAAAGAGTTCAAAGCAGAGGTGAGTGCAATAGCCAGGACCCATCACAAGAACTTGGTCAGATTGTTAGGGTTCTGTGATGAAGGGGCAAACAAACTTTTGGTCTATGAGTTTATGAGCAATGGAACACTGGCTAGTTTTCTCTTTGGGATTTCAAGGCCCGACTGGAACAAACGAATCCAAATTGCATTCGGTATTGCAAGAGGGATCATGTACCTGCATGAGGAGTGTAGCACACAGATCATCCATTGTGATATCAAGCCCCATAACATACTTCTAGATGATTCATTCACAGCAAGGATTTCGGACTTCGGATTGGCAAAGCTTCTGCTAAGTGATCAAACTCTGACGCATACCGTCATTAGAGGGACTCGAGGATACGTTGCACCAGAATGGTTCAGGAATGTTCCAATTAATGCAAAGGTTGATGTTTATAGTTATGGGGTAATGTTATTGGAGATTATCTGTTGCCGGAGGAGCCTTGAAATGGATAGGGAAAATGAAGAAGTGATACTAACTGATTGGGTTTATGACTGCTATAAGGAAAAAAAATTAAACAAGCTGGTAGAGGATGATGAGGAGGCAAGAAATGACATGAAAAGGCTGGAGAGGCTTGTCAAGGTGTCAATTTGGTGCATACAAGAGGATCCATCTTTAAGACCCACCATGAAGAAGGTTACACAAATGCTTGAAGGAGTGGTTGATGTATCTGTGCCTCCATGTCCTTCTCCTTTTAGTTCAATATACTGAAGCCTACCCATGCTATAGATCTTTGAAATGCCATAGCTGTTTTCTTTTCACTAAAGAAAGTATAGGTCTTTATAATTCATGCTAATGCTGTGTTACTTATGAGAAATGATGTGGCCACTGTAATGATTCCTAGCCAAAGCAATGGGTAGTTACATACTCAGACTTCATACTCCTAACTAAGGATTATCTGGGTTTATGGAAAAGGAAGATGCCCTTCAAGCTATGTTACTTTCATAGTCATGAAGTTGCAATTCCAACTTTCAATTAAAATGTAGCTTTTCTTATAGTTATTTTAATGGTCATCAACCAACTGAGCACTGTCGACGAGGAATGGCAATGTCTGAATCGGAGATGGGTATGTGTGACATTCCAATCACCATCCCCGTTAAGTTTTTTTTTTCTTTTCCCAATCCCCATATTGATATGTAATATTTAAATTGGGGATTCCCCATCTCCACTTTCATTGGGGAACAAGTTTCCCTATTACAAAAACAAGAAATTATACAATGGTAATGTATCACATCAAATGGTGATACTTTCATTCAAAATATAACACGTATCATTTTAAAAAAAATAATTAAATCTTTTTTTACAGCTGGACTTTAACTTTATTTTTATCTTTAAAATAAAATTTAGAAAATAAGAACATCCAAAAGACAGAAGAACCACCGCCCACCCCAACCCTGGCTCCCTTGGCTGATGTGCCCTCCCTATCTTTTTCTTCCTCCATCCATCTCTTTACAAAAACACCAATAAAAATAATAATTTTGAATGAGAAAAAAAATAAGTTATAAACTATTATACTAGGGTAAAAAAAAATATACAATAGAAATTTTTTGTTATAGACTTACACATTTTATGTATTATTTCATTCAATATATAGTATGTGGAATATATATTCTGGTGGGAGTTGTGAGAGTTGTGAGACACACAGAGAAGCCACTTAACAATATATTCATATGACTCATGGGGTTTTGGAGCAGAGAGTTTTGCTGCTGTGCCCACTGGAAGCACACAGATTTCATGACCTATGGGTGAAGGAAATAATTCTCAGCGCTTTCGCGAGGCAAAGGTTATGGAGAGCATGCCAGCTTCTCAACCTGCTAGATGGGCTGGTTTCTAATTAAGGCCATCTGTGGAAATGCTTTAAGGAGGTACTTGATTATGGCGCTGACATTGTTGTCGACATTGGTGGGAAAATAAGAATATGAATTGAGATGCATGGCTTTCATTTGAATTTGATTTGTGCTTTTGAGTGCTCGTGTTTTATAGTGAATATTATGAAAATTGTATTGTCATTTCCTAGAGTCTAGCATAGGTGGAAAATTAGTATGTGAAGAATTATTACTGGACGTTTTGGCACAACTCATCCAATCCCATACATCCGAGGAATGACTTGACTGATATGAGAAACTTAATTTTAGGTAAATCATGACATAATCATGCATTCATTATAGGATTCCTATTTGGACTCTATTTTGACTTAAGTTAAAATATTATCTTTTCCTATTATAACTTGCACGTTGAAATCATCTCCTACTTGATTGGTCTAATTCATTTGTTTTAATAGATATTGTTTTTCTATTAAAGATTAGTTGGTTGGCGTCTTTACTAGGAATCCATATTGAATCAAAACTAATAGTCATAATTGAATAACATATGTGGTCCTGCTTTGACGACCTTACTAAGAGATTACGTTGGTTCAGTTTTGTAGAGTTATAGTTGAAAAGAATTAATGGTTTGTTGGGTTTCTCTCTTTGTAGAGAAAAACATGCCTTGAATAAAAGGCAAGGAATCCATATTGAATCAAAACTAATAGTCATAATTGAATAACATATGTGGTCCTTCTTTGACGTCTATGTGGTCCTGGTTTGACGTCCTTACTAAGAGATTACATTGGTTCAGTTTTGTAGAGTTATAGTTGAAAAGAGTTAATGGTTTGTTGGGTTTCTCTCTTTGTAGAGAAAAACATGCCTTGAATAACAGGCAGGCTCTTTCTTCTCAAAGTTACAGCTTTCAACATATTGTTTTTTGAGTACATTGAATTTTTCATGAGAAAGCTGCTGAGCATATATTTGAGATAAATCATCAAGTGTTCCATATTTACTTGTTGATTTATCAAACACTTTCATCATTCATATTGCATTCATATACATGTCGGTGACTCATACGATTGAAGGCACCAAGACCGTGGTGGCGGTTTTCCTCTGGCAAGCTTGAAGCAATCGTGACCAGTATTGCGTTCAACATAAGGAGTGTCAAAAATCATCCTATGACAGAAGTTGAGTTACGAAGAAGTTGGTAAACATTATCTAGAATATGTCTAGGATAAGTGTGTGAGTACTTCTTGTAATCATAGTTCTATAGTGGATTTGTGTTGAACCTTAGAGTCCCGTGGATTTTCCCCAGAGGTGGGGTTTTACCACGTAAAATATTGAGATTTTCTATTTAAACCCCACACTTCTCTTAGTTCACCCCATGTTCTAAGTTCACCCCAACTTTTAATTTAAATTTTCACAATTTCTAAGAAAACCCCACTATCTTCCCAAACTACCCTTAAATACACCCCAACCTAAAATAAAAAAAATTAAAAAAAGAACTAAAAGAGATTTTCTATTTAAACCCCACAGTTTTCTTTGTTCCCAGAAAAAAAACACAAACAAATGAAACCCAAAATCCGAAATTTAATACTTTCTAGAGAAAGATATCAGCTTTACCTCTCTCCAAGAACTATAGCTGGAATTCTAACACTTGGGTATTGTTGAGAGAAGAGAGAGAGAAGAGAGAGAGAGAGAGAGAGAGAGAGAGAGAGTTTGTCAACAGGAAGTTGGAAGGAGGTTTCTAAAACCTAATATGAAGAGTGGTGGGGTGTGTAGGGTGTATGTATAGATTTACTAGGGTTAATTATTAAGTTGGATGACCTTTTTCGTCTTTTGACACAATAATAAAACTTATAGCTTAATGATTTAAGTATTTGAGTGAACAAAGAGAAGTACGAGGTTTAAATAGAAAATCTCAAAATATTTCTCTGTGTGTTCTTTTATTTCATGCTCAGCACGTTTCAGGATTGATAGGATTGATAAGCCATATCAATCCTGCTACCAAAATTTATTTTTTGTTTATTGATTGTAATCTTAAATTGGCCTATTCACCTCCCTCTAGGCATTTTTAGTCATCCTACATGTATTTTCATATAGGTTCTGTTCTGCCACTTGTGTGCTGGACCATGTACACGTGTTTCTTTGGACTAGGTGCCGTACTGAAAATGTATACTTTTTTTTGCATATCTCAATTGTTGGCTAAGAAAATAATGTCTCTATTTTTATGGGAGATGGTGTTGGCATGTGAGGTATGATTCTTAATTCTTGGCCTTTTTTTCTTCTGTGGTTACAAAAATGAGTGTAGGAAGCCTTTTCTGTTCCTTTCTTTGTGCTTGGTTTATGGTTTGCTTGTCTTGACTGAGTTGGCAGACTTCTTTCATAGAAACATACCTCCTTGACGAACAATGGTAAACAATTCAACAAGTGTAGAATTTTCTATGTTGGCAAGGACACGTAAGTACGTGTTTTGAAAAACCACGACACCCGGCGTAAATGTCTAGTCTTTTTAACTTCACTACCTACAAACAAATTGTCCTACCGTCTAATTTTCTGTTAGATTTAACCTAATTTTAGAGTAAATAATGGAAATATTGATAGAATGTAACGGTAGGAGCAATGGAGCGAATAATATAGAGTTGATGGACCATTTGAACTAATAATTTAATTGAGGGACCAAAATGTAAATCGAGTATAAGTTTGAGGACTATTTGAGTAATTTACCATTAATAATTATGTAGAAAGCCAAGATTGAAAGGGACAATGACTGGACCTGTTTTCTTTGCAAATAGCGAAAACACTGGACATTTGCCTTACGAAAATCAAGTTCTACGCCGACTTTCCATGAAGTATTCCCCTAATCAGCAGGTGCATTGGTTGCGTCAAAACAGGGCACCTTCTATAGTGCACCAGGTGCCCCCTTTGGACTATTTGTCCTTTATGATTTTTTTAGATTTAAAAAAAAAAATTAGTTACCGGTTATACAAGTTGTCAAGTTTCCACTTTTTGTTAATATTTAATGGAAATGCAATTGTGTAAGGGTCATGCAATTATGTCCTTCCTGTTTGGCAATTGACATATGATTTGACATGTTATTTTTCAATTGAGTTTATTCTTTTTGACTCACAATGACATGCTTATGAATTGCGCAATGGTATTTGTTTACTTTTATAAATGTAAAGTTACCATTTTAGATTCTTTTTTTATGAGAACTGTTTGACTTTTTTTTTCTTCTGATTTCGATATGTCACCTCATTGTAGTTTTACTCAAGTTCATTATGAGTTGTTGGTTTTATTTATATGAGTTATGATGGCTAGGTGTGCTTAATTCCTCTCTATTTTATGCCTAGTTTTTAAAAATCAATTGAGGTTGATAGTTTTAATTTTTTGTTTCTTATGTTTCATAGAATTGGTGAATGTGCATCAATATTTATTTGAGAGTTTAAAAGTCTTTATCCATCAAATTTTTTCACCTCAAGTTTTGTCTATGTAATTGGTTGAAATCAATTTCTAAAATAAGAACTATATTACTTGTTGAACTCTATGTTACATGGTTGTACTTTTGTAGACATCCACGAAGTATTATAAATTTATATTCTTTTCCTAACATAGCCATGGATTTTATAGTACATTGTTAGGATTAAAAGTCAAGAAAAACAATTATAGAAGTAGAAAGTTTACAAGTTTTCTCTTAGATTACAAGATTTTCAATTGTGTTTACAAGGATAATGACATAATTTTACTCCTCAAAGTCCATTCTTACCTTGGTACTATGTGTCATTTTCTTTGTAAATTAGGGTATTACAGTGTTATGGATTAGGGTGGACCATCATGTTGTTACAATTATTTCAATTATTTCACAACATTTGCATATTTTTTTCATGATTCATGAGTTAGGGGTCGCTTTATATAACTTGTAACCAAAATCAATAAAACTTGGGTAACTTTATATAAATCCAATTGGCCAAACTGAAATTGTTTTTTTTTACTTGTAACCAAAAACAATTTTTGAACATTTAAACTATTCTTTTTGTTTTGTTATTTCTTAACAAATTATTATAAGGAACTAAAATATGACTATAGTATAACTCGTTTACGTGTTTAATATCAATCAATGATAAGATATTCAACTTTTAAGACATAATATCAATAAATATACACTTATATTATAATAAATATTATATGACCATACTCTGAAGCCACACTATAATTACTTCTCAAGATGACATATTATTATTATTATTATTATTATATATTCGTGCTTATTCTAAAAATAACTTTAAACAAATGTCTTATAACAAAAGATAACTCATAGCATCAATTTCCCACATGATCCTTCTCTATTTTTGATTCATATCTTCCTAATATAAAGATAGTATTTACATATATTATGTATAATTTCAACTAAAATACTAAATTTTTTATATATGTATTGTAACATAATAAAATACTAAATGGGGTAATGAAGGAAAAGAAAGTTACCAATCCTCTAGCTTCCCATGTAAATCCCCATTTTATAAGGACATAGATCAACATTACAAGGGATTAGTAAGTGTGGACCTCAAGGATATAAAATAGGGTCCTTATTCTAGTAAACATGATGGTTTACAAGACTAAGGACCGGTATTACAATAGTTTGGATATGTAAGTACCATAACATTGTAAGAGGATCCCAAAACTTATAAGTTACAAGATTTAGGTGTAGCAATTTACAAGTTTTTGAACCAGGATTACAACATTAGGGTTCACATAATCTATAATGTTGTAAATCCCCATTTACGAGGATATGGATTCACATTACAAGGAATTTGCAACTCCGGACCATGAGGATGTAATTGGGTCCTTATTCTAATAAAATGAGGGTTTACAAGATTAAGGGCCGAGTTTACAATTTTGGGATACAAGGGTATCATAACGTTGTAAAGAAGATCCATACACATGTAGGTTACATGGTTTGGGTAGTGATTTATAGGTTTTTGCACCACAATTATACCATTAAGCACTATGCCAAATTTCACTTTACACAACACCACATAGGCATCAGTGAAACTGAAAATCGATGATGTTAGTATATTAGGCATCGATTTTATAAATAATAGGACTAAAAGTACACAAAGGCATCAGCACAAATATTTGGTTTTTCCTACCGATGCCATTGATTATATTTAGCATCGATGATTCAAATATACTGATGCGTAAAATTATTGGGCGAAAAATAAATTTGAGCGCCAATTTTGGTCCGATGCCAAAAGCCTATAGTTGACCGCTACAGTGTTTTTCCCCCAAAAAATTTTCGGTCCTTAGTGAAAATTTCAACTTCCCTCCTTTCTCTAAACAAATTTCCCTCTTCTCTCTCTCGATACCCACAGAACTCCCATCTTCTCACCTTCAAACTTCCCTTTTAATTTTAGCTTGGGTACAAAGTGGCTATGAAGAAAAACCACTCGGCTGTAAGTTTCAGTACCATTCTTTCTTTCTTCTCTGTCTTCTCTGTGTTTGTATGCGTTTCTGTCCAAACACCCTGCTTGGGCATGTTATAATATTAGTGTATTGTCATATATAAGGTGAAAAAAATTCATTTTTCTTATATTTCAGATGTCGCCAGCAACCTTTTCCGTAGGTAGTTTTTATTAATAAAGGTTTGAGTTTTCCAATTCATATTTGGAGTTTAAGGTTTCAATCTTGGGCTGTGATTTTTGCAGATTATTGGTTTGTCAATTTCTATTTGGAGGGCACATGCAGAAGGTGAGCATATTTCATATTACTTTTGGACTAGTTGCTAATTCATTAGTCTCGAATTGATATTGAGTTTTTTTAATTATATACTGAGTTTTAGATTTCAATATTGGTTCACGATTTGTGCAGATTTTCAGTTTTTGGTTTATATTTAGATGCACTTACAGACAAGGATTCTATATTAGTTTTGGACTAGTTGTTGATGTGGTTTAATTTTCAGTTTGGCTATTAGGCTCTAATCATCAATTTTAAGTGAGATTTTTACAAATTGGTTTCAATCTGTCTGACTAATAATTTGGGGGATATTGACCCAAGTGTGCTTCCATAGAATGATGGAGAACTAATGTTCCAAGTGAATAGAGTTCTTACTGCTGAGAACTTGGTGAGGAGGTAAAGATTTATCGTTAGCTTGTAATATATGTCTAACATGGATGGGAAACATGATCGGTGCATAATTACATATCTTTTTGTACCCTTCTAACTTATGATTTGGTTATGTTTTTGAGTTAAACTTGTGCTTTTAATAAGTTTTGTGTTTGTTTCAGTGTAATAAGCTTGAGACTCATTAAATGCATTTTGGAGACAAATTAGCTCAAAACAGTGTCTGCAGATCATTCAATTTCACGGATTAACCTGTACTTGCTCAAGAAGAACCAGATAATGAGCCATACATCATTGGAAAGATACGGAAGTCTAGTTTCCGTAGCATTTTACAGTTCATGATTCTGAGTCTTCGAGAGGAAGTTATACATAATTTAGTAGCTCAAGGTCAAAATTCGGCAGCATCTGCGTTACTGGGCCACAAATAACATTTGAAGGTCTTTCCGATTTTTCCTTGAGTTGGGCTGCATATGCTTGGAAAGATAAGACAAATGGCTTGAAGATCCATATTTTTCCAGATTTTTTCGGAGCAAATACCAAGCCCAAAACCTGCCCACAATCTGACTGCAATGTCATGCATGATGTATTGTTGATTGTGGGAAGGTTAGGTGAAGCATATTCAATTCTTATAATTGAAGTGGGAGCTGCAACACTAAGTTTAAAGAAAGAAAAATTGTTTTCAAATGTAATGATGTGTTAGGTGAAGTTGATGAACTGAGTGGAAAGCAATATTTAATTTAGATTTTCAACTTCCTTAGGCCTATAAATAGTGAGGTTTCCCAAGCTTGTAAACACACCCCAAGGGGGGGAGCTCTCAAACATTTCTCTAGAGCTCCCCTCCCTTCTCTCCCTCAAATTCTCTTAGTTTTCCTTTCTAGTTCTCAATTGTTGTAATAAAATCATTTTGCTAAATGTTTCTTTGAGTTGTTCTAAGTTCTTCTTAAACTTTCCATTGCTATGTAAATTCTTTTCTTTAAATATTCAAGTTTGAGTAGTTTCCAAGTTTCAATTATGGTTTTTGTTCTTATTCATTATGCTTATAAGTTAATATGCTAGTTTGAATGATTGATCACCATTAAGGCTTGCATGTTAGCTATCTTGGTTTGAATTAAGAGTAGACACCATGCTTTAATTCGAATTGAACTATGAATAGGAAGAGTATGTATGGACATTCGACAACAGGGATTAGATACATGCTTGGTTGTTTAAAATGTTCTTCTATGCTTAATGGGTTCCTAATGCTTAATTTAGGTTAGACAACAAATGATCAAGTTAGGGAATTAGGAACACAAGGTTAGGACCAGACACCATGGCTTAATCATACTTTAGCTAGAATCAATCCGTTAATCTAAATTGAACTTGGGAACTTATTCGCTTGAGTTAATTTCTTTTCTTTCTTTCTTGTTTGATTTATTTTCTTCTTCTTTTTTCATTTCTGTTTTGTACAGGGAATTGAATTAAATCAATCTATCATCAATCCTCGTGGGATCGACCTCGCTCTTACATATGCTAAACTACCAACGGCTCGTGCACTTGCGAGTATCACAAGTTGAGGATGCAGCTGAATCTATTTTGGTGCAGCTGAATCGACGCAACAAAACACCTAATCGTTTGCTTTTACATTGATCTTTTGTTCGAGTCATCTATGGCTTTCTTGTTGTTTGGTATGACTTAAGTTGTGCCTTAGTCCCGGATTGAAGTTTTGAGTAATTGGTGCTTTGATGTTCTCCGAAGTAAAGGCACTAAAGAAGGAGCTTTCCAGAGAGGTAGTGGTTGAATTGCCACAGCCTTTGAAACTGAAGATAACCAATGAGATAGTTGAGAGGTTGAAAACCTTGAGGCCCAAAGCAAATGTTACTGAGCAGAGAGGTTAGTGCGCCTTTTTTTAGCTCATCTCTTTTTGTTATCTGAATTTCAAGGCAATCTTTATTTTGCACTAGAATAGTTAATCATCATGCAATTGAGCATAAATGGTTTAAACCATAGATCATCTTACAGTGACTGGCAACTCTGTCCTTGAAATTGAAAAAATTATGAATTTATGTTTTCTTCTCTATCGAGTTTTCGTCTATGAATTTATGTTTACAAGGAACAAATGGCTTTCTGGTATTCTGGTAGCGTGTACATTTTCTCTATATATTATGACAGATCATTGGAAGAAAAATATTTTAGTGCAAAAGGCTTATTTTAGGCACACCATGTATTTCTCTAGGCACTACAAATAATTATAACAGATTACAGTAGAAACTTCAAGGTTAATGTGATTTTTTCAGTGCCATGTTTCTCTTTTGGGGTGGGCAGTGCGTGGTGGCCTGGATAATTCTTGTTTCAGTTAACTTAGAAAATAGTAGATCGATATAATTTTAGATATGTGCACATTTGTGTTTAGTACTTAGATATGCTCCAGAGTGTAAAGTGCTTACACTTTGTTCTAGTATTCAGTGCTTCTTTCACTTGTACCTTACAAGTTTATAATATTTCTGTTTAACAATGAAATGCTGGTACAACTTACTTCAATTCTATATTGTTTTCTGCTCATGCATTATACTGGAATTGGTCTACTCAATACTCGTTGACTTTTTTCAACCATTGGTATAGGGTTTTAATTGTTTTCGCATAAACCTGTTTTAGGTCAAGCTTGAACAAGTATCTTTAATGCTGTAGCTCCATTTTACATGCCATTCTGTCATAATCACTCTTCATGGTGTTGCTCCATTAATTCACTATGGTCCAAGCTCAATGATCCTTTAAAAGTAATTCTTGCGTTGCTTCAATTAATAGTTCCTGCTTCATTTGCTATTCATTTCTGCATCAATTATCCTTGTTGACTATTTCCATTTCAAGTATGTTGTTTTTAAAATCTTCAAGACAACATTCATTGTGATTCATATCCTTAATGCTTCTCATCCTGCTATCCTTGTGGCTAACTTTACCAATTGTTTGTTTTTATCATATGGTGGAAAATATGGCTGTACAAGAGAAGTTTTTAGTCTCCTTTTAATTGTTCTCAACTGTTCTCTTTGAAGTTGTTGGTTATTTTATTGGTTTGGGTATGTTTCCTAATAATTTGGAAGAGCTTTTACTGTGTCATTGTCTTTCTGGTTTGTTGTTGACTGGATGGCTGTTGCTTTCTGTTGCTTGTGAAGGTTGCCTCTTTTTTGGGGGTTTAATGAAAGCCACTTAACAACCAAACTATAAAAGCCTCTATTAGTTTCTTTAATTTCCCTTTAGTCTCGGCAATTTTTGATGTTATACTGGTTTTCTTTTGCTTTGTTTGATATTTTGGTTGAACCATTGGCAAGTGTCATTGCTAACTAAGTGTTATTGTTTTCTAGTTGAATTCCATAGCATGTGGTGCACCATTTGGAGTGTCCAAGCCTGCGAATAATTTTAGATGAACCAATTGTTCACAAGTCTGTTTGTGATTTGGATTTCAGGTGAGGAAAATGCTTGTTGATTGTCTTGTGCACATTTAAATACAGGACAACAATGCCTAAGAATATGCTATAATCAGATATACATTTTGTTGGATTGGGGCATTATCAACAAAGATCTATTTTGATTTCTCTCTCTCCTTTTACTTGAGGTTTTTTTAAATTCAATTTTGCTTAGGCTGCATGTAGTAAGTGTCAATGTTCCTCATCTCTTCTTGATTCGTGTAAGTGTCTTGTTCTTATTTCACATATTTTAAACTATAAATTGTCGCATTTGTTGTTTGCAGGTAATAATACAGTCAGAATATTAGGGTGGGAGTTGTTTCGGCTGCTTGTTGATGGTTACAGTACTAGGTTTACTAGGCTTCATGTTGATGGTGGTACCTACTATCTAGTGTTTCATATTTTTAACTGTAGAAGGGATACTATTTTTGTCTTTTCCGTCTATAATGAAATACAAATGCATTACAATTTCTCCACTTTTGTTTTTTGCATTGTAAATGATTGAATTCCAATTGTATTGCTCTATTTTTTTTTTTGTGCAATGGGCAATAATACATGATTTGGATTGATATTCTAAGAGTAATAAAGTAAAGTGTAATTTCTAAAATCAACATCAGCACTCCATGAGAACTGAAGCCTATAATTAGAAGGGTCAATAATATTTGTAGAAATTAAAATCATTTGTTGGCTTTTCACTTCAGCATAAGCACAAAAAACAAATGCGTAAACTATAATTGGCAACAACAGTGGCATATTTTCTGAAGTGGTAAGTTAGAACACGCTTCAGTAAAAACAAAATCATTGATGCTATAATTAGTATTTAGCATCAGTTCTAATATATTCCCTGATGCTATTAAAGGTTTAAGGCATCGGAGGTCAATGCTTTTTTGGCACATGGTAACAACTTACGCATCGGAGATTAAGAAAATACTGAAGTCGTAACGCATCTTTAGCGACGGGGAATGTCCGAAGCCTATTACTATACCTATTTCATCGTGTCCCAATACATCGGTTGCTGGGTACCTTTAGCAACGGTATTTCCCCGACGCGAAAGTCAATTTTGGCATAGTGAAGGTTCTCAAAATCCTTAATGTTGTAAATCCTTATTTTACAAGGACATGGATCCACATTACAAAGAATTGGTAAGTCTAAATCATGATGATGTAAATTGGGGTCCTTATTATAGTAAAATGAGGACTTACAAGATTAAGGACTGATTTTACAATTTTGGGATACGAGGGTACCAAAACGTTGTAAAATGGATCCATAAACATGTAAGTTACACGATTTAGGTAGTGATTTACAGGTTTTTGCACCATAATCCTTAACGTTATAATCCTTATTTTACAAGGATATGGATCCAAATTATATGGAATTGTTAAGTCAGGACCATAAGAATGTAAATTGGGGTCCTTATTCTAGTAAAATGAGGGTTTATAAGGTTAAGGGATGATTTCACAATTTTGGGATATGAGGGTACCATAACGTTGTAAAGAGGATCCAAAAAAAAGTAAGTTACAAGTTTTTGGTAACAATTTACAGGTTTTTGCACCACAATTACAACATTAAGGTTCTCATAATCCTTAATGTTGTAAATCATATGTTTACAAGGATATGGATCCACATTACAAGGAATTTGTAATGGTGGACCTTAGCGATGTAAAATGGGTCATTATTCTAGTAAAAAATGTTTTACAAGATTAAGGACTACGGGTACCATAAGAGAATCCCTAAACTCGTAACTTACAAGTTTTTATAACAATTTACAAGGTTTTGCTCCTAGATTACAACGTGAGGATTCACCAAATCCATAATGTTGTAAATCATATATTTACAAGGATATGGATCCATATTACAAAGGATTGGTAATAGTGGACATTAGGGAAGTAAATTGGGTCCTTATTCTAGTAAACAATGGTTAAGGATGGATTTTACAATCTTATGGAACATAAATGTCCAAAATAGAGTAATACGAAACCTTAATATTGTAAACATTTGTGTTTACAAGTATAAGGACCTAATTTACTTTCCCAATGCCCCTAGTTACCTTAATATTGTACTAGATGTCTTTATCTTTGTAAATTACAATATTACAATATTAAGGATGGGTTTTAGAATCTTATGGAACACAACTGTCCAACATAGAGAAATACAATACCTTAATATTGTAAACATTTGTGTTTACAAGTATAAGGACCCAATTTACTTTCCTAATGTCCCAAGTTACCTTAATATTGTACTAGATGTCTTTATCTTTGTAAATTATGATATTACAAGATTAAGGATGGGTTTACAATCTTATGGAACATAGCTGTCCAACATAGAGCAATACGAGACCTTAATATTGTAAACATCCGAGTTTACAAGTATAATGACCCAATTTACTTTCCTAATGTCCCAAGTTACCTTAATATTGTACTAGATGTCTTTATCTTTGTAAATTACGATATTACAAGATTAAGGATGGGTTTTACAATCTTATGGAACACAGCTGTCCAACATAGAGTAATACGATACCTTAATATTGTAAACATCCGTGTTTACAAGTATAAGGACCCAATTTACTTTCCTAATGTCCCAAGTTACCTTAATATTGTACTAGATGTCTTTATCTTTGTAAATTATGATATTACAAGATTAATGATGGGTTTTACAATCTTATGGAATACAACTGTCCAATATAGAGTAATAGGAGACCTTAATATTGTAAACATTTGTGTTTACAAGTATAAGGACCCAATTTACCTTTCGAATGTTTCACTTTATCTTAATATTGTACTAGATGTCATTATATTTTGTTAAGCTCATAATTTCATACATATACATGCCCTATTTACTTACTTCTTTTGCTTAGTTTCTTAGAATTCTGAGTTATTTGCCTCTCTTTGTGTGTTTTGTAGGCCAATATAGCAAGAGAGCATAATTCATGCAATTCAAGCATGTTAAGGCTTAATTTGGATGAATGGATGAATTGCTTAAAGACAAACAAATTTTGGCTACAACCCCCTGCCAGTCCAGTTTCATAGGTCACATTGCAAGCTTTGTTTCAGCAATCTACACAGCTTGGATGAGGCAGAATTTTTCATGAAAGCTGTTCCAATGGGTGTGTTCTATAACATATCAAAAATTCAGCCTCATTGAATAAATCTGGAGTCCGTCACCTAGCAAACACAGAACCATGCTCAAGATGGATTTTGTCAGCGAGCAAAACGAGTGAGCAATTTGTTTCGGCCTTAACTTCTTCCTCCGACCTTGGATTGGCCCAAATGACATATGGCTGGAAAGAAGATATTTTGAACTTCAAGTTTGAGGGCTCAATGTAACACCCCGGCTCCAATTTAATTCCTATTTTAATCGAATTAAGAGAAATTACAAATTTACCCTTGGTATATGGGTAATTTGATCATTTTTTTATCAGAAAGGAAATTGGGAATTCCGATTGTACCGTTGCGTAGAGCACGAGGAGATGAGTCCGTAGACACGTAGTGGGCTCGAATCGGAGTTGAAACGAGAGAGTTACGAACGAATGAACTCAGTGGCAAAATCGTAAATATTTTGAAGTTGGACTTTTGATAAAAGGACAGAATTTCCCTGTCACTCTCTCTCTCTCTCCCGCGTCTCTCTCTCCTCCGTGCGATGCCGTCGCCTCTCTTCCTCGCAACTCCGGCCACCGGCCATGGATGCGGACGGGACCGGTGCCAAAATGACCGGCTCAACTCCGGCATCACGACCCGGCCCTTCCCCGACATCGGCCGTCGCTCCAGTCGCCGGAAATTACAGGTTTTTGACCGGTTTTCGCTCGATTTTCGCCGGCTTCGTTCGTCGTCGTCTGGCTACCATTTCCGACGATCCAGGTATGGATTTTGAACCTCTCAAGCTGTTCTTGCTGCCTGTTGTGTTAGATTTTGGAAATTTCTGCGTTTTGGAGATCGATTTAGAGAGGGAAGTTCGGCCGGTTTTGCGATCGTGATTCCGGCCACTTCCGGTCAGTTTTTGGGGTACGTCCAAGAACAAAAGTGACTCCAAATTAGGTGTTTTGCCTAGGGTAGGAATCTTGGCCCGAGATTCTAAGATTTTCCGGCGACACGTTATCGCTTTGGGCACCCACGCGCTGCCGGCGCGTGGGTGGGCGTGGGCACTGTAGCTGAGGGGCATTTTTGTCCATTGTGATCCTCTCGATGTCACGAGCACGTAGGTGTGCTCGGATTTAAATTTGGATACCGTTAGAGTCCTGAACGGATATCGCATATTGCGCGTTATCCGGGTTCGCTAGGTTTGGACCGTTGGATGACCCTAAATTTTTAATATGTTGATCTAGGTATTTCTAGGATCGTGTAGGATCCAACGGATCGTGAAACGGAGTCCCGGATACTCCGGAAAAGCCAACCCTAGGGCTAGGGTTTTAGTAACCGTCCGATCGTCCGATTGTGAGCGATCTGACCGTCCGATCCGGACCAAACTTGCAGGACATGTGTCCTAGACCTTGTAGAACTCTTAGAAACTGTCGGATCGGAATTTGGAGGTTGTGGGCCTCGCGGGCCCGTTTGACCAAGGTCGGGTAGTTTGACCCCGGTTTGACCGTGAGACTTCCTAGGTATTATTACCATCCTAGGAAGGTTAAAATGACCGTAGTGACATGTCTTGTTTGGGGTTGTGGGTTATGTGAATTTTGGATATTATTATATTATTTAAATTGCGGAATTATTATATGCTATACCAAGGTTGAGATTTACGAAATAGATGATTTTATGTGATGATTGTAATTGTGTATGTTTACAAAGGTATAAGAGGTTAGACGAAGATAGTGGGGTCTGCGGGCCCGGTTGACCGGTTTTGGAAGGTTTGACCCTCGGTTGACCGAAAATCTTCCAGGGTAGTTTATATCCTGAAAAGTGCTATGACGACCCTTTCTGGGCGGATCTTGATTGTCATTTGTTTGATGTTGGGTTTGTGGGGCTATGAGTTTATCTTTATGACTTTGTGGTGAGATTCTCGTATTTTGCTGAATGAAATGGTTTATTTAACTCTGTTCATGTTTAATAGTTGATTTCTTTATTTTGTTAAGTAATTGCGTTATATGTGGTTTGATTGATTCGAGTTTCTTGAGTCATTTTTATATAGATATATATAAGGGTTACGAACCTCACCATCATATGTACCTCCCCCGGATTTGGCACTTGGTATTCTGACACTCGGGGCATCCTTAACGGGATGTTGCCGAGGACCCTCAGGTGTGGTATTCTGGTATTCTGATACTCGGGGCATCCTTAACGGGATGTTGCCGAGGACCCTGAGGTGTGGTATTTTGGCACTTGGGGCATCCTTAACGGGATGTAGCCGAGGACCCTGCGGGTGGTAGTCTGCGCGCGTATGACTGTTCACAGGCGTACAAGCTTTGATTTCATCAGCTGTACGTGCTGGCTGAGAGTTAGTCCCCCGGTTGGACGGCTCGTTCCCTGGCTACATGGTGAATAGAGGTGTTGGCTCGACCATGTAGTGAACCAGTCAACAATCCCCCGGCTGGATTGTTTTCCCCAGTACAAGATGTGCAACATCACCTGTACCTCCCCCTGGATACTGATACATGAAAACCGTGGTTATGATGTGGAAACCGTGGTTATGGTATGGAAACTGTGGTTATGGTATGGAAACCGTGGTTATGGTACGGAAACCGTGGTTATGATATGGAAACCGTGGTTATGACACGGAAACCATGGTTATGATATGGAAATCGTGGTTATGGTACGGAAATCGTGGTTATGATATGGAAACCGTGGTTATGATACGGAAACAGTGGTTATGATATGAAAACCGTGGTTATGATATGGAAACTGTGGTTATGATGGTAGTCTGCGCGCGTAGAACTGTTCACAGGCGTACAAGCTTTGATTTCATCAGCTGTACGTGCTGGCTGAGAGTTAGTCCCCCGGTTGGACGGCTCGTTCCCTGGCTACATGGTGAATAGAGGTGTTGGCTCGACCATGTAGTGAACCAGTCAACAATCCCCCGGTTGGATTGTTTCCCTGTACATGATGATGGTGAGAGGTGGGTGTTATCATATATTATATATGTTTATGTGGTTTTTGATTTGGGATTGAGATTTGTGGAATTGTCCTTTGAGAGGACTTGATTTTTGTATAAAAGGTTATGTCCTGGTTTGGGAGGTGTTATTCGGCAACATACGCCTTGGTTAGGGTATGGTTGCAGGTTGTCTTGTTATAAAGAAAGAATTGGAGAATGTGTTCATGGTGTATAGTTGGAATTGGATTGGTAAATAATCTGGATTGTGTCTGTGGGTGCTACCTTATTAAATTTTGTATTTTATTTAAGTTGTGATTGTGAAAGAACTACGTGTGGCTTGATCCCTCGTGGAGGGTACGTAGGCAGCCTATTAGGCGCAGCCGCGGGTTTGACACAACTTAGGTGGTTTTATTGAGTTTGATTGCGGACCTCGTTGGTGGTTCTGAAAACTTGGTTGAATTGAGACTGCTTGGTAGACTAAATCTTACTTACATTGTTTGTACTCCCGGTTGTCTAAGGGAGGGTTGTGTAAATGTGTTATGGTCAAAACAAGGGTAAAACCCTTTTTGGATGCTGTATGACTTGGGTTGAGGCCTTAAATTACTTGCATTTGTGTTAGGAGGTCAAAACCTCATTTGTCGGATACTTGGGGAAATTGTACGTTGACTGTTTGAAAGCGTTCTTATTTAAGTTTAAGGTTGTCTCTGCATTGTTGAATGCATTCATTTAATTTGAGTTTATTCCTAGCGATTGATTAGAAGGCCTGGGGCCATTTATGTGAATTGCGTGAAACTATATTGTGCGTGCTGCAGTTGTTAGTAAATGTGTTTTATGCAGGTGAAAACTTTGGGAATTGTCCAATTTACAGGGGAGATTCTGCCGAATTTTCGGCAGAAAGTCTCGTGCCCTTGCTCCTTTGAAAAAGGAGGCCACTTTCTGAAGGAGTGACCCGGCATGGGCGTGATGCCGGGGTCTCCGCAGGGTTCGTCTCGGGTTTTTGGAAAAATTCGGGGCGGGTCCTGTCAACTTGGTATCAGAGCATTAGGTTCAATTTCCTGTAGACTCCGCACCTTGTGTGATTCCTTAGTAGCGTTGAGTGTCTAGTGTTCTGTTTTGGAAGGGTGCCACTTTGGTGTGGTTGGCCTCATAATACGTTTCTAAGTATGTTTTGTGAAGTTTTTTTCATTGACACATCGTGAATTTTGAGTTCCGATTAGTAAGGTTATTGATTTGACTGTGAAGTTTAACTAACTCTTTTAAGGAGTAGCGGTTTCTGTTGCAACAAGATTCTGTTTCTTATTTTGATGAGACCATTAGGTAACTCTTATGATCTTGAAACGGCTTTAATGAATGTCTTTGGGTGTTAGACCCACACCCATGGCAGGAAGTTTTTAGTATCTCTTTACGTATGGAGGATGTTCTGTTCGTGGACATGGTTTTTAAGGGTTCTTTTGTCCAAGTGGGTGATGCATGGTGGGAAGCCGATTTGATCCCTTTGGAATTGATCGATCTTGATGTCATCTTGGAATAGATGGGTTGGAAAAGCATCTTGCATCCGTAGATTGTTTCGGAAAGAGGCCTTACTTAGAAGTCCGGGACAACCTGAAGTAGTATTCTGTGGAGATTGTAGAATTCTCAATCTTGTCTCATCTCCGCCATAACAGCAAAAGGGTTACTCAAGAAAGGATGTGTTCCGATGCAACATGATCGGGTAATTGCTTATGCCTCGAGGCAACTCAAGAGGCACGAGCAAAATCATCATGTCCATGACTTGGAACTTGCTATAGCAGAAGGACTGATGGATTACAGAATAGCAGTCACTTCCAGTGAGAAGAAAGAGCAAGGTGGGAAGAGGCATTTGGACACCAAATGGGCTGACAAGGGAAGAGAGGCCAAGGTTGTTCAAGATGGTGCCAAAAATGGGGAAAGCAAGAACAAGAAGATGTTCTCGGGTTGTTTTCCTTGCCAAGGTCCTCATCGTGTGAAAGACTATTTGAGAAAGCAGCACTTGAATGCAATCGTTACGAAGGGAAGTGGAGGTGCTGAACAGGGCAGCAGTCTTCAGGTGAGTCCAATGGTTTTGATGAATTCACAGCCAGATATCCCACCGGAAGATCCTTTGGGAGATGATGCCTTTGTGCAACCGGTGTTGGGGGTGATTGAAGTGTTCGTGGCTGTATTTGCCTTGGAACCCTCAGAAGTTTCCATAGATGCTTCTCTGTCGTATAGAGGTATACTGATAGAGACAATTGAAAACATGGTTCCGAATTGGGACCTAAATTGTGGATTGGAGGAAATGCAGCTTGCGGCGTTGGCACGCTGTCTATATATTTGGAGGGCATATCTGCTGGATAGGAAGTTTGTGGCAAGAACTTGTGTGTTGCACACTCACATGTTTTGTACTGGTAACATTCGAGATGAGTTCAACATTTACTCAAGGGTGCTTGATGAATTTGATTTCGAGTTATTGTACATGACCACAGGGCTCAGAGACTTCATGGAGCAGGTGGATGAGTTGATGACTAATGAAGCCCTATATGATTCTTCTGTTTCAGACCCTTCGGAAAGTGAGTCGGAAGAGGAGCCATGGGTGAGTTTAGCCATCGCTAACATGTTGGGAAATGCTATGTTTGAAGAAGGAAATGAAATCTCTGAGGCTGAGAACGAGCCAATGGAGGAAAGTGAGCCTTGGATGATGTCTGTGGCCGATATCATTACAATCTCAAGTGACGATGAGGATGATCCTATGGATGAGTCTTGAGGTAGAGGTGATCCTAGCTGAGTCAAGTAATGACGAGTCCATGGGATAGATGGTGCTGGACGTGGACAGGTTGTGTTGGTGCATGGACAGTTGCTGGCAGATTGTACTGGACATGGCTGGACGTGACGGTTTGGCTAAAAACATGGTGGGGTGAGTTTAGCACTTGAGCAAAGCGGTTTTGAGCAGTCCATGAGTGAGAAAAATGTGGTTAGGTTCATAATCTAGCGGTTGGCAAGGTTTCCTAAGTAGATGGGGGTGTCATCTACAGTGTAGGCTTATAAATACCTTGTGAATGTGTGGGTTGAGATAACCAAGTGTTGTGGTATCCAACTGAAAGTGAAAACTTGTAATAATTTCATATTGTGAATAAATGGTTGGGAACTTTCCCGTGTGTGGGTGCGAGAGTTTCCGCGTGAGTCAAGTCTCACTTGTGTGCGTTAGTTGTCACTTGTATTGGTATCCTGCTACGTGATCTCTGAAGCCTCGCGGTTTGGAGGTGAAGAGAAGGTTGACTTAGGAGGAGTAAGTGTCGGACAAGCAAATTCGCCCATTTTCTACCTATAAAGGAAACCTATTTCTTGTCAAAACTGGCAAAACTCTTGTGGATGAGATAGTGAGATTGCACGGAGCTCCTGTGTCCATTGTATCGGACAGGGATGCAAGGTTCACATCTCATTTCTGGATGAGTCTACATCTCATTTGACAGGTACGTAAATTTCGAGGACGAAATTTTTTTAAGGGGGGTAGATTGTAACACCCCGGCTCCAATTTAATTCCTATTTTAATCGAATTAAGAGAAATTACAAATTTACCCTTGGTATATGGGTAATTTGATCATTTTTTTATCAGAAAGGAAATTGGGAATTCCGATTGTACCGTTGCGTAGAGCACGAGGAGATGAGTCCGTAGACACGTAGTGGGCTCGAATCGGAGTTGAAACGAGAGAGTTACGAACGAATGAACTCAGTGGCAAAATCGTAAATATTTTGAAGTTGGACTTTTGATAAAAGGACAGAATTTCCCTGTCACTCTCTCTCTCTCTCCCGCGCTCTCTCTCCTCCGTGCGATGCCGTCGCCTCTCTTCCTCGCAACTCCGGCCACCGGCCATGGATGCGGACGGGACCGGTGCCAAAATGACCGGCTCAACTCCGGCATCACGACCCGGCCCTTCCCCGACATCGGCCGTCGCTCCAGTCGCCGGAAATTACAGGTTTTTGACCGGTTTTCGCTCGATTTTCGCCGGCTTCGTTCGTCGTCGTCTGGCTACCATTTCCGACGATCCAGGTATGGATTTTGAACCTCTCAAGCTGTTCTTGCTGCCTGTTGTGTTAGATTTTGGAAATTTCTGCGTTTTGGAGATCGATTTAGAGAGGGAAGTTCGGCCGGTTTTGCGATCGTGATTCCGGCCACTTCCGGTCAGTTTTTGGGGTACGTCCAAGAACAAAAGTGACTCCAAATTAGGTGTTTTGCCTAGGGTAGGAATCTTGGCCCGAGATTCTAAGATTTTCCGGCGACACGTTATCGCTTTGGGCACCCACGCGCTGCCGGCGCGTGGGTGGCGCGTGGGCACTGTAGCTGAGGGGCATTTTTGTCCCATTGTGATCCTCTCGATGTCACGAGCACGTAGGTGTGCTCGGATTTAAATTTGGATACCGTTAGAGTCCTGAACGGATATCGCATATTGCGCGTTATCCGGGTTCGCTAGGTTTGGACCGTTGGATGACCCTAAATTTTTAATATGTTGATCTAGGTATTTCTAGGATCGTGTAGGATCCAACGGATCGTGAAACGGAGTCCCGGATACTCCGGAAAAGCCAACCCTAGGGCTAGGGTTTTAGTAACCGTCCGATCGTCCGATTGTGAGCGATCTGACCGTCCGATCCGGACCAAACTTGCAGGACATGTGTCCTAGACCTTGTAGAACTCTTAGAAACTGTCGGATCGGAATTTGGAGGTTGTGGGCCTCGCGGGCCCGTTTGACCAAGGTCGGGTAGTTTGACCCCGGTTTGACCGTGAGACTTCCTAGGTATTATTACC
This sequence comes from Prunus salicina, assembly GCA_020226455.1. Lineage (NCBI taxonomy): Eukaryota > Viridiplantae > Streptophyta > Magnoliopsida > Rosales > Rosaceae > Prunus > Prunus salicina. The sequence continues at coordinate 32,436,532 of CM035343.1, forward strand.
ATCCTAGGAAGGTTAAAATGACCGTAGTGACATGTCTTGTTTGGGGTTGTGGGTTATGTGAATTTTGGATATTATTATATTATTTAAATTGCGGAATTATTATATGCTATACCAAGGTTGAGATTTACGAAATAGATGATTTTATGTGATGATTGTAATTGTGTATGTTTACAAAGGTATAAGAGGTTAGACGAAGATAGTGGGGTCTGCGGGCCCGGTTGACCGGTTTTGGAAGGTTTGACCCTCGGTTGACCGAAAATCTTCCAGGGTAGTTTATATCCTGAAAAGTGCTATGACGACCCTTTCTGGGCGGATCTTGATTGTCATTTGTTTGATGTTGGGTTTGTGGGGCTATGAGTTTATCTTTTGACTTTGTGGTGAGATTCTCGTATTTTGCTGAATGAAATGGTTTATTTAACTCTGTTCATGTTTAATAGTTGATTTCTTTATTTTGTTAAGTAATTGCGTTATATGTGGTTTGATTGATTCGAGTTTCTTGAGTCATTTTTATATAGATATATATAAGGGTTACGAACCTCACCATCATATGTACCTCCCCCGGATTTGGCACTTGGTATTCTGACACTCGGGCATCCTTAACGGGATGTTGCCGAGGACCCTCAGGTGTGGTATTCTGGTATTCTGATACTCGGGGCATCCTTAACGGGATGTTGCCGAGGACCCTGAGGTGTGGTATTTTGGCACTTGGGGCATCCTTAACGGGATGTAGCCGAGGACCCTGCGGGGTGGTAGTCTGCGCGCGTATGACTGTTCACAGGCGTACAAGCTTTGATTTCATCAGCTGTACGTGCTGGCTGAGAGTTAGTCCCCCGGTTGGACGGCTCGTTCCCTGGCTACATGGTGAATAGAGGTGTTGGCTCGACCATGTAGTGAACCAGTCAACAATCCCCCGGCTGGATTGTTTTCCCCAGTACAAGATGTGCAACATCACCTGTACCTCCCCCTGGATACTGATACATGAAAACCGTGGTTATGATGTGGAAACCGTGGTTATGGTATGGAAACTGTGGTTATGGTATGGAAACCGTGGTTATGGTACGGAAACCGTGGTTATGATATGGAAACCGTGGTTATGACACGGAAACCATGGTTATGATATGGAAATCGTGGTTATGGTACGGAAATCGTGGTTATGATATGGAAACCGTGGTTATGATACGGAAACAGTGGTTATGATATGAAAACCGTGGTTATGATATGGAAACTGTGGTTATGATGGTAGTCTGCGCGCGTAGAACTGTTCACAGGCGTACAAGCTTTGATTTCATCAGCTGTACGTGCTGGCTGAGAGTTAGTCCCCCGGTTGGACGGCTCGTTCCCTGGCTACATGGTGAATAGAGGTGTTGGCTCGACCATGTAGTGAACCAGTCAACAATCCCCCGGTTGGATTGTTTCCCTGTACATGATGATGGTGAGAGGTGGGTGTTATCATATATTATATATGTTTATGTGGTTTTTGATTTGGGATTGAGATTTGTGGAATTGTCCTTTGAGAGGACTTGATTTTTTGTATAAAAGGTTATGTCCTGGTTTGGGAGGTGTTATTCGGCAACATACGCCTTGGTTAGGGTATGGTTGCAGGTTGTCTTGTTATAAAGAAAGAATTGGAGAATGTGTTCATGGTGTATAGTTGGAATTGGATTGGTAAATAATCTGGATTGTGTCTGTGGGTGCTACCTTATTAAATTTTGTATTTTATTTAAGTTGTGATTGTGAAAGAACTACGTGTGGCTTGATCCCTCGTGGAGGGTACGTAGGCAGCCTATTAGGCGCAGCCGCGGGTTTGACACAACTTAGGTGGTTTTATTGAGTTTGATTGCGGACCTCGTTGGTGGTTCTGAAAACTTGGTTGAATTGAGACTGGCTTGGTAGACTAAATCTTACTTACATTGTTTGTACTCCCGGTTGTCTAAGGGAGGGTTGTGTAAATGTGTTATGGTCAAAACAAGGGTAAAACCCTTTTTGGATTGCTGTATGACTTGGGTTGAGGCCTTAAATTACTTGCATTTGTGTTAGGAGGTCAAAACCTCATTTGTCGGATACTTGGGGAAATTGTACGTTGACTGTTTGAAAGCGTTCTTATTTAAGTTTAAGGTTGTCTCTGCATTGTTGAATGCATTCATTTAATTTGAGTTTATTCCTAGCGATTGATTAGAAGGCCTGGGGCCATTTATGTGAATTGCGTGAAACTATATTGTGCGTGCTGCCAGTTGTTAGTAAATGTGTTTTATGCAGGTGAAAACTTTGGGAATTGTCCAATTTACAGGGGAGATTCTGCCGAATTTTCGGCAGAAAGTCTCGTGCCCTTGCTCCTTTTGAAAAAGGAGGCCACTTTCTGAAGGAGTGACCCGGCATGGGCGTGATGCCGGGGTCTCCGCAGGGTTCGTCTCGGGTTTTTGGAAAAATTCGGGGCGGGTCCTGTCACTCAAAGTCACCATTTGCTTAAGGGAAGTCCAATTCGTAAGTTCTTGAAGTTTCTGGTCATGTTGACCTAAGGATAAGCTAAGTGTGCTTGGTCATAATGACATAAGCATGAACTGTTATTAATTGTGGGGAAGTTAGGACAAACATATGCAATTCTTATATTTGGAGTGGAGTTTTGCAGCAGCAAAATGGAATCAAACAAGATGAAGTGGGAGCTGCAACACTAAGCCTAAAGAGAAGAAGAATTGTTTTCAAATGCAAGTGTGTTTTAGGTGAAATAGGTGTGGTTAGTGGATTTATTTATAATCTGATTTGCCTAACCCATGTGCCTATAAATAGAGAGTCTCCAAAGAGCTAAGTAGTCAGAAAATAGATATCCATAATTCACACTTACATTGTACACAAAGAGAGGGAAAGTTGAGAGTCACAAAGGGAGAGAAAAGACAAGGCAGCAGCTGGGAGGCTTTGGCCTCCTAGCAGCCATGGAGATGAAGCTTTTCCATCTCTAGCATGTTGTACTTATCTTCTTCTCCTCCCTTTGTCTTTTATTTTTTTCTTGAATTTTCTTTGTTTTACTTTGTTTTTCTGTTATTAGTTTTAATAAACATCTTACTAGTCTTGTATCATGGTTTGAGTTTATAAAGTTTGGCTTCATTCATGAATTCTTCTTCACTATTTTAATGGAGCTGTTTTTGCATCCTTTGATTGATCACCTAAGGTTTTATGCATATGTTCTTGTTGGGAAGGTTTGGGAATCATCTTCATTCCATCCATTAGTGATCGGTGCATATTTATATATCATTTTGTACCATTCTAACTTATGATTTGCTTATGTTTTTTAGTTAAACTGGTGCTTTTAATAAGTTTTGTGTTTGTTTCAGTGTAATAAACTTGAGACTCATTAAATGCATTTTGGAGACAAATTAGCCCAAAACAGTGTATGCAGATCAGTCAACTTCACGGATTGGACTGTACTTGCTCAAGAAGAACCAGATAGTGAGCCATACATCATTAGAAAGAGACAGAATTCTACTTTCTGGAGCATTTTACGGTTCATAATTCCGAGTCTTCTAGAGGAAGTTATGCAAGTTTTGGCAGCTTAAGGTCAAAAATCAGCAGCATCTGAGTTACTGGACCAAAAATGACATTTGAAGGTCTTCTCGATTTTTCCTTGAGCTGGGCTGCATATTCTTGGAAAGATAAGACAAAGAGCTTCATGATCCATATTTTTCCAGAATTTTATAAATGGATTAACAAGCCCAAAACGAGCCCAAAAGAAGAGTGCAATGCATTGTCATGCATGACATATGTATGATGAAGTGTTATTGATTGTGGGAAAGTTTGGTGAAGCATATTCAATACTTATAATTGGAGTAGAGTTTTGAAGCAGCCAAATGAAGTGGAAGATGCAACACTAAGCTTAAAGACAAGAAGAATTGTTTTCAAATGCAATTGTGTGTTAGGTGAAGTTGGTGAATTAAGTGTTGTAAGTTGGTGAAGTGAGTGTTGTAGGTAGAAGCAATACTTAATTCAGAATTTCAACTCCCCTAAGCCTATAAATAGTGAGTTCTCCAAGCTTGTAAACACAACCCCAAGGGGGAGAGCTCTCAAACACTTCTCTAGAGCTCCCCTCCCTTCTCCCCCTCAAATTCTCTTAGTTTTCCTTTCTAGTTCTCAATTGGTGTAATAAAATCCTTTTGCTAAATGTTTCTTTAAGTTTTTATGAGTTCTTCTTTACTTTCCATTGTGATGTGAATTCTTTTCTTAAGTATTCAAGTTTGATTAGTTTCCAAGTTTCAATTATGGTTTTTGTTCTTATTCATTATGCTTATAAGTTAATATTCTAGTTTGAATGATTGATCACCATTAAGGCTTGCATGTTAGCTATCTTGGTTTGAATTAAGAGTAGACATCATGTTTTAATTCGAATTGAACTATGAATAGGAAGAGTATGTATGGATATTCGACAACAGGGATTAGATACATACTTGAACCAAATACCCCCCCCCCCCCCCCCCCCCCCCAAAATGTGTTGTGTGTTTATGTTGTTTGTAACGTTCTGTGTTTTCTTCACTGAATTCTGTTTATTTCCATAATTGTTTTTGGAATTTGGTTCATGCTTAGTTCTTTGTTTTTCTGTGCTGAATCCAACCATATAAAGGACGTAAAATTTGGTCAAACGGTTGGAAAGTTATAGGTCAAAAACCAGACAAAGGTCGAACTTGCTGTTTGTGGTTTTCTTTGGTTTCTTGTTTTGTTTCATTTTCTTTTACCTTTCTTTACTCTTTTTAGTTTTCAAATTTGTATTGTGCTTTTGTCTTGTGTTAAATAGGTTCTCTATGTATTCAAACTAGAATTATTAATAAACTGACAGTTCTTCGTGAGATCGGCCCCGTACTTACAGAATCTATACCCCAATGGATTCGTGCACTTACGGGTATTTTTAATTCAATGATTAGCACATTTATTTGTGCCAATTATTAAATACAACATAATGAAGTTTAAAAGACTAGACATTTAGGCCGAGTGTAGTGGCGTTTCAACAATTTCTTTTTTTATTTTATAGCGTGTGAACTGTTAAGATGGACGTATAGAAAAATATGGGTGGTAAAGGAAAATTTTTCAAATGGCGATTTATCACATGCTTGCGATTAAAATATGAAACGGTTGAAACAGACATTTATATAAATACAATTGCGAAAAAATATTTACGAAACTTTGTAAGTCGCGCATAGCGCGTGATTAAAAAAAGTTACGCGTGTGCGGAGAGGCTAGTTTTTAGTGAAATAAAATTATGTTTCAAAATTTCAATTATTTTAGGTTAAAATAGTCGTAAAAATAAATTACATGGTTTATAAATAATAAAGCTTGTTGGACGCAAATTTTGAGTCTACTGAGTTATAAGGACTCAATACCATTCCTAGCTGTTTAGTAAACATCTTTAATGTTTTCCCCCATTAAAGATGGTCTTATAAATAGTTTTTTTTTTCCTCTTTCTTCTTACTTTAACGGGGAAGGGAATAGTTAACAGTAGGAATGACAATTCTTCCTTAGGATTTTTGCTGGACTTTGATCCTAATGGGTCGGATATGAATGATATAAATCAGGTTTGAGGAGTGGGAAATTTTCAGGTAAAGTGTTCAAGGCAAGGCCAACTCCAACCCCAACTTGCATGATTTAGAATACAATATGTATATTATTTATTTTTCATATGAATATATTGTTAAGTGGCTTCTCCGTGCGTCTCACAACTCCCATCAGAATATATATTCCACATATAATATATTGAATGAAATAATACATAAAAAGTGTAAGTCTAAAACAAAACTTTTTTAAAGCCTAGTATAATCTATATATATGAAGCAAAAGGCAGAGAATGATAAGACATTCAAAATACCAGATTTTGCCATAAACCCTAAACCCTTAATGCAAACATTAAGAATTGAAATTATTAATTAAATGAGGATAATATGGTAAATTCACACTTTTTTATATTAAAAATTAAAATTAAAAGAAAAATCAGATAATGGATCTTATTTTTATGGAACACAACTATCCATCATCTTTTTTAATTCTAAAATAAATTTAAATTTTTTTTAAAAAATGTCTCTCGCAGGTGCTGAAGCGCGTGCGGAAAGGCTAGTAGTTTATAACTTATTTTTTTCTCATTCAAAATTATTATTGTTATTGGTATTTTTTAGAGAGATGGATGGAAGAAGAAAAATATAGGGAGGGCGCGTCATCCAAGGGAGCCAGGGTTGGGGTGGGCGGTGGTTCTTCTATCTTTTGGATGTTCTTATTTTCTGAATTTTATTTTAAAGACAAAAATAGATTTAAAGTCCAACTGTAAAAAAAAAAGCTTTAATTATTTTTAAAAAAATGATACGTGGCATATTTTAAATGAAAGTATTACCGGTTGACGTGGTGTTACGGTACTATTATATAATTTCTCGTTTTTGTAATGGGGCAGAGTGAGGAACCTGTTCCCCAACAACGGCGGAGATGGGGAATCCCCAATTTGAATATTATGTATGGAGATAGGATAGAAAAAAAAAAAACTTAACGGGAATGGTGATTGGAATGGCATACATACCCATCTCCAATTCGCGGCATTGCCATCCCTAGTTGACAGTGCCCAATTGCTTGATGACCATTAAAATAAATATAAGAAAAGCTACATTTGAACTGAAAGTTGGAATTGCAACTTCATGACTATGAAAGCGACACAGCTTGAAGGGCATCTTCCTTGTCCATAAACCTAGTTAATCATTAGTTAGGAGTATGAAGTCTGAGTATGTCACTACCCATTGCTTTGGCTAGGAATCATTACAGTGGCCACATCATCTCTCCTTATAAGTGACACAGCATTAGCATGAATTATAAAGACCTATACTTTCTTTAGTGAAAAGAAAATAGCTATGGCATTTCAAAGATCTATAGCATGGGTAGGCTTCAGCATATTGAACTAAAAGGTGAAGGACATGGAGGCACAGATACATCAACCACTCCTTCAAGCATCTGTGTAACCTTCTTCATGGTGGGTCTTAAAGATGGATCCTCTTGTATGCACCAAATTGCCACCTTGACTAGCCTCTCCAGCCTTTTCATGTCATTTCTTGCCTCCTCATCATCCTCTATCAGCTTGTTGAATGTTTTTTCCTTATAGCAGTCATAAACCCAATCAGTGAGTATCACTTCTTCTTCATTTTCCCTTTCCATTTCAAGGCTCCTCCTGCAACAGATAATCTCCAATAACATCACCCCATAACTATAAACATCAACCTTTGCAGTAATTGGAACATTCCTGAACCATTCTGGTGCAACATATCCTCTGGTCCCTCTAATGACGGTATGCGTCAGAGTTTGATCGCTTAGCAGAAGCTTTGCCAATCCGAAGTCCGAAATCCTCGCTGTGAATGAATCATCTAGAAGAATGTTGTGGGGCTTGATATCACAGTGGATGATCTGTGTGCTACACTCCTCATGCAGGTACATGATCCCTCTTGCAATACCGAATGCAATTTGGATTCGTTTGTTCCAGTCGGGCCTTGAAATCCCAAAGAGAAAGCTAGCCAGTGTTCCATTGCTCATAAACTCATAGACCAAAAGTTTGTTCGCCCCTTCATCACAGAACCCTAGCAATCTGACCAAGTTCTTGTGATGGGTCCTGGCTATTGCACTCACCTCTGCTTTGAACTCCTTCTCGCCTTCTTGTGCCACCTTGTCCAACTTCTTTATTGCGACATAGTTTGTTGAACTGAGGGATGATATGATTCCTTTATACACAGTGCCAAAAGCACCTCTTCCAAGTTCTTCCCTAAACCCATCTGTGGCTTCTTCGAGGTCTTTATACCTAAAAGAACGTAGATTTGCTTCCATAATACTTGATGTGCTAGTAGTAACATTATGTCTTTTCTGGTATGTGTATAAGAAAACCAAAGAAATTGCTGCAACAAAAAAGAAGTTAAGAAACACAGAGCTACCTAGAAGAAGTGCTCCTACTAAGATGAGAGTTTTCCGATCTTTTCTTCCTGTGTTTGATTGTGGAGAAAGTGGATCATCTAAAGAAGCATCAGATTTTGGTAATTTGATCAGAGCCTTCCCGTACGGATTCCAGTCCTGCCTTCCATTTGAGAGTGGCAGTTTCTTCTTGTGGCATTTCCCGTCTTTGATAACTGCCACCATACAATAACAATCATAGAGGCAAGATCTGCTGCAGGCATCTTCACTCATTGGCTGCATCTCAAAGTTTGAAGAAGTTGGCCAAAAAGTATTAGATAGCTCATGCATAACATATAAATCCTCTGGCTTTGAATTCCCTTTCTCGTCACAACTTTGTATTCTGTTTTGTTTACATCCACTCAACTTGTTATTTGGATCTAAAGAAGAAAAACCAGGAAGGCATTCACAAATTGGCCTTCTGTTCGCGTCGAGTCTACAGTAGCTATTGTAGCCACATGGTCCACTGCCCAAATCACCATTTGCTTCAAAGCAAATGTTATCTGGGATAGACCAAATAGGCAACCAGGATGTCCAGCTCCTGTTTTTGGGGGACTTTGGGTGAGCATATTGGGTGAAAAGACCATCCGAATCGAGTGTTGCTCTGTAGTAGTAATCTCTTATTGGTAATAGTGTTTTGTTTATGAGCTTGTCTATATCTCCATTCCTCCTGACAACATTGAGGTAACCTGACTCATTAAAGCTTAGCTGATAACCAGAATTCATTTCATCAACAGCATCAAAAGTATTGCTTTGGTAGTAGGGGTCATAGGCAAACGCTGTAGGCAAGGCGATAGGATATAGCACAAGCCTTCCATCTGATTTAAGTTGGAGTTGAAAGCTCCCCTGTGAGAAGTTGTTTGCTGTTTGTCTAGAATTCAGCTTTTCGCCAATTTCCAGCACTTGGGTTGGCAAAACGGTGTCTTTGAGATCTTTGAAGCTCTGCCATAAGTAGTCAGCGTTGTTGTTTGCAAGCACAAAGTTGCCGGTGTCGAGCATGACAGCATAGGCAACCCTTCCACTAAGAACAGACTCAGGCTTCCATATTTCTTGGCTTCGAGGGCCAGTGAGTGTGAGTTGGCCATCAGTGGTGAGCTCAAGTTTGGATCCTTTTGGGGCTGGATTGTCTCCATTTGCATACCAAACTATAGTCTTATCTGGTATTTTATCATACCATATGGCAAGCAAGAAGAGATCTTGATCAGCAATGCGGCGAAATCCGAAGGCAAATGTCCCAGAAGGCGATTGCCATGCAGATGAGCTCCGGGATGCAGTAAGGGACCACCCCAAGCTAATATTTGCAGTTTGAGCTGCTACAGAAAGTGGTTCAACTACAAGGAAAAGGCCAAGCAAGTGAAGAAGAAGAGATAAAGCCATTGCCAAACAATCTGATGAGCACAGGAAGTTTAAGGAACCAGAGGGCAGCCTATATAGCAACTTCAACAAAGAAAATTATTGGCCAAACAGAACAGTTACTAACTAATTTATGTGATGAAAAACATGTGTCAGAATTTTCTTTGGATGAGTGGAAATTGGAAAGGGAAAGCTAAATGACTGCATATTTAACTTGTCCAGGTTATGATAAGAGTAGGTTTGATTTCGTTTTTGTGTGTCGTTTGTCTCCAAGTGTTGGATCTATGATGCGTGGATTGCTAGACTTTTTAACATTTGACTCTGAATGATGACAACATTTGTTACTTGCAAATTGCAATGACGCCTGAGCTTGACCCGGCTCCGGTGGTATGCACTTTTATGATGACACGCGTAAAGGGTCTAGCTAATTGATTGCTAATCAACATTTTCACCTTGAATTTGAATCTTACATTAATAATTGTGTAGTCAACATTTTCACCTTGAATTTGAATCTTACATTAATAATTGTGTAGACGAGATTGAAAGGCACTGACTGGACCTGTTCTCTTTGCGCAGAGCCAAAACAATGGACTTTTGCTTTAGGAAAATCAAGTTCTACGCCAACTTTCCATAAAATATTCATCTGATCAGCTGCCACAGGTGCATTGGTTGCGTCAAAACAGTCTCTGTGTCATCTTCAATTTCGAATTAGAGCACTTCGGGCAAAGGTAAGGCGAGGGTAAGGCAACGGCTATTACTATTCATGTGAATAGTTGCAGCCCTTGTAATTTTGTTTTCACCTCTATGGACTAGGACAAAGGCAATTACTATTTGTATGATATATGAGAAGATGAATTTGTAGAGTTTTTGATGTGGAAAGTAAAGAATATGACTATGTATTTATTAAAAAAAAATTCTGAAGCTTTTGGTATTTTTTTTTTAAAATTTTTTAATTGCTGACATTATTATGACATCAGCATTATGTCATTTTGCCCATGTAGCAGCTCAGGCTGAACTTGCTCAAGTTGCTGAGGCACACTGTTTGCCCGGGCTGGAACTCTTGCACTAGAGCTGCCTTTGGTTGCTTAGGCCCCCTCTTGCGAGGGCTCCCCCTCAACGGTGGAAGTGCTCTTAGGGTCCATTTATTTACAGGTAGTGAAGTTAAAAAGACGACATTTAGGCCGGAGTGTTATGGCTTTTCAACACACGTACTTACGTCTCCTTGCCAACATAGAAAATTCTACACTTGTTGAATTTTTTACCGCTGTTTGTCAAAGAGGTATGTTTCTATGAAAGAAGTCTGCCAACTCAGTCAAGAAAAGAAAACCATAAACCAAGCACAAAGAAAGGAACAGAAGAGGCTTCCTACACTCATTTTTGTAATCACAGAAGAAAAAGAGGCCAAGGATGAAGAATCCTACCTCACATGCCAACAATATCACCCATAAAAATAGAGAGATTATTTTCTTAGCCAAGATTGAGATATGCAGAAAAAAGTATACATTTGCAGTATGCCACGTAGTCCAGAGAAACATGTGTACATGTTCCACCACACAAGTGGCAGAACAGAACCTATAAAACACGAGCACTCAAAAGCACAAATCAAATTCAAATGAAAGCCATGCATCTCAATTTATATTCTCATTTTCCTCACCAATGTCGACAACAATATCAGTGCCATAATCAAATACCTCCTTATAGCATTTCCACAGATGGCCTTACTTAGAAACCAGCCCATCCAGCAGGTTGAGAAGCTGGCTTGCTCTCCATAACCTTTGCCTCGCCAAAGTGCTGAGAATTATTTCCTTCACCCATAGGTCTTGAAATCTGTGTGCTGCCAGTGGGCACAGCAGTAAAACTCTCTGCTCCAAAACCCCATGAGTCAAAACCAGTATTTACTTTAGTGCTCTGCTTGTTCTGGTGACCATTTCTTGTCCTGACAGATTTCATGGTGTTATCTGTTGAAGAAGGCTGCTGCGATTTGGGTTCCTCTACAAATGGCTGCCATGGGTTTGGTTCTGGACTCGGAGTACTCCTGTCAGATTTTCCTTTCTCCCAAAAACTTCCTTCAATCTTCTCCCTCTGCTGCAGAAAACAATTAATTCTACCAATTAAAGAGATAATAAAGAGGGAACAATTGAAAGTCAAACAGTTGTAAGATTTGCACACAAATTACTTAATAAGAATACCAGCAGATTTGCAGATGGCAGAATTCCAGGTGAAGTTTGATTTCTTGATGCATCTTTATTTGGTGATGGTGTTCTAGCAGCAAGCGTCTGCTTAAGCTCCTGTAACTCCTGCCTTTGAGATCGGCAGATTGCAGATAGCTTTTCAAATTTGGAAGTTATTTCACCCTTTTCCAAATTGGCTTGCTTCAGCTGCTCTTTCAATCTCTCTACTTCAGCCTCCAATGCTTCTTCTTTTCCAGATTTGTTATTACTAGGTCCCATGCTGAGTCTTTTAGTATCAAACTCAGCAACGAAAGAGTTAAATGCTTCATCTTGCAAACCAGTTGCACTCTGAGATTTAGATGCCTTTGGCCTTTCAGTTCCATGGTCTGTATCCTTTGGGAAGAAACTTATTTCAAAGTCCTTTGAAGGTCCATCTTCAGGCTTGTGCGATTTGCCATGCGAGTTTCTTCGTGCAGCATGAGTTTGTGCATTTTCCTCTTTTGCAGGGGCACTGTTCTTGGGTATAGGATGAATTTCCAGACGAATCCCATCAAGTTTTGCAGTGTAATGGCCAGCGGGCTCATCATCAAACTTAGGTATAGTATTTTCTTCAACAAGTGAGTTATCTGCATGTTGAGTGGACCAGAATGCACCAAGCTGTCCTCCACTTCCCCCTGCCTTAGACGTATTTGAAAATTGTGTTGAATTTCTAGCTGATTCTCCAACTGAAGTTGGTGGTGGTGGTGGGCTTCTACGGGGCCCTGCAGGTGACTTGTTTGCTGGCCTTAAAATACCTGCTGGTTTGCAATAAAGCACTCACTCACTTCAAAACTGAAAGCTTCGAACATCAATTTTATTTAATTAAATATTATCGATTTTTCTACTCTTAACAAATTTCCATAAACTAGCAACATCACTTTTAAAACTGATAGATCTGACAGGAAGAAAAGGCTAGAAACAAAGGTTTAAGTGTCAGAGACAACAGAAACCAGCATGTCAAGCACTTCTTAGAATTAAAGTTCTGAAATAAGGAACCAAAAAAAAAAAAATTAGTCCCAAACAAATAAGTTTTAGTTAACAAGTAATGCTCTGATGTTCCCATCCTCACCTTCATGCTTTTCAGCAGAGTTCATTTCAGGTTGCCTATCCGGTAAAGACTTCTGCAAACCAACTGGTAACTGCTCATTAACACGAAACCACACCTGCCACCACAGAAAGGTTGGAAAAGCATCAGTAAAGAGTGTTAGAATCTCCACACCTACTGTTTGCATGGACACAAATGATCTAAAACTAACCTAAATTCATGGAGATGAATGGCCAATCAAGCAAAGCGCTTGCCTGCGTGATGTCTGGTCGGTCATCCGGTGAAGACTGAAGCATGTCTCTGATTAGATCTGTGATAAACGAGCTGTATTTAGGTAATTCTGGAATGCGATAGTTTCCATTTAAGATCTGCAGCTTTGATTCTCCATCAAATGCACTTTTGAAGTAGCAAATGCGAAAGAGAAGGCACCCAAGAGCCTGCAAGAAGAAATCATAGTCTCAACTCCCAGTAAATTATAATATTCAACTGTTTCAGAATTTCCAACTGATCTCGAGGAACCAATCAACTTACCCATATGTCTACTTTCTCATTTATAAGTTCTCTCCGAAAAAGGTCCCACATCTAATTCAAAAGGAGGAAGAAATGAATAAAAAAATTTAACAGATTGAAGATTATACATTCAAGTTTGAAATAAAGTTTTCTGTTCAACCTCAGGGGCTCTATAGGCAGGTGTAGTGTGCTTTCTGATATTATCCTCTTCAATACCCATTTCTTCAGGCCTCTCAAAGCGCTTGTGATTGGTAGAGATGCTTCCAAAATCACACAACTTCCACAATCCATCAGACCCCAACAGAAGATTCTCAGCTTTCAAGTCCCTGAAAATGCAAGGAAGCACATGAATAAATTTTTTTTAATTAATAAGATAATGGATTTATCAGATTATGCATCTATCAGATTCCTAATCTTTTGGTACAAATTCAGATTTTGATTTGATTGTTCAGATCTCGTCTCATTTTCATCTTACATGGGATTAAAATAGATTGCAATTGAAAAACATTGTAAGATAAGAAGAGCATCAAAGACAACGAGTTGTTAATGCTTCTGATTGAGAAAACAATTCTTAAAACAAACAAAAAAATAGAAATAACAAAACATAATCTGCAGAAAGATGATAAACAATAAAATGCAAAGTGCCCAATGGAAGTACCTATGAGCAATGGGAGGGGACTGAGAGTGCATTGCAAAAACTGCATTACACACATCTCTGAAGATCGCAAGAGCCTGTTTCTCATCAAAGAACCCAGCTCCTCTGCTCTCCAGTACATTAACCAAAGACTTGTCACAAAACTCCATGACAAGGAGTGCCTCCTTTGTGCGGCCCATGTCCAAGAAGGTGTGGGCATGGAGTGTGACCACATTGGGATGTCCTCTAAGCAACTTCATGACCGAGATCTCCTTCATCACCAGCTCCAGCATCTCCTCATCATTACATATGATGTGCTTCAAAGCGTACTGCTTGGACACATGCACAGCGTCCCGAGCTAAGTAAACGCAAGAGAACCCACCTTCGGCAATGGCGTTCTTGACATGAATCTTGAGATTTCCAATGTCAATGGAGCGGCCTTCGAGCCCAGTTGGCTCCTTGTGCATGAAAGGCTTGAACCTCCACATGATCAATGGATTGATTGATGGGTACAAACAAATACAATGAAGACCAAAACACTGCAAAGAAATAGCCAATAGCATACATATCAATCAAACAAATGCCATTACAGATAATCATGTAATTATCTCAGCATCTCATCTAAATTGCAAATCGACTACTATTTCACTTTGAAGATAAAATTGATTTCATATTTTATTCAAATGAACGATAACCTTGGTTAAACTGAACCCAGAAAATCCACAATCCCGCAAACCAAACAAAGATGAAGCAGGACTCAGAAAAGCAAAGTAAAAAAGCAAATAAATGGATCTGAAGCCTACGAAAATGATCAAATTCGGAGATTCAGATCTGAAGAATGAAGCTGAAGCAAACACAATAATCAATACAAATGCAAATGAAACTGAAAAGGCAGCTGCAGATGTAGAGGGTTGTACTGTACCTCGAGGCTTGGGGTATGAAATTGGGGATTGGGAATTGCGGTTTCAAGCTTCAGAGATCTAAGATCAAGAGCTTACGTGCTGATCCAGACTCTGTATCTCTCTGAAAGAGCCTTTTGTCCAATTTCTTATATAATTCAAAGAAAAAGACATCAAGATTATATATAATAATCAAAGTAAATGGAAAAAATAGGTGGAGATTGGAGAGAGAAATCAAGGTGGTGGGGATGGTGTAATGCAAAATAGCAGCCCCTTGCCCCTGGGCTAGATTGTCTGCTTATGCTGTAGGACTCAGTCTAAATCATACCATTGGTAAATTTCAGTTTTGGGAGTTGACGGTTTGGATGTAGTGATGTTCCATACGCGTAAGATGCTCTTGTGCTTTCGGTGGGGTTACCGGGAGACTTTTCTGCTAAGTTCTAAAGCTTCGGTAAAAATAAAAAAATGAAAAACACTTCTAGGGCTAGTTTGGTATTACTTTGCTTTTTTACTATGTTTTAAAATTGGTAGATTCTAGTTTATTGTGAGCATGTTTACTTATCATAAATGGATATTGGAATGTTCTTAATTCTTGCTTTGTGTGTGTTTATTATTAAGACAAGGGTATTGCAATTATTCTAATTTCTCACTTTCTCCACGTTTACTAACTTATAAGGAATAAAAAAATTATGTGATTCCAACAAATAAAATCCATTCATTTATCCTTAATAAAGAAGACTTGTTGGTACGACACTATGAGTTTAGGCAGTATGAGTTTATGACTCTTTTCGGGTTGGCTAGAGGATATTGGATCGGTGGTCCTACTTCTTAGTTTGTCATCATTTAATAAAAGCCCTAAACCAGGAGGGTCCCAACCAAACGAAAATTACACAACAAGCTCAAAGGCCAAAATAAGTGAGTCAACAACAACACACAATACATCCACCTCACTAGAATCGTATACAAAGATAAAATGCAAAGTAATTACAACAAAAATTATCAGTGCCAACCAAAACCTAGCAACTCAGGCAAATCACTACCAACTTGAGAAAGAGACAACATCACGAAGAGAACGAGGATGACCACTCAAAATCTTCCCAACACTCAGCCAAGCACCAAGCACTCTTCCTTCTCCATCAGGTCCAAAACACCAACCTTTGAAAACTTCCAATTTTGCAAACGGCTTCTTCTCCATAAAACCTTAATCCTCAAAACAGAAAAATCCCTTGGCATAAAAGTATATATGCTTAAGATCTAGTAGGATCTCCAACAGATTAAAGAATATCTATAAAGATCTAAGTCAGATCTAAGGAACAAGAAGATAAAACCAAGAGATAATTACCCAATAAAGAGAGGAAATGGGAAAGAATTGGCACAAGAGCCAGTGAAACAAACCCTAGAACAAACTAGGGAGAACCCAAAAACCTTGGCAAAAGCAAGGGCAAGAAAAATCCAACACAAAAGCTGGAGGGGAAAATCTCTCTACAACATAACAGGAGGGGGGAGAAGAGCCCAGAAATCAAAGATTTCTTATTTTTCCAATAGGGTCCAAGGAAAATCATTGTTTCCCTCTTTTCAGCCGAGGTGGCCAATGAAAGGAACTTTTGGTCCTTCTTCTTTTGGATTGCGTACGCGTGCCACTACCAAGCCACTGATTGTCTTGAATGGAAAAAGTTGGATTGTTGTGTTCGCGCTTCTGACTTCCAACCAGCCAATTGATCGGCCAAGCAAGGAACCTCCTCTTGGCCTAGGTTCTTTCACTTCTTTAGGGTCGAGGATGGTTATATTTCATAGGGAGCTTTAGTTTTAAACCATAATATAGTTTACTAATTTAGTAGAAAGAAATACAATTTAGTCTAATTAGCAAAAGGCCAAACACCAAAATGTAACAAAAATACCATTACAAAACATGAAAATTACAACATATGCCATTTTCAGTATTTAGTTTTAAACCAAAGCTGAAAAACGACATCAAACCAAAACGACATCAACTGAAACCGAAATTGAATCACAACCCATTCGCGCGACCTTTCAACTTCACCTCTAGAAACCTCCAGACCACCAACGATCATCGAAGACCACCAACGATCGAAGCCACCAACGATCATCGAAGACCACCAACAATCGAAGCCACCAACGATCATCGAAGACCACCAACCCATTCGCGCGACCATCATCGAAGACCACCAACGATCGAAGCCGATTGTTCATCTCAGTTTCTGGTTTTGGTTTTCTGCATCTCATTTTCTGGTTTTGGTTTTCTGCATCTCATTTTCTGGTTTTGGTTTCCTGCATCTCAGTTTCTGGTTTTGGTTTTCTGCATCTCATTTTCTGGTTTTGGTTTTCTGCATCTCATTTTCTGGTTTTGGTAGAAAGAAATACAATTTGGTTTTCTGCATCTCAGTTTCTGGTTTTGGTTTCGTTTTCGTTTTCTGCATCGCAGTTTCTGGTTTTGGGTTACGTTTTCGTTTTGGTTTTGTGCATCTCAGTTTCCGCTTTCGTTTTGTGTTTTGAATTGCTCATTTTATATGTCTACTATGTTTGATTAAAAGCCTTTTGGATTGCTCTTTTTAAAATAGGATTTTCTGCATAGCATTAATGGAAACTGCAATGCAGTTTCCGTTAATGCAATGAAGTTTGTAGTTCATTAAAATGCATTTACGCAAACTGCATCGCATTAGTGGCCTATATTTTGTGCTTCGGATTGCTCATTTTATATGTCTATTATGTTTGATTAAAAGCCTTTTGGATTGCTCTTTCTAAAATAGGGTTTTCTGCATAGCATTAATGGAAACTGCAATGCAGTTTCCGTTAATGCAATGAAGTTTGTAGTTCATTAAAATACATTTACTCAAACTGCATCGCATTATTGGCCTATATTTTGTGTTTCGGATTGCTCATTTTATATGTCTATTATGTTTGATTAAAAGCCTTTTGGATTGCTCTTTTTAAAATAGGGTTTTCTGCATAGCATTAATGGAAACTGCAATGCAGTTTTCGTTAATGCAATGAAGTTTGTAGTTCATTAAAATGCATTTACGCAAACTGCATCGCATTAGTGGCCTATATTTTGTGTTTTGGATTGCTCATTTTATGTCTATTATGTTTGATTAAAAGCCTTTTGGATTGCTCCTTTTAAAAGAAGGTATTTTGCATAGTTCATTGCATTGCAGTTTCTGTTTTCTGCAATGCAGTTTCTGTTTTCTGCATTGCAGTTTCCATCTTCTCTTGCCCACCCAATTCCTCATCTGGGTAGCCTATACTCTTTCAATTGGTGAGGTTGAAGGTTAAGGAAAGAGCAAAAACCATGACAACAGATATCAACGACTAAAATAATAAGGATGCAAGCTGGAGATTTAAACAATAGATCTTTTTATTGATGTGAAGTCTGATATGAAATTAATATCACAAGAACTGAGCAACTAACAAAAAAAATTATACGAAAACTGGAAAATCGACTCCCTACAAACAGCTTCATTTCAGTACTACCTAATTGATGCTACAGATATCAACACATCATCTTTCTCCAAGACTGCAGCGGAAAAGCCTTGAAAATTCAAACATGCAAAATTTGACCTGAAGGTTACATACAAAATTAATAAGCAATTCGTAGAAGAAACAAATGACCAATTGAGAAGCCACTTTCACTTAAAAGAAATGACATTAAATTGGACCTGAAGGTTCATATATAACTGTACCCAAAGATACACTTTAAGAGCCCTACTTATCAGAGCAATGAATAGCCATTACTGGCCAAAGAAAAGGATAATCTCATTAAAAGGTGTGAGGTGAACATGTGAAAAGGATAGAAAACACCAACCATAAACACGACTGAAATTCTGTAGAAAAAAAAATAGAGGCAAATAAACCAAAAAAAATAGGACTGCAAACAAACAGAGGCAAATAAACCAAAAAAATATTTAAAAAAATGAATAAATCCGGAGGAGAGAGATCGAGGGATTGGAAAACCGAGTAAAAATCCGATCAAAACCGGGGTTTTCCGGCAAAACAGCAGCAGCAGAGGTAGGAGGAAGGTCGGAGCTGGCTTGGGGTGCGACGCCGGTCAAAACTTGATCGGTCCGGTGGCTGGGTGGCCGACGTGACAGTGGCTGGGGGGTTTTGTCGATGTCGGTCGAAACAGAGGGGAGGAGAAAGGGAGAACATGCGGAGAGAGAGAGAGAGAGAGATCTGAGAAACTAAAGAATTTGGGTTAGGTTTTTAAATGAAAAGGGTATAATTGTCTTTTTAATAACTAATGTAAGGTGGGTCAACAAATCTAGTCTTCCTCTTTGGTCTAATTCAAAATAACAATTCTTTTTTAGGTATTAAAACCCAAACCAAAATATCAAATGTCTTAAATACTAATAAGTAAAGTTATCTATGTCTAATACCTAATTTTCCTTATTTCATATGGGTATTTTAGTATTTTTGAGATTTTAATGATAATGATGCAAATTGAATTAAAAGATGCAATTAAACTTAAAG
This sequence comes from Prunus salicina, assembly GCA_020226455.1. NCBI lineage: Eukaryota > Viridiplantae > Streptophyta > Magnoliopsida > Rosales > Rosaceae > Prunus > Prunus salicina. The sequence continues at coordinate 32,455,612 of CM035343.1, forward strand.
ACAAGAATTAAAGTGCGGTAAAGTAAATCAAAGCAATAGATAAACATGAGTTAAAGAATGAAATAAGAACGATATAAATGATAAAGGCAATAAAACAATATGGGTAGAATATTTTCAGGTTGTATTTCATTCTCCAAAAGGAGGTATTTATAATACAAGGATGTAACCCCAGTAGGGTCAAACTAGAAAAAAAGATAAAATCCTAATTACACAACATTTGTACAAAAGGAAAGAAATATAGTCCTAATAAACTAGGAAATAAATCTCCTAATTAAATTAGGATCTCGCTAACATCAACCACCACCAAATCAAACCCAATGGAACCACAACCCAATTGGACTTTCCAAAAAATTATTAACCATCGACCATGGCTCAATGAAACCAAATGGAGATTTGTGACTTCGAAGGAGATGAAGATCTGTGACTTCAAAGGGGAATAAGAGACCTTGGCTGCTAAAAGTCATGAGTTTAATCATGGCCTCCATGTTTTTTAAGAAACTCCTGCCTTCCTTAGAGCCATTTTAGATGTTGATGCTCGAGGTGCTGCCAAACCTCCCCTTGTCACTATTTAATTGTTTCTATTTTGAGGCGTTTATCCCCCTTTGTACCCAGAAGAGAGAGAAAATGATAGGGAAGCAAAGAAAAGTTTGGGAGGGGGAGATAGAAAAGAATAGAGAATGAGAGGGATATCATTGTGTCAATATTGGAGAAAAAAAGAGAGAGAACCAGAGAGTGAGATCGGGAGGGAGAGAGAAAAAAAGAAAAAGAAACGGGGGCCTAGGAAGGAAGAAGAAAAGAGAAATGAGAGAAAAGGAAGGAAGAAAGAAAAACGAGTAAAAAGAAAAAAGATATAAGATAAAGATAGTTTTAGCCTTTAAAAAACATTAAAAAAAAGTATTTAATAAATTATACATTTCACGTTGGTTTCTTTGCAATATTTATTTAGTTTTAGGTCAGAATCCCTAATTAATTTTAAATATTTAAATAATTTTTTTAGTCCAACACAACACCAAACATAAATCTTCATTATTTTTACAATCCAACTTCTTAGTCCGACGCATCACCAAATGCATCCCAATACTTAATTTAGCTTAAGTCAATCCGAACTAATCCAAGACAGTATCAAGTCTTAAGTTCAAACCACCATGACATGGTCTAACCAGTGAAAATAGACCAAAATCAAGTTTAATAATACAAAGATCATTCTTCGTTTTTTGGTTCAAAATACAAACACCATTTATGAGATAAAAAAATACAAATTTATAAAAAAAACCAAAATTGAGTTACTCCTGAGTCCTGATAAAACAAAGTATTTATTGAGCAATTATCTTCCAAAACGACGCCGTAGGCTCTCTTCGTCATAAACCCTAGTGTCCCTCCCCAAACCTCTGCATCAGTGAGTGTGGAACTGAATATGGAGGGAGGAGGAGAAGCAGGTTCAGCAAAACCAAACCCCACAGTCGCCCAAGTATGCGAAGAGTGCAAAGCGAACCCATCTAAGTACAAATGTCCTGGTTGCTCCATACGTTCCTGTAGCCTACCCTGCGTGAAAGCTCACAAGTTTCGCACTGGTTGTACGGGCAAGAGGAACCAAACCAACTTCGTCCCGCTCTCTCAGATTGACAATAATCAGCTCCTTTCTGGTACCTTTCCTCTTTTCAAATTTATTCTATGTTAGAGAAGTAATTATCTCTGCGAGTTGTTTTTTCCCACACGGAGAATTGAAAATTGGATTTTAAACTCAGTCCCCTTTTTAGTTTCGTTGGAATTTTTGACTGGTAGATCATAGTTTGCTTGAGAATGTCTCACTGAGAAATGAGTACTTATGGTATGGTTCACAATTGTTTCTAGCCGTAGGAGTTCTTTTGGTTTAGAAAATTTGACTTCTTTTCGTTAACTTTAGTGCTTGTTCTTTCACTTGTAATTTTTCATGGATAAAGTACAAGTTTTCTTGGTAATTTCGCCATGTTGTTTGCATAAACTTTGAGTACCTTGTTAGGAGGTTTGAAGATAAATAACGTACGGGATATTAAACGATCGAATTCATTCTTTTGTTGTCTGTTATTCTTTCCTGGGATTGATTTAAATACCCTTTTGCATGTTTAACATACTGTATTGTTTTCTTTAAATCTCAACAACTGTCTTTAGTTTGCTCCTTCGTTCTTACATAATCTAACCATTACATTTGTATTGAAAACTCTGTGTCTAGACTACAATTTGCTTGAGGAAGTGAAGAGGGTTTCTGAATCTGCTCAGAGATTGAGAAATAAGTTATGCAGATATAATTATTATAGGCTACCCGATCACCTTAAAAGTCTCAGGGGTGCTGCCTCCAGTCGCAGAACGAAACTCTTGTTTCTACCAAGTGGAATGTCAAAAAGGGAGAAAAATCAAACTCGATATGACCGAAGGTAAAATTTCTCAAAGCTCTCCACTTTAGATTGATACGGGGATGGATTTTTCCGTGGTCCTACATATGCTTTGAGATACTTCCTTTTAGTTAGATTAGAGTCAAGTGCTCTGACATGTTTGCATAATTTCATTGCGATATGATGCAATAAGTAGTCAAGTTGTAAACTCTCGTTTATATTTGAAGTACGATATCTAATGAGTTTGTTCTCTCTCTCTCTCTCTCTCTCTCTCTGTTTTTTTCTTTAAAAAACCAAATTTTCAGATCTGTTAATTTTTTTTAAATGACAGGGATTACAAATATTGAAAGGAGATGATGCATGCCTTAACCATACATGTTGACTGACTTTTCTTGTGATTCTTTATTAGTAGTACAGGAAACTTCAATTCTAAGAGGTTTTTATTTGAAGATAAAAGGAGGATTTAATCAGCCGTTAGGTTGTGTTTAAAAAAAATATATTTATTTCTGATTGTCTGATCTGTTTCAGGAAGAAATGCATCTCCTGGACGATTGAATGGCGATTTCATTCAACGGATGTTGTTTTAACTGACCATGAGTGAGCTAATTCCCTCTTTGATGAGTCTAGTGTTTTTTTAATTTCTTAGTCCAGGCTTGGGTAATGTAGTTTGACCACTGGTGCATTTTGATGTTCATGCAGAGTAAATGAAAACACAAAGTTCTGCTCTATTATTGAGAACCATCTAAAACCTGGTCCATGGAATCATCAGCTGAGGCTATTCTGTGAAGAGCAGCTGGATTGTCTCAGGCTTTTTATTCGTAAATATCCGAAGGTTTGTAATTTGTCTTGTAGTTGATTTTGACTAATTTATGTTACTGCATGATATCATGCATAATTATGTCCGGTTATACCTTGCATTGTGTGTCTATGATGGATTGGGTACCCTTTTTGCTGATGTCCCTTCAATTTCCTACCACTTTTGAATCTTCTGGGGTGACATACCCTTTGTCCACCTGCTATGGGTGCTGAAGTTGCAACAAGCTCCGTTTTTCTGGACACGCTTCTCTTGCAGGAAAAGTAAATAGACACAGATACCCATGCACATGCATAATTTGTATATGGTAGATTGCTGTACTTGTAGGTTCGATGGCTAAACATTGTGTCTCCTTCAAATTAGAGTTTGCTTTTAATCCTAATAGACCTGCTTTGATAATACTTTGGATTATTTATGTCAGAAATATAATAGAATACTGGCTCATAATCTTTTGTCTGTCATTACAGGGTGCCAGGTCACCTTTCTGTGAGTTGGACATAAGAGTTCCAATAAGGCAGCAGTTAACCAACTTGGTTATTTTGGAATATCCTGTAATCTATGTTTTTCTCCCTTCGCACAGTCTTGATTTTGAAGTAGTTAAAAATGCCACTGCCTCTTTTTGCAAACCAGAGCTTAAAACTTATGGAAGAAATGATCCGAGCGCAGGAGGTGTTCCCTTTAAGGAGGAGGAAATAGAAGAAGACAACAGCTATCCTAAGGTGTTTGATCTCATGAAATATGAGACTTCAAGTTCCCTGCCTCATATCTCCAGTAGAAGCAGGTGTGAGAAAGCACCAGATGATTCCTTAACTAGGACTTTGCCTGCAACAGTGGCAACTGACAATGATTCACATTCCGACTCCAATGCTAAGGAACAAGGGCTTTTTGAAGACATGGACTTTGATTTTGATCAAGGCTTAATAGACACGTACTCAAATCTAATTGCAGAAATTAATCCTGATGATTTTCTTGATTTGGAAGGTGAATTAACGAAGGAAGAATTAGAAGAAAGAAATCTTTCAAGTGTCAGGAAATTCTTATTAGCAGATGACGACATAGAGGAGGGGGAAATTTTAGAATAATTGGACTTGTAGCATTCCCCAAAAAGAATTAAAAGAGGGAACTTCCAGAGGAGCATCAACTAAGGGTTTTGCTACCAACTGCAATCTTGGGCGGGTATTCCATTCTGCTGTTATAAGATATTCTTTGGAGCAAAGCCTTAAATTAGCTGGTAATAACTTGCTAAAACTATTTGTTTTCTTGCTTACCCCTTTCCATCTCCTGTCGTGTGACAAGCTAATACTGGTGATGCTTTACCGGGTTCTACAATTTCAAGTTTGTATATTCCTGAAGTTCTGAAACATGGTACTATCTGGATTGGAGTCTAGTTCCTTGAGCTTGGCGCAATTAAGAAGTTTGGATATCCTTGCTACTTTACCTATTTGGATGATCGAAGGTTGTCAGGTTTTATCATTTGGTTCTTTGAAATGGTTCAGAGAGATGAATTCTGTGATCCTGGCAATTTGCCCCTACTAAATATGGCTCCGATATTTACTGCTTTGAAGTTGATGCATATGCAACATTGGTTGCAAGATATACAGCTTTACTGTAAATTGAATACTGAAGTTTCATACTTTGATTGCAGCATCAGTTCTTTGCCCAATGTCTGTTGTGATCGAGAAGAAAGAAATTCTCAAATTTCAAGTAGGCTTTGGTTGGAGGATATGCAATTTGTAAAGCATGAGGGCCTATCAGGACCTTGGAAGAAGTAAACCACTACAAGTGTTTATTTATATTACTTCGGATTTCTTACTTGCTAACTTTTTTTATTTTTGGCAAGATCTTACTTGCCAACTTAACGTACCATGCAAAATAACTATCATTGGAAAAAGTTTTTTTATTTTACTCCTGAATTCTTCTCATTAAGAAGTTAGTCTAAATCTAAATAGAGGCTTCGAATATCAAGGTCATCATCATTGAAATTTTTTGACTTCTCGCAATACTGTTTATCATTTTTTCAGGTATATTGAAAAATTATGCCTTTTTGCTCTTCAATCTACTAACCCAAAGTCTCGAAATCAAATTAACTAATAAAGGAAACTTGAAGTAATCAGTCTCAGATTTGAATTCTCATGATATTTTGATAGTTGTGGGAAAACTACCTGCCTCCTACTACTTTCGCCAAAAATTTCAAATTCCATTCAAATCATGTCATTGTCATACCCAATTCTGCAACAAATCTCAAATTCCATTTAAATCATGTCATTGTCATACCCAATTCTGTGGAAAGGGTTCCCCCAATCATGTCATTAGCAGTACAATAATTGGTGTTATGTCCCTCACTACGGAAGCTGACTAGCCAGAGCTAAATTGTGTTTTTTTTGTTTGGTTCACTTTTTTATCGATAAGATTTAAATTAAATGGTAATTAAATAATATATAACAGGTCCATGTGAGAAACATGAGGCTTTTTATTTAATAGGTAGGGCCTGTGAATTATTGAGGTTGTCAAATTTTGAGCTCCATCTATATATAATAATAATATAATATATGACAGGTTGAATTAAAGGTTCGTATAGGGGAGGGGCTAATTAGAATAGAATAATGGGTGTTGAAGGAAATCATCGTCTTCTTTTGTGCCTCATCATAACTCTTGCCTTATCAACTGCTGCTGTGAAACCGAGTCATGGCTCAATGCCATTCAATCGAACTAGCTTCCCAGCTGGGTTCGTATTTGGAGCTGGTTCAGCTGCTTATCAGGTGTTTATTTATTTATGTTCAGACAAAGAGCAAAAGCTAGCACCCACTTAATTATTTCTTTCCCACTTTCTTATTAGTCTGAAGGAGCAGCTCTTACCCATGGAAGGGGACTAAGTATATGGGATACCTTCATTAGGAAGCATCCAGGTCTCTCTCTCTCTCTCTCTCTCTCTCTCTCTCTCTCTCTCTCTCTCTCTCTCTTAAAATTGTTTGAGAATTTTTAAATTTTCATGGCAGAAAAAATTTCCGATGGTAGTAATGGGGATGTAGCCAATGATTTTTACCATCATTATAAGGTATGTTCCGATATATATACATATATATATATATTTGGGTGGTGCTAGAGGCACCAACTTTGGGCACCAACTCTCTAATAGAGGTGGAGCCCTCCAATACACCGGGGCCCACGCTCTATTAGAGAGTTGGTGCCCAAAGTTGGTGCCTCTAGCATTGCATATGTTTTTTTATTTATCAAAATGAATAATTTCATCTACTGCCACACACAGGAGGATGTAAAATTGATTAAAAAGATCGGCTTGGACTCCTTCAGATTTTCGATCTCATGGTCAAGAATACTACCTAGTAAGATCATTCATTTATGCATCAACGGATCCTGCATTGCATTCATATGATTCAAAGGTTTTTTTTTTCTTTTCCCTCGCAGAGGGAACAGTTAAAGGTGGAGTGAACCAAGAAGGCGTCAAATTCTACAACAATCTTATAGATGAGCTCTTATCCAATGGTACATAATTATTCTTTTTTTGCCCATTATTTTCAATAATTCTCTGGCTTATCTGTGTTATTCCATGTCTACAGGAATAGCGCCTTTTGTCACCCTTTTCCATTGGGATCTACCACAAACACTTGAAGACGAGTATGACGGATTTTTGAGCCCTAAGATTGTGTAAGTGACCAGAATTCATATAACCTTATGTACCATATATATTATAATCGAATATTATGGACACAAATTATAATTTAATTCTACCAATAGTGATGATTTTCAAGACTACGCCAATTTTTGTTTCAAAACATTTGGTGACCGGGTCAAGCATTGGGTGACATTGAATGAGCCTGTTACATATTGTGTTAATGGGTACAACGGCGGCTCTTATGCACCGGGTCGATGTTCGAGCTACGTCGGAAACTGCACTGCCGGCAACTCTGCCACTGAGCCTTACATTGTGGGTCATCATCTACTACTTGCTCATGCATATGCTGTGAAATTATACAGGGACAAGTATCAGGTTGGCACATAAGAAAATACCTCATTTCCCTATTATATTTTTATTATTTGCTTTTCAAGTTTCAATAAAACGTGGCTTTGATTATTTCAAAACTATTTTTAAAATATTACATGTTGAATTGGTAAAAGATAAATAAATTCATAAACAAAAAGGTTTAGGGCCCATCCATGTGAACCTTTACTGTTCTTTGCTAGGATTAATAGGATAGGATTTCCTCCTCACCTTTTCAGCGCTTATCACTCTTCTCTTTCTTTCTTTTAATGGAAATAAAATAAAATAAAGGATAGCGATTATTTTCACTCCCTTTTTAGTCCATTGAGCATATGTTTTAACCAACTTAGTTAAGTCCATATCTGCAAAATACTTGACTCGTTAACTACATGTAAAGAATGATTCATCTATACTATACAAGCAAATACATAATGATTTAAAGCAGTAATAATAGTAATTATAGTTCTAAATTCAGTGATGACAAGATATGATTTTACATTTGAGTTCATGCATGCAGGCCTTTCAGAAAGGACAAATTGGGATTTCCGTTGTGACATTCTGGTATTTACCAAAGTCGGGAACAGCTGCAAGCAAGAGGGCAGCCTCTAAGGCTCTTGATTTTATATTAGGATGGTGAGCAATTAATTAAAAAAAAAATAGTTATCTAGAATACTGAGTAGTCTTAATTTGAAGTTGAATTTGTATTATAGGTTTACTCATCCTGTTACATTCGGTGAGTATCCCCAAAGCATGAGATCTTCAGTGGGAGATCGTTTGCCTAAATTCAGCGTAGCAGAATTAAAACTGCTAAAAGGATCTATAGATTTCCTTGGTGTCAATTATTACACAGCTAGTTATGCAGATCCTCCCTCACTCTCCGCTGCCACTTCTACTGTTAACCAAAGTTTCTATGGAGACATGGATATCTCTCTCTCTAGTATGTATGCTCAACTCAACATCATTGTTATATAGTATTCATGTGTCCTCTGCTAATGTTGTAATTTACTCTTTTGCGACAGCGGACAAAAATGGGGTTCCTTTGGGTACACCGGTACTCTCTCTCTCTCTCTCTCTCTCTCTCTCTCATTTGAGCATCTCCATTCGTCGCAACTGATATCGTCGGCAGAAATAGGTTTCCTTGTAGTGATTATATAGAACCCTGAACATAAAATGTTACTTGAGAATTAGCTCATGTGAGAATGGAAAATTAATCTATATGTGTGTGTATGTATAATTACTGACAGTTGATATTGGTTTAATTTGCAGACTGCTTTGAGCTGGCTACACATCTACCCAAAGGGAATTCGCGAGCTTATGCTACATATAAAGGAAAAGTACAACGATCCGGAGATTTATATTACTGAAAACGGTACGTAAGATCTACAACTAATTTTGTAATCAATGCTATAAATTAGTATGATCATTTTTTCGTTGTTGTAAATTTAATGAAATCATATATTAAACTTTGCACGTTGAAGGTGTTGGTGATGCAAATAATAGCTCCCTGCCTATTAAGACTGTCCTCAAGGATAGTACAAGGATAAGATACCATTATCTCCATCTTTCATATCTTTCAGAATCCATCAAGTGAGTACAAGCATATATATATATATATAAAATTTCCATGAAATCAAATAATTAATTTCTAATTTAATATATATGTGTAGTGTAGAGAGGGCGTTAAAGTGAAGGGATACTTTGCATGGGCATTTGCGGACGTGTATGAATGGAACTCAGGCTACACTGTTCGATTTGGACTCGCTTATGTCGATTACAAAAACAAATTCAAAAGAACTCTCAAGTACTCTGCCTATTGGTTCAAGATGTTCCTCCTCAAATGATTGATGGATATATGCATGACTTGTAAGCTTCTAGCTAGAATTAATCCACCGTCGGACCATGGACTTCTTTGTTGTATTAATTAAATAATCGGACCATGGACTTTCTGGTTGATTTAAATAAATTTTGTTTAATTAAACAACTCCGTTCGATTCAATATTAATTCCCACTGCCAAAATTTCTTTCAATTTCCACATGCATGATACATACATATGCGTGGTCCTTGTTGTGAATATCTATTGCCTCAAACGCAATCCGAAACGATAAGGTAGGGTTTCGATGACAAAGAATATGCTGTTTACGTAGGCAACAATAATGCTTATGATTAGAGCTGACAATGGGTTGTGTCGGGCAACAATAATGCTTACCATGTGATTTTATTCAGACCGCAAATTTCTTAATTAAGATTTTGCTCTTCATATCTTGGTCTTGATTGACACATTTGAGTTGTAGATTGACTATTCTAATTGTCTATTGTACACATTTTATGATATTTTAATAAATAAAAAAATTATTTAAAAAGCCTTGTGTTTCAGGCAAATGATTAAAATATATACTTCGTAAATTGGCTATTTTTGGTAACTAAAGGTACCAGATTGTGAAGACCCGTATTTTAAAAGGATAAAAGAAGATATTTATATTTTGAATAAACTTGGACGATATTTATCTTTTGGATAAACTTGGATGTTCTTATCCTTTTAATATTGAAGTTTATCATATCCCTATAAATACTATAAATAGGAGCATAACATTAAAGTTTCAAAACATGAGAAATTAGAAAGGAGAGAGAGTGGTGATGAAACTCTTGGAGTTTGGTTTGGGTGATAGTACATGAAGATAGGTAGATGGGTTGTCTTGCCAATTTATTTTAAGGGCTCTCATTATCACTACAAAAAAAAGTGGCAATAGTCACCATTTTAGTCACCAAAAAAAGCAAAAAAGGTTACTTTTGTGGGGGTTACTAAAGACTTTTAGCCACTAAAAAAGTAAAAAATGTGACTAAAAGCCTTTTTAGTCACCAAAAAAGTCAAAAATGGTAACTGTTACCTTTAGTAACCCCCACAACAGTCACCAATTATTGGTGACTGTTGCCACTTTTTTTTGTAGTGTATCGAGGTGAGTGGTTTATGTAATGTGTTCTAAAAGTTCTTATTTTGTGATAAAATATGAAAACCATGAATTATCGTGAATTTGTTTTATTTACAAATATCTCTTTATTTCAAGTCAAGCATGTCTAATTTGGTGCAATCTTTCACACTATATATATATTGACTGGAATATTTGTGAAGTATATATTATTCATGGAATATAAGAACTTCAATTTTGGGGTATCCGAAGGATAGATGTACCACACTGGGACATAGGGCAGTGAGGCTAGTAGGGGTCACGTGGTTGGTTACATGCTATGAAGGATAACCGAGATATGAAGGGATGATGTGATATGATCTGGATTAGTGTATCTTTTCATGATATTTTCTAGAGTGTGTAAAATGACATTACTTGACTGGCATAGTACATAATCTATTCACTGAGTGGTGGTTGCTCATCCCTCACCTTGTTTAATTTTTCAGATGAATTAGTGGGCAAAACAATGACTAAATCGGTTGAGGCTGAATTATATAAAAGTGATAGAGCTTTATTTATTTATTGTAAAATTGTAAGATTTTAGATCTATTTTTATAAGAGAAATTTATTTTAAACTCATGTTTCGGCTTCTTTTTATTTTACTTTTTATTTTCTCACGCACCGGGCACATGATTTTCACCGACTCCCGAGTCCTGGGCGTGACACAGATAAGCATCCAACACAAAGGAAATCCCCATTTTGATTGCATATAACTCTGTAGCGAGGACGTAAACCATACTAGGAGCCTTCATAGCCACGGCACCAACCAAAGCTGCAGACGAATCGCTAACAATAAACCCAACTTCTATGTGACCATACTTTCAAATCTATTGCACCATCCACGTTTAACTTAAAGGAACCCCCCTGCGGAGGTAGCCACCGAACACAAGGACCTGGCAAAGAAGGCCTGCTATGACGTAATGCTAACTCTGCCTTAAGTTCCTCATCGTAGTTCTTTGCACAGGCAATCAAAATCCATGGTGGCACCGGATCAGATCCATAGAGAACACTGTTTTTTTTTCATGTCACAACACCCAGCCATAATAGCAAAAAGGGATAACTATTCCACGGAAAGAATATCCCACGTCGTCTGATTTGCTGGTGTAAGTTGTTCTTGGGGTTTTTGCCCCCTTTTTTCATAAAAAAAAAAAGAATATCCCACGTCGCAGACACCCAACTCAATGTATCTGGAAGCCTGAGTGCTGAGTTGAAGGAATTGCGTAGGAAAACCTAATCGCCCCCAGACTTTTCGACAGATGCCACAACTCGTGGACAGAAGTTTCCGGTATTGATCTGCAACGAAAACAAACTTCCTCAGCAATAATATGACGATAAATCATATAATTACTCATGTACAAGGTGCTAATCCATGATGACTAGGCCCCTTATAACTTCATGAAAACAACACAAGGACTGGAGTTCATTAGTCAAACTGTAATTTACTTTACGCAACACTCAGAAAAACCTACTGATTTTCTCATCCTCCTCTCTCTCCTTACTGCGGAAAGGCTAGAATGAGGAGCTTATTTGAGGAGGTGAAATCTCACCATCAACAACTAAAAACAAAGTACATGGGGGGGTGCATTGGAGGGTCCACACCCCTTTTGATGGTGAGATGAGCCTCCTCAAATAAACTCCTCACCCAACCTCCTCATTATAGAAGCTCCCCTCCTTACTGAAACAGGAAACCAGTTGGGCCTCTACCTATTTAAAACCATACTCATGTGATACGAGGCCCATTACTAATATCAAACTCGATACTGGGCCACTGTAGCGAATGGCATGGTTGCTGTCCTGCGTTCTATTTATGAGCATCTTCACAAAGCTTCAAAATTTTGATGCACCAAACCAAGAAGGATAGGGCCTTACCCATCCCCTATATTTTTATGTGCTACAGTGCTACAATTACTTTGATTTGTTTTAAGAGATCAATGCCACCCGAAAAAGATAAGTTTGTTTTGGTGGTGGTATGGGTTAAGAAGTTAGAACCACAAGTAGTACACGAAATAATTGAAAGTTGCTACGACATTGAGGGACAGATTTATGGTGTAAAGGAAAAAGTGTCCAAGAGCCAAACAAAATGGGTTGAGAAATTATAGGCACTACAAGAGGACATGAAATAAATACACATGGGGAGGGGACAACGCCCACATGTAAGAAACATGGGTAGATTATCCTTTGTGTTGCTTCCCCCTGCTCAATTCAAAGAAATCTCTGTTTGCATCCATGTTAGCACTCTCTATCTTATCCTCATCCTCAAATCATTCTTCATACACTTCCAATCAATTATTATTTTCATATGGGCCATTTAATTCTCTGGCAGTGGCACCCCTTTGCTTTTGCCAAATGCACCCTTCAAAAAAAGTGTAATATTTGATAAATAGCTAAACATTAGGTTGGATAACATGGTCAGTTCACAAGCTGTGTAATTTGTATGGAAAAAGTGCCAAACCATTGACCCACTGCATGTTTTTTTGCCTTATCCTACACGAGCCATGTCTCTACTCTATTTTCTTTTTTTTTTCTTTAAAAAAAATGGCCAAAAAGACGGAAACATGATGTTTTATAACGAAGTCGAAGTTGTCTTAAAAATTAAAATAAATAGGTTATGATTTTTTTTTTTTGGGGAAAAAGGAATTCAAACTTAGGAGGACTCTTTCAATATTGGAACAAAAAATACTACTATAGAGCTAAGATTCAAAAAAATATCTTTTGGTGAGTTGGAGTTCGTTCTACATTTGAGTGTTAGAAATTGTAGGTAAAATACAATTGTCTCACATCGGGACGGGACGTAAAAAATACTAGATTGGAAGGTTTTCTAAAGTAAAACCTACTGCACAGTTTACTGGGTACGATGAGCTTGGCCTCATCACCTGTCAAGTTTTTCAAATGGTTTAAGTTTGGGCAATATATATGTGGCTGACAGACATGGTCCCCAATAGCCCTGGTGGGGGAAGGGGGTACCCTAGGAATCGAGGGTGCTCAAACTGCAGCTGCCATTCAAAGTCAATATTCATGTGATACTTCATTTCCAGCTTCTAAGATATATCTCTCAAGAGGAAAACATATGAGAAGTTGAAGTCATGGCCATAATGGGTATGTATGGGTTTTTTGCTTTTTGTCAATGGCATGGTACGTCAGGTGGAGCAGCTCCACGATCCAACCTGACCTCCTTAACTACTCTAAGAAATGGAATTGTAAAGAGCTCCAGATAAAAATCATGCATCTTCTCCACTGTTACTTCCTTTGATTTAAAACCCTGGTTGTTGAACTTCTTATTCATATGATCTTAACCACTCAACAACCCCATTGGATTAACATAATCTCTATATTTGTTTGTTATATTCTTATGCGAATAATTAATTTGGCGAGTCCTAACAATAATGATGACTTAGCTTGGGTGATTGATGTTGAATGAGACAAAAAGTACACATTTTATCAATATCAAATTCACAAAGAGGGAAAATTATTAGAATGTGAGTATTCAATCCATTGATCTCAATTAGCTAGTTCCATCTTGGCATATATATATGCACCTTCCTATATTCACCGCTATGTGTATGGTACTCCAAATTGAAGCAGATAATTAATTTGTAGCTTATACTATTGTTGCACAAATCAGTATATCACTCTTGTGTCCGTAAATTTTCTGATGTAGAACATATATATATATATAGTCGAGATGATCGAGGAGCAGTTTGATTAGCGTAACATTAAAATCTAACTATTGCAGGGCGAATAACGTTGTTTGTTAGGTTAAATCAGTATTTTTAGTATGAAGAATAATTTTGGAATTTTGATTCCAAGTAGTATTAAACGAACTTTAACTAAGAGATTAGGGTTGTTATTCCGAGTATAATTATTAATAAATTATGAGATTTCTCTCAAATTTATGGTGAATTCCAGATTTTCTGGTTCTAAAGCTATCGTTAGATCACCAACCCATTATTACGTGCCTCATTCTTTTTGGCAAAGAAGCAAGAAATAACAAAATTGGCAGAGACAGCGAGCTAGCACCTACTCCCACTTTAGAAATGACATAATTTAGGTAAACTTGTTAAGACAAACTAAAGGTTGGTAGTGCAGATTTATTGGTTATAACCACCCAATAATTGTTTATGAAAATATAATTAGAGTAGTTAAGCAATGACAATTACAACTTGAGAAATAATTTTGGATTCAAATAACCTGCAGCATATGGTAGAGCAAGAAAAATAAAAAAAATTATAAACAATAAGTCAAATAATGCCATGATCCTTACATTTAAACTACCACATATACTTTTTTTAAATGCATGTTTTCTTCACCGTTTTGCATTTTGAGTTGTTTATAACGAAGCATACGTCTGCATGTACTTCTTACTAAAAATTTCTGAGAGATATATCAAGACATTGACATAACGCCAATAAAATAAAATTACTCTGACTCTGACGTAATCTATCTACAATATTATTTTTTTAATATCATTTTTTAATGTGCAAAATGGTGAGGAGATCATATGGCAAACTGGCATGTGAGCTAGAGGATGTGCCAAAATGTTGACCCAAAAATTTAATGAAAACTGTAAGTGGGTCATAACTATGGATGGTCGTGTTTTACCAACCACGACCATGAATTATTAAAGAATAATGTATAGCCTGAAGTATAATATCTCACGCCGGAAATTTGACAAAATAAATATAATATATAATAAGTGATTTTATTATTAATATTATCGAGATTTTTTGTGATAAAACTTTATATTTATTGGTCTTTGTAAATATATAAGTTAAAGATAATATCGGTGTTATTAATAAGTGGTTAAATTGGGAACAATATTTTTTTAATAAAAGGGAAAATATTCCGCAAGAAAGAACATTAACAAATAAAAGTTCTCCCCTTTATATTAGAATACAGACAACAACACGCAAGCCGTGATGCCTAGACAAACCCTGTTATCACTAGGACACCTAAACTAGCTACATCATGTTGATGTTGAATGCAATAAATTGCTTTTGTTTTTATTATTTTCCCAAACTAGTTCCAATGTTTCTGATCCTAAACCCTAAATATTTTAGTTACATGTTGTTGAGCTGCAAATCTCACACTATATATTAAAATGAAAATATTTACAACCATACTATCTAATAACATAGCATTAGGATTACATAATTAATGGTTTAAATCATACGAATGCATATACATACATATAAAACTATACAAAAAATGATGTATTATTTATCGTGTTACATCACATTCGCTCGAAATTCTAATGTTGTTTTTGGTCCAAAATGAATTTTTTGTTGTTGAAGAAATTAACAAATAAATAAATAAATAGTCTTTGGATTCCTCTTTACCCTGCAGCCTGCATAATAAAATTGTGGTTGGCTTGACGTGCATGACTAAAGAATATTTGACTCAACTACATGACCGCCAGTGTGGACGGCTGACAAATTATTCTATAGCAGCTAGGCATAGCTAGCTGGTCATGTATCATTTCATGTCTATATATATGTATATATCTATAGTCATGAAATGGAGTTAATCATATATACTTAGGTATTCAACTCTATGGTCTTTGTATTCACATGAATCGAATTTGAGACCTTTCACAAATTAAGTGGAGCATACACGTGACAGCTGAACTGAATATAAACTAACTAATATTGTTATCAGGGGCAACTCACACTAAACCGAAGACTTTCTTTTTTAATAATCTAATTACGCAAATCGTTGTCGAATACATGTTAATGCTTTCGAATTAACGGTCTCACCTCACACAAGTCATCTTCAATGAAATTATGTAAGTGAGTCCACCATGTCACATAGTCTTTAATTGAAAATTCTTTCTGTATCGACACCAAACTCTTCGACAATTGACAAAAAAGATAGTTCTTTCTTACACGCAAAGATTTGTGGCTCGGGCAATGCCATATTGCTTTTATTTAATTACAGAAATAGAAGATATATTAAGTAGACTTGATGATGTAAGTTGAAGTATGGAGGAGAATAGTAGGTTTCTGGTGTGAGACGGATATCAGCCATCATTGAAACCTTGAAAGGGAGAGAGCTTGAAATATAGGGTATGAGAAAAAGACATCCCATAAAAAGCCATTGGCCAACACAGAAACAAAAGGCACAGCTGGAGCCTGTAAGGAGGCTTGTGGGGTTTATTTTTCTTTCTGCAATTTTGTTTGTGACACAACTTCCAATATAATCTAAATTATGCAGTGGTGTCCATGTCATGGCTTCAGGCTTCAGTTTGGTACTTTTCTACTTTGGTTGATTAAATCAGCAATCACCCAATAATAATTGTTGTTCCTTATTCAGTAAATAAGAGCAAAGTTGATCACTTTACTAACAAGAAAACATCATTGTACGTTTGAATCATCTTCACTTTCTTTCATAAAAATTATTGGGTCTTGAACTATATGTAAGATCTTCATCTTCTTCCATGGACATGTCCCTTTCAAAATCCCACTCATTTTACCATTACTCATTTTACCATCTTCATTCACCCAATTATGATGAATGAGTATCTCTTTGAGTAGTGGTTAAGATTATACATACATACAATTATGGCTTGCGAAATGCATGTAATCACTAGAAAGTAAGAAGCATAAGATGGACACTGTTGACGACACCTTATTTAATTAGAATTTTAGTTACTTACCAGTTTATTTAGTTTTACTGACACAAAATAGTCTTTCGAATGTGAAACAGTAGCTAGACATAAAAGATTTTTATTTTTTATTTTTAGTTGGGACGTTCCACTTCCACACTCAATGGATCTTAATCTTTATGCATCATTTCATTGTGTTTTATTTCGTTGTCTTATTTGCTATTCCCTAGTCCCCACAACCCACATTGGTTTTGGGCATTTTGGCGTAAGTGCAAAGTAATAATAGTTCTTGTATTTGTTTATTTATTTATTATTACAAAAGTAATTTTTCATTTTGTTTTTCTATGAACATGCACTGAAGAAAGAACCCATTTACAAAACAGAGGAATTAATTAACACCATTATCCATTGCTTGGTCCCAAATCCAACTACGATGGCATCTATCTACCTGGGACTAAGCAATTTCATGGGCCCCACCATAGCTAAAAAAAAAAAGCTAACGTGGCAGATGAATTGAGGAGTCACTGTCCGACACGTGGAAGGTGATGCCAGCATGGAAAAGTACTGTTTTCCCAGCTGGCATTTTGAGATTATTGAGGAAAAATACTTTTTGCCCTTATTTTTTGGGAGTTGGGTGGGTTTGTGTAGAAGAATGTGTAGGTCTCTCAATCCCTATTGGTCTAGTTTTAGGAGGGAGGGACAGAAGCCAACCCACGCTGTTGGTTTGGGAGAGGGAAAGAGTCACATGGCAGCCTTTGTTTGTGTTATTGTGACAACTGGCTCCACTACAACAAGACACGCATTCTGCTCGAGATGTAAGTCGTAAGACATTGTCCACCTCCCTCCCCTAATAATTCTATTCTATTATATTCTATCCTTTTCAAAATTTTAAAATTTCTTTTATTGACCCAACTACCCATACCTATGTATATGTAACAATAATAAGAATAATTCTTCCAAGTTTCAAATTATTGCACTGCTTAAATTCACCCAAAGATAAATTATTCATACCATAAAAATTTATGGTTGATTTTTTTTTTCTTTTCCAGATATGATCTTAAAAAGGAAGCCTTGAAGATAAGCCGTTTCGATCATCAAACCGCTTTATTGGGATGAGAATCATATGAGAAATATAGCTAGCATTCCCCTTTCAAGGAATTTAACCACTATTAATCCTTTTCAAATTCTTAAGAAGGAAGCCTTGAAGATAAGGGATTTCGATCATCAAACTACTTTACTGGGATGAGAATCATATGAGAAATATAGCTAGCATTCCCCTTTTGGGAAATTTAATATCAAATAAAATCAAACTTACCACAAACAACTAGAAATCAAACTTACCACAATAGATATTAATCTCTCGTCTATGATATTCTTTATATTATCTTTTATCTGTCTTTATATAAGATATTAATTGCACGTATTATGTCATAGTTGATATCTTAATTATAATGTAAAATTATGCAAAACATAACTGGCTTGAAAAGACTATTAAATAAATAAATAGAAATTGATATGCTTAGAAAAAAATTAATAATAATTGGCATGCCTATAGAAGATAATAATTGATATGAAAACCATTACATTACATGATATTAGTAATTTAATTAAAAAAAAAAGATTAATATGAAAGTAGATAGCTGGCATCTATTGGAATTGCCATGTAAAGCACCATAATACAGAGACATGACATTGTATATGATCATTGGTTAGTATTTTGATATAAAATAGTACTAGTTTATCAGATTCCTCCAAGAAAAAAAATTATAAAGAAAAAGAAAGAAACCCTTAGGGACAGAATATTATTATTTATTACTTCACATCCCACTAAGACATGACTATAAATAAACCGGAAGCTTCTTAGTTTAAGCTCATAAAATTGTCCCAATACACACTCAACTCAACTCAACACAAACGCACAGACAGAGCTTTCCTCTTCTTTTCATAAATAAACGTAAACGCGTTCAGACTTCCGTGTTCCCGCCGCCTGTTTCAGACCATTATCTCTCTCTCTCTCTCTCCCTCTCTCTCTCTCTCTCTCTCTCTCTCTCTCTCTCTCCCTCTGAATGGTCAAGGAGAGAGAGTAAAGGAAGCTCATAAATACAGAAAACTCGCAAACAAGATCAAATTTTTTTGTCCTTCTTTCTTTTGAAGAAGAAGAACAGAGCTTCTCTAGCTTTCAGCCTATCCTATCAATGGCCAAGTCAAAGAACAACAACACTAATAAGCTTTCTTACATTTCAGTCCCTTCTCAGATAATCAATTCTTTGTCTTCATCTTCTCTGCAATCGCTCCTTCTTTCACCTAAGAAATCTTCAAGGAGTAAAACCAGGTACTTGAGCTGGTTCACCAACTACAGGAGCCCAAAGTTCTGGGTTTTATTTCTGTTTCTCTTTGGCTTTCTTGGTGTGCTGAAGTTGGGATTCAACCTTGACCCTTTGATCCCGTATTCTCCATACCCATGTACCACAAGTCAGTTACAGAACTTGGTCTCTAATGGGCATTTAAAATCACATATGGCTATTGCTTCAAATGGTGAAAACAGTCACCAAGTTGAGGTTTTCAACAGTGTGAGCCATTCACAGCCGTTGATTTCAAATGGGAATTTGAAATCAGAGGAGGGTGTTGAAGAAGCTGAGCAAAGTGAGTTTTGGAAGCAACCCGATGGTTTGGGGTATCGGCCGTGCTTGGCCTTGAGCAATGAGTATAATAAAGCTAGTGTAGGTATTGTGAAGGATAAGACAAAATATCTGCTTGTTGTTGTTTCTGGTGGGATGAACCAGCAAAGGAATCAGATTGTTGATGCTGTGGTTATTGCTAGGATTCTTGGGGCTGCTTTGGTTGTTCCCATTTTGCAAGTTAATGTTATTTGGGGAGATGAAAGGTAAAGAATGCTACAACTCACATTTTCCTAACTGAAAGGATATCTTCATTTAATGAGTTTGTGCTTTGTTGTTGTTGTTGTTGGTTTATGGTTGATTTCTGTTGTGCTATACTGTTTAGGAGACTCAGAGTTTATTTCTGTGTCTTATTTTATGGGTGCAGTGAATTTTCTGATATCTTTGATTTGGAGCACTTCAAGAAAGTTCTTGCCAATGATGTTCGTATAGTTTCTTCACTGCCATCGACACATATAATGACAAGGCCGGTGGAGGAGAAACGGACTCCCCTTCATGCTTCACCTAATTGGATTCGGTCACGTTATCTCAAGCGGGTAAGAATCATTGCTGTCTTTGTGCTTGCTTTCAATTAAGCAACCGTGTTGTTTTTCAAAAGATTTATGTTGTTTTTCAAAACATTTGAATAAAGGAAATATGAAAGAGAGAAAAGATGCTTTGGCAGCTGTTTGTTTGTTATGTATGGAGCTTAAACTTGTTTGTGGGCCTTGTGACACAATCGATTTGGTTTTGTTTGGTTGTTTGTTTTTGCTGGTGCGTTCCTATACAAGTGTCAGCTTTCGACCTGCTGTTCTCATCTTTTAGTTTTTTCTATTGTTCCTACTATACTCTAACCATGCTGTGATCACAGAAATGAAGAGCCGTCCAGTCCAATCCAATGCCTAAAATGTTGTACTTATTATCTAATTGTATTAGTTGAATACGGGTGTTCTGGAAAGATAAATCTCATGTGCTGCCTATCATTTTAACTATATAAAACTAATGACGAGTGCAAGGTTTTCTGATCTCATGCTAAAAATTATAATAATTTTGAGTTTGTTGATTTCAGTAACATGATTTTTTGTTCATGATTATCTGTCTTGTCGTGTGTGGTTAGAACAAATCTCCTGTGGAATGCGAATCAGCACTACAAATTATGCTAATTCCTCTTTTTCTTTGCAGATTAAAAGAGAAGGGGTTTTGCTTCTAAGAGGCTTGGATTCAAGGCTCTCTAAGGATCTTCCATCTGATCTTCAAAAACTTCGATGCAAGGTAATGTGCGAAATACGTCTTTAATTTCCTTTGTATATGCAAACTGACTGTTTCTTTTTGTTTTACCTGGTATGATGGAAAATAATTGACTACATTTCTACTGTATTCACAGCCTTTAGATTTGTATCAGTCGTGAATAAATCTGTAACTTTGATTACATAAATGAAAGGAGGTTCTAGTTCTAGAGACAGCTGACTCTAATCTCTTGTTTGTTTGACATCAGGTTGCCTTTCATGCATTGAGGTTTGCTCCTCCAATTTTGGGAATTGGTAACAAGCTTGCAGAGAGGATGAGCAGTAAGGGACCTTACCTTGCCCTTCATCTCAGAATGGAGAAGGATGTATGGGTGAGGACTGGTTGCCTTCCTGGTTTGAGCCCTGAATATGATGAGATAGTAAACAATGAGAGGATACAGCGGCCAGAGCTCCTAACTGGAAGATCAAACATGACGTACCATGAAAGAAAACTTGCAGGTCTCTGCCCCTTGAATGCCTTGGAGGTGACCAGGTAAGAATGTTAGCCAAATATGTATTTACTTTAAGGCATTTTAACATAAACCAATTTGATATCTATTATCCTATTTGTTCTATGTATCAGAGAGTTTTATAACAGGCAAAATTTTGTGTTTTAGGTTGCTTAAAGCTCTAGGAGCACCAAAAAATGCAAGAATATATTGGGCTGGAGGGCATCCATTTGGTGGAAAAGAAGCCTTGCTGCCATTAACCGGAGAATTTCCCCATTTTTACAATAAGGAAGATCTTGCTTTGCCTGGTGAATTAGAACCTTTTTCAAATAGAGCTTCTGTCATGGCGGCCATTGATTATATAGTTTCCGAGAATAGTGATGTCTTCATGCCGTCTCATGGGGGAAATATGGGCCATGCTATCCAGGTATAGTTTATTTGTTTCGGTCTTAACAGATAGGTAATATATGCTAGATAAAATACTTCACAAGTACAAGAAAGCACGACAATATGACCAAAGTAAATCAAGTTGAAAGAAAGTGAAAAAGAATGAAATACTTAAGGATACTTGCGGAACTGATCTGACATTGTTAAATGATATCATGAGTAGAAGGGGGCAAACGTACACATTTGGACTGAGTACCTTTGTATTTTCTAGGAAATATTTGAGAAACATATAATACAGATACTATGAAAAAAGTTTTTGTGCATGCGTAAAATTCTTGAGAGGTAAAACAGCCTGGAATAAGAAAAAAGAGATGTGCCATTTGGGCCTTGTCATGAATTACTATTATTGTCACTTCTGCCTTTTGCATTTGGAAAAACTTACAGAATATAGGATGTATACAGCTAATGGAAAAAAGAAAATTGTTTTAAGGAAATATGCTGGGAAGACAAATAATATGAAAATTTCATATGAGTAGTTCTTTACACATGATGGTTACCTAATTTGCTGGGGACTTCTCTTACACCAAGATTTGTATTTTCTTTCAGGGCCACCGTGCCTATGCTGGCCACAAAAAGTATATAACTCCAGACAAAAGGCATATGCTTCCATATTTTCTGAACTCTTCTCTCCCGGAAGCAGAGTTCAATAGGATCATAAAGGAATTGCACAAAGATTCATTAGGGCAGCCAAACCTCAGGACTAGCAGAGCTGGAAAAGATGTCACAAAGTATCCTGTTCCCGAGTGTATGTGCAATGATTCTCGTACTCATTCGTATCTGTGAGTTAACTCTGCAATGGCCTGCTTCATTGACAAATTGAAACTTCTCAGAAAATCCCTTGAATTTTAGCCTGCTGGAAAGGGGTTTCTTCTGCAGGGCAATGATGGTTCTTTGGATGGCCAGTTTTTAAGAGCAACAGCATCACACTCAATTTGTGAGTTTGCTCACATTTTTTCTCTCACACTCCTTCCTTTGTGGGCACATTCAAGTGAGGAAGACAAACGGATTCTTATAAGTCGATATAGTATATGGTTCTGTGGAAAGAAAAACTCTGTGAAGCTTCCCTGTCCCCTGGATTTGCTTTGGGACTTTCATAAGCAGCTGGCAGAAAGCGAAGAAGGTCCCCAAATTCTTTAATTCTTTATAGGAAATATTCTTTTAGGATAGATTTTCCCCATTTTGGTTTCGTTCATTTATTGTGCTACATCAGTGTATTATAATTTATAGAACAAGCATGTAAATAAGCATATTTCCAGTAATAATACATACATATTTTTTGCAAGCTCCCATCATGTGGAGTTATACACATGTTCTGGTTCTTCATGCAGCAATTGCAGCAGGTTCAATTTTCTTGTAATGCTCTCTGTACATTGATGCAAAATTCACTATACTTATTTACCTTAATTGATAAATCAAAAAAGCAATTTTTCATAACCCACTTTCCTGATTTTGACCTGATTTGGGATTAAACTGTCACATGTAGACCTTTAACAGTTCTCTTTCTCACATGTAAGCTGCTAGCGGAGGGATCCCCTTACATGAATTCCAAATGTATTCACACTTTATTATCACTTCAGGGGAGTTCTGGAGGAGGCAGTCAGAGAAGTTCCATCCCTAGAGCTTGGTGAGAGTTCAAGGTAAGCAGAAATATTTATTTGAGACAAAATCATATAAATTGCGATAGACACATTATGAATGCACGTAACGTCTCAGATCCACGCTTACTATTAACGATAGTATCAACTGTACATGAGAACTAAACTGAATCGAACCAACTTATAACTCAGTATCTATTTACTTTTGCATTTTCAAATCTCTTTTCCATACAGAGACTTTATATGATTAATTGCTCCGAAGGTCCAGTTCTTCTTTGTATTATAATTATCTATCCTTATTTATCTTACCAAATGCAATTTCCAATTTTATTTTATTCACTTTCATCTGGTCTCTAGTCCCATTAACATTTTACTTCTTCCACTCAACAAATTATCTGATGGCTTCAAGTTGAGTGGAACAAGAGTGGGATGGAACGAAAATAGTTTTGAACAGAACTTTTAGGCAGCCCATGTTATTCATTCATTTATTAAGAGCCAAGTACTCGTACAGTTTTTAGAGCATCATCATCAAATTTAGATGGAGATGCTGTTAGGAACTCCCATTCCGGTGACCCCAGGTGTTGAGACTGGCTTCAAAAGCTCATATGGAACAACACCTGCTCCAACTCTGTTTTTCAGTTTCAAGTTGGTATTCCTCTCATCAATAATTCCTTCCAGCCTCTTCAAATTTCCATTGAACCGCTCAAATGCAGCATTTATCACAGGATTTTCAGCCCAGGATGATTCCAGTTTCTCACCAAGATACTCCTCATCAGGTGAATGATTAGATAACACATCCAAGACAGCCATCACTTTTGTTGCTTGAATCTGGGAGGGGAAGCACATCAGCAGTGCCATTTCGGGTTTCTTCAAAAAGTTCTTGAAAAACTCCTCAGACGGATCTTCAGTTGGCATATTGGTACGAGCGATTGTAGGCCTGTTTGGGAAGTATCCAGCATACATGTACTGTCCAAAGTTGACAGCTGCATGATGCCCAGCTGTTACCCAAATAATGGTTGTCAAAATGTGAATTAGATTTTCTGGGGTTTTCAAAACAGGCCACCATGGCTCATCTTTCTTGTCTGCATGGCCTTTTGTCCTAACTTCTGTCCACCAACCTTGAAGCTCCGTATCAGACTCAACAAGAGTTGGGTCTGGATAGTAGTGGTTTACATAGTCACCCACCCACTCCTTAATGGCATCCCAAAGAATGAGACCATCATTTGCAAATGGGTAGTCTTCAATTGTTAGCTTCAAGCCATGCTCAGCTGTAGGATCCTCCTCTGCCATTCCCCTGAAATTAAAGCAAACAGTAATTAGCCGATGAACTTCCGTGGCGTTTCAAATGAAGTTTTTGTCTTTTAAGATTGATAGCAACTAGATTGCAAATTCTTCGTCATAAAAAAGTTGCCTGCAACAACACATGGTTTGGATCAATCTTTTATTAGTCGTATCATGTGAAATACCTTCTGATTAGATCAGCTGGCAAAGCTTCCATGTCAAAGCGCCAGAGCTGGTCATAAGCAGCAGAACTGAGCTCAATGGAGTACTTTTCAGGTGAGAAGCAGCCCTCGATGATTCCACCCGCATTGATGAGGCTTTCTCTAGCAAGAGCATTGATTTCCATTGTATACCGAAAATGAGGATGCAGAAGTCTATAGATAGGATGCATTGCACTTAATTGTCGATTAGCTGCAATTATGTATGGCTCTGTAGCACAATGAGTCCTCAGCCTGTGAAAATATAACAGTGCAAACATGTTACCAACCGTGCAACACTGACATACTTGCTACTTTTCAAATCCCCATTAGAGTAGATTCTTGCTTGAACTGAAGGCATGAGCTAGAAGCATCACTTGGGCACAGATATGCTTACCAGTGGATGACAAGCTGATGATAGCCAGCATCATGAGCACAAACATGGGCTTTAGCGAGCCTCCACAGCCAGCAACCGGTGGCATCCCAGGTTGGGGTGAACACTTGCTTCCATTGTGGCTTGTCACCAACCGGTGGTCGAGTGAGTTCAATGGCAACAGGCCTCAGCGTCCCATCCTCGGTGAGGAAGAGTAGTGTCCGAGAACCATACAGTGTGGTTCCTTCAATCTCTCTTACTTTGTTCACATAAGGCATGTAAAGATCATGGTAATCCAAAATAAACATCTTCTTTCTTTTTAAAGCCTGCATTTCAAGTTCAAGCAATTGGCGTGCACAAGGACACACAGTTTACACGATTTCAAGTTATATGCATCAATGGGGGAAAATTTTCGTCCAGTTTAAAGGTGTACAATAAGAAAAATATGGGAGAGTTGGTGTCTATTTCGTGTTACCTCATCGACAGTCATACAACCTTTGATCTCTTTCTCCACCAGTTCTGTTGTAATCAATGATTCAGGTGGGCCGTAAATCTCAGGGTCAAGTTTACTCTTCAATGGCCACTCCTGCAGGTATAAAAATACAGAATTCAGCACCACAAGAGAAAACAAGATATGCTATTAAACACCGTAATTACTTGACCAACAAGGAAGATGGACAGGAGGAAGGGAATGTAGAAGTTTGATTTTCTTACTGAAGAGAAAGAGTTGTACTTGTATGTATAAGAAAGCATACCGTGACAAGTTCTATACTGTATGGATTAAGACCAGCTAGAGTTTGCCGAGAAAATTCTTCATCTCTAAACCAAGAAAACTTATCACCTGCAAAAGACGATTAGCTTAATCAAAAGGACAAAGACAATGTGGTATTTTCTCTTACTTAAAAGAGGACAGAGACATACAGAGAGAGAGAGAGAGAGAGAGAGAGAGAGAGAGAGAGAGGAAGGCATACGGTTAATTATTTCGGGGGTCTCGAAGAGCAAAAGATCGTCTCCCCCAGCAGTAATGGTCTTTACTAGCCTTGGGATGATTGTCTGAAAAAACCCACTAGTTTTTGGCTTAGGCAATGTGACTCCTTCATTGAACAGTGAATCAATGGCTGTGAAGTATGGAAATCCTAATTCTGGATTAAGAAGCGCTGTCTCAAGTGAAGGGAGCAACGCGTGCAGCACAGATTTCAGGGTCTTTGCTGAAAATGTGAGTTGTTTGACCTCTGCAAACGCTTCATCTCTTGGTACATACACACTGCTGCTTCTTTTTTCTGATAAGGGGTCTGCATTGACATAATAATATGATACAGTTAATCGCATAGCTCTAATAGTTTCTCAACCATACAACTACACATGCTTAAGCAACATACCAAATAAACAAATGGTTCATATAGTTAAAGTAGATATGTTCCATTTTCAAAAACATTAAGCACATAGTTATTTGGAGAATTTGGTTACCTTTTTTGGTGCGTGGCCGTCCTGTTCTGCAGCGCCTGGGATATGGATGTTCTTTGCTGCCAAGGACAGGCCTGGCCAGTTCATCTTTGCTATCAGGATCTCCAAGATCATTGTATGTGTCATAATCGTAAATCCTATCGGATGTTTTTCTTTCACCCTCTCCATTTCCTCGCAAATTTTCCAGCTCTAATTCTCTTAGCCTCTTCAACCCACTCGGTGTCTCTGATGGTATGTAAGACTGCTCCATTGTTCACATATAAAATAAATGAACACGCATAAGATTGAAGTATAGTAAGATTAAGAAGCTGTAATTACTAGAAATTAAAGAAAAGTATTAAGGATGTAAACCTTGTTAGTGAAAAAGATTCTCTTCTGTGGATTGTCAAACTTGGCATGAACCCAAGAATTGCATGGAACATTAACAGAGCCATTTGGGAAGCCCTGGAGGTCGATGGTCTTGATGAAGATCTCCTTATGGTGCTCATTCTCCACCTCAATTGCTCCAACCGCTCCAAAACCTGCTGGGATTGTGAAATTACTCTCATATATCACCTCATCATCTTTGTGGCTGGCTTTGTGCGCATACCCCTTGATCCTGTCCTTCTCCAACCCCGTCTCTACAAGAAAATCCATTTTACAAATTTATAATCAGTAAATTAATCAGTATTTCCAAAATTCTTTATTGGTTGATCATAAACATCAAATTCTTTATTACTTTATTTTGATATAAAATTAATCGAACAATAAATTTCCAACTCAAATACAACTCATCTAACCCGTTTAATCCGCTTAACCTACTTAACATATTTACACTCATGTACTAAAAGTTGACCAATAAAACTCATGTACTAAAAAAAATATTTTAACTCATTTAATATATTAAAAATATTAATCTTATCAATAATGTTACTCGTAATGTAACTCAAGTGTTTAAGAGTATTTATCATTACATCCTAGGTCCTAGGTTAGATTATCCCCTCCCTCAATATTTTTTGTGTAAAAAAAAAAAAAAAACTTATGATATTATTGAAGTAGTATACCAAAAAACAAATTTAATGTTAAAAAGAATAGTTTAACCTTGTAAAATAAACTAACAAATTAAACACCTTAATGAGGCCACTCTTAGGGCTTTCCTAGTTGCTTTTCTATTAAGACAATCGTTATTGGTGTTTTTAATCTTTGTTCTAATGTTTGAATGAATTTCCCTCTTTGATCCAAAAAAAAAAAAAAACATCAATGTGACAAATTGTAAAAGGATTGACACGACTTGTTTATTAATCAGGTTGAGCAGATTGATAAACAGGTTGATGAATTGACCAGAATTTAACATGAATTTTTTACCATACGGGGTGACCCGCATAAATTTTGGGGGGATTTCGATCAATTCACTGGTGTTGTCCGAATTTCCACCCCTTGTCAGTACATATTTGATTGAAGAATAGAGTAGTAGATTCTTACTCTCTTTGGTAGTTCACACAAGTAGCCTAGCCAATAGTGAAGTAAATTAGCATAAGAAAGTTACTGCAGAAAGAGAAAATGAGGGATGTGGGAGAGAGCAAATGGGGAGTCAACCGAAAAAGACATATTTTACTGTCGGTGGTTAACAAAAAAAGTTACCAACTGTTGATAAAACGCTTTGGGCAAGCTGATTAATTTGCTTAAGCAATTATGTTTCAGATCTAGCTGTAATTGGACTAGGTCTTTTAGTTGTTGTCAAAGTTGGGAGGGAGAGGGGGCTCGGGGGGACCTAAAACCCCTGTGAAGTACACTAAAATCTAAACTACTTAGAAGTGCACCAAAATTTGAATCACAAAATTCTGATCCAATCAAATGCGAATCTCCACCAAATTTATTTTCTTTTTAATTTTAAAAAAAGGGTATTTTTGAATAAGGGGCTGTCTGACTTTTGGCTACTCAAAGACCCAAGGAATAATGAACAGATACTTTTATAACAAACAAAGAAAAATGTAACTCTAAATGATTTTTGTATATACAAAATGGAATAAAAATAAATTTTGTGCTCATGAATAATAATAATAATAAAAAAAAAATCATTATTATTTGTTATTTTTTAGTGAATGAAGTGAATAAATTAATAGTGCTTACTGGGGTCAAGCTCGGCGCTAACAAGCTCCAAAAGAAGGGTTTTGCCGAGCAAATCGGTAATTTCATCGAGGGGCGAAGTCACTATGCTGGAGAGGAACCCTGCTGCTGTTACTGTAACCACAGCCTTCACACTAACTGCCTTGTTCTCTGTTGAGGTTATAGTTGTGGTCAATGTGGACACTGCTGCAGATGATCCGAGCTCACCAGAACTAGCACGGATCACCACGCAGGAGGAGGAGTTTTTCTTATTATGATCATTTTGACGGACAGGACAGCGTGGAAGGATGTTGATGAGGGAGGGGCTTCCATGCCTGATCAGAAAATTGGTATGAATGGAGGATTCTGGTAAGAGAGAGAAGGATGGAGCATGGTTGAGTTTTTGCAGCTGAGAGTTCATCATGTTTCTCTGCTAGTTTGCCTTTTCTTTTGCTAGAATGTCCATGCATTTGTAGAGATTTAGAGAGAGAGAGAGAGAGAGAGAGAGAGAGAGTAATCTGTTGTAAAACGTGGTACATATTTTTGGATCTAGCTAGGTGTGCAGCTTGAATAGTCCAACAAATTAACACGAGAAATATAGAAAAGAAAACGACTGGTCTTATTCATGGATTAAAAGAAAAGTACTAGTGGCGGTAAATAATTGGTCCCCTCCGTTCCAAGATTCTTTTTTCACATTCACATGGCATCCTTTAATGACTTAGAGCAATTCCACCTTAGCCCTTTACCATGGCAAGAGGAGTCCTAGGGTGGCTACTATTCATGTGAATAGTGGTTGCCCTAGCCGGCCCCCCCCCAACAAAGTGTGTTGGTATTAGTTTAGGCTTTCCATGGTTGGTATTTATAGAAAAAAAAAAGTATGAGGATTTGGCGTTAAAAGTGAAGAGTATTGGTTGGTATTTATAGATACTGGCGGACTCGGAATTTTTTTAGCGGAGGTGCAATATTGACTAAGTATGAAAAATGGTGGTTTTTCGGAATAATCATTTTCTCAAGATAATTTTTGGCGGCTTTTATTCCTTACACATTAAATAAGAAAACTTGATTTTATGGGTTTTAATATATTGACTTAATGAGCCATCATTTTTAGCCTAAATCGTCTTTTGCACTAAAATCGATTTTTCATATTTTGATTTGGTGGGAATTTGATTTTCTAGTATTTTTATTTGAATCCAAATGGGGGGTACTTCATTATTTACATTGTAAACTTAAGTAAATGGAGTAATATAAAAATAAATAAAAGTAAAATGACAGACATTTACTTAAATGTTGAAAATGGAAATAAGGTATAGAGAGATAAAAAAAAAAAAAAAAAATGCTCCAACCTTTAAGCCGTTTCTATTTCAATAATTTTTTTTTTTGGGAAAAGGTTTCTAACTCAATCATTGAATATATAAATGGCTATTTGCTCCGGGTTAAATCATAATCTTTAAAATAGTAAAATTGCTATACGTGCGTTTGTTTAGCTTTTGTAGCATTATTATTATTTTCTGTAGATTTGAAGATAAAACATATAGCTGCAGCAAGACAAACATATCAAATAGGTAAGAGCAAATGTAAAATATTATTTTATTACTTACCTACAACCTCGGTTGACATAGGATCCATGGATTAGTGGAAAATAATATTGACACATTGAAATCAAGAACCACGTTTTCACCCAAAAACAAAAGAAAAAAGCAAGAACCACGTTCACCTTTTATTCATTATAAATTTAACTGCGAATCCCAGTTGAACAATGTGCCCATACTATTCCTTAAGAGTTGATTATAGTTTGAGGTTGACATAGTTAAGAGTTTAAGGAAGGGTCCATGGATTAGTGGATAATGCTATTCCTTAACATGATTGCTGGCTTCTTTATTTTATTACTTTATTTTATTTTTATGAGAGAAAGCGATCTTCATTAAGAGATAAGAATTACATCATATCATGAAGAATTACATCAGCAATATTGGTTCAGGGAGGGTCCCAAAATCACGAAGATGCCTAGCCAACCACCTGTCGAAGAGTTTTTGAGCAAACATCTCTCCAAAAATGAGAAGAGCATGGTTTCCATGTGGAGAATATTAAACTTGGTGCATTATGCAATCTCTTAAGACTTTTATTAAACTCTGGACCACTTTGAAACCAAATTTTCTGAAAAGATAATATTATTATTGATCACACTTTTGGGTCAATTATTTGCAGCAAACCCTATAAATCATCCTTCTGGTTTTGGCTGAATGTGCTTACTTCCAAATTTAATCACGTTAATGATAGGATTTCACAATTAAAACAAAAATTACTCATGGTACCTTCATTTTGCTTTTTATTTTTATTTTTATATATATAAAAAAATTAAATTTTATAAATACTTGGATTTTTTTGGTTAGATTCATTATTACTTTATTTTTATTATAAAATTTTATACAAGTTTGAGAGAGGAGGGAATGGAACGCAAAATCTTGAATGCAAGGATAATACACTTAATCACTTGAGTTACAACCTTTTTGCATTTATTATGTTACCTTTAACAAAAGTTTCATTTTTTTTGAATATTTAAACCGATAGCCATAATGTACACCCAAATGGACGTTGTATAGATAGTTGGCATTTGAGGGTTAGGGGTTTTGAACACAAAACCTCCTCAAGCTGCTAGATATCTTGCGAGACAACCAATGAATCCTTTCCATCAAATAATGTGGCAGATTATAGATATATCATATATATATATATATGCATATATATTGGATACACTTGTATTGGGAGAAATATTTGTATGAAATGAGGATAACATTATTTTGCTACTTTGGCTAATTACACTATGTCACACATAATAAGTTTATCATTTGATATATCGTAATTGACAAAAAAATCAAAATAACTTGATAAATTAATATTATTGTTACCTACATAATCTCAGATCTAAAAAATTTGAAATTTGAAATGATGTTTTTAGCATCACTCTCTGATCATTTATATGTTTTTTTTTGGGTCAAGACTGATCATTTATATGTTTTTTTTTTGGTCAAGACTGATCATTTATATGTAAACACATAAAAAAAGTTTCTGTCTCCTTCTGACAAAAAGCATGGCACTGCGTAAAGGTCAGTTTTTTGTTGATGAGGTATGGACCGACACAAATGAAAGATTGACACAACGAGCCAAATGCATGTGGTGGTAGTACTTCTGAAATGATATGTGATAGGATTTTTAGTATCTGCAAGAATACAAGGTAATTGTAATATAAATGCTCATGCAAGGTCATTGTCCTCAAAGATTGTTTGACTAATCTGTAATTAAACTAACTCTTAATTAATAACTAAAATAGATTTTATCAAAGATTTGAAGTTTATGAATTTGAAAAGATTAAACTAACAGTAAAAGAAATCTGAAAGTTGGGAAATAATAACAGCAAAGAAGAAAAAAAGAATTCTTTTTAAAGACTAACAATTTAGAGAAAACTAGGGTTTAGCCAACACCGTCGCAATCCTATGCAATTTTATCAATTACTTATGAATTTCCACATATATGCTTTGAAGGTTAGGTTTTCCTAATGCATATTTTCCTTGTGATGTTCAAGCGAAAACGTTTATCTAACATGCAATCCATCTGTGATGTTCAGATCAAATATAAACATGCAAGACTCATTAAGCTTTGTGAAAACCCTTTGAAAAATCATGCAACCCTTAAGAGCGTGATGTTCGCCTTAAGTGAACTTACAATTACCAATCACAAGAAGTCCTCCTCAATTTCAGGGTGATGTTCCAACAGAAATTGCATCAAATTACTTGTCTACATATCCTAATGGTGATATGTCATTAAAATAGATAGATAGTTTTAAACACAGTGATTAATAATTCAAAGCAAACATGCATCCATTCATAAGCAAATTAATAAAACTACATATTCATGCTAAGGCTTATGGCCTTGCCCTAGCAAAAGGAATTAGTTACACATAATCATAATTGAAATCCAAGAAAATATCATTAAGAAGAATAAAAATGAAAACACCTGAAAGTCGCGAAAATCCAAAACCCTAGCAATTGCTCCAAAAGCCAAAAAGAAGTAAAAAAGGAGTCCTCTAAATTGCTATGAAAAGGAGCTTAAATACCTCCTAAAAACCTAGCTACCCCAATCCCCACAAGGAAACTAAGTTAAAATAAAATAAGACTAGGAAATAAAGTCCAAATTGGATTAGGAGAATCTGCCCACAATCTGCCCAGCCACGTTTGGTCTCAAATCTCCTCCAAATCTGGCCCAAGATAGCTCGTTTTAAAGGTAAAAATATTCCGAACACTTCTCTAGAAGGCCACGAACCCATCCGATGTCATCTTGGGTTCCAAAAAAGCAATAAAAGCCCAAAATGTCATTATTCCAGCACCGCGCACTGCTCCTTCATTTATTCTCCAGGAGATCATCGCTTGGTGGAAAAGTCTGATATTTTGATACGATTAAGCTAAGTGACTCACGTACATCCTCCAACTGGAATTACTTCAAAATTTGTCCATTTGATTATGTTTTGCTCCAGAGGAAGTCAAAAGTCCTATATTGGAAATACAATTCAAAATATCAAAATTCTTTCAAAATATTAACCAAAATATACTAAGAATGAGGTTAAATATATAATATAAAATATGCCCATCAAAATACCCCCAAACTTAGCTTTTTGCTTGTCCTCAAGCAAAACAAGACTCGAACAAAAATAAAAACTTAACAGACTAGACATCTGGCTAACACTTAACCAGGATAAAATTTCCACCTTCAAGTTGCAATCCATAGCAAATTTTAAAAACTAGAACATCCGTTCAATAGGTCCAACTAATCCCACCACAGAGCCTAAGCTATTTAGAATCAATTAGAAAAGAATTCACAAACTTCCTTCGGTGTAAAGTGAACCATCATAGTTAAGGAGACTAGACAAAAACCTTTATCTCTCATCCCTTTTGTTCATACTTCACATAATTTTTTTTTCCAGTAACAGTAGTGGTTGTGCAATGTCGGTTCCCTTAAGCTTTCGATTCAACCCATGTAACGAGCTTTAGGTCAATGACTCCCAAACCACTAAGGTTTTAGGGCATTAGGTGTAGAACACCCCTAAGGACTTATTAACTCAAGCTGAAAAGGCTACGAAACCAACTAACCACCCTACCTCATGCCAAAACTCTACCGTTTATTTCGAGAATCACTGCTGATTAGGCAGGACTGGCCCAGTTACTAACAAAGCTTCGGGTGAGGCAATTATTACTTTATAACACATACTAACTTTATTCTCTTTGTTTTTTTTTTTTTGAAACAGAAATTAAAACACACTGGGACAAATAGTAAGTATTTCAATCTCACTCCCCACAAACCATGTTGGTGTGATGTGCAAATAATTCATGAATTAATATCTAAGTAACAATAAACAGAAAAGACTCTATTGTGGGACTAATCTTCACCATGTCTATTTGTTCTAAAGTTTAAAATAATCTATGGATATTAACTTAAAAATGAAAATTTTAAACAAGACTCAAAAAATGAAAAAAAATCTAAAATTTACTTTCCCACCCCCAAACTTAAATCACACATTGTTCTCAAGGTGTGGAAATTAAACAGAAGAAACAAGAATAGAAACAAAACAACGAATTCCTAGAAGACGGAGAATGAAAATGAAAAGATAAAGGAGCAGTCAAAGAAGTAAAGTAGGAGAGAAAAAATAAAATAAAAATAACAGAAAAGAACATAAAACATAAAACAGAAAAAAAAAAAAAACTAAATAAATAAAAACTAACACACCAGAGATGCGGAGGTGACGCTATAGTGATTCAAAGGCAGGACCTGCAGCTGAGTGTGGCGTAAAGGCGCTGACCAACCCAACCAAGTTCGCGCTTGCGTCAAAGTCGAGTGACAGATACAATATAACCTGGTCTAGCTGCCGCATTTGTCATTTGAAAGATATGAGATCCCCTTCTACCAGCCCGAGCTCAGAGCCAACAGCCATTCCCATCTCTGATTGCGAAGAGGAAAAACAGATTTTCCTTCTCTCAGTTTAAACCCATCCATCTCCTTTTGCAAAAGAATAATAGCAATAATGATATTGCTGTTGAAAGCCTCGTTGTGCTTGATTTGAAAAACTTGAGAATGGGGTTCCTGAGCACGCCTCTTCTGCTTCTTCATTTCTCGCAAACCCAAAGTCCCTCTCTTCTTCTGTCAAACCTGAAACCAGCAGCTCATTCTCTTTTTATTTTATTTTTTTATTTATTGATGCCATCTGTTGGATTCCCAACCCAACTTTAAATGCTGTGCAGATCTCATAGCAAGGACTCTCTTGGGTCTGCGTCGCCTTTTCCACTCTGATTCACATGCACTCTGTCAAAAGCCCCAAATTTGAAAGAACACCAGCTATTGGATGCTCCACTTGAATTGTCAAAGAATTGGAATCCCATGTGGCCAAGCTTGAAGTTGAGATTGGTGACTTCAAAAAGCTGCTTGAGAAGACGTTGCCTAATGGGATTTCGTCAAAAGAGAACATTGAGTCACCCAAGAACCACTGGACCACGAATCTTGCAAGGATGATTTCAAGATCCAATATCCATTCGAAGGTAAGATTAATTTCAGAATTTGTTTTGGGTCCTGATTTGGGAGCTGTGGTTGATGTATAGATATGTGTGTGTATAATATCGACATGTGCACAGTGTAGGAAGGTTGCAGATCCAAGAGAAGGCAGTCAGCACACAAGTTCAAAGGACAAAACTGCATAAAGCCCTGAGGACCCCCAATCCGTGCAGCTCATAGGTATAATTTCGAATCGTGTGGGTTGTACGTCAATTAATATACAGTAGTTGATGTCTAGATGATCGGAGCAAGCACCAACCAACCCATAACTCTACAATGCGCGGATAACTTTCCTGAAACGGGTATGCCAAAGAAAGCATTTCACGTCAGTATCCCCAATCAATTAACTTGTGATAGCTGTCAAAAAATATCAGAAAGATGAAGCTGGGTCATATATAACAGATGAAATTCAAAGAATAGCATAATCTAGTCAATTATTAGAATTCTAAGGGCTCGTTTGGGAGTGCTTTTGGATTAGCGAAAAGCGCTTCTGTCTTTAAAAAATGGTGTTTGGCAAAAATTACAAAAGCGCTTTGGGTGAGATCCAAAAGCACTTGGAGTGGTTTTGGAAGAAGCACTTGAGAGGTGCTTCTTCTTAAAAGCGCTGCAGGATAAAAAGAGTGTTACTATTTTCACCCATTTGTCTTATTTCCCCACCCACTTTATTTTCAAAATTTTAAAGATAAATTGATCCCTTTGTAAAATGACTTATAAGGACAAATGCCTCTCCTCCCTCTCCACGCTCTCATCCTCACTCTCTCCTTCTCGGAGCTTTCTCCCTGTCTCCTCCTACCTCTCAAGGTGTTCCCCCCCCCCCCCCCCCCCCCCCCCCCCCCCCCCCCCCCCCCCCCCCCCCCCCCCCCCCCCCCCCCCCCCCCCCCCCCCCCCCCCCCCCCCCCCCCCCCCCCCCCCCCCCCCCCCCCCCCCCCCCCCCCCCCCCCCCCCCCCCCCCCCCCCCCCCCCCCCCCCCCCCCCCCCCCCCCCCCCCCCCCCCCCCCCCCTCCCCCCCCCCCCCCCCCCCCCCCCCCTCTCTCTCTCTCTCTCTCTCTCTCTGTATATGCTTGCCTGTTTTTGAACTTTGACGTGGAACTTCAGTTTGCCCAGTGTTCTTGTGGTTGATTTAGTTTGTGGGTTTTAATCATTGTACAACTTGACGAAGATGGTTGGTTTGTTTTTGTTGTTTTTGTGCAGCAAATGCAATCCAGAATGTGGTGATAATTGTTTGTGTTGTTTCTGTTAGCTTTCTCACTGGGAGTCGTAGGTTTATGAATTTTCCAGTTTCAAGGGTAAAAGGCCTTCAATGGAGGATTATTTTGAGGCAAATATATCTGACGTTGATGGCCAGATGGTTTCATTTTTTGGTGTTTTTGATGGTACAGTAAAATTCAAGTTGTTCATTCGGGAATTTGTAGGACTTAAATAATTAATCATTATAGGGTATTTTAGGAATAATGGTGGGTGTAAAGAGAACATTATGTTTTTTCAAATGCACATGGTGGGTGAGAAGATAAGGTGGGTGAGAAAATAGGATTGAGGGGTGGAAATAGTAGCACTTGGATAAAAACAAGGGAAGCACTTGGCTCTCTTTAATGAAACTTTTAACATGCCGAAAATACCCATATTTAATTTTTAAAATGCCAAAATACCCTTCCTTTCTTTTTTTTCCCCCTCTTTTTTTATATTTCCTATATTTATTATAATATTTTGAGATTCTTTACATTTTTTAACGTACTTTTAAAAGCGCTTTTACTGTGCCAGCCAAACGCTCAACAAAATATCAAAAGCGTTTTTATATAGTGTAAAAACACTTTTAAATGTGACATCCAAATGACAAACTACTTCTTTGTAGAAGCGCTTATGTCATAAGCGATACTGACATAAGCACTACTAGCATAAGCGCTTCAAGAAGAAGCACTCCCAAACGAGCCCTAAGAAAGAAGAAAAAGAGAACTTTTAGCCCTTTCAAAACGAAATATCAGAGCTAGTAAGATGAGAGAGAAAGAGTATATAACGATTTGAGTTGCAGGCAAGAGAGGGAGAGACAAATAATATGAAAATTTCATATGAGTAGTTCTTTACACATGGTGGTCACCTAATTTGCTGGGGACTTCTCTTACACCAAGATTTGTATTTTCTTTCAGGGCCACTGTGCCTATGCTGGCCACAAAAAGTATATGACTCCAGACAAAAGGCATATGCTTCCACATTTTCTGAACTCTTCTCTCCCGGAAGCAGAGTTCAATAGGATCATAAAGGAATTGCACAAAGATTCATTAGGGCAGCCAGACCTCAGGATTAGCAGAGCTGGAAAAGATGTCACAAAGTATCCTGTTCCCGAGTGTATGTGCA
Organism: Prunus salicina; assembly: GCA_020226455.1. Taxonomy (NCBI): domain Eukaryota; kingdom Viridiplantae; phylum Streptophyta; class Magnoliopsida; order Rosales; family Rosaceae; genus Prunus; species Prunus salicina. The sequence goes on from CM035343.1 coordinate 32,493,134, forward strand.
ATGATTCTCGTACTCATTCGTATATGTGAGTTAACTCTGCAATGGCCTGCTTCATTGACAAATTGAAACTTCTCAGAAAATCCCTTGAATTTGAGCCCGCTGGAAAGGGGTTTCTTCTGCAGGGCAATGATGGTTCTTTGGATGGCTAGTTTTTAAGAGCAACAGCATCACACTCAATTTCTGAGTTTGGTCACATTTTTTCTTTCACACTCCTTCCTTTGTGGGCACATTCAAGTGAGGAACACAAATGGATTCTTATGAGTCGATATAGTATATGGTTCTGTGGAAAGAAAAACTCTGTGAAGCTTCCCTATCCCCTGGATTTGCTTTGGGACTTTCATAAGCAGCTGGTAGAAAGCGAAGAAGGTCCCCAAATTCTTTAATTCTTTATAGGAAATATTCTTTTAGGATAGATTTTCCCCATTTTGGTTTCGTTCATTTATTGTGCTACATCAGTGTATTATAATTTATAGAACAAGCATGTAAATAAGCATATTTCCAGTAATAATACATATATATTTTTTGCAAGCTCCCATCATGTTGGAGTTAAACACATGTTCAGGTTCTTCATGCAGCAATTGCAGCAGGTTCAATTTTCTTGTAATGCTCTCTGTACATTGATGCAAAATTCACTATATTTATTTACCTTAATTGATAAATCAAAGAAGCAAATTTTCATAACCCACTTTCCTGATTTTGACCTGATTTGGGAATTAAACTGTCACATGTAGACCTTTAACAGTTCTCTTTCTCACATGTAAGCTGCTAGCGGAGGGATCCCCTTACATGAATTCCAAATGTATTCACACTTTATTATCACTTCAGGGGAGTTCTGGAGGAGGCAGTCAGAGAAGTTCAAGGTAAGCAGAAATATTTATTTGAGACAAAATTGATCGGTGCATAATTACATATCTTTTTGTACCCTTCTAACTTATGATTTGGTTATGTTTTTGAGTTAAACTTGTGCTTTTAATAAGTTTTGTGTTTGTTTCAGTGTAATAAGCTTGAGACTCATTAAATGTATTTTGGAGACAAATTAGCTCAAAACAGTGTCTGCAGATCATTCAATTTCACAGATTAACCTGTACTTGCTTAAGAAGAACCAGATAATGAGCCATACATCATTGGAAAGATACGGAAGTCTAGTTTCCGTAGCATTTTACGGTTCATGATTCTGAGTCTTCTAGAGGAAGTTATACATAATTTAGTAGCTCAAGGTCAAAATTCGGCAGCATCTGCGTTACTGGGCCATAAATGACATTTGAAGGTCTTTCCGATTTTTCCTTGAGTTGGGCTGCATATGCTTGGAAAGATAAGACAAAGGGCTTGAAGATCCATATTTTTCCAGATTTTTTCGGAGCAAATACCAAGCCCAAAACCTGCCCACAATCTGACTGCAATGTCATGCATGATGTATTGTTGATTGTGGGAAGGTTAGGTGAAGCATATTCAATTCTTATAATTGAAGTGGGAGCTGCAACACTAAGTTTAAAGAAAGAAAAATTGTTTCCAAATGTAATGGTGTGTTAGGTGAAGTTAGTGAAGTGAGTGTGGTAGGTAGAATCAATACTTAATTCAAATTTTCAACTTCCCTTAGGCCTATAAATAGTGAGGTTTCCCAAGCTTGTAAACACACCCCAAGGGGGGGAGCTCTCAAACATTTCTCTAGAGCTCCCCTCCCTTCTCTCCCTCAAATTCTCTTAGTTTTCCTTTCTAGTTCTCAATTGTTGTAATAAAATCCTTTTGCTAAATGTTTCTGAGTTCTTCTTAACTTTCTATTGTAATGTAAATTCTTTTCTTTAGCAATTCAAGTTTGAGTAGTTTCCAAGTTTCAATTATGGTTTTTGTTCTTATTCATTATGCTTATAAGTTAATATGCTAGTTTGAATGATTGATCACCATTAAGGCTTGCATGTTAGCTATCTTGGTTTGAATTAAGAGTAGACACCATGCTTTAATTCGAATTGAACTATGAATAGGAAGAGTATGTATGGACATTCGACAACAGGGATTAGATACATGCTTGGTTGTTTAAAATGTTCTTCTATGCTTAATGGTTTCCTAATGCTTAATTTAGGTTAGACAACAAATGATCAAGTTAGGGAATTAGGAACACAAGGTTTGGACCAGACACCATGGCTTAATCATACTTTAGCTAGAATCAATCCGTTAATCTAAATTGAACTTGGGAACTTATTCGCTTGAGTTAATTTCTTTTTTTTCTTCCTTGTTTGATTTATTTTCTTTCTTTTTTTCATTTCTGTTTTGTACAGGGAATTGAATTAAATCAATCTATCATCAATCCTCGTGGGATCGACCTCGCACTTACATATGCTAAACTACCAACGGGTCGTGCACTTGTGAGTATCACAAGTTGAGGATGCAGCTGAATCTATTTTGGTGCAGCTGAATCTACGCAACAAAAATCATATAAATTGCGATAGACACATTATGAATGCACGTAATGTCTCAGATCCAATCTTACTATTAACGATAGTATCAACTGTACATGAGAACTAAACTGAATCGAACCAACTTATAGGCTGACTATCAAATAGTTGTCAGAAGTGTTCTAGATAGGAAGTGTTCTAAATAGTTGAAATCCAATGCTACATATAGAAATTTATACGTTTCTCCACTGAATCATGAAACTCATTATTTGCTATTGGATTTCCACAGGCTGAATCATGTAACTCAGTATTTACTATTGAATTTTCAAATCTATTTTCCATACAGAGACTTTATTTGATTAATTTCTCCGAAGGTCCAGTTCTTCTTTGTATTATAATTATCTATCCTTATTTATCTTACCAAATGCAATTTCCAATTTTATTTTATTCACTTTCATATGGTCTCTAGTCCCATTAACATTTTACTTCTTCCATTCAACAAATTATTTGATGACTTCAAGTTGAGTGGAACAAGAGTGGGATGGAACGAAAATAATTTTGAACAGAACTTTTAGGCAACCTGTGGTAACCAAATTAAATCAAAATCCTAGGTCAAATAATTCATTCCATTTGGGGATTATTTGACCTAATTGGGAATTAATCAACCTAATTGGGAGTTACTCAATTTAATTGGGGATTACCCAATTAAATTGAAGATTACCTAATTGGGTTGAGAATTGATTCCATACCTACCCCGATTCTCAATTAAATGGGGAGTTACCTAATTAAAATGGGATTTGATTTGATACCTACCACAATTAGGGATTTGATTTACCCTAATAAATCAAATCCCTAATTAATCAAATCAATTCTATAAAGGGGAGGAATAATTCCCTTCCATACGGAATTATTCCTCTGAAACCCTAGCCTCCAAGACAACTATAAAAGGATGGCCACACACAAGGGTTGAGGTACGTCTGAAATCCCTACTGAAACTCTGCATAAACTTCCTCTCAAACCCTAGCCACCTCCTTTCTCTCTCTCTTTTACATAAGGCTCCGGCCGCCCGGTTTACACCTTAAACACATCTCCGTACCCTAATTAGCTAGTGTTTTTCTCATAAACTCTTGAACTAATTTAGGCATCGGAGGGCCTTTGGCCAACACCCCCCGGGTGTGGCCCTCTCATTTGTTCCATTTTGCAGGGAGAAAGACGAGGCGAAGAAGGAAGAGGGATCTTTGCAACCGAATATTCTTGTGGGGATATTTGTACAAACAAATTGGTGCTTTCATTGAGAGCACGAGTTATACTCAACGCGTGCTCAAGAAATCCGTTCCTCCTATTTTTCAATCCACCGAAGCCTTCCAAACAACCATGGTTGGAAGCATGAAGACGAGAGGCAAAACCGCCGCGATGGCCAAATCCGTGACGGCCCAAAGCCACTCCACCCAGGATCTCGCGATCGACGTGGTGGTACCACCACCTCTCACCACCGTGCCACCTACCGGACCCGCGGCCGGATCTAGCAACCTCCGTGGCACCGCCACCGAGCATGGTGGAACCTCCCATCAAGGTGGGCTCGTTACCACCACTGACTTAGGCCCAGTCTTGGAGCAACTTCAACCATTCCCTCCACGCTCAATGCACGCTCCTGCATACACCTCCAACGAAACCCTAGCTCGTGTGCAATTGGGCTCCACACACTTCTCTCCTCCCGATCCACGAAGTCAAGCAGATCATAATATGGGAGTTGATCAGCTAGCTCAGAGGATGGACGACCAAACCAATCTGCTGAGGCAACTCCTCAACCAAATAAACTTGGTTCAAAACCTTGGCCTTGGACAACCGGGCGAAGAGAGAAGGATGGATGAACGTGCCGATCAGCAGCTCAACGGGTACCAAGTAGGTCGAGCAGGAACGGGCAGACAAGGAGACGGACAACGACGTGATCAGCTTGCCAACATGTCACAAGCGTCTGCAAGCCACACTCAGAGCAATGTACGTGAAAGGTTGGGCCCACGACTTGACATCCGCGCCCGCTTGGGCCCGCAGGGAAATATACTTCGAAGGCTAGGCCCCCAGGGAGGTCAGCCAGACGACCATCGCGACGAGGATCGAGAGGAAAGGCGCGCTGTCTACTCACAAAGGAACATTCACGAAAGGCTAGGTCTCCAAGGTGGTCAGCTGGATAACCCTCACAATGAGGACCATGAGGAAAGGCGTTCCGCTGCTCCCTCTCGAAGAGTCGGTCCTCGTCGACAAGCTACAGAGAGTCTCTCGTAGGCGCAGTCCACCAATACTCCGCCTAGGCAGCGCAGACGAGAGGGTCGACCCTCACATACCAACGAGGAGGTCAGTCAACGTCGCCCGAATCGCGAAGATCGCCAACGTGATCGACCAACAATGTGCGTGGAAGACGTTGAGAAGCTTGTGAATGACCGACTTCGAGACTTGAGGGCTGGTGGGAACCTCGAGGATGCACTACGTAAGGAGATCGACCAGGCAAACTCCACACCTTTCACTGCCGAAATAGAGCAGGCTGCTCCCCCGAAGCGATTCTCCACGCCTTCGTTTACATACTTCAAAGGAGACTCCGATCCCGAGAGCCACCTAAAACACTTCAAAAGTATCATGATCCTCCACAAGGCCGACGACGCGTTGATGTGCAAGATATTTGTAGTGACCTTGAGAAGAGCAGCCCAAGATTGGTTCCACACCCTACCGTCTGGGTCGATCAGCAGCTTCAAGGAGTTGGCTTACGTCTTCACCAAAGAGTACACCTCTTACCGGACGATTAAGAAGAACCCTGACCACCTGTACAACCTGCGCAAGAAGTCCGACGAATCCCTTCGAGATTACATCAAGAGATTCAAAGCAGAAAAGGCCAACATCATAGGATGTGACGACCGGATCGCGTCATCTGCCTTCAAGAAAGGTCTTCCGGCTGAACACGACTTGTACCGCGAGCTGACTATCACTCCCAGCCAGACTCTGGCAGAGGTCTACGCGACCGCGGAACGCTACGCGCTCTGGGATGACGATCGAATCGCCGCAAAGAAATCTACAAAGCAGGAAGACCAGTCGACTAGACGGGCAGGCCAAAGAAGCGATGGATTTAGAAACAAAAATAAGGACAAGCGCAGGTCACACCCACGAAGGGACGCCGAGGCAGAAGAGAACTACACCAAGTTCACCATCCCCATACTTCGGATCTTAGCCCAAGTGAAAAACAAACCTTGGGTAAGAAGGCCGCCACCCTTGAAAGGATATCCGGACAAGAGGGATACTAGCAAATACTACGCCTTCCATGGGACGCACGGACACACTACAAACAACTGCTTCGCTTGGAAAGCACAGCTTGAAGAACTCGTGAGAGAAGGTCATTGCACGAAATTCGTTGCGAAGCAGGCCATCCAGCGGATAGAGGAACGCGACACTGCTAAGGAGCCACCCCAGAAGGTCATAAGGATTAACACAATCCTAGCTGACACCAAGGAATCAGGACTGACCAGCAAGGAAAAGAAGAGGAAGATCAAACAGGCCACTATGATCTCCCAAGTCTCGTCTGACCTTCCACCAGCAGAAGACGATCCTGTAATCGGCTTCCAAAAGAAGGATCTGATCGGTCTCGACATGCCACATAACGACGCCCTTGTCATCAGCATTCGAATCGCTCAGGCCATGGTCGACCGAATCCATGCAGACGAGGGCAGCGCAGCCAATATCCTACAACTGGCAACCATCCAGCAGATGGGCTTGGAGACAAAGATCAACAAATCAGCAAGATCGCTGACTGGCTTCAATGGTGCAACAACGGTTACCGTGGGCACGATAGACCTTGACGTCACTCCCCGCCTGTAGTCAACTTGCAGACATTCATGGTCATTGATGAGGTCTCACCCTACAACGGCATTCTGGGCAGACCATGGATCGGTAAGATCAACGCCGTCACCTTTGCCACACATCAGAAAATCCGGTACCTAATCCCTGGGGCGGTGTCGTCCAAATCGACAGCGATCAGGCAATGGCAAGAATGTGTTCCGCTCAAGGGCTGAAGAAAAGCAAACAAGCGCATTCCTCCATGTGAGCCAGGCAGATCTGAGGGAGGTTGAACAACCGAATCTTGCTCTCTTATAGCAATCAAAGCGTCAGGACCAAGCCGAGGAAATCTGTCCAGAGGTTTTTCCTGAAGAAGGATGGAAGCCCGAGGAGGACGTCGAGTTAATACCCTTGGATCCTGACCAGCCAGACATGAAAGCGCGAATCGGCTCGCGCTTAAGCCCAAAAGAGACAGTGGAGCTGACCACCTTTCTCCAGAACAACAAAGACATGTTCGCGTGGTCGCCATCAGACATGCCTGGTGTCGACCCGAACATCATCTGTCACCGACTCCATGTCAGCCCTGCCTGTAAGCCAATAGCGCAGAAGAGACGCAACTTCGCACCCGAGCGAGTCGCCATCATCGAAGCCGAGATTGACAAACTCCTAGCTGCCGGCTTCATCGAAGAGGTCTCCTACTCAGAGTGGCTTGCCAACGTTGTTCTGGTGGCAAAACAAGAGAAGGGAAAGTGGAGAGTCTGCGTTGATTACACAGACCTCAACAAGGCATGCCCAAAAGACAACTTCCCATTGCTAAGAATCGACCAACTCGTGGATTCCACTTCTGGCAATCAGCTGCTTAGCTTCTTGGACGCCTACTCCGGCTATAACCAAATCTTGATGCACGAGGACGACAATGCGAAAACTTCTTTTATCATCGAGAGAGGGACCTACTGCTACAAAGTCATGCCCTTTGGGCTGAAGAACGCCGGAGCAACCTATCAAAGGCTTGTGAATAAAATCTTCAAGGAGCAGATCGGCAAAACTATGGAAGTCTACGTAGACGACATGCTGGTCAAGGCCCCAAAGCATGCAGATCACATCAAAAACCTCGTCGAAGCATTCAGCCTGCTCCGCCAATATCGCATGAAGTTGAATCCAAGTAAATGCACGTTTGGTGTATCCTCCGGCCGATTCTTGGGATACCTGGTTACGCAACGAGGTATCGAGGCACACCCATGTCAAATCAAAGCCTTTCTCGAGATGAAGTCGCCTTCCACAGTAAAGGAGATACAAAGTCTGACGGGCAGAGTAGCGGCCCTCAACCGATTCCTCTCGAGATCGACCGACAAGTGCAGACCATTCTTCAAAGCTTTGAGGAAAGGACAAAGGGACAAATGGGACGAGGAGTGCGAAGTAGCTTTCCAGAATTTGAAGACTTACCTCACTTCACCTCCCCTGCTCTCAAAGCCAATCCCTGGTGAGGACTTGCTCGTGTACCTGGCAGTTTTCAACTCAGCTGTCAGCTTAGCTCTCATCCGAGATGAGCTAGGGGCCCAACATCCAGTATTCTACACATCAAAAGCTCTCCTCGATGCAGAGACTCGCTACCCGAAATTGGAGAAGCTCATTTTGGCTCTTTTAGTTTCCGCGAGGAAGTTGCGACCCTACTACCAAGCTCATCGAGTCATCGTCATGACCGACTTTTCATTGAGATCAATCCTCCACAGCCCTAACTCTTCTCAGCGACTCATGAAGTGGGCTATAGAGCTAAGTCAATATAACCTCCTATACCGGCCAAAAGCTGCAATAAAAGCCCAGGCTTTAGCAGACTTCGTAGCAGAGTTCACCTCATTGGTCGAAAAAGAGAGATTGGTCAACCAAAAGAAGGAAAGCTCAAAAGCAGACGAGACCTCCGCTGAACCTAGCCAACCCAAAGACATGTGGCAATTGCGCGTAGACGGAGTGTCGAACCAAAAAGGAGCTGGAGTAGGTGTTGTCATCACCACCCCGGATGGGACCTTGTTCGAGCAAGCCATCACGCTTGGCTTCCCGGCCTCGAACAATGAGGCAGAATACAAGGCATTGCTCGCCGGCCTGCGCTTGGCAAAGGAACTCGCAATCAATAAGCTAGCCATCTACTCAGATTCCCAGCTGATCATAGAATCAGGCGTCAGGCGAATACATGGCGAAGCACCCAAGGATGATCTTGTACCTTGACAAGGTCCAAGAGTTGTTGGAGGCGTTTCCTACCTTCACCATCCAACAAGTACCCCGAGCAGAGAACGCGCATGCAGACGCACTAGCTAGCCTAGGGTCAGCATTGGATGCCCAATTCAAACGCTCCATCCCGGTCGAACACCTTGACCAACCAAGCATTGAAGAAGTGGAGCCAATCGACACAATGCAAATTGACAAGGACCCCAGCTGGCGAGACCCCGTCATCGACTACTTAGTGAATGGAAACTTGCCACCGGACAAGTCCGAAGCTAGGAAGATCCAGTAGAAGGCCGCGAGATACTACATGCACGATGACGAGCTCATCCGCAGATCATACTCCGGCCCTCACCTTACCTGCATAAAGTTCCCTCAAACACTTGAGGTTCTTTGCAAAATTCACGACGGCGAGTGTGGCAACCACTCTGGGGGCAGGTCACTCGCCAAGAGGCTACTTCTGGCCTACCATGCGACATGACTCAACCAAATATGTCAAGAAATGTGATCGCTGCCAACAATAAAAGTCGGTCCCTAACCTGCCTGCCGAAGTCTACCATCCGCAAAACAGTCCATGGCCATTCATGCAATGGGCCATCGACCTAGTGGGTCTCTTACCACTCGTGCCCGCCAAGAAGGACACGATGATCGTTGTCATCGACTACTTTACTAAATGGATCGAGGCCGAAACTCTATCCTCTATTAAAGAAGCCGATGTGGAGCGATTCATCTGGAGAAACATCATCTTCCGTTTTTGCTGCCCACAATCGCTGGTCATCGACAACGGCTCACAGTTCATTGGCAGGCAGATCACCGTAAAACAGTCGCCCATAAGCAGCGTCCTTCGGGAGACGCAGGGCGACGACCAAAGTGTCCTTCGGGAGACGCAGGGCATCTGCCTACAAAACGCGACAGTTGTCCATAAGCAGCGTCCTTCGGGAGACGCAGGGCATCTGCTTGCAAAACACAACAGTTGCCCATAAGCAACGTCCTTCGGGAGACGCAGGGCGATGATCAAAGCGTCCTTCGGGAGACGCAGCCCATAAGACGCGTCCTAAGGGAGATGCAGGGTGCGCCAGGAATTTCTTAAAAGATGGTCTTCATGCCTTCTGCGGGAAGTATCCAGGTTCCTATCCGTTTCCTCAAAGAGGTAGGATAATCATGCAGTTGCCCATAAGCAGCGTCCTTCGGGAGACGCAGGGCGACGACCAAAGCGTCCTCCGGGAGACGCAGCCCATAAGACGCATCCTCAAGGAGATGCAGGGTGCGCCAGGAATTTCTTAAAAGGAGGTCTCCATGCCTTCTGCGGGAAGTATCCAGGTTCCTATCCGTTTCCTAAGGGAGGCAGGATAGTCATGCAGTTGCCCATAAGCAGCGTCCTTCGGGAGACGCAGGGCGACGACTAAAGCGTCCTCCGGGAGACGCAGCCCATAAAACGCATCCTAAGGGAGATGCAGGGTGCGCCAGGAATTTCTTAAAAGGAGGTCTCCATGCCTTCTGCGGGAAGTATCCAGGTTCCTATCCGTTTCCTAAGGGAGGCAGGATAGTCACACAGTTGCCCATAAGCAGCGTCTTTCGGGAGACGCAGGGCGACGACCAAGGCATCCTAAGGGATATGCAGAACACGCCCGGAGCCTCTTAAGGGGGGCTCGGGCACTCGCCAACTTCCTAAGGGAAACCATCCTAAGGGATGTGCAGGACACGCCCGGAGCCTCTTAAGGGGGGCCCTGGCACTCGCCAACTTCCTAAGGGAAACCATCCTAAGGGATGAGCAGAACACGCCCGAAGTCCCTTAAGGGGGACCCTGGCTTTCGCCAACTTCCTAAGGATGACCATCTTAAGGGATATGCAGAGCACGCCCGGAGACCTTCAAAGGGGACCCTGACACTCGCGAAACTCCGAAGGGTGGTGTGCAATCAAAACACAGGCTGGTTACTCAAGCGGTTCACGAGACAATAGGCAAATTGAAGTTGAAAAATAACTGAAATTTCCCTAAGCAAGCTGACCAACCGACCAAGTTCAACAAAAAGAAGATGGTCAAACAAGACCTATTATTCTAAACGAGAAAGCAGACTACAAAAGCTGAAAATAAATAAAAATTCTTCATCTACTCCAAGACGCCAACAGGAGATCCCTGATCTATAACATCTTTGGCATCCGCCTGACCAGCCACGTCCTCAACAGCTCCACTTGCCTGATCCGGGATGGAGAAAGTCAGAACAGAGCATCTCGATGTCTCCATCTCCAATGGCATATAAGGGATCATTTCCATTTGAGTTGTCCAAGCAGCCCAGCTTCTACACATTCATGCATTCTTGCGCTCAAGACGGAAGTAGGCATATCTTCGACTAACCAAGTCAGCAGCAGAAAAGGGGGCAACAGCAAACGAGTTTTAAATCGTTTCAACACTTGAAGCAAGCACACGGACTTGACATAAAGTTCATCTTGAGCATATCAGACACAATTGCATCCCCTGCAGGGTTGGACTTGTCCACCTTGGGATCAGCCGCTGACGCTGAAGAAGAACCCTTCGCCCGGGCAGATGACTCTCTCATCTTCTTAGCCTCCGCCAACCTCACTTCCAAAGGAGTTAATGATACTGAATCAACTATACACTTGACTGCCCGTGACTCAACAGCTGGATTGTGAGCAGACCTCCCACTTCGATCTCCATCTTTTGGCCGATGCAGACGACTCGAACTTCTAAGAGGAATGTCTATATCTCTTTGACGCTCGGTAGAACTAGGCCGGGTACGAGCTGCCTCACGAAGCATATCATGGTTTTCGAGCATGTCAGCAGGAGGCTCAAGCAGAACACCCCGAGCACCGCACATACCACCAACCTTCGTGCTATATGCACCCACGAGATGCTTGACCCTGGCAGATGATGATGGAGCAGTCCCCACTTGAGTCTTCTCAGCAGAAGGGAGCCTTGGCTTCTTCTTCGACGGAGATCCATTCTTTGCATTCGAAGGAGTAGTTTCACCTCTTGAAGATTTGGCAGCAGCCTTTCTCTTTGAGAGAGACTCAGCAAAACACTCTTCATGTCCGGCAAGCAGATCATCAGAATATGGACCATTCTACTCCCATATCTCAACATCCGGAGCAGGGGGCAGAACACCAACTTTTTCCACTCAGGAGCCCAAGTCACGAAGGAAGCCCAGTTATGGCTGGACAGCCCAACGGATAATCTACAGCTCCTACATGCCACCACGCGCCATGCAGAAGTTGGGGGGCATTTGTGGTAACCAAATTAAATCAAAACCCTAGGTCAAATAATTCATTCCATTTGGGGATTATTTGACCTAATTGGGAATTAATCAACCTAATTGGGAGTTACTCAATTTAATTGGGGATTACCCAATTAAATTGAAGATTACCTAATTGGGTTGAGAATTGATTCCATACCTACCCCGATTCTCAATTAAATGGGAAGTTACCTAATTAAAATGGGATTTGATTTGATACCTACCACTATTCGGGATTTGATTTACCCTAATAAATCAAATCCTTAATTAATCAAATCAATTCCATAAAGGGGAGGAATAATTCCCTTCCATCTACGGAATTATTCCTCTGAAACCCTAGCCTCCAAGACAACTATAAAATGATGGCCACACACAAGGGTTGAGGTACGTCTGAAATCCCTACTGAAACTCTGCATAAACTTCCTCTCAAACCCTAGCCACCTCATTTCTCTCTCTCTTTTACATAAGGCTCCAGCCGCCCGGTTTACACCTTAAACACATTTCCGTACCCTAATTAGCTAGTGTTTTTCTCATAAACTCTTGAACTAATTTAGGCATCGGAGGGCCTTTGGCCAACACCCCCCGGGTGTGGCCCTCTCATTTGTTCCATTTTGCAGGGAGAAAGACGAGGTGAAGAAGGAAGAGGGATCTTTGCAACCGAATATTCTTGTGGGGATATTTGTACAAACACAACCCATGTTATTCATTCATTTATTAAGAGCCAAGTACTCGTACAGTTTTTAGAGCATCATCATCAAATTTAGATGGAGATGCTGTTAGGAACTCCCATTTCGGTGACCCCAGGTGTTGAGACTGGCTTCAAAAGCTCATATGGAACAACACCTGCTCCAACTCTGTTTTTCAGTTTCAAGTTGGTATTCCTCTCATCAATAATTCCTTCCAGCCTCTTCAAATTTCCATTGAACCGCTCAAATGCAGCATTTATCACAGGATTTTCAGCCCAGGATGATTCCAGTTTCTCACCAAGATACTCCTCATCAGGTGAATGATTAGATAACACATCCAAGACAGCCATCACTTTTGTTGCTTGAATCTGGGAGGGGAAGCACATCAGCAGTGCCATTTCGGGTTTCTTCAAAAAGTTCTTGAAAAACTCCTCAGACGGATCTTCAGTTGGCATATTGGTACGAGCGATTGTAGGCCTGTTTGGGAAGTATCCAGCATACATGTACTGTCCAAAGTTCACAGCTGCATGATGCCCAGCTGTTACCCAAATAATGGTTGTCAAAATGTGAATTAGATTTTCTGGGGTTTTCAAAACAGGCCACCATGGCTCATCTTTCTTGTCTGCATGGCCTTTTGTCCTAACTTCTGTCCACCAACCTTGAAGCTCCGTATCAGACTCAACAAGAGTTGGGTCTGGATAGTAGTGGTTTACATAGTCACCCACCTACTCCTTAATGGCATCCCAAAGAATGAGACCATCATTTGCAAATGGGTAGTCTTCAATTGTTAGCTTCAAGCCATGCTCAGCTGTAGGATCCTCCTCTGCCATTCCCCTGAAATTAAAGCAAACAGTAATTAGCCGATGAACTTCCGTGGCGTTTCAAATGAAGTTTTTGTCTTTTAAGATTGATAGCAACTAGATTGCAAATTCTTCGTCATAAAAAAGTTGCCTGCAACAACACATGGTTTGGATCAATCTTTAATTAGTCGTATCATGTGAAATACCTTCTGATTAGATCAGCTGGCAAAGCTTCCATGTCAAAGCGCCAGAGCTGGTCATAAGCAGCAGAACTGAGCTCAATGGAGTACTTTTCAAGTGAGAAGCAGCCCTCGATGATTCCACCCGCATTGATGAGGCTTTCTCTAGCAAGAGCATTGATTTCCATTGTATACCGAAAATGAGGATGCAGAAGTCTATAGATAGGATGCATTGCACTTAATTGTCGATTAGCTGCAATTATGTATGGCTCTGTAGCACAATGAGTCCTCAGCCTGTGAAAATATAACAGTGCAAACATGTTACCAACCGTGCAACACTGACATACTTGCTACTTTTCAAATCCCCATTAGAGTAGATTCTTGCTTGAACTGAAGGCATGAGCTAGAAGCATCACTTGGGCACAGATATGCTTACCAGTGGATGACAAGCTGATGATAGCCAGCATCATGAGCACAAACATGGGCTTTAGCGAGCCTCCACAGCCAGCAACCGGTGGCATCCCAGGTTGGGGTGAACACTTGCTTCCATTGTGGCTTGTCACCAACCGGTGGTCGAGTGAGTTCAATGGCAACAGGCCTCAGCGTCCCATCCTCGGTGAGGAAGAGTAGTGTCCGAGAACCATACAGTGTGGTTCCTTCAATCTCTCTTACTTTGTTCACATAAGGCATGTAAAGATCATGGTAATCCAAAATAAACATCTTCTTTCTTTTTAAAGCCTGCATTTCAAGTACAAGCAATTGGCGTGCACAAGGACACACACAGTTTACACGATTTCAAGTTATATGCATCAATGGGGGAAAATTTTCGTCCAGTTTAAAGGTGTACAATAAGAAAAATATGGGAGAGTTGGTGTCTATTTCGTGTTACCTCATCGACAGTCATACAACCTTTGATCTCTTTCTCCACAAGTTCTGTAGTAATCAATGATTCAGGTGGGCCGTAAATCTCATGGTCAAGTTTACTCTTCAATGGCCACTCCTGCAGGTATAAAAATACAGAATTTAGCACCACAAGAGAAAACAAGATATGCTATTAAACACCATAATTACTTGACCAACAAGGAAGATAGACCGGAACGTAGAAGTTTGATTTTCTTACTGAAGAGAAAGAGTTGTACTTGTATGTATAAGAAAGCATACCGTGACAAGTTCTATACTGTATGGATTAAGACCAGTTAGAGTTTGCCGAGAAAATTCTTCATCTCTAAACCAAGCAAACTTATCACCTGTTAAGGACGATTAGCTTAATCAAAAGGACAAAGAAAATGTGGTATATTCTCTTACTTAAAAGAGGACACAGACATATATATATATAGAGAGAGAGAGAGAGAGAGAGAGAGAGAGATAGAGAGAGAGAGAGAGAGAGAGAGGAGGAGGAAGGCATACGGTCAATTATTTCGGGGGTCTCGAAGAGCAAAAGATCGTCTCCCCCAGCAGTAATGGTCTTTACTAGCCTTGGGATGATTGTCTGAAAAAACCCACTAGTTTTTGGCTTAGGCAATGTGGCCCCTTCATTGAACAGTGAATCAATGGTTGTGAAGTAGGGAAATCCTAATTCTGGATTAAGAAGCGCTGTCTCAAGCTAAGGGAGCAACGCGTGCAGTACAGATTTTAGGGTCTTTGCTGAAAATGTGAGTTGTTTGACCTCTGCAAATGCTTCATCTCTTGGTACATACACACTGCTGCTTCTTTGTTCTGATAAGGGGTCTGCATTGACATAACAATATGATACAGTTAATCGCATAGCTCTAATAGTTTCTCAACCATACAAGTACACATGCTTAAGCAACATACCAAATAAACAAATGGTTCATATAGTTAAAGTAGATATATTCCATTTTCAAAAATATTAAGCACATAGTTATTTGGGGAATTTGGTTACCTTTTTTGGTGCGTGGCCGTCCTGTCCTGCAGCGCCTGGGATATGGATGTTCTTTGCTGCCAAGGACAGGCCTAGCCAGTTCATCTTTGCTATCAGGATCTCCAAGATCATTGTATGTGTCATAATCGTAAATCCTATCGGATGTTTTTCTTTCACCCTTGTTTACACCATAATCAACCGAGCATATCTGGCTTCAAAACGACTACTGTTCTCTCACGCCGAAGGAAGACACTCTTCCACAACGACGTGCGCAAAGTCCCACATCGGAAATCTACACAAACCTCCCACTCTCACCTCCCTATAAATAGAGACTTCTCTCAACTTAGAAGGGACGTCTCTCCCCATGAATTAATGTATTTATACGTTATCATAATGAGAATATACTCCTCCGTGGACGTAGCCCATTCATTAAGGGTGAACCACGTACATCTTGTCTTCTTTACATTTACCACTTGCCCAAGTCTTTTTATACAAGCTTAAGGTCCTCTCCTTCATCTATCATCCGTCACACATCATCACTAAGTTGGACTCATTCTTGGCCTAGCCATTTTGAGCATCAACAGATTGGCGCTGTCTGTGGGAAACGATACTTGAATCCCATTTTTCTCTACCAGCCCAACTGGCTCCTTCACCTATCCGGGCCCGTCGCCTCTTCTCCACTCCATACTCAGCTATGCCTACTGAGGATAGCCACAATGCCCAGCACTATCCCCCTCCGGAGGGTACTTCCCAGAGGAAACCTTCGGCGGAGGTCAATCTTCAGGCCGAGGTGGAACTCCTCCGCGCCAGTGTCATCAAGATGTCCGAGAAGTGTGACCACCTTTTTTCCAAGAACGTTGAGCTGGAGCATGACTACCGTACCCTGAAGCGTAACTAGGAAAAGAACCAAGCCCAGGGCTCCCAACGAAGCCTTACCCGGGAACATGAGCATACCCAGCCACACCAGCCAGAGCACTCCCACCATAGTCCCCCAATCTAGCCTAGGACCAGCAAGGGTAAAGGCCCCCTTCATCCGGAGACAACCAAGTCACGGCCCCTCCGCATCTCCCCACCAAGGGACCGGCCTCATGAACCAACAAAGGTCTACAGGGATTGTAGGGATCGTATCTTGGACCGTCAGGGGAGACCCGTTCATATTTCCGTTGATCTCCAAGACCCGAAGGTGACGCACCTAGGCCCCCCAGAGAAGCCTACCCAGCTACCCCCTGGAGAAGGTCTAGGGGACTTGGAGAACTGGGGCCATGATTACTTAGAAGACTACAAGTCTTATCACACCGAGGTGTTCGAAGAACTTTATCCAGCACATGGCCACCCACACACCAGGCCTCCAGCACACGAGACTCTCCCTCATGCCGACCCGGCCATGAGGCTTCTCTTTGAAAAGGTTCGGCGCCTGGAGAGCGAGCAGCAGCGCGCCCATCAACCCCTTTGGGCGAAGCCACGGCCTGGGCCCTTTACGGAACGCATCCTTAATTACCACCAAGAGAAGGAAATCCAGCCCCTCCGCATCGCCTTCTACACTGGCACGGAGGATCCTCTTACCCATATACATTCTTTCCAATCTGCCTGGGGTGCAAGGGCTAACTGACGAAGGCATGTGCCTCCTCTTCCCTTCCACCCTCAGCGGCGCGGCCCTGAATTGGTTCTACAGGTTGAACCCTTGCACCATCAACACATTCGACAGTCTGAAGCAGGCCTTCCTGGACCATTTCATGATTCAGACTGACCGCCTCTACTCCGCAGACGACCTGTACATGCTTAGGCAGGGTGAGGACGAGCCCCTTCGAGAGTATGTAGCCAGGTTCAGCCACGAATACTCCTGCTGCCCAAACATTGATGATCGTGCCGCCTTCGGTGCTTTCAAGAGTGGCCTCCGAGAATCCAACTTCTGGTACCTAGTACACAGCAACCCTTGGAACACATATGCTGAGCTAATGAAGCAGGCGGCAGTTCATGCCAAGGCTGAGTACTTCAACTCCAAGCGTGGCCCGGCCACCCAGCGCGTAATCCTTTTGCTCCTCCACCTGCTTCAGCCCACCCCGGCCCCACCTCAACATTCTACTCCAGCCCAAGCACCCAGGATGCCCAGCACCCCAAAAGGAAGGATAGCTACCAGCATACCTTCAACAATAACAAGCGGGGCAGACACGGCAACCACCACCAACCCAGCAGAGGTAACCCACACGGGACAGGTGATCGGGGTGATCGAGCTCCACTCCCCTTCTCACCCAAGCCAAGGTTCGAGGTGTTCACCACCCTGAACACTACCTACGAGAATCTCCTGGTGAACGAGGCACCTATCATACCCAAGCCTCCCCCTCGGAGACCAGGCAGCAAGCCTATGCCTAACACCGGGGTCTTCTGTCGCTTTCATCAATTCGGTGGCCACGATACTGAATCTTGTGTTGCCTTGCGCAACATCATTGAGGGACTTATTCGCGAAGGGAAGCTGGACAAATACGTGCACAATCTCCCACCCCCACCTAACCCTCACAACGGCAGATCAACATGATCTCAACTATCAGTGGTGGTCCTACCCTGGCTGGAACATCTAACAACTCCATCAAGCATTATGTCCGCTCCACCTATGCGCACCAGGTCTTCAGCGCTGAGCAGGGACGCTTGCCAAAAACACATAAATCAGGCTGGGCTCCCATTACCTTCAGCGAGGAGGAGGAGCGTGGTGTCATTCTCCCCCATGATGACCCAATCATTATCCGCGCCGACATTTCTAACTTTGATGTTGGGCGTATCTTGGTGGACACCGGCAGCTCGGTCAGTGTGATGTTTGCTGAGGCCTTCAACGAGCTCCAGGTCCCGTCTCACTTACTCGACCGGAACATTACACCCCTGGTGAGCTTCTCTGGTGAGGTGGTCCAGCCCATTGGAAGCATTCATCTCCCCATCTCTATTGGAGCAGCACCCCAGCGGATGACAATCACCACTCCCTTCCTCATTATTGACTGCCCAACAGCCTACAATGTCATCCTTGGACGCCCGGCCATGACCCAAATGAAGGTATTCATTTCCACACATATGCTACTACTAAAATTCCCCACGCCCTATGGCACAGGTACGGTGCGTGGCGACCAACTTGGTGCCCGAAGTTGCTATGCTTCAGCAGTGAAGTCCACTAATCGCCAGCATAGGGGTGAGGCCCTTGCAGTAACCCAGGTTCCAGCCCCACCTCGAGCTGGCACCGAGCGCCCAGAAGACCCTAGGGAGGAATCTGTCACCCAACAGGCCGAGCCTGTGGAGGACCTTGAACTGGTTACTCTCGATGAAGACATCCCGGACCGGCAGGTCAGGATCGGCACCTCCCTCTCACAGGAACTTCGCTCTGATCTTATCACTTTCCTCCGTCTTAACTCTGAGGTCTTCGCTTGGTCATACAATGACATGCCTGGCATCTCACCAGACATCATCTCCCATCGGCTAAGCATTAGCCCTGCCGTCCGACCCGTTCGGCAGAAGCGTCGGGCTTATGACCCAGAGCGATATGAGGCCATGAGGGCAGAGGTGGATAAGTTGAGCACCATTGGATTTATCAAAGAGGTGGATTATCCCACCTGGCTGGCCAATGTGGTGATGGTTCGAAAGGGCACCAAAGGCTGGCGCATGTGTGTCGACTACACCAACCTCAATCGGGCCTGCCCGAAGGATAGCTTCCCCCTACCCCGCATCGACCAGCTCGTTGACGCCACAGCTGGCCACGCTCTCCTCAGTTTCATGGATGCCTACTCAGGCTACAACCAGATCTTTATGCACCCTGAGGACCAAGCCCATACATCCTTCATCACGGACCGTGGCCTCTATTGCTACAAGGTCATGCCCTTCGGCCTCAAGAATGCCGGGGCCACGTATCAGCGTCTGGTGAACCACATCTTCGCTCCATTGATTGGCAACACCATGGAGGTATATGTTGATGATATGCTAGTCAAGAGTCGCACTACTGACCAACACATCCCCAACCTCTCCGCCATGTTCACCATTCTGAAGCGGTATAGGATGAGGCTCAACCCCACCAAATGTGCATTTGGGGTGGCTTCAGGCAAATTCCTTGGCTTCATGATCAGCCAAAGAGGTATTGAAGCCAATCCCGAGAAGATCAAGGCCATATTGGACATGGCGATACCCAAGACAATCAAGGACATCCAGAGCCTTACTGGGCGTGTCGCAGCCCTGACCAGATTCATCTCCAAGGCCACTGACCGCTGTGCCCCTTTCTTCAAGCCCTTAAGGGTAGCAAGCGGAGCATTACCTGGACCGCTGAGTGCGACAAGGCTTTCAGCGAGCTCAAGGAGTATATGAGCCGAGCCCCCTTATTGTCCACACCTGAGCCCGGAGACACCCTCATGATTTATCTCTCCATCTCGGCTACAGCGGTTAGTTCCGTACTCATCCAGACAAAGGAGGGTGCTGAGCACCCAGTGCATTACGTCAGCAAAGCATTACAAGATGCCGAGGCTCGATACCCGGACATCGAGAAATTGGCATTCGCCCTGGTGGTTTCGGCTAGGCGTCTCAGACCATACTTTCAAGCTCACACCATCCATGTCTTAACCAACCACCCGCTCCGGCAAGTGTTGCAGAAACCGGAGACTTCTGGGAGGTTAGTTAAGTGGGCCATCGAACTTGGTGAGTTTGATATCCACTACAAACCCCGCCCAGCCACAAAGGGCCAAGCCGTGGCTGACTTCATATCTGACTTCACCGAACCCTCTACTGTGGCCAGTTCACAGACTACGATCGAGCCTACTCCTACATCAAGCCAGATCCACGTCGCGGCAACGGCACTCTAGACTTGACTCAGCCCTTGTGGACCTTGTATGTAGATGGCTCTTCCAATGCCCAGGGATGTGGAGCTGGCCTTGTTCTCATCCCCAGACAAGTTTGTCCTTGAGTACGCCCTTCGCTTCAAATTCCACGCCTCCAACAATGAGGCCGAATACGAAGCACTTTTGGCTGGCCTTCGGTTAGCCAAGGAGATGGGCGCCAGGCAAATTCAAATATTCAGCGACTCACAGCTCGTTGTTCACCAAGTGAACCAAGACTTCACCGCCAAGGACGCCTCCATGACAGCCTACCTCCAACATACCCGCCATTTGCTTACAACTTTCAATGCTTATCTCATAAGCCAGGTGCCACGCTCTGAGAATAGTCACGCCGATGCTCTGGCTAGATTAGCCTCGGCCATAGAGCAGGGCATCGGCCGGAATATCCACATGGAAATCTTGGATCAGCCCAGCACACGGGCACCACTCATCTGCGCCATCGATCACAGCCCCACATGGATGGATCCCATCCTTCAGTTCTTGCAGAACCAGACACTACCTGCTGACCCTGCTGAAGCGCGGCGTGTCCGCTATCGCTCTGCCCGATACCTAATCCTTAATGGCGCCCTATACAAGCGTGGCTTCAGTCTCCCCTACCTTCGGTGCCTGACCCCAGAGGAAGGTAATTATGTCCTCAAAGAAATCCATGAGGCATCTGCGGTAGTCACTCAGGCGCTCGGTCACTAGCGCATAAGGCCATTAGGCAAGGATACTTCTGGCCCTCACTTCACACTGACGCCCAGGCCTTCACCCAGAAATGCGATAAGTGTCAACGATTTGCCAACATCCCTCAACTCCCAGCTGAACCATTGACAGCCATGGTCAGTCCCTGGCCATTCGCGCAATGGGGACTTGACCTCATTGGTCCTATGCCTGAGGGCAAAGGCCAGGTCAAGTATGCAGTCGTAGCTGTCGACTACTTCACTAAGTGGGCTGAAGCTGAGGCCTTAGCCACCATCACTGCAGCTCGCATTGAGACGTTTGTCTGGCAAAATATCGTATGTCGCTTCGGCATCCCCAACACCATCGTCACGGATAACGGACGGCAATTTGACAGTGCAAAGTTCAAGCAATTTTGTTCCAACCTCAAGATAAAGCTTTGCTTCGCCTCCCCGGCCCATCCTCAATCCAATGGCCAGGTCGAAGCCGTGAACAAGATTATCAAGAGGACCTTGAAGACTAAGCTTGACAAAGCCAAGGGTTGCTGGCCAGAGCTACTCCAGAAGTACTCTGGTCCTATCGCACCACCTTCCGTACCTCCACAGGGGAAACACCGTTTTCCCTTTCCTTTGGTACTGAAGCCGTGGCACCAGTGGAAATTGGCCAGCCCACATACCGAACCTCCACTTATGAGGCCGAAGCCAATGACGAGCAGTTAGCCCTAAACCTCGACTTCATTGATGAGCTCCGTGACCAGTCCAACATGCGCAACGTCGCGTACAAACAGCGCATCGCTAAGTACTATGACTCCCGGGTCAAACCCCGTGCCTTCAAGGTTGGGGACTGGGTCATGCGCAAGGTTTCCTTGGCCACCAAGAATCCTACTGAAGGTACCTTGGGCCCAACATGGGAAGGTCCTTATGAGGTTACCAGAATCTCTCGCCCGGCGCTTATCAACTTCGTGATTCCAAGGGCAAGATCTTGCCTCATTCCTGGAATGCCGATCATCTCAAGTACTACTACAAGTAAGCATGTCTAGACCCTAAGACATTATGTTTTTATGTTTTCTTAAATTTTGGTCTCGAGCCTTGACTCAACCAACTCTTGTACTTTTGCCTTTCGGCACATATTCAATAAAACGCCCGACTCTGGCTCATTCTCATCAATCACATGGTTAACACAATTGATATCAAATGACAACAAGTCTAATATCATATCAAGTGTTTTACATAAATAACGAGAATACATAAAGAAGGTCAAGCCTTCAGGACATGCGAGCTTTGTGTTGTCCCCGGCACCATCGTGCCTAGCCACATTGCCTTGCCACATGCAAGCTTGGTATCACATTCGGCACCCTCGTGCCCAGCCACTTCACCCTGCAACATGCATCTTTGCGCCTTCGGCACCCTCATGCCAAGTTCACTCCCTCCAGTGTCCTTCTTACTTGGGGACTTGGGGGACTATGGGTATTGCACTATACAGCTTGGAAGATGAACTATGGTATTGCTGGCACTGCACGGGTCATCCTTCAAACATAGCATTTCTCAAAATGCTATCGATGGCTGAGCTCACCCATGACTCTTCTTCTGACTCACTTCCGAAGGGTCTGAAACAGAAGAATCATATAGGGCTTCATCTATCATCAACTCATCCATCTGCTCCACGAAATCTCGGAGCCTTGTGGTCATGTACACTAATTGGAAGTGAAACTCGTCAAGTACACCTAAGTAAATGCCAAACTCATCTCGGATGTTACCTGTACAAAACATGTGACTGCTCAACACAACAGTTCTGGCCACAAAATTTCTATCTAGCAGATATACCCTCCAGGTATCTAGGCAACGTGCCAGCATCGCAAGCTGCATCTCTTCCAATCCACAATCCGGATCCCAATTTGGAATCATGCCTTCAATTTCCCCTATCACCCTACCTCTATGAAACAGAAAGGCATCTATGGTAACTTCTGAGGGATCCATGGTAAACACAACCATGAGCACCTCAATCCCCTCAAACACCGGTTGCATAATGGTGTCCTCTCCCAAAGGATCTTCTGGTGGGATAGCTGGCAGTGAGTTCAACAGAACCATCAGGCTAGACACCTTCACCATGCTCAATTCGGACTCCTCATCCTTGAGCTTTCCACCGACGACATCCTTGAGTTTCTCCATTGAGAGGGTTTGGTTTCAGGGGAAGAGATAGTTGAGATGTTCAAAGGTTAGCGGGCGGCTAGATCAGATGAAAGATGGAGAGTTATTTTTAGGGTTAACCCAGCTCCAATCCAAGTGCTCCTACCGAAGCTTCAAACAGCAAAACACCAAAATGGCAAGGTCCATACGAATTTAAAACAAAGGATCACCTCGGAAAGCTCCCAGGACCACCGAACTCAGCTTTAGCTTCGGAACACCAAGGTACCTAGACTCTTTCGTTTTAGCCTTGCCGAACGGCAAGCTTCATGAGGTGGAATTTATACCCCTCTTTCCACAACCCTAGCCCTTGCAATCTTGGCTTTCTTTAAAAAACCTGCCGAAGGCCCAGCCCTTGTAACCTTGGCCCCAACTCTAACACCCTAGCCACATCTATGTCTGCTGAAATAGAAACGGGCCCTAGGCCATATTTTCTTTTTCCCTCCTTTAAACACCCTTGCCAAACTCATCGGGCCCAAACCCATGAGGACTTGCCAAAGCCAATCCAGGGCCCAGCCCTTGCAAACTAATTCTTCAAAGCCCAATTATGGCTTAGCCCACTCCGCCACCCAGGCCCTCCTGCACACACCAACCTTTCAACAACTCAAGGCACCCAGCTCTATTTCAGAGGCCCAGCCTCCTAATTTTTTAGGCCTAGCTCCAGCTTCCAGTTCAAGATCTAAATAGCCACAAGTCCACATTAGATCAAAGTTTCAAGATGGTAAGGCCCATGAAATTCAAGTGGGGGGGCTCGAAAATTTTTACCTCAACAAAAAGCCAAACCCTTTTGACAAGCAAACAAAAGTATATATGTAAAAAGAGCTAGCTCTCTTGCCGAAGTTGGAAGTGGCTAGACCCAAAACAAACAAAAAGTATATATGTAAAAAGAGCTAGCTCTCTTGCCGAACGGCAAGAGCCATGGAGGTTTATTTACATTCCTCTAAAAAATCCAAACCCTAGCTCCAACAAAGGCCCAGCCCACCCTCCAAAAGGTCCATGCTAGACCCACCCGGTCTTAGTTATTTATTTACATGTCTTGAGTCAGCTCCACAAGGCCCATGGACAAATTTTACATACACTATATTGATTCAACAATTTGAAAGGACTGGACCCATGAGGATCACTCCAATATTTCCAATCACCGAACGGCAAGGTCCACAAAAATTATTGGAGGGCTCAAGAAAATACCCACATTTCAATGACTCAGCTCCTCAAATTTGTCAAGATAGCACCAGATGCCTAGCTCTCAAGCCACCCCGGATGCCCAGCTCCAAAGCAGCCGGTTCCAAGCTACGTGCCGAACCCAAGAGGCCCAAACTCCAAATTCACGCTCAGACAGCTCACACGAACCCAGCTCCAAAATACTGAAGACACCCCAAGTTCACATCCGAATGTGATCAAGGCACCCAGCTCTTAGCTCCGACGGCAAGGGCCCATGAAAATAGCTACACACCTGTCGAAGGTTCAGATAACCATACCAAAAAAAAAAAAAAAACCATCACTTGGTTACCAAAAGGCAGGACCCGAGTCATAAACACTAGGGGCCCACAGACTTCCTTGCTGAAACTTCAAGACCCAAGTCTACTTTTCTTTTCAAGGTTCCCAGCTACCATTGGTCCTAGAGGCTCCCACAGCTTTTTACAAAACCTTCAAGTGTTAACGCAACTTCTGGCTTGCCAACTTGGGGGACTAGGGACTACCCTACGGCTCCCACTGAACCTGGAATGCTCGGCCATGATTACACAAAATTCACAAGTTCCCAACCCAGAAGTCACTTCTTGACCGCGAACTTGGGGGACTACTGTTTACACCATAATCAACCGAGCATATCTGGCTTCAAAACGACTACTGTTCTCTCACGCCGAAGGAAGACACTCTTCCACAACGACGTGCACAAAGTCCCACATCGGAAATCTACACAAACCTCCCACTCTCACCTCCCTATAAATAGAGACTTCTCTCAATTTAGAAGGGACGTCTCTCCCCATGTATTAATGTATTTATACGTTATCATAATGAGAATATACTCCTCCGTGGACGTAGCCCATTCATTAAGGGTGAACCACGTACATCTTGTCTTCTTTACATTTACCACTTGCCCAAGTCTTTTTATACAAGCTTAAGGTCCTCACCTTCATTCATCATCCGTCACACATCATCACTAAGTTGGACTCATTCTTGGCCTAGCCATTTTGAGCATCAACAACCCTCTCCATTTCCTCGCAAATTTTCCAGCTCTAGTTCTCTTAGCCTCTTCAACCCACTTGGTGTCTCTGATGGTATGTAAGACTGCTCCATTGTTCACATATAAAATAAATGAACACACATAAGATTGAAGTATAAGTAAGATTAAGAAGGTGTAATTACTAGAAATTAAAGAAAAGTATTAAGGATGTAAACCTTGTTAGTGAAAAAGATTCTCTTCTGTGGATTGTCAGACTTGGCATGAACCCAAGAATTGCATGGAACATTAACAGAGCCATTTGGGAAGCCCTGGAGGTCGATGGTCTTGACGTAGATCTCCTTGTGGTGCTCATTCTCTACCTCAATTGCTCCAACGTCTCCAAAACCTGCTGGGATTGTGAAATTACTCTCATATATCGCCTCATCATCTTTGTGGCTGGCTTTGTGCGCATACCCCTTGATCCTGTTCTTCTCCAACCCCGTCTCTACAAGAAAATCCATTTTACAAATTTATAATCAGTAAATTAATCAGTATTTCCAAAATTCTTTATTGGTTTATCATCATCAAATTCTTCCAGCGTTACGTTATTTTGATATAAAATTAATCCAACAATAGGGGTGGCAACATGTTGTGTCACAGTGTCATGTCCGATGCATTCGATGGGTCATAAATTTCCAACTCAAATACAACTCATGTTACCCGCTTACTAAATGAGTTGGGTTGCTGTTATTTAAATAATCCTACTAACCCGTTTAGTCCGCTTAACCTATTTAACATATTTAAACTCATGTACTATATGTTCTAAACAAAATATTTTAACTCATTTAATATATTAAATATTAATCCTATAAATAATGTTACTCGTATATACTTAAAAACTTATGATAACATGTCAGGGATGTTAAGATTTCAGAGGAACGTATCCTTGGCCCACCACTAGCAACATCGATATTGTCCCCAACTTAACCACCTGTTTAACAGATGTTGGGTTTTATACAAAAGGCCTCGATATTATTAGGAGTGTAACCATTTATTATATGAGACTTTCTATTTTGTTAAGTTTCCGATGTGGGACTCGTGTATTCTTCAACAAGAGATTTGTAGCTAAAATGGTTAAGAGTATTTATCATTACATCCTAGGTCCTAGGTTCTATTATCCCATTTTTTTTTAAAAAAAAAAAACTTATGATATTACTGAAGTAGTATACCAAAAAACAAATTTAATGTCAAAAAGAATATTTTAACCTTGAAAAATATAAACTAACAAATTAAACACCTTAATGAGGCCACTCTCAGGGCTTTCCTAGTCGCTTTTTTGTTAAGAAAATCGTTATTGGTGTTTGTAATCTTTGTTCCAATGTTTGAATGAATTTCTCTCTTTGATCCAAAAAAAAAAAAAACCCTCACATGTGGCAAATTGTAAAAGGATTGACATGCGACTTGTTTATTAATCAGGTTGAGCGGATTGGTGAACAGGTTGATGAGTTGACCTGAATTTAACATGAATTTTTTACCATACGGGGTGACCTGCATAAATTTTGGGGAGATTTAGATCAATTCACTGGTGTTGTCGGAATTTCCACCCCTTGTGAGTACATATTTGATTGAAGAATAGCGTAGTAGATTCTTACCCTCTTTGGTTAAGAAAAATAGTTCACACAGGTAGCCTAGCCAATAGTGAAGTAAATTAGCATAAGAAAGTTACTGCAGAAAGAGAAAATGAGGGATGTGGACTAAAAAGACATATTTTACTGTCGGTGGTTAACAAAAAAAAAGTTACTAACTGTTGATAAAACGCTTTGGGCAAGCTGATTAATTTGCTTTAGCAATTATGTTTCAGATCTAGCTGTAATTAGACTAGGTCTTTTGGTTGTTGTCAAAGTTGGGAGGGAGAGGGGCTGGGGGGGACCTAAAACCACTGGGAAATACACTAAAATCTAGACCGCACACCAAAATTTGAATAATAAAATTCTGATCCAATCAAATGCAAATCTCCGTCAAATTTATTTTATTTTTAATTTTTAAAAAGGGCATTTTTTAATAAGGGGCTGTCTGACTTTTGGCTACTCAGAGACCCAAGGAATAATGAACAGTTAATCATTATTACTTTTATAACAAACAAAGAAAAATGTAACTCTAAATTATTTTTGTATATGCAAAATGGAATAAAAATAAAATTTGTGCTCATCTAAATCTATGCGTAGTTAATTACGGCTACACTGGCCGGAAAAACTTAAATGTTTTCTTTTCTGAAATGAAAAAAAAAAACAAAACAAAAACTAGTTCGAACTAGTCTTTTGCTTGGTATATTGGTGAAAAAAAGGGGGAAAAAATAATGAAAATGAAAACTGAAAATACTTCCAAGTTGTTTTGAAAAATATGGTGATTTAGAAAACTGAAAACGGCAAATATCTTTTCAGTACTAAAAAACAGTGAAAATGAAATGGTTATTAAACAGATAAATAATATTTTCTTTTTTGAAATTAAAAAAGACAAGTTTTTTGCTTGGCATATCTCAGGTGGTTTGAGAAAATTTTGAGTTTAAATTTCATGAATAATAATAAATATTAATTTCTTTTTTGAAATTAAAAAAAATCATGAATAATAATAAATATCGAAAAAAAAATCATTATTATTTGTTATTTTTTAGTGAATGAAGTGAATAAATCAATAGTGCTTACTGGGGTCAAGCTCGGCGCTAACAAGCTCCAAAAGAAGGGTTTTGCCGAGCAAATCGGTAATTTCATCGAGGGGCGAAGTCACTATGCTGGAGAGGAGCCCTCCTGTTACCTGCACTGTAACCACAGCCTTCACACTAACTGCCTTGTTCTCTGTTGAGGTTATAGTTGTGGTCACCGTAGACACTGCTGCAGACGATCCGAGCTCACCAGAACTAGCACGGATCACCACGCAGGAGGAGGACTTTTTCTTATTATGATCCTTTTGACGGACAGGATGGCGTGGAAGGATGTTAATGAGGGAGGGGCTTCCATGCCTGATCAGATCATTGGTATGAATGGAGGATTTTGGTAAGAGAGAGAAGGATGGAGCATGGTTGAGTTTTTGCAGCTGAGAGTTCATCATGTTTCTCTGCTAGTTTGCCTGAATGTCCATGCCTTTGTAGAGATTTAGAGAGAGAGAGAGAGAGAGAGAGAGAGTGATGTGTTGTAAAACATGGTACATATTTTTGGATCTAGCTAGGTGTACAGCTTGAATAATGCAAGAAATTAACACGAGTAATATAGAAAAGAAAACGATTAATTGGTCTTTTTCATGGATTAAAAGAATACTACAAGTAGCGGTAAATAATTGGTCCCCTCCTGTAGAAATTTTCAGGTCGACGGGCCGAGGGCCCACTCCAACAACACCGATATTGTCCCCACTTAACCACCTGCACAATCCTCAGGTGTGGGGTTTTATCACAAAAGGCCTCGGTATTAGTTAGAGTGGGGAAATTCTATTTAAGGCACTCTTTCTCCTTCCCTCTTTCCGATGTGGGACAATTGGTTTCAACACTCCCCCGCACGTGAGACCCCATGTTGTGGGTCACACGTGGAGATCCACACATCGGCAACCACGTGGAGCCATGTCGGGACTCACCCATCACGCGGGGCCATGTCGGGGCCCACCCAATCACGTGGCACCTTTTGGGCCTATGTGGAGCCATGTCGGGACTCACCCATCGCGTGGGGCCAAATGGGGACCCACCCAATCACGTGGCAGAATGGGCCCGCGCCTGGCTCTGATACCATGTAGAAATTTTCAGGTCGACGGGCCAAGGGCCCACTCCAACAACACCGATACTGTCCCCACTTAACCACCTGCACAATCCTCAGGTGTGGGGTTTTATCACAAAAGGCCTCGGTATTAGTTAGAGTGGGGAAATTCTATTTAAGGCACTCTTTCTCCTTCCCTCTTTCCGATGTGGGACAATTGGTTTCAACACCTCCGTTCCAAGATTCTTTTTTCACATTCACATGGCATCCCTTAATGCCTTAGCAAAGGAAGAGGGAAAAGGGCTTTTGTGAATAGTCTCACTCAAAATAAACGGAAAAAGAGTTGAGAGTGTCATGATGTTGTCTGTATTTTGTAAAATCTGGAGCATCTAAGTAATCCAAGTGTATAAGATTGGCTACATTGGATAGAATACTTTTACCTTTTGTAATTGAAATTGACGAGAAGGTACTGTCGTTATACATCTTTCAATCTCATTTCCGGAAGATTCTTGTCAAGTTATCATCTCATTTTCTCGGTAAATATGAGTTAGATCAATTGATTATGATAGTGTATTTGTTAAATCCGAAGTGTTCATCATCTTTTATAATAAACAGGACAAAAAAAAAGTGTGTTTTCGGGAGCAATTAAATTTAGATTGGCTAGCCAGCCAGCTAGCTACCTTATTATAGAAACTGTGAGTGTGCCCATGCTCCTACTCCTTTTCCATTTTTCACAAAAAAATTATATCTCATGCCCCCAGCGGTGCTTCGAAGGCAAAAAGGTGTCAGTTCAGAAGACTAGGCCGAAGCTGACCTCGCCTACGTCCTCCGCCACTTCACTCGCGCTTACCGTGGCCTCGGAAATGAGGTCTCATATTCAATTCCACTCTTGTTTCCTTTCTTTTGTGGAAAAAAATTCATCATATTATGGTAAATTGTTTTTAGCAGTTTTTGGAGGTTAGAGATTTGGGGAACTTAATTGGGTTGTACACCGAATGGCACTCACGTTTGCTCCCATATTATTCTTTTGATCAGTTTGTTGATGAGATGAGGTCGAACAGGTTGCCGCCACTAGACAAGTAAAAGTACTGATCTCTCTGTCTTTTTTTATTTTTTTTATGTTTAAATCCTTTGGATTTTGGACTCTGCTTTAATCTTTTATTCTTTGTGTGCAAAATTTTGATACATGTGGCATGAACCAGCAGTCGAACAAGGCTCTCCAAATGATCAACAGGGTATTATGCTCTGTCATTATCTCATTTTGTATAATATCTCGAATTCAATAGTGTCTCAGCTCTAGTGGCTTAGGCTACAGCTTGAACAATGTATTGAGTGCATATTGCCTGAGTTGTTTGGTATTGTAGAAATTTTCAGGTCGACGGGCCGAGGGCCCACTCCAACAACACCGATACTGTCCCCACTTAACCACCTGCACAATCCTCAGGTGTGGGGTTTTATCACAAAAGGCCTCGGTATTAGTTAGAGTGGGGAAATTCTATTTAAGGCACTCTTTCTCCTTCCCTCTTTCCGATGTGGGACAATTGGTTTCAACACTCCCCCGCACGTGAGACCCCATGTTGTGGGTCACACGTGGAGATCTATACATCGGCAACCACGTGGAGCCATGTCGGGACTCACCCATCACGCGGGGCCATGTCGGGGCCCACCCAATCACGTGGCACCTTTTGGGCCTATGTGGAGCCATGTCGGGACTCACCCATCGCGTGGGGCCAAATGGGGACCCCACCAATCACGTGGCAGAACGGGCCCGCGCCTGGCTCTGATACCATGTAGAAATTTTCAGGTCGACGGGCCGAGGGCCCACTCCAACAACACCGATACTGTCCCCACTTAACCACCTGCACAATCCTCAGGTGTGGGGTTTTATCACAAAAGGCCTCGGTATTAGTTAGAGTGGGGAAATTCTATTTAAGGCACTCTTTCTCCTTCCCTCTTTCCGATGTGGGACAATTGGTTTCAACAGGTATTAATTGGAAGGATTGAAGGATGCAATTACTCTACTATTGCAACAAAAGACCTGTCAAGAAAATTGAAAAAAGAAAAACAGTTCCTGTGTAAAACCTTTTTTTGGTGTAACAGACTGATGAGAAAAGTAGTTACATATTCATTAATAACTATGGTAATGGACCTTAGAGGTTGAGGTTGTAACTCAGTTAAGAAATTTTTCATATAGACTACTTTTACCATGATGTTAGTATGCTACGATAATGGATTGGCTACTGAGTGGAGCATGAATAATGCTGAGAGAGGAGCATGAATAATGCTGAGAGAAGAACATCATTGAACCGGAGATTAGTTGTTCTGAGTTCACATGAAAGATGTCAGGGAGAATGATATTGATAAGTGGAAATCTACTGCCAATAATTCTATGTTACTTCGTTTTTGAAAAAATAATAATAATTAAGTTGGAAGGTCTCCTTTTCTTTATGAAATAATTTAATTAGAAGTTTTTGGGTTCTTCTTCAGAATTTGTTATAATATTTGTGTTTGATCAATGATATTTGAACTATTCGCTTTGGAAACAACCATTGCTTTCTATGTTCCCATTTAAATATTGAACCCTTTTAAATTTCTTGGGGTTTATATATAGGCTCTGTTTGTTATTAAGTATTTGCTTGTCTTGAGTGTTTACTACTGAAAGATAACCCTCAAAGGATTCTTTGAAGAATTATGAAGGGCATTTCATTAGAGAATATTGATAGAAAACCTTGTAAAGTTGAGGTTTCACTGAACAATACGGATGCATTTGTTGTCCCTAGTATCTGTGTGCAATAGATTGATGGTGCTCCTTTGCTTTGCTAATTGTAGGAGGAACCCTCTGAGACTTTGCATGGTGATATGGTTGCTCCTAGTATATCTGCAGCAGGTAGTTTTCAGAAAGAATTAACCAATCAAGTTCCAAATAATGAAGGTTGTGAATCTAGTGAAAATCATGACAGATGAACAGAGAGCACGAATGAAAGCTAGCAGATTTAAGGTCCTTGAGAAAGATGCAGCTAGGCGCCGCCAATTGCAGGTGGCTTGAGGTTTTGGTTTTCTTCTGTTGTGTTCTAAATTATGTTTCATTGTGTTGAACTATGGATGGCAATTGAACTCATGGATATAGGCATCAAGGCAGAACGTTCTGTCTTGATATTCTTTCTTTGTGCGACAAAGTTTTTTGTCATATTTACACAAGTCGATCTCTTTAATAGTTGATCCATTACCAATTGTTACATCTCGGTTCTTAATTTGATGTAACAGTTTATTTGCAATTGCATACCCGAATATGTAATTGCATACATTTTATGTAATAATTGACCCCCCCTAAAACCAAAAGAAGGGTAGGTAGGTAGGTTTGACTGTGTTTTTGAATATTTTGTTATGGAGTATAAAGTGTTCCAAATGTGTAATGTTAGGATTGGTTAAGATTTGGATTGTGATTTGAACGGATTGAGAATCCCGACCCAAGAGAGAAATGCATGGGTGGGTTGTGCGCATTATTTGTGCAATGTTATAATGGAGGGTTGATGCACTTGCAAGTAGTGTCGTGCAATTGCATATCGATATATGCAATTACTGAGCGATTGCAAGTAGTGTCGTGCAATTGCATATCGATATATGCAATTACTGAGCGATTGCAAGTAGTGTCGTGCAATTGCATATCGGTGTATATGCAATTACAGTGCAACTGTGTGTAAATCCTGGTCACCATATTTTTGTAATTAATCAATGTGATGTTGTGGTGTTTAAGGGGTTTAGGGTGTATTAGGCTTTGGATTAGTATTCAGATTCTCGTCGCTAGAGACAATTGCATGATAGTGTTGTGTACTTGATTTGTACAAGTTATGGAAGTTGAAAAAAGGGGTGAAGCGAAAGGAAAGTGCAAAGCCGAGAGTAATGTACAACAAGCAAGAGTTGGCGGGGATGCATTTTTTAATTTCATCTAAGTTGCACATATATCTAAAAATTGGAAACGTGGTTGCTTAATATTATGATGGTTTTGTTGATTAAAAATAAATGATTGACAGGAAAAAAGAACGACTTGAAATGAGGAAAGTGGCCAATGCAAAGTTGGACAGTAAGGTGAGAGATGGCAATGGAATGGGTCAGTTTTTTAATTATTTTATTAAAAATGCTCTTTTTGAACTGTCGCTCATCCTACTCTGTATTGTGGAGCTGGATAGTCTCGACGGCTCAAATAGGTGGCAGAGGACGGGTCGGACTCGCTTGAATCGTCTCAGAGCTGCGTCGGCCTTTCGGTCCTGCGATTGTTGTGTTGTCATGGGAAGATGCGTTAGAGTTGTTGGATGGTGCTGCGTTCACGGCAGCAACGGTGGCGGCACTAATATTCGGCGTTCGTACAGAACGTCATCTACTCAACAAGATTGCCATCTTCTCCAATTTCTATTGCCCGTATGTTATTATCTCTTTATTGCTTGTTCATTTTGGCTTTTGTGATAAATTTAAGGTATTGGGATTGGAAATTCATAAAGTAATCAAATTGGAATTTGAGAATTGTGAGTTGGTCAATTTGATAATTATGAGAAATTTTTAGAGTGTTCATGTTGAGGAAAATATGAATCCATCATCTCAAATGGGACCTTTTTACTAATTTATAGATTACTTTTCATTTTCATGGATTTATTGCATTGTTTTCTAATTATGGGAAATAAATTGGTGCGTTTCATCTACTAAATCTTCAGCTTTCTGTTATTGAAATAGTTCTCAAGTTAGTAGAAATATTTAGAAAAAGAACTCTGTGAATGCCTGGGTGTGTGAATTTAAGTGATGGAATGAGGGATTGTGTGATGTTTTGTGGATTCTTTTTTGAGGGTCTCTTCCTTGGTGAGAATTGTAGAGACAAGGAAATGGAAAGTGGGTAGACAGAGCCAAACTATCACCCAGAAGCAGCTCCTCATCACTTTCATGTGGTACAACAAAATTTCAGGCCAAAGCTTCATCATCAACGTTGGGGACAAAGACAATACCTCTTCACCATTCAAATTCAACTTCAATTCACATGCATCTGGCTGGGAGATTTTAGTTCCCATGCATCTGGCTTCTCTTGGTTGTTGTTTCTTTGTTTTTTCTCTCTTATTTTTTTAATTTATTTAGAGCAACAAGTTTGGGTTTTGTGAATTTTTCTTCATTCAATTTTTCCCTTGTCCTTTTTTAAAATAAAAATTAATATAAGGTTCTCTAATCTATTAAATTAGATTTTTTTTTAATTGTAGCAAAAGATTTCATTTTATTGTATAAAAAAAAAAATCATTCATCTTGGTCATCAAAGAAAATAGAGCATTGAGATACCGGTTAGAGAAGAAGAAGAAAAGAGAGGTTGTGGTGAGGTTCAACTCGGTTTTGCTACTGAATTAGTTTTGACGCTTTACAGAAGTGAATTAACATAAATTAACCAATGCCCTTTGGTTATGTTGGTTGTTGATTGATTGCAAATAAAACAGATGGAGGAAAGGGTAATTGTACACCACTGTCTAGTTTTTGTATCATTAGACAATTGCGTACCAGGATATGGAATTGCATACCATTTATGCAATAGTTGACCTTTAACATGGATAGTGATGAATCCAATTTCTGCACCTCACAAAGGTAAGGACAAGGATTAAAATATCGGTTGTGCAGATAATATCAGACCTCCAATTTATGGATATTTCGGGGAATATATCGTTATTGTTTTAGGTATCAGGAAAAAATCAACAAAAATGACAAATATAGGCATTGAAATACGTAATTTTTGTGTAAAATTTTCATAAATGTCATGTACATTATCAATGAATGTATTGAACAAATAAAACTAATAATTTACTAATAATAAGATATACATATGACACTACAAGAAAAATGCCCTTTTGCGATAAATATTTGCGACGGTCAACGCGGCCCTCGCAAATACACATAATTTTATGCGCGGGTGATTCGCGCCAAAATAATTGCGACACTTTAATTAGTAACGTCGCATCTCACATCGCAAATAGGTTTGGAAGGGTTAAATTTGCGACGTTACTTGATTGCCGTCGTATATATCTCCTCTTACACTACAAAAAAAGGGTCATTACCGACCAACAGTTTCCGAGGGCCCCGAAATTCCCTCGGTAAAAGTGGTTGTTTCGACCAAAAAATGTTATCCGTCGGAAATATGTCACGGGCCTGAAATTTATTTCCGACAAAGGACATACCCTTGGAACAAGTCTCGATTGTCGTCGGAAATGTAATTTATTTGGTGGGAAGACTTGGCGCCAACTTTATTAACGACCAAAAGTACGTTTGACGGAAATAGGATGATTATTTCCGAGGGTTTTCTCATTCCGTCGGCACTGTTTGACTATTTCCGAGGGGCTTCTTATTTCGTCGGAATTGCTTGAATATTTCCAAGGGGTTCTCCTTTCGTCTGAATTGTTTGACTATTTGCGATGAGAAATATGTCCTCTCGGAAAAACGTTTGAATGTCAATTTCCCATTAGAATAAGTTTTTAAAAAAAAATTGATTGATAATATTTTTAGCTTGGGAAGAAAACAGATTTTTTTAAAGAAAATTTGGTTATTATGTAGACCCAATTCACAAACACGAAGCCAATATATATGGTAGTTGTCAATTTCCCATTACAATAAGTATAATAAAAAATTGATTGATAATAACCAATCACACTCCAAAATAAATAACTAAAAATAGTCAATCCAAAAAAAGAAATAGACAATCACAATTACATGACAACTCATCCCATAGTTGTAAGTTGAACACATCCCTTCTTCAATCAAATTTCATTGTCTTCAACATCATTTTGGATGGCATGCATGCTTTGAATTTGAGTCTCTGCTTCTTGGTATGGCTCAATCTCATCATAGTAATTAATCTATCCTGTAAAAAATCCTTCTGGGGGTTTTATTGGGGAAGAAATTCATAGTAGAAAACCACTTCCCCTTTCTATGGAAGGATTATACATCAAACAGAGTTTTGTAAAACCCTGAAACTTGGGTGTAGTGGACTTCTCACCACTACGTTTGATATGATAAAAGATATACCTCAAAGTACGGGTAACATAAAATATATACTGATCGGTGCATAATTACATATCTTTTTGTACCATTCTAACTTATGATTTGGTTATGTTTTTAAGTTAAACTTGTGCTTTTAATCTATTTTGGTTTGTTATTCAGTTCATTGGGTTTTAGGTTACAATTGTGGCTTTGGATAGGAAAATATGCAAAGTGATACAATTCATGCATGTTAAGGGCTAATTGACAAATAGGTCATTGGTAATTGCATTACCGATATGCAATTGACAAACAGGTCATTGGTAATTGCATTACCCATATGCAATTGACAAACAGGTCATTGGTAATTGCATGTGGAGGTGAATTTTCCAGAACCAATTCGGGACACTCATGTCAGTCCAGTTTCGTGGGTCATCTTACAGGCCTCATTCCAAAAACCTGCACTACTTGGATGAAGAGACATCCTTCACAGAAAATGTTCCAGTGGGTGTCTAGTATATCATATCCAAATTTCGGCCCAATTGAAGATATATAGAGTCCTTAGCCCTTCAAACACTGAACCATGCTCAGAAGTATAGGTAGCTGCCAGCTATAGAGCCATGTGCTTAAAGCAGCCACATGGGAGACAAGCCAGCATGTAAACTCAGAAGTATGGGCACCTGCCATTCCTAGAGCCTTGTGTTACACAGAAAAACAGCCACAAAAGGGGAGATAAAGAGCCATGTGCTCAAAGCAAACACATGGACAACTCACACTCACACATGGGCAGCTCACACTCACACATGGGTGTGTTTGATCAGCCAAAGGGGAGCTTCACACTCTATAAATAGAGAGCTTCACACTCATTCAAGGATCACACTCCATTCAACAGTCCATCAACTCACTTCATCCATTACTCATACACATTCAAATAGAGAGAGAGAGAGAGAGAGAGAGAGAGAGAGAGAGAGAGAGAGAGAACGAAAATGAAATCCTTTCACAAGATAGCTAGGGTTTCAACAGTGCAACATATTGCTGCTAACAAGTAGAGAGAGAGAGAGAGCCATATATTCTAGTTGAAATTTGAGCTATGAATCTCAAGGTTTGATTCATATTTTTCAGACCTACTAATTTTGATTTTGAGAAAACTAGAAAGAGCCATAGCATGCAACTCAAAACAGATTTCAATACTACTGATGAGGACTTAATATCAAGAATCAAATAAATAAGATGTTGAAAGCATTCTACTACACTGGAAAGATTCAAGTTCTAGCTTTTCCCTTACAGATAGAGAATAATATATATGTGGTATTCAGATATATATATTTTTGCATGTTTTTCAAGACCAGAGTTGGGTTTCCTAGCTTTCATCAAGTTCCAATGACATATATATACAAGAAAAGAAAGACTTTTGATTCCATTGGGATCAGGGGGGGCATTTCTAAATTTGAGGTACCTCCCTCATTCTAATTATAATACTCCAAAATATTTTGCTTAGATAGTTTTCAGAAGGAAAAGGAAAATAAAGAAAGAAAACAAGGAATTTATCAGCTGGAGATGGAGTCACTAGGTCACATTCAGTGTCAGTTAGCTCTGGCCATTAGATTGTCCAATCTAGTTAGTTAGCTCTGGCCATTAGATTGTCCAATAGGTGATGAGATCAAATTAAACAATAGAATATAATTGCACCTCGCAAGATAATTAATTTTTGAAATGCAACAAACTAGGTTTATATATGAAGGGGTATTGACAAAGCAAACTGCTAGGTCAAAAATCTAGGTCTACATTAGGTCCAATAAACAAAGAAAGATAGCTCAATCAGGATATCATGAGATCTATCCAGTCCTGTCAGAGACTCAAAGAAATGAAACTATTATTCTTCTACTAACATAAAAAATTACACTAGCTAAAACATATATAATAGGTAGGGTTTCCACTCGTATTAACATTTCTAGGGTTCAATGTAATCCCCAGCTTAACTATCAGCAACAAATTTTAAAGCGCATGTTTCTAAGATGCAGAGATGAAATTCAAAACTGAACACAGTCATTTTAACTGATGATATATATAGAACTCTTGCACCAGTATACTCATCGACAGGCCGTCACCTCATGAATGCTTGTGAATGTAGCTGAAAGCCACTGATTGAAGTTCATCAGCATCCTGAAAACCCCATTGCCTGTTGTAATTTGTTTGCATGCCAAAAGAAGACATGGAATGAGAAGTGCCTTCTTCGAAGCTGCCATATGAAACATTTTCTTCTGGGATATTCACTGAATTTTCATACCTACCATTAACAGAGTTATTTGAATTCATAATTCCATTCTCATAGTATGATGTAGTTCCAGGATTATTGATGTGGGTTGAATTGAACTGTGGCATGGAGTTTGATGAATTTTCGAACTCAGGAAACCAACTTTGAGCTTCCTCAGTGTGAGAAGGAAGTTTCCCATAAAATTTCTCATTAGGGTTTGCTACAGCAGAGCCATTGACAAAGCTTTGAGCTGCTTGATCCTTGAGGGAAGCTAACTGTGCTTGTAAGTTGACCACCTGAGAAGTTCAAACCAAAAGCATATACTCATCAGTAACTTGAACTTACAATCTGAACAAAAACCTAATTAGGTTTTAGGTTTTATATAGTTTTTCCACAAGTTCAAGGTCAAAGGGTACTAATTAAATTGATTAACCTGCTGTTGGAGAGCAAAAATATGTGAAACACAGCCATATATGGGATCTTGAAGTCTTGCTTGAGCTTCATATGATATAGTCACCATGGCTTCGCAATGATCGCTCAACGGAAGGTCAGCTAAAAGCTTCGACACTTTGCTTGAGCCAAAAACCTCGTGGATGGCAGAAAAATAGGTAGCTCCCTCTTCATGGCAGAAATAAGGAGCAAAAATACACCCTCTCACACATTTTCTTCTCAAGAACTTGTAGGCTCCACAAGGAGAACCAGAACCAGCCATCGTTTTGATGATCTTTTCTAATTGGGAGGTGGGTTTTTTGTTTTTTTGTTGGTGACAGCTGGAGCAAGAAGAAAGAGAGAGAGGGCAGAGAGATGGAGCAGAAGGAGAGAGAAGAAAGAAAAGAAAAAGAGAGGAAGAAGGAAAAAGAATAAAAAAAGAGAGAGGGGAAAAAGAACAGAGAAAGAGGGAGACGGGAGGAGAGAGAGAGGAAAAAAAAATAAAAAAGAGAGGGAGTGAGTAAAAAGAGAGAGGGAAAAATATAATAAAAAAGAGAGCAAGATGACAAAGGTTGAGAGGAGACAGCCGTTAACATCCCTCTGGAATCCGGTAGTTGTCAATTTCCCAAACTTAATAATGAATAACCCCCAAACTTAATAATGACACCCTAACATAATAAATAAATAACCCCCTCCCTCATTATTATGTTATACAGTTGATTGAGCTCTGTTTGGTAAGAAATGTGGAAGAATGGCTTCTGTGAAACTTTTGAAATGTCATTTTCAAATTTATAAATACAGCTAATTGCATATGAATCTTACAGTGATGCAATCGTTGTCTTATGGTCGTAATGTGATAGTATTATATTAATCCTTTGTTTTTAAAAAGGCAGAGGCTTTTTTATTTGTGTTTGTAGAGTTTTCTAATAAGAAAGAAATCTATCTGTAGCACTTACTACTTTGTCCTCTCAAACCCCTTATGACCCTAAGATTAACAACACAAGAAAGCAAAGACAAAACCAACCCCTCCCAAACTAACAGGGAGCAGGGCCAAAGATATGCAAGAGTAAGTTTTCTTTCTTCAGTTTAGGGCCTCGGATCCTATGATTAACAACACAAGAAAGCAAATAATAATTTAACTAGGTAAAACACAACAGCTGTGCACACACAAATCATGGGATACCACTCGCAAGTGTTAAACAAAATGTGGGACAGTTTTTATGGTAATGATGGTGTGTTTGAGTGTGTTTCAAAATGTGGGACAGTTTGTATGGCCTCATCTCTCCTCTCCCTCTCTTTTTTTATTATTCTTTTTTCCTCTCTCTCTTTCTCTTTCCCCCTCTCCCTTCCCTTAATTTCTTTCTCCTTTATAACTTTCTGCCCTTAAATTCTTTGGCTTTTATTAATTCCCCAAACTTAATAATGACACCCTTGGTTTGTCCCTAATCATCATTCCGTTTCTCTTCTTTGCTTAATCACTTTTAATATTTTATTGTGCCAAACTCTGCACACCATCGTGCAGTTCCTTCCGGTTTTTTTTCTGTTCATTAACCTCTTCTCTTCTTCCAGGGACGAATCCAGGAATTGCAAATCGGGTGGGCTAAATTTACCTTAAGTACAAATGTATTAAGAAAATTTGGTGAGTTTTGTAGATTTCGGTTGTTTTTGGAGATTTTTAGGCTTGTACAATAAATTTTATGAACTAAAAACTAGTGGTAACTCACAGGATGGCTAAATTTTTTTGGGGTAAATCACAAGCCCTAGTTTGTTATATTTTTATTTTATATAAGCACTTTTTTCAGTATATTTTCTTCATCATATTTAGAATTTTTTGTTATTATACGACATTTGAAATAGAGAAAATATTGAAAATATTGATAATATTGTTGAAATGTTTGGAAGGGATTGAAGGGAAACAAAGAAAGAAAAAAATATATATTTATAAGAAATTGAAGTTAAAAAAGAGAGTAATTTCCCAACACATAACTCCCCTCTCTCTTTTTTATTATATTTTCTCGTCTATCTTTTTTTTTTAATCTCTCCCTCTCTTTTGTTTTATATTCTTTTTTCCTCTCTCTCCCTCTCTTTCCCCCTCTCCCTCTTTCTTTATTCTTTTTCCTTCTTCCTCTCTCCTTCTTTTCTTTCTTCTCTCTCCGGCTGCTTCATCTCTCCTTTCCCTCTCTTTTTTTATTATTCTTTTTTCCTCTCTCTCTCTCTCTTTCCCCCTCTCCCTTCCCTTAATTTCTTTCTCCTTTATAACTTTCTGCCCTTAAATTCTTTGGCTTTTATTAATTCCCCAAACTTAATAATGACACCCTTGGTTTGTCCCTAATCATCATTCCGTTTCTCTTCTTTGCTTAATCACTTTTAATATTTTATTGTGCCAAACTCTGCACACCATCGTGCAGTTCCTTCCGGTTTTTTTTTCTGTTCATTAACC
Organism: Prunus salicina; assembly: GCA_020226455.1. Classification (NCBI taxonomy): domain Eukaryota; kingdom Viridiplantae; phylum Streptophyta; class Magnoliopsida; order Rosales; family Rosaceae; genus Prunus; species Prunus salicina. Next base: position 32,534,068 of record CM035343.1, read on the forward strand.
TCTTCTCTTCTTCCAGGGACGAATCCAGGAATTGCAAATCGGGTGGGCTAAATTTACCTTAAGTACAAATGTATTAAGAAAATTTGGTGAGTTTTGTAGATTTCGGTTGTTTTTGGAGATTTTTAGGCTTGTACAATAAATTTTATGAACTAAAAACTAGTGGTAACTCACAGGATGGCTAAATTTTTTTTGGGGTAAATCACAAGCCCTAGTTTGTTATATTTTTATTTTATATAAGCACTTTTTTTTAGTATATTTTCTTCATCATATTTAGAATTTTTTGTTATTATACGACATTTGAAATAGAGAAAATATTGAAAATATTGATAATATTGTTGAAATGTTTGGAAGGGATTGAAGGGAAACAAAGAAAGAAAAAAATATATATTTATAAGAAATTGAAGTTAAAAAAGAGAGTAATTTCCCAACACATAACTCCCCTCTCTCTTTTTTATTATATTTTCTCGTCTATCTTTTTTTTTAATCTCTCCCTCTCTTTTGTTTTATATTCTTTTTTCCTCTCTCTCCCTCTCTTTCCCCCTCTCCCTCTTTCTTTATTCTTTTTCCTTCTTCCTCTCTCCTTCTTTTCTTTCTTCTCTCTCCGGCTGCTTCATCTCTCCTCTCCCTCTCTTTTTTTATTATTCTTTTTTCCTCTCTCTCTCTCTCTTTCCCCCTCTCCCTTCCCTTAATTTCTTTCTCCTTTATAACTTTCTGCCCTTAAATTCTTTGGCTTTTATTAATTCCCCAAACTTAATAATGACACCCTTGGTTTGTCCCTAATCATCATTCCGTTTCTCTTCTTTGCTTAATCACTTTTAATATTTTATTGTGCCAAACTCTGCACACCATCGTGCAGTTCCTTCCGGTTTTTTTTCTGTTCATTAACCTCTTCTCTTCTTCCAGGGACGAATCCAGGAATTGCAAATCGGGTGGGCTAAATTTACCTTAAGTACAAATGTATTAAGAAAATTTGGTGAGTTTTGTAGATTTCGGTTGTTTTTGGAGATTTTTAGGCTTGTACAATAAATTTTATGAACTAAAAACTAGTGGTAACTCACAGGATGGCTAAATATTTTTGGGGTAAATCACAAGCCCTAGTTTGTTATATTTTTATTTTATATAAGCACTTTTTTCAGTATATTTTCTTCATCATATTTAGAATTTTTTGTTATTATACGACATTTGAAATAGAGAAAATATTGAAAATATTGATAATATTGTTGAAATGTTTGGAAGGGATTGAAGGGAAACAAAGAAAGAAAAAAATATATATTTATAAGAAATTGAAGTTAAAAAAGAGAGTAATTTCCCAACACATAACTCCCCTCTCTCTTTTTTATTATATTTTCTCGTCTATCTTTTTTTTTAATCTCTCCCTCTCTTTTGTTTTATATTCTTTTTTCCTCTCTCTCCCTCTCTTTCCCCCTCTCCCTCTTTCTTTATTCTTTTTCCTTCTTCCTCTCTCCTTCTTTTCTTTCTTCTCTCTCCGGCTGCTTCATCTCTCATCTCCCTCTCTTTTTTTATTATTCTTTTTTCCTCTCTCTTTCTCTCTCTTTCCCCCTCTCCCTCTTTCTTTATTCTTTTTCCTTCTTCTCTCTCTGACTGCTTCATCTCTCTGTTCTTTCTTCTTGCAGCTTTGGGATGGGCTATCTCCATTAAGTTTTTTTTAAAAAAATCTTAAGAATACTGATATTACAAAGACCAAAAAAAATTCGCATGGGCTGTAGCCCAGGCAGCCCATTAGCTGGATTCGTCCCTGTCTTCTTCTCCACTTCTTCTCCTTCCGATACGAATCCATCTCTCTCTCTCTCTCTCTCTCTCTTCTTCTCCACTTCTTCCCCTAACTCTTCTTGTCCACTTCTTCTCCACTTTTAATATCTTAGACTTGTTTTTTGGAAGCTACCTGGCTTCACTCTTTTTGTACAGTATTCATGTTTTTTTTTTTATGAGACAAGACAATTAGAATCATCCCAATATGTCTTTCTTATTGCAGATTCAAAGATTTCAATAAAGAGTTGTTCGTGAAAGCGATAGTTGTGGTTTACACTGATACAAAAAGCTTAAATTTTAGAAGGTCAGATTGCCTATCTCCCACAACTTTATGTTTCTATAAATATTATTTCTAGTATTGATTGGTAGGTATTATTTTTGCTTTCTTCTTGGATAACAAATAGAAAAGAATGGACAAGAGTTGGATAGATATACGAGATCGAACATCTACGCAATATCTCACTGGAGTTGAGAATTTTTTGGATTTTGCATTTTCTAAAAATATCACACATGGTTTAAGAACTATGTAAGTACTCTAAGTCATTTGTGGCTAAAGCTAGATATATGAGTAGATTAATTGATAATTGTAGTTATGTTTTTTTGGTATATATAGGTGACGACACAGAGAAGAACTTCTAATATGGTGTTTTCTGAAGAAATCATTAGTTTGGCTAATGGTCCTGATGAGTTTGCACGAAAATTTAAGGGATATTTTGTCAATGGTTTTAGATTTCGTACAAAGGAGTATGAAAAACATAGAACCACTCAAAATTCTGGTGTTGTTTTGAAGGCAAATACTATGAGTTATGCTAGTGTGAGAGATCAAAATCCTCGATCAGGTGATGTGACATTTCATGGAGTGTTGACAGATATAGTTGAAATTCGGTACACCAATACCTTGAAATTTGTATTGTTCAAGTGCGATTGGGTTGATAGTCTTGTGGGAGTGAAAGAGGATGAGTTTAAATTCACTGGTGAACTTTAATCATTTGTTGTACAAAGAGAATGGAATAGGGGACGAGCCTTTCATTTTGGCTCAACAAGCAAGACAAGTTTGTTATGTGCAAGACCCTTTCGATTCCAATTGTCATGTTGTTCTTACGATGACTGTCAGAGATCTATTTGACATGTATTCGAAAGATTCATCTCGTACTCCTACAGCGGTACCTTAAGTCGAGCTTTACGCAAGCCAACAATTGGATGAAACGATATATTTGCACGATAAAGATGTTAATTGGGTGCGACAAGGAGTGGAAGGAACTGTTGTGGAGACAGATGTTGTTGAAAATCTTGTTGAGATGGAAGAATCTGATTGACCATTATGTATTTATCCTTACTATAATTTATTTTCGTTTTCATTAATATATAAGAATAATTTAGTATATGAAGGGTGGTTTAATGGTAATTGATGTCTTGCTGAGGTTTATAATTTAAATTTTTTTATACTTCTCTTTGTTGGATTTTTTTTATATAATTATTTTATTTCAGTGGTTTATGGCGCCTAAGAGAACAAGAGGTATGTCAATGGAGGAATTGCTTCCCCCATCTCCTTTGAGACGTAAAAAGGGCAAGCACCAGGCACGAACATCTCAACAACGTAGTTCGAGTTCGAGTCAGCCTTAAGTTACTTCATCAAGACAACCTACTTCCTCGGTTCAAAGTGAACAAGCATCTGTTGTGAGACGTCAACGCGCTCACCTAGAGGCACAACTATCTCAGCAAAATGTTGTTGCTTCTGAGGATGACCATTTGACAGGCCAACCAGATGAGTCAGGTTCTTATGTGCTTAAAATCATTATCTTCATTTTTTTTAATGATATTTCTCATTGTTAAAAGTTTTTCAAATACATAATTATTACTAGGGGAAATGGAATCTGAAGATATTAGTAAAGGACGTGGTGCTGCTCGGAGTATTCCTCAATGGGGGACTGGAAACATATTGCATGTTACATTTGATCCTGAGTGGAAGCCAGTTAAAGTTAATGCATCATTGTTTAGTTCACAGCTTGGAATCGTAGCACGAAATGGAAAAAAAATTCCTCTAACATATCCTACATGGAATGACATGCCTGATGATATATTAGACGACATTTGGAAGGATATCACAGTAAGCTATACTTACAAAACCTTCTAATTAGTGATAATGTGTATGTGTGTTCAGTTTGATTGATAATTAAAATGTTATAATTGTAGGATAATACAGATGCCCCTGAGGCATATAGATTCCATTGCCTAAAGGTAGTTGGTAATAGATGGAGGGATTAGAAGTGCCGATTGAAGCAGAAATGGTATGATAAATATGACACTGATGAACAACGCTTAGCCATCACTCCTCCTCGGGTGGTCACAGAGCAGTGGAAGACACTAGTAAAATATTGGGGTCTTCCAAAAGTAAAAGTAAATATATAATAAGTTTATAATTTATGTTTGTAGGAGAGATGAATTATCATTGATAAAACCATCTTGTAGGAATGTTCTGAGATGAATAAGGTCAATCGTGCACAAGGAGGTGCTCCACATAGGACTGGTCGCACATCATTTGCTCAGTTGAGAAATGTGGTAAGAACACTAGATTGATTATAAATGTGGTTGGCTTTCTATTGCTTTATGTTGTATTGATTTTTTTATGTTATGTGCTGATGATTCTTTCTATAGTTATGTGCTGTCAATTGCATCAGTAACATGCAATTACCAATGACCTGTTTGTCAATTGCATCAGGAACATGCAATTACCAATGACCTGTTTGTCAATTGCATCAGTAACATGCAATTACCAATGACCTGTTTGTCAATTGCATCAGTAACATGCATGAATTGTATCACTTTGCATATTTTCCTATCCAAAGCCACCATTGTAACCTAAAACCCAATGAACTGAATAACAAACCAAAATAGATTAAAAGCACAAGTTTTTCTTAAAAACATAAGCAAATCATAAACTAGAAGGGTACAAAATGATATACAATTTGTGCACCAATCACTAATCCTTTTTGTTCAAGCATATATCTTCAATGGCTGGCAGCTAGGTATACTTCTGAGCATGATTCAGTGTTTGAAGGGCTAAGGACTCTATATATCTTCAATTGGGCTGAAATTTGGATATGATATACTAGACACCCATTGGAACATTTTCTGTGAAGGATGTTTCTTCATCCAAGTAGTGCAGGTTGCTGGAATGAGGCCTGTAAGATGACCCACGAAACTGGACTGACATGAGTGTCCCGAATTGGTTCTGTTTGTCAATTGCATCAGTACATGCAATTACCAATGACCTGTTTGTCAATTGCATCAGTAACATGCAATTACCAATGACCTGTTTGTCAATTGCATCAGTAACATGCATGAATTGTATCACTTTGCATATTTTCCTATCCAAAGCCACCATTGTAACCTAAAACCCAATGAACTGAATAACAAACCAAAATAGATTAAAAGCACAAGTTTTTCTTAAAAACATAAGCAAATCATAAACTAGAAGGGTACAAAATGATATACAATTTGTGCACCAATCACTAATCCTTTTTGTTCAAGCATATATCTTCAATGGCTGGCAGCTAGGTATACTTCTGAGCATGATTCAGTGTTTGAAGGGCTAAGGACTCTATATATCTTCAATTGGGCCGAAATTTGGATATGATATACTAGACACCCATTGGAACATTTTCTGTGAAGGATGTTTCTTCATCCAAGTAGTGCAGGTTGCTGGAATGAGGTCTGTAAGATGACCCACGAAACTGGACTGACATGAGTGTCCCGAATTGGTTCTGTTTGTCAATTGCATCAGTACATGCAATTACCAATGACCTGTTTGTCAATTGCATCAGTAACATGCAATTACCAATGACCTGTTTGTCAATTGCATCAGTAACATGCATGAATTGTATCACTTTGCATATTTTCCTATCCAAAGCCACCATTGTAACCTAAAACCCAATGAACTGAATAACAAACCAAAATAGATTAAAAGCACAAGTTTTTCTTAAAAACATAAGCAAATCATAAACTAGAAGGGTACAAAATGATATACAATTTGTGCACCGATCACTAATCCTTTTTGTTCAAGCATATATCTTCAATGGCTGGCAAATAATGCTAACAGAAGATTTAGAATTTGTACTATGGCTGTATGTAACAGATTGGTCATTGGTCTTCTTTTTAGATATATATTTAACGAGATGAAATTTTTTTATTCTTACATAGATGAGAGAGAAAGGAGAGAAGACTGATCGTCTGAGCATGTTTATCAAAACTAGAACAAAGAAGAAGAAAAATGATGAAGATGAAGTTTTTGATGAGGATAGTGCTGATATTATTGTAATTGTGAATATAGATTTGTTTTGAAATTTTATCTTTTAGCCAAATGAACCAATTCTACAAGTGTGATTTTGTAGAATCAATTCAACCAATGTTTGGAAGAAAGGGAAGAAGATGAACAAGATGTGTCATTTAGAGAGGAGATATTTACTAAAGTGATGGGAACTGATGCACATGGGCGTGTTCGCATGTATGGGGCTGGTGTAACTCCATCTCAAGTGTTTGGTCAAAAATCAAATTCTGACAATAATGAGAATAGGATGAGAGAGGAGCTAGAGAAACAATATCAGTCAAAAATAGATGATCTCCAATCCAAGTTAAATGAAGTCAGCTCACAACTCAGTCAAGTGATGACTCATGTTGGTTTCCAAACCACCCCAGAAGAAAGTGGAAGCGGCCAGGTACATTATATTTAATGTCTTTCTCTTATTAAAGAATAAATACTGTTAAAATTTAAGTGTTCTTAGTTTTTATTGTAACTTTGAAATATTTTTTATTTCATGTCCTCAATAGATTCCAGATAACTCAAGTATGCATCAACGAAGACTTAGTGTTAATAGCGAGCTGCAGCCTAATTTAGACTTGGAGGCATAAAAGAAATTGTTTTCATTAAAAGGTTAGATAAATATCCTCGAAAAAAAAATTTTAAAAATATATTTTTCCCATTAATTTATTTATGTTTTTGTCACTATTTTCAGGTTTGGGGTGGAGGATGAAATACAAGATAATGATGGCTCCTTCAAGTTTGAACGCTATTAATTTTAATACTTTTGAATCCTAATATTTTGTTTTATATGTAGAGATGGTATTGTTTACATATGACTTGAGATTTGAGATTCTGTAATTTTTGTTTTTTTGTTTTGTGTTAATGCAAAAGATGGTACTTTCAAGTACATGAATGAAGTTATTTTTGCTTTGATCAAGATATAACACAATTTTATAAGTTTTTATAGTCAATTCTAATTAAAAATCACAGTTTATATGTCAATTAAGATTGTCATTGGTGTTGCAAATTAAATTTTTTGCGTTGAAGCAAGCTGTGCAAAATATTAAATTCCAAAAACTGAATTTATTAAAATTGGGTCACATAATTATTGCGACACTACATACAGTCATTAAATCTTTTTTAACGATGCACGCCACCGTTGTATACAGTGTCGCCAAAAAGGCATTACTTTTGTCGTGTAAGAATTAGCGACAGAACGGCACCGTCGCAATTACTTTAGTTGCGACATGACATCGCGTCGTAACTAGTGTCGTAAAATCAAGTCTTAAATCCGACGCTCAGTTTATTAGGACAATTTGTAACCGTCGCAAATTCGACGCAATACGTTATTACGAAGGGCTCGAAGTGTCGTTAAAAGCGCTCAAATCATTTGCGACGCCTTTTATTGCGACGCGACAAAAAACGTCGCCTTGCCGTCGCTAATTGCTATTTACGACACTTTTTTGTTGTTTTGTGACGGAATTTGCATGTCGCAAAATGCCTTTTTTTTCGTAGTGTGAAGAAATATAAGTGGTATGTAATACGCGTTAATGAAAAGTTTGAAAATAAAATGTTGATTAGAATGAATAAACCATGCATAAATCAATAGTTTGTTTTAACATTGGATTACAATTTAGATAAGTGTCCATCTACATAAATGAAGAGCTCCAATGAGGTTCAAACAATGAGGAACAATCATCTAGATTCGTACAATAGTCATACCAAGTCACGTAACCCGATCATTTTGTAAGCCTAGTTTGAACATGCTGCACATAGGTCTCTCTTGAGCTCCCTACTGTCTTCATATATATGAGATAGTTAGGATTAACCCAACTAGTAGGAAGGGGTGGCCCTGGAATAGTGCAAGTGGCGCCAATGCACAGGGCCCCTGATTTTTGAAGAACCCCTAATTTTATTTTATTTTATATAATTTATATTAATATTATAACAACTGTATATATACTCCAACGTGCAACAAATTGACACAAAAATTTATTTAGTGGAGTTGGTTTCTAGTGCATATTCCTTGGTACAGGGCTTACGTTCGAGTCTTAGTTATGTGAATATATTTGTAATTTTATTCTCTTTTTATTATAAGAGCAAAATTTTAAATAGTTTTAAAAAAGAAGCATCTGAAAAATATAAGGGGAAAGATCCAATTAAATTAACAATAGTATATATCACACCTATACGGTTTTTCTTTAAAAAATAATAATAATAAATTCTTCGACTCAAAACAAAACAAAACAAAAATAAAAAATAAAAATCATGTCTTCTTCTTTCTCGTGAACTCTTATTTTTTCTCACCGAACATACCAACATTTAAATTTATTAAATGAACGCAACATACTCAACGAACGCAGCCCCTGCAAACACGTGAAAAAATAGTGTGTTTGTTTGAAAAAGAAAGTTGGGGGGGGGGGGGGGGGTCCACTTTCCTAGGGAACTCGCAACTTTACTCAACAAACGCACTCCTTACGTTCGCGTGAATAAATATCCCATTTGTTTGAAAAAGTAAGTTAGTGGGGTTTATTCTCCCGGGGAACGGGTAACTTTACTCAACGAACGCAACCTTTGCGTTTGGGTGAATAAATAACCCGTTTGTTTGAAAATGTAAGTTAGTTAGGCCCATTTTTCTGCGAAACGGGCAACTTTACTAAACGAACGCAACCCTTGCATTCGCATGAATAAATAGCCCGTTTGTTTGAAAAAGTAAGTTAGTTGGGTCTATTTTTCCGGGGAACGGGCAACTTTACTCAATGAATACAACCCCTGCGTTTGCGTGAACAAATAACCCATTTGTTTGAAAATGTAAGTTAGTTAGGCCCATTTTTCTGCGAAACGGGCAACTTTACTAAAAGAACGCAACCCTTGCATTCGCATGAATAAATAGCCCGTTTGTTTGAAAAAGTAAGTTAGTTGGGTCTATTTTTCTGGGGAACGGGCAACTTTACTCAATGAATACAACCCCTGCGTTTGCGTGAACAAATAGGCCGTTTGTTTGGAAAAGTAAGTTAGTTTAGCTCATTTTTTCGGGAACGGGAAACTTTAATCAACGAACGCAACCCCTACGTTCGCATGAAAAAATAGCCCGTTTGTTTGAAAAAGTAAGATAGTTGGGTCCAATTTTCGGGGGAACGGCCAACTTTACTCAACGAATGCAACTTTTGCATTTGTTTGAAAAAGCAAGTTAGTGGGGCCCATTTTTCAAAGGAACGCGCAACTTCACTCAACGAACATAACCTCTACGTTTACGTGAATAAATAGCCCGTTTGTTTTAAAAAGTAAGTTAGTTGGGCCCATTTTTTCGGGAACGGGCAACTTTATTCAACAAACGCAACCCTTGCGTTTACGTCAACAAATAGCCCATTATTTGAAAAAGTAAGTTAGTTGACCTCATTTTTCTGAGGAACAGACAACTTTACTCAACGAACGCAACTCATTGCGTTCGCATGAACAAATAGCCCGTTTGTTTGAAAAAGTAACTTAGTTGGACCAAGTTTTCCGAGGAACGGACAACTTTACTCAACCAACACAACCCTTGCGTTTGCGTGAACAAATAGCCCATTTGATTGAAAAAGTAAATTAGTTGGCCCATTTTTCTAAGGAACTGGCAACTTTACTCAACGAACGCAACGCATTGCGTTCGTGTGAACAAATAACCCGTTTGTTTGAAAATGTAAGTTAGTTAGGCCCATTTTTCTGCGAAACGGGCAACTTTACTAAAAGAACGCAACCCTTGCATTCGTATGAATAAATAGCCCGTTTGTTTGAAAAAGTAAGTTAGTTGGGTCTATTTTTCCGGGGAACGGGCAACTTTACTCAATGAATACAACCCCTGCGTTTGCGTGAACAAATAGGCCGTTTGTTTGGAAAAGTAAGTTAGTTTAGCCCATTTTTTCGGGAACGGGAAACTTTAATCAACGAACGCAACCCTTATGTTTGCATGAAAAAATAGCCCATTTGTTTGAAAAAGTAAGATAGTTGGGTCCAATTTTTGGGGGAACGGCCAACTTTATTCAACTAAAGCATCCCTTGTGTTCGCGTGAAAAAATAGCGCGTTTGTTTGATGAAGTATTTTAGTTTGTCCAATTTCCCGAGGAACGACGAAATGTACTCAACGAGCGCACCCCTTGCGTCCTCGAAGTAAAATACCTTGTTTGTTGAGTAAATCATGGAGTTCGTTGGGTAATTTGGTCAACGGACAACGTCATTTACCCGACGAATGAGTCGCTTAGCGTTCGTTAGGTAGGTTACTTGGCATAAATTACTAAATATAACTTTCGTGATTTACTACTAATTTAACCCAATGAACTATTGGGAATAAAATTGAACTTTGTTGATTATCTCCAATTATTACTATATTGTTAACTTAAAACATATCACGAAAGTTATGAAAGTTATAAAGTTATGAAAGTTATAATTTAAAACATATGCCTAAACCCTAAACCCACAGAAGGACTCTATCAAACATATGATTGTTGATACAAATATAAATTTAAAAACTTTCAACAAAAATTAAGTAAATTTAGGTTTTAGCTACACAAAAACTCACTTTTGGAAAAAGACAAATTTTTTATTATAGAAAAAGACAGAAAAACCCCTCAACTTTTAAACCAAAGACATACAAATGTAAAGGATTCCTTAGGAAATCCAAAAATAATAAGGGCATTTTTGTCCACTTTGTCTTCTTTTCAAAATATTTCTCTCTCCTTTGGTCTTTTCCAAAATGTCCCCAAAAATTATTACTTAATGGTCGATTGATTAAGCCACATTGAATTGACGAAAAAGAAAATTGGACTTTTTCGATCATGATCAATGCCCAATTGATAATATATGACCATGAATGTTTAGGAAATGAAGTCGAAGTATGAGAAGTCTTCTTATATCCAATCTCGCACCATTCAATTTTTCCTTTTTAGGGGTTTGCGCACAGTCACTCTCGCATTGCATCAGCGTCGTGCAATTGTATGTTTCCAATGCAAATGCCGACCGGCTGTGTGCAAACTAAAGATAGCTTAAAAAAACGAACCTAATTAATGTATAGCGCAAAGACAAAGAAAGGCAAGTTCCAAATTTTATTAGGACCCTATGTGTATTATTCAATATTAGGGTTAATCACATTTTGATTTACGAAATTGGGGATATTTTGGAATGTGATTCGTACTACATGATACGAAATCACATATAGCAATCCTAATAATTTGTTAAACATTTTATTAACCAGCTAACATGTTTAAAAACCTATTTAACAACACTCAAACTAGACACGACACGTTTATTAAATGGGTCGGGTTTGAGTTGAGCATTTTAGCCACGACACGATCCATTGCCAGCCCTAACTCAGAGTGTGACTTGGCTAACTAAACTCGAGAGATTGGGTCACTTGTTTATTTGTTTTGTGTTCTTTACTTTTTGTAAATTAAAGGGAGGCTCCAAACTTGAGGCATATTTCAAAATTTTGAACAAAAATACTACCATATTGAAGAAAATGTTTGAGAGAATGAGATAGATGAAATTAATGATTAACTACTTAAATCCCCTAACCAAGCAAATACTTTATTATGACCCTATGTCTATTATTCAATATTGGGGTTAATCACATTGTGTTTTACGAAATTCGGGATCTTTTGGAAAATCATTTGTGCTACATGACAATGTCTGTTACTACGTAATTTCGATAATTGGTCGTTTTTGTAATATAATATGTTCGGCTTATTGCCCTTTACCTTTTCTCATGCTCTGTATTTCGGTTCATTTCGCCCTTCGATTTATAGTTCAAAAAATAGGTCTAATTATGCGTGTACAAAAAAATATGATCAATTTTTCCTTATTAGGGGTTTGCGCACAGTTACTCTTGCATTGCATCACCGTCATGCAATTGCATGTGTGAAATGCAAATGCCAACCGGCTATGTGCAAACTAAACATAGCTGAAAAACGCAAACTTAATTAATGTATAGCGCAAAGACAAAGAAAACCAAGCAAATACCTTATTATGACCCTATGTCTATTATTCAATATTAGGGTTAATCACATTGTGTTTTACGAAATTCGGGATCTTTTGGAAAATCATTTGTGCTACATGACAATGTCCATTACTACATAATTTCGATAATTGGTCGTTTTTGTAATCTAATATGTTCGCCTTCTTGCCCCTTACCATTTCTCATGCTCTGTATTTCGGTTCATTTCGCCCTTCGATTTATAGTTCAAAAAATAGGTCTAATTACGCATGTACAAAAAAATATGATATATTTTTCCTTATTAGGGGTTTGCGCACAGTGACTCTTGCATTGCATCACCGTCATGCAATTGCATGTGTGCAATGCAAATGCCGACCGACTGTGTGCAAACTACACATAGCTAAAAAACGCAAACCCAATTAATGTATAGCGCAAATACAAAGAAAACCAAGCAAATACTTTATTATGACCCTATGTCTATTATTGGTTTCACATGTTCTCCAAGCTTACCGTAGCTCTGTTTTCATTCTCTCATGTTGTCCACACTTAACCAAATTTTTAAGAAACCAAATTCAGAAAATACAGAGCATTCTACAAAACCGTAGTGTAGACACTTGGAAGAATAAAATTACAGGTTCAAATAGGGAAACCCAATATAGACTTTTCTTCAAAAAACCACAAATGACCATCGACTTATAACATGGAATAGTCTAATATTGATTTGCAATATAAGAATACAATTTTTTCCATATAAAACTAACATTCCAGAGTCTAAATAATATGAGAAGATTGATACTACACAACTACTGAAAATCCCACATAACCTACACAATTAATTTTATGTAGTTTCAAAAATAATGTTAAAATCAAGAACTATTCCTCCATTTTCAAACCAAAACCATCCTCTACATGATCCCTGATTTTTCATTTCAATGACCTGAGTCATCCATATGCACAATTCCACAAACACAAATGAGATTCAATGAATTATACATTATATTAATGTTAAAATCTTAGGATTTTCGATTTGGAAAAATACACACCTTGGACTTCAAACACGCACACACACGCACACGCACACACACACACACACACACACACACACACACACAAACAGAGATATGCATGTGAGGACCTACAAATGCTAATACGATTGCCCCTTCAGGATGGACAAATCATGCACAAAAGGAGATCTTGCCTATGGTTCAGACATGACTATGGTTGCTATATCTCATCTAACATGTAAGTCAACGTGACGAATCTACAAGGTAGAGCGTTTCATGTTACACCTTAATGACAACCTGGAGCATCTCCCATTGTACCCTCTTCAATGTTTGGACTAAATATCGACTCAGCACATCGATTTATTTTAACATTCGCATTAATCTAATCTTTTAATAATTATGTATTCCATCTTAATTGTACATTTGTCAATCTCTAATCAGAAGTTAATGGTATAACTTTTCTCCTTTTTTTAATTTTCCCTTTTATTTTGGCGATTCGAATTCACAATAAGATATAAAACTGCAAGGTTTCTTGCTCTGAATCAGAACTAAATCATGGTAAATGAGTGTCTTGAGTATTATGGGATCGGGTGGTTCATGTGGAACAAAAAAGCCAAACAAATAATGGCAGGAAGCAATGTTGTCCTACTCTGACGAAAAAGAAAAGCTTTCAAGCCTCTCCCAATACCAACATTCTTATAAAATTTGAACTAAATCTCACCAATCTATGTCTAACAAAAGTTTCCCATGAAAGTTTTCAGCCAAAAAGTAAATTTTACTCGATTCAATTAATTTTCTTTCACAAAAGTGAAAAATTCCTTCCAAAACCCAAATAACACCCTATTACATTATTTTAAAAAAACCAACAAAAAGGGAAATCCACAAAACTTAACTGAATGTAACAATAAACCAACCTTGAAAATATATATAAAAAAACTTAATCTTTCAAAGCTATGCACATTGAGACATGAATTAGAAGCATAATACAGAGATAGATGGAAATACCCGATCAACCCATTGACAAGAAACGTCCGTGAATTCGAAAGCAGGGTCATTGAGAAGATCAGATTTGGGCAACAAGAGAGGAGAGCGCGCGTCTTCTTCATCCTCCAAACCTGCCTTTCTCTTTCCTCACATGTCACTCACGTATTGAATAACAAAGGGCTCAACAGGTCACTAAGTCATTGAATCTCAGCCATCCTTTTTAAACATGGAAACTTAGCCGTTGGATAGCCGGCTGTACCTGTACAGCTGAGGCATTGCAGAATTTTCGTGTATCCATACTCCTTTTCAGTAACCAATGCAGTGATGTGAACCTTCCTTGCAATTTGTGCACCTACAATAGGAAAAATGGAAAAAATCAGACACAAGAGAAATCGTAAAATTACACAATCTACAAATTTGAACAGCAAGAAAGAAAAAAAACAGTAATTATAATGAACTATAACAACCAAATAATAAAAGAACCTCAAAATACGACCAATCAAATTCTATGATGACAATTACCCAAATTGAAGTAAATAATAGTGCAACTAAGAAAATTATTGCTTTTCTTTACAAATAAAATTAAAAAACATTACAATCATGAAGCATGAAACTTAAACTGAATACAGAACATGAAATAAAAAAATTGCAACCAAATGTTCCTATTATAGGAAAAGGGACTAATATGGGCATTCAATTGGGAAAATGGAAATATTAGAAGCCTTTAAGGCTTTTTATACAAAGAGAAAACAAATATCACCCAAAAACTTTAACAAATTTCATACAGCAACTCTGCACTTAAACTAACTCTTTACCCAAAAAAAGGAAAAGCAAAGAAAAAGTAGAGCTATACTAATTATTTCTCTGCTAAAAAGACAATCATATTAGTAATGTACATACCCTAAATGCTTCATAGCTTTATCTCTTAATTGTTCCCCCTTGAAATTTGTTGACTTCGTCCATTATGCACAACAAAACAGAATAAATAGTTTAAAGAACAAAACTAATATCAACTAATGAGAACAGGAATAGTGGCTGAATTTACGTTCTATTGCCAAATCACATATCAAATGGATGCTTGGTAATAAACCAAAATGAAGCTATTGATCTGCAAAACAGATAAATAAGTTTAACCAAACAAACAAACAATATATAGCAGTTATGACAATCACAACAACCAATACGAATCATGAACATCACATTTGAACCATACACTTACAGATTTAGCAATACAATCTTTGAAATGGTAATGGCAACCGAAGACACTTCACCTAAAAAAAAAAAAATCATGTCTTCTTCTTTCTCGTGAACTCTTATTTTTTCTTACCGAACATACCAAAATTTAAATTTATCAAATGAACGCAACATACTCAAAGAACGAAACCTTAATTGTTACTAGATTGTTAATGGGTAAATAATTCAATGACATAGCATTCGAGTCAAACATTTCTTTAAACATCACACTATCGCTAATTGCATACAGGGGGTCAAAAATTGCATAAACTGTATGCAATTGCACAAAAACTATATGCAATTGCATATAAGAAATAATATAGCAAAACAATGTGTTGGATGTTAATACTGGTATTAAAATTCTATAGCTAGGAAAGCACCTGCTCTGAGAAATGTGTCTTGCAAAAGTTAACCATCAACCACTTGGATTGAAGAAACCAAAACCAGTTATGAGGTTTCTCAGTTAAAGAACTCATCTTTCTCTTTTGATGCCAACCTCAATTCTCCACTAACAAGCCCAAAAACTCCAATTGGATTCATCATGACCAGAGTTCTTGAGTAATAAAACAGATCTGAATTTGAAAAAAAAAAAAAACGTAGGAAGAAAATTCAAGAATCCAAGACTTTAAAGAAAATCAACAACCTGATTGTTCAAAATTTCATACCTTATTTTGAAGCACAAATCCATAACCTCATACATGGAAGAAAACAAATCCTCCATAAAATGAAAATTACATGGGTTTGATGGAGAAAGGATCACAGTGGGTCTGATGCTGTGATGAAATTAAAAGAAAATATTAAAATATTAATAATCATTAAAAGAGGGAAAAGAAAAAATCACCAAGATTCAGTCCAAGGCGTTGAATTTTTTCTCCCATCAAAGGCTCTGCAACACAGACATCCTCACTCCATATTCAACACTAAGTCGTTGAATTTCTACTAAAATAAAGGCCTTCCACACCACCCACGTCGAACTCGACTGAATCACCCCACTCAATCTCCTCTCTGATGGTTCTTGCATCACGGTGTCGGCAGAGAGGAGATGCTCAGATTCCGACTTGGGGACAAAGATGAGGATTGGATTTGAGAGAGAGAGAGAGAGAGAGAGAGATATTGCAAAGATGAAGCAGCTCCGGTGCACGTGACTTTAATAAGAAAGGAGTGAACAAGTCATCAGGTCATTCAATCTCAACCCTTGATTTTTAAAATGAAATATGAACCCTTAGATGAGTGGCTGTACCGGTACAGCCGATGCACCACAGAATTTTCCGTGGTTGGTAGTACTTCTAAAATGATATGGTCTCCGATTCGATAAGAATCGTGCGGGTTGTACGTCTATTCATATACAGTAGTCGATGTCTAGATGATCAGACAAAGCACCAACCAACTCATAACTCTACGATGCGAGAAAAATTTTCCTGAAAGGGGTATGCCAAAGAAAGCATTTCACGTCAGTATCCCCAATCAATTAACTTCTGACAGCTGTCAATTACTTCTGATACTTAATTTATTTTTTTCACTCCTGCTCCGTCGTGCGTGTTCTTCTCTGCAACTTAAATCCCTCTACTCTCTCATCTCTCCCTCTTCTTACCAACTCTCTCTCTCTCCCAGCTCTCCCTCTTTTCCCTTGCAACTTTAACACAGGATTTTGAATAAAAATAAATAAAAAAAATCAATTGTTATCAAGAATAATGCAAACCAATCGATACATGCAACTATGACAAAAAATATCAAAAAGATGAAGCTGGGGTCATATATAACAGATGAAATTCAAAGAATAGCGTAATCTAGCCAATTATTAGAATTCTAAGAATGAAGGAAAAGAGAACTTTTAGCCCTTTCAAAACGAAATAAATGTTTGCGGTGGCTGATATCAGAGCTAGTAAGATGAGAGAGAAAGAGAGGGGATTTGAGTTGCAGACAAGAGAGGGAGAGAGAAGAAGAGGGATTTGAGTTGCAGAGAAGAACACGGACGACGAAGCAGGTGTGAAAAAGAAAAAAAGATTGAAGTGTCAAAAGTAGTTCACAGTTGTCGGGAGTTAATTAGTCGAGGATATTGAGGTGGAATGCTTACTTTGGCATACCCCGTTCCAGGAAAGTTTTTCTCGCTCTCTAACAGACGGGGAGTCCAATTTTCCTGTTATCAAATTCTCTATGCCCCCTATTTCCTAATTGGTATTGTGACACGTGGCACATCATTTAACAACATATTAACAATGTTAACTCTTCAGCCCATTTATTTTTATTTAAAAATAATTAATTAAAATACACGTTTGACACAAACACGTTCTCTCTTCTCTTCATCTTCTACCCTGCATATCATCATACTCAACCCTTGCATCATCTTCGCCCTCCAAAACTCAGCCCCTGCATTTGGTTCGATATTTTTTTTTTTGCTCATTAGATGCTGGTTCGTAAGGTAAGCCAGGTTCTGCTTCATAATTTTTCCTCCTCTTTTTGACTTCTGATTTTGGAGCTATCATATGAGAAACACTTAAATAAATAATTTGCGACAATCATATACCCATTATGCAATTCACGTGAATCAAACTCATTTGGTTTCAAATTTTTTTTTTCCAAACAATAAAATGAAAAAGATGATTGTAACAGTACTTGCATATTGCAAATTTCTATGAAAACTAGCCAGTGTCAATGTCGAGCAGATATTCACGAGCTTCTAGCAATTCTTTCATCCTCTTGAGTCTTTCTTTCTTGCTCGTCTCAATTCACAATCACCATTGGAAGGACTTTATAATTTTTCCCCTTTTTGGCTATTGGTTTTGGAGTCATCCTATTAGAACTTTCAATTTGTTTATACTACAGTAGATGAAAACAAAAAGAAAACAAAGATTGAAACCAAATGAATTGCTTAGTGGGTATGTGAGTTATTTGTTCAAAAATTTCTCATACGATGGCTCCAAAACTAGCAGCCAAAAAGGAGAAAAAAAATTATGAAGGGGTTAAGTATGATAATAGGTAGCGCAGAAGATGAAGATGCAATATCGCATTTGTGTCAAACGTGTATTTTAATAGTTTTTAATTATTTTAATAAAAACAAATGGGCTAACGAGAGTTAATAGAGTTAAAATGATGTTAAGTGGTGTGCCATGTGTCACACAATTAAAGAGAAAACAAGAGGGCAGAGGGGATTTGATAACAATAAAATTGGACTCCATAGAAGGGAGGATTATTTAAGGAGCACATTACACGTAAAATAGTGATGGTATCGGAAATACCGGTAGTCCAAAAACACGATATTATCGATATCGATAAAAATTGAATAAAAACTATAGAAATTGTAAGAAAAACTTGGAATTTTTTATTGAAACTTTGGAGGATGTTTATTTAGTCAATTATCTATTAGTTTATCACAAAAAATTGAAAGAAAATACATTGCATGACGGGTTTAATTGATTTAAGTTGATTATATAGCTAGCTGACAAACACCGTAAGTGTAGAAAAAATGTAGTAATTAATGAAAGAAGATTAAACACACCGTAATCATTTATATATAATGATTTACTACAATGTTTTACACTTTATATATTGCATGATAAGATACATGAGAGACTTTTTACTACATAGAATTTCTCTTTGCCTTTTATCACAAAAACATAAGCAACATGGTGGTTAAGGCGTTGGAGGAGTGAAATGATAAAGGTTTAAATCCCCTTTGTATTTGTGCTTTGTGTTTATTTTCTTCCTTTTTTCCATTACATCGATATTTTTGATATTATAGCGATATTTTGACAAAATATTGCTTAAGTGTGAGCGAAATTATCGACATCAATATTTTCCAATATTATTGTCGATATTATAAATATTTATGCAGTATGTGTATGGATACATTCATTCATGAATGTGGGCTATTACAGAGGATTGAATAGCAAAGCGAAGCCCTCGTCATAGAGGGTTTCAGCCAACTCTCTAAACACACATCAATAAGCTCATGGCCAGAAAGAGCCAGCAAGAGCCACTTGCCTTAGACTTTGAGAAGAAGACAACACCACCAAGAGAAAGGCATATCCACTCAGCTTCCTCCCAACACGTAACACTAGGGAGAGGCAAAACCTTGGCAAAACCTTGGGCTCAAGAAATGGGCTTGAGTTTTTGGGCTCCCAAGTAGCCCGAAACTTTCATTTCTTGGCTCATCAATGGGCCCCACGAAAAGCTTGTTACCATCCATACCACAACCCGCTCAAGCAAGCCCCGGTTAATTTTGTGGCTTGGGCCCACTTAAGCTTGCAGTGTAGCTTGGTGCATGGTGTCCATGCATGTGCTTGGGATTTTATCATATCGTGACAGATTTTAATCGGGCCAAATAGCCCTGAATAGGCATGTGAACATAATTTAATAATTTTGGCATGTTCCCGGCGTCCTTTGCACGTGCTTGTTTGGCATGATTCACGACTCATAGCGTTGTTTATAAATTCTCTATTTTTTCGCTCAAGCCTATTTTGCACCCGATCACCTATATTGGGCCCATAGTCAGCTTGGGCTTGGCACCTTGGATTTTTGGGCCTCAACATAAGTTTATGACACCATTATCACGACATTCGTTGGATGCGTCATTAAAGTCATTTTTAATGACGCTGGACGTGTGTCATTGATTCTAGTACATTAAGACGGCGCCTATCAGACGTCATTAACATTGTGAATTTAACGACATCTTCTATATGTCATGAAGTACTTATACGACGACACATGATCTGCGTCATAGATATAGCCTACACGACGACGCATGATCTGCGTCATATATATACCCTTAAATTAATGATGTCTTCTACACGTCATAAAA
This sequence comes from Prunus salicina, assembly GCA_020226455.1. Classification (NCBI taxonomy): domain Eukaryota; kingdom Viridiplantae; phylum Streptophyta; class Magnoliopsida; order Rosales; family Rosaceae; genus Prunus; species Prunus salicina. The sequence goes on from CM035343.1 coordinate 32,554,122, forward strand.
TATTTATATGAGATGACGCAGATTCTGCGTCATAGAGTTGACGGCGTCTATGCTGCGTCATAGATTTCAAATTTTTTTTCCCACAATTTCTTTTCATGTGCCGCTCCTTTTTTCCCCAAATTTTGAGTTTGGTGCGTGTTATTCTCTCTCCTACCCCTAAACCCAAATCCTCACTCATCTCTCTTCTATCTCAAACTGCAAGCCTCTCTCACAAATCACTATGAAAAATTCCAAACCCAAATTCAGAAAGCTCTCAACACTATACACCAGCTTACCTTTCAAATTTTCTCTCTCACCTCAAATGTTTCAATTTAAACCTTCAAAAATTTATATTCTTACCCCAATTTCAATTCCAAAAACCCAATTTTAGTTCCAAAATGCTTCATCTTCAAATATCTGATTCCCTCTCGTTTTATCTCTCTTAATCCCCTTTGAAGTAACAGATCTTCATCTCCTTCGAAGTCACAAATCTCCATCTGCTTGCACTAAGCTGTGGTCGATGGTGGCTAATTTTTCCGAAGGTTCAGTTGGGTTTGACATTTGTGGTTCAATTTGGGTATGTTCAAGATTTTATCCTAAAATTGGTTTGATTGGAGACCAAGATTTTATCAAGGTATCATCTCCCTCTTTTCCTTTCTGTTTTAATTTTGTTCATGCTATTGTGAATTTGTTTTGCCGTTTTAGTTTCTATATTATTTGTGGTGTTGGATTTGGCTGCTGAGTTATGTAGGCTACGGAGGTGCAACCAGCTGCAGTAAGGGAGGCCTGCAAGACAGGTAAAACTTTAACTTCGTTTCTGATTAACTGATCTGTGTTATTGAATGAGATATTGGGTTTGCTCTGTTTTGGTTTTTTGTTTACATTAATTTGGTTTCTGGTTTGGTGGTAATTGCTTGATAGGCTTGAGATGATGTATAAATTCAGATGAAAGTAAGATTGTTGTTTTCGATTGCTTGTCCTAGTTAAGTTTTCCATGAATTCATATTTCAATTTTTCTATTAGAATTCATCAATTAATGTGTTAATTCTTTTGGTGTCTAAATTCTAAACCATAATACTGTGGGGTATCTACCTATGGACAGTGAGTAGAGTTTTTATAAACAGAGGCGGATTTGCCTTCAGTTACAGACGGTTAAGACATTAAAGAATTTGATAATCACCGCAGTGGGAAACAACTGGAACAACTATTACAGTTGGATTATGACATTGGAAGATTGTGGTATGTTGGTAGGCAGATGAAGTAATTGACTCTGTTTGAGTTGCTTTCTCGGTTGTAAACAAAATAATTTTGCTTTGGTGGTTTGGCTTTGCTACTCTGTTTCTCTCACTCCAATATTCGCCAATTTCTTTCTGGTAAGTGAGATTAGTTTCTGATGGTTTCTTGATTCTCTGATTAAATTTGTGTAAAGTAGTCTTGGATTTTATTGATCTTCTTCTCAACTTGGACTTTAAATTTAGTATTATAGTGTCAAGTTTCTGTTTGTTGGAGTGAAGTCAACGATGCACTAGGTTTTTCTTTTCAATTGGCATTGTAAACTTTCAATGACTATAAATGAAGAGGAGAAAGTGTACAATATTCCATTTTGGTAATATGAGGGCAGGAGATAATATTACAAGAAGAGAAGAGAAGAAAATGAAAGAAACTCATGGTGGGTGAGAGATGGAAATTAGAAGTTAAGCCCACCCCTTTTATTTTCTTCTGTTTGAGAACTAGACAGTGCAATGTGCAAAAGGGAATGTTTAAGTTCTATCTTCTCTTTTCTTTGTTGTCAAGTCAAATATGTCGTAGTTTCCCTTTTTTTTTATTTTTTATTTTTATTTTTTTTATAAATACTTTAAGTACAATTGTTTTGGAGTTTCTGGAGAAGCTGTGTAGAGTAGTGGCACACTGCCAGGACGTATATTGTGAATGACTCTGAACAATTATTGTATCCACGGTCATTCAGCAGCCTTTTTCTTTTCGATGTCGTCATATAAAAGATGTGGTTTTCGATTTGACCAGATTTCTTATTCAAGTACCCTGTGCTATTCACGTACTGTGAATTTTTTTAAGAACTGAGTGAGTGGGATTTATTCATTACGATTTCTTAGATTCATTTTACTCTATTTTCATAACTGTTTCTGTTATAGAAATAAAAGGGAACTCCAATAGCCAGATTGTACATCTGTGCATTTCCAAATTATTGTATGCTTCTTCAAGTCTCACTTTGAAATACTGATGAAAATACAGCTTATCCTCTGTGATCCAACATGCATTTTATAACTGTGTTATTCCTCTCTGCAATTACCCTATCTTTCATCATTTTCTTTTTTCATTAGGATCAATGGAAGCTTTCACAATATCAGGATAGAAGATTTACTAGATCACAGGAGGAATTTGAACAAGCAATCCTGGCATCAACGACTGTTATATTGGGAATATGTCATTCTACACAACAGAAGAGCAAGTTTATGAGCTTTTTTCTTGTGCTGGAGAGATTAAGAAGATAATTATGGGCTTGGATAAAAATACCAAAACGCCTTGTGGTTTTTGTTTTGTCCTGTAAGCTTCTTTTTTAATTATTTATCAAGGTCCTGTAAGCTTCATTCTTCATATTTTTAACTTCTTGAAAGGGAAACGGTTTAGTGGGATTCGTTAAAGACCATTTTAATGTACTAGAATCATTTTGAAGAATAGAAATATAATTTAGAGTCTTTGCCTTTGTGTTTATATTTTTGCTTTTATATATTAATTTCTTTTCGCATAATTAAAATGATGGGATATATATATATATAATCCAAATTAAGAATTTTTATTTTAAAAAAATTAAAGAATTTCAACGACGTCTAAATCGTGTCATGAAAAATATTTCAATGACGTCTCAGCAACGTCGTTAAGTTCAATGGTGCTTATCCATGACGTGAAATAGACGTCGTGCTTTGAAAAAGTTTCCATGACATGCTACACGTGTCATTGAAACCCCATTCCATGACGCGGAATAGATGTCGTGCTCTGAAAAAGTTTCCACGACATGTTATCTGCGTCATTGAAACCCCATTCCATGACGCGGACCAGACGTCGTGCTTAGAAAAAGTTTCTATGACCCCCCTTTTGACGACGTGGGTTACGACGCCTGATCCGCGTCATTAAATGTCTTCCATTACGCAAATCAGACGTCATAGAAGGGTTTTTGTGTTGTAGTGTATCATAGCCACTCTGCCATGTGGTGCGAGTGTGCCGACGAGGACATCGGGCCTCTAAGGGGGGTGGATTGTAACATCCCACATCGACTAATGGAAAGGGGGTAATGTGCCTTATATGTACATGCCCACCTCCATCTAGCACGAGACCTTTTGGGAGCTCACTGGCTTCAGAGTCATGGGAACTCCGAAGTTAAGTGAGTTGAGGCTAGAGCAATCCCAAGATGGGTGACCTACTGGGAAGTTGCTCATGAACTCCCAAAAACAAAACCGTGAGGGCGGAAGCCCAAAATGTATAATATCGTGCTACGACGGAGCCGATCCCGGGATGTGACAGTTATAGTCATGATGAAGATTATGGATATTGGGGGTTCAAAGACGGAGGGACTGTTATCGTCAAATTTCAAAGAACATCACAAATCTATCCTCTAGATGATGTGACTTATTTAAGTAATTAGATGATTTGAATGATTGAGATTTTATAAAATGCGAGTAAATGCGTATTCTTTGAATGCAGAGACTTGGGATCCACCTTCCACGCCAAACACAAAACATGTATAAACAAATCAGGATTCAAGACTATTTTATTCTTTAAAAATGCTCCGATTTCTAAGAAGGAAAATTCTTTTAAACCACTACTTCTCATAAAAAAATCTGGGTTTTGTTTGATTGGGTCTTGTGCTTTTGCTATTTTCCTCTTGATTTTTCACATTAATCAAACATAGATCTTGGATAAGGTTTTTTGGTGAAGAAGATAATGGAGGGGAGAAGAATTGCAAGTGATGATTCAAGATGGAAGAAAGCAAGGCAGAGAAGTCATTTTTGTCGAGATTTATGAAGATGCCGGACCAGGTTGTATTTATTCTTATGTGTTTGCTAGATAAATTTGCACTCGTTCTTATTTTTGTTTGATATTTAGAATAGCATCTAATGCAAAATAGTAGATTTGTGGGCTCATCGAGTCTTTTTTTATTTTATTTTTTCTTGTCTGAAATCAGACTTGAGTTTGTTTGAGAGCACAACAAATAAGCGAAGTTTGCTGGAAGGCTACGCCTGGTCATTCTTTTAATGATTTCCAAAACTAAATACCCAAAATAAGAAAGGAGTATGCAAGATAACCAAAGAAGAACATGATCATACCTAACTACTAGGATTCATATAATAAATAGTCTAGTCCCATTAACATTTTACAATTTTTAGAACATGATCATCAAATTTAGATGGAGATGCTGTTAGGAACTCCCATTCCTGTGACCCCAGGTGTTGAGAATGGCTTCAAAAGCTCATATGGAACAACACCTGGTCCAACTCTGTTTTTCAGTTTTAAGTTGGTATTCCTCTCATCAATAATTCGTTCCAGCCTCTTCAAATTTCCACTGAACCGCTCGAATGCAGCATTTATCACAGGATTTTCAGCCCAGGATGATTCCAGTTTCTCACCAACATACTCCTCATCAGGTGAATGACTAGATAACACATTCAAGACAGCCATCACTGTTGTTGCTTGAATCTGTGAGGGGAAGCACATCAGCAGTGCCATTTCGGGTTTCTTCAAAAAGTTCTTGAAAAACTCCTCAGACGGATCTTCAGTTGGCATATTGGTACGAGCGATTGTAGGCTTGTTTGGGAAGTATCCAGCATACGCGTACTGTCCAAAGTTCACAGCTGCATGATGCCCAGCTGATACCCAAATAATGGTTGTCAAAATGTGAATTAGATTTTCTGGGGTTTTCAAAACAGGCCACCAAGGCTCATCTTTCTTGTCTGCATGGCCTTTTGTCCTAACTTCCGTCCACCAACCTTGAAGCTCCGTATCAGACTCAACAAGAGTTGGGTCTGGATAGTAGTGGTTCACATAGTCACCCACCCACTCCTTAATGGCATCCCAAAGAATGAGACCATCATTTGCAAATGGGTAGTCTTCAATTGTTAGCTTCAAGCCATGCTCAGCTGTAGGATCCTCAACTGCCATTCCCCTGAAATTAAAGCAAACAGTAATTAGCCGATGAACTTCCATGGTGTTTCAAATGAAGTTTTTGTCTTTTAAGATTGGTAGCAACTAGACTGCAACAACACATGGTTCGGATGAATCTTATATTAGTCGTATCATGTGAAATACCTTCTGATGAGATCAGCTGGCAAAGCTTCCATGTCAAAGCGCCAGAGCTGGTCATAAGCAGCAGAACTGAGCTCCATGGAGTACTTTGCAGGTGAGAAGCTGCTCTCGATGACTCCACCTGCATTGATGAGGCTTCCTCTAGCAAGAGCATTGATTTCCATTGTATACCGAAAATGAGGATGCAGAAGTCTATAGATAGGATGCATTGCACTTAATTGTCGATTAGCTGCAATTATGTATGGCTCTGTAGCACAATGAGTCCTCAGCCTGTGAAAATATAACAGTGCAAATATGTTACCAACCACGCAACACTGACATATTTGATACTTTTCAAATCCCCATTAGAGTAGATTCTTGCTTGAACCGAAGGCATGGGTAGAAGCATCAATTGGGCACAGATTCGCTTACCAGTGGATGACAAGCTGATGATAGCCAGCATCATGAGCACAAACATGGGCTTTAGCGAGCCTCCACAGCCAACCGGTGGCATCCCAGGTTGGGGTGAACACTTGCGTCCATTGTGGCTTGTCACCAACCGGTGGCCGAGTGAGTTCAATGGCAATAGGCCTCAGCGTCCCATCCTCGGCGAGGAAAAGTAGTGTCCGAGAACCATACAGTGTGGTTCCCTCAATCTCTCTTACTTTGTTCACATAGGGCATGTAAAGATCATGGTAATCCAAAATAAACATCTTCTTTTTTTTTAAAGCCTGCATTTCAAGTTCAAGCAATTGGAGTGCACAAGGACACGCACACAGTTTACACGATTTCAAGTTATATGCATCAATGTGGGAAAAATTTCGTCCAGTTTAAAGGTGTACAATAAGAAAAATATGCAAGAGTTGGTGTCTATCTCGTGTTACCTCATCGACAGTCATACAACCTTTGATCTCTTTCTCCACCAGTTCTGTTGTAATCAATGATTCAGGTGGGCCGTAAATCTCAGGGTCAAGTTTACTCTTCAATGGCCACTCCTGCAGGTATAAAAATACAGAATTTAGTACCACAAGAGAAAACAAGATATGCTATTAAACACCGTAATTACTTGACCAACAAGGAAGATGGACAGGAGGAAGGGAACGCAGAAGTTTGATTTTCTTACTGAAGAGAAAGAGTTGCACTTGTATGTATAAGAAAGCATACCGTGACAAGTTCTATACTGTATGGATTAAGACCAGCTAGAGTTTGCCGAGAAAATTCTTCATCCCTAAACCAAGCAAACGTATCACCTGTAAAAGACGATTAGCTTAATCAAAAGGACAGACAATCTGGACTTTTCTCTTACTCAAAAGAGGACACAGACATACATACACAGAAAGAGAGAGAGAGAGAGAGAGAGAGAGAGGAGGAAGGCATACGGTCAAATATTTCGGGGGTCTTGAAGAGCAAAAGATCGTCTCCCCCATCAGTAATGGTCTTGAATAGCCTTCGGATGATTGTCCGAAAACCCCCACTAGTTTTTGGCTTAGGCAATGTGATTCCTTCGTTGAACAGTGATTCAATGGCTCTGAAGTATGGAAATCCTAAGTCTGGATTAATAAGCGCTGTTTCAAGCAAAGGGAGCAATGTCATTCCTTCTTTGAACAGTGATTTTTTGACCTCTGAAAACGCTTCATCTCTTGGTACATACACACTGCTGCTTCTTGTTTCTGATAAGGGGTCTGCATTGACATAACAATATGATACAGTTAATCTTATAGCTCTAATAGTTTCTCAAACATACAACTACACATGCTTAAGCAACATATCAAATAAACAAATGGTTCATATAGTTAAAGTAGATATATTCCATTTTCAAAAATCTTAAGCACATAGTTATTTGGGGAATTTGGTAACCTTTTTTGGTGCGTGGCCGTCCTGTTCTGCAGCGCCTGGGATATGGATGTTCTTTGCTGCCAAGGACAGGCCTAGCCAGTTCCTCATTGCTATCAGGATCTCCAAGATCATTGTATGTGTCATAATCGTAAATCCTATCGGATGTTTTTCTTTCACCCTCTCCATTTCCTCGCAAATTTTCCAGCTCTAGTTCTCTTAGCCTCTTCAACCCACTTGGTGTCTCTGATGGTATGTAAGACTGCTCCATTGTTCACATAAAATAAATGAACACACATAAGATTGAAGTATAAGTAAGATTAAGAAGGTGTAATTACTAGAAATTAAAGAAAAGTATTAAGGATGTAAACCTTGTTAGTGAAAAAGATTCTCTTCTGTGGATTGTCAGACTTGGCATGAACCCAAGAATTGCATGGAACATTAACAGAGCCATTTGGGAAGCCCTGGAGGTCGATGGTCTTTATGAAGATCTCGTTGTGGTGCTCATTCTCTACCTCAATTGCTCCAACCGCTCCAAAACCTGCTGGGATTGTGAAATTACTCTCATATATCACCTCATCATCATTTTGGCTGGCTTTATGCGCATACCCCTTGATTTTGTCCTTCTCCAACCCCGTCTCTACAGAAAATCCATTTTACAAATATATAATCAATAAATTACATATGTAGGTCTTATCATAGTAAAAAAATGTGTAAGATTAGGAGTATGAACATTTAAATGTAATACATATAATTCTATCTTGTCCATTATTTAATGGCATCCAAACAAAACCTTTATGGTTTTACCATAACCATCAAATTGTTCCAGCGTCACTTGATTTTGATATAAATTACTGTATTAATCAAGCAACATAATTGCTGTTACTGAAAAACAATTTTTAAAAAAAAGGAAAAATGGAGGTGGAGTAGTGTCATGTCGGATTCAAGTAGTGTCAAGTTATCAAACGGGTCAAAAATCTCCAACCCAATATAACTCATTTAAGTATATGTTCAATCCGAACATGACCCGTTTATTAAACGAGTAACATGATACGACCCATTTAACCTTTTTATTAAATGGGCTGGGTTGAATTATTATTTTGATTAATCTACGCGTTTAACTCATTTAACACATATTTCTTGACCCAAAAAAAATGTACTTTATTTAAACCCTTTTAACCCATAATCTTATTTAATATATTAAATATTCATATCTATCAATAATGTATTTAAAAAAATGTAACTATCATATATACTAAGAGACTTATGATAATCTTGAAAATATTATACAAGACAAATTTAATGTTAAAAATAATTTTGATAAATGGTGACGGGTTGTAAACAAGTTGAGTAGCTTGATAAACAGTGATGAATTGAGTCGAATTTAACCAGAATATATATTTTTTATCATGCACAATTTCATTAAATGTGACGGATTGATCCACACAATTTTACGTGGATTATAAGTCGTTTATTGGATGGTGTGGGGAATTATAAGTTACAACCCCTACTTTGAGGACATATTATTTGATACAAAAATGACATAATAGATATTTTACTCTCTTTGGTTAAGTAAAAGAAGAAAGTTAGAAGGAGAAAATGGAGGATGAGGGAGAGAGCAAAAGAAGATGACATAATAGATATTTTAGGCAAACTGCTGATTTGCTGTAAGTGGGCTCGACTCCAGTACCGATTTGACTTCAGTAAAATAGTACTGTTGAATTATACTGTCCATCAAATTCGAATCTCCGCCAAATTTATTTTCTTTTTATTAAAAACAAAAGGCTATGTTTTGAATGGCTGACTTTTGGCTACTCCAAGACCCAAGGAACAATGAACACTTAATTATTATTATTTATTTTTTTATAACAAACAAAGAAAAATCTAAATCCAAATGATTTTTGTATATGCAAAATGGAACAAAAATAAAATTTGTGCTCATGCTTCTTTGGCCAAAAAAACTTAATGTTTTCTTTTCTGTAAAGGAAAAAAAAAGTTTGTTGGTGAATAGAAAAGGAGGTAAAAAAATGAAAATGGAAAACGCTTCGAATTTATTTTTATAAAAAAAATTAAGGATGATTTGAAAACCTACTTTTCACTTTTTTGAAAACTGAAAACGAAAATTGTTATAAAAAAAATGTTTTCAGTTTTCAGAAAAAGTAAAAGTGAAATGGTTATCTTATCAAACGAGGATTTATGTTTTCTTTTATGAAAAGAAAAATAAAACTAATTAGAATTAAGTTTATCTATATATATAAAGCAAAAGGCAGAGAATGGTGAAACATTCAAAATACCAAAAAATGCCCTTGCTTAATTCAAACATTAAGAATTGAAATTATTAATTAAATGAGGATAATATGGTAAATTCACTTTTTCATATTAAAAAAATAAAAATAAAATCAGATACTATGTCCTACTTTTATAAAACATAACTACCTCTACTCTTAAAAATAAAAGAAAAAAGAAAACCAATTGGCACACGCTTGAGCATGTGCCAAGAGGCTAGTGCTTGTTTATGTCTCGAGTTTGTTGGAGGATGATTCGAGTTCAAAAATTTCATTAATAATAATAAATATCAAATATATATTTATTTATTTATTTTTTTTAGTGAATGAAGTGAATAAATTCGTGTGCAATTAGTAGTGCTTACTGGGGTCAAGCTCGGCGCTAACAAGCTCCAAAAGAAGGCTTTCGCCGAGCAAATCGGTAGAGCCATCGAGGGGCCCAACCACTGTGCTGGAGAGGAGCTCTCCTGCTGTTACCTGCACTGTAACCACAGCCTTCACACTAACTGCCTTGTTCTCTGTTGAGGTTATAGTTGTGGTCACCGTAGACACTGCTGCAGACGATCCGAGCTCACCAGAACTAGCACGGATCACCACGCAGGAGGAGGACTTTTTCTTATTATGATGCTTTTGACGGACAGGATGGCGTGGAAGGATGTTAATGAGGGAGGGGCTTCCATGCCTGATCAGATCATTGGTATGAATGGAGGATTTTGGTAAGAGAGAGAAGGATGGAGCATGGTTGAGTTTTTGCAGCTGAGAGTTCATCATGTTTCTCTGCTAGTTTGCCTTTTCTTTGGCTAGAATGTTCATGCATTTGTAGAGATTTATAGAGAGAGAGAGAGAGAGAGAGAGAGAGAGAGAGAGAGAGAGTATGTGTTGTAAAACATGGTACATATATTTTTGGATCTAGCTAGGCGTACCGCTTGAATAATGCAAGAAATTAACACGAGAAATATAGAAAAGTAAACGATTGGTCTTATTCATGGATTAAAAGAATACTACTAGTAGCAGTAAATAATTGGTCCCCTCTGTTCCAAGATTCTTTTTTCAAATTCACATGGCATCCCTTAACGCCTTAGCAGAAGGAAGAGGGAGAAGGGCATTTTCAAATAGTCTCACTCAAAATAAACTGAAAAAGAGATGAGAGTGTTCTGTTGTCTGCATTTTGTAAAATCTGGAGAATCTAAATAATCTAAGAGTTCAAGATTGGCCACATTGGATATCAAAGTTAGGAAGGGCGATGAGGAAAACTCACACACACGGATACCATAAAGGATTGAACCCATAATCATTTGGGAGCACACCAAAGGGCTGAGTCAATTCAACTAACAACCTATTAATAAACAAAAATATAATTAGATATAGTAGAAATAACTGCTCTTACCTTTAAGCCGTTTCTAATTCAATGTTCAGGGTTTTTTTGGAAAACGTTTCTAATTCAATCATTGAATTTAAAATCAAGAAGACCATCAACTGTATGAGTTATTATCAAATAGAACCTTAACCTTCGGCTGCACTTTGCACCAACGGGGCTGGCCCTTGTTTTTTTTTATAGTATTATTATATATTTATTGTATGTTTTTTTTCTGTTGATTTGAACATAAAACATATAGCTGCAAGACAACATGTCAAATAGGTAAGTGCAAAACAAAGATGTAAAATATTATTTTATTACTTACGTACAACCTTGGTGCAGGACAATAGTTTAGTATAGTTTGAGGTTGACATACTGAAGATCAACTTAAGTTTATTATTTTGGGTTAATTACACAAAAGGTCCTCAAACTTGTACGCGATTTATATTTTGGTCCCTCAAAAAAATTATTAGGCCAAATGATACATAAACTATATCGTAATCGACCATTTGGTCCTTCCGTTAGATTCTGTCAATGTTGCCGTCAAATTTAAGGGTAAAACCGTCCAAACTCGTGTAGAAGAACCAGCTCAGTTTTTTTTGTCGGGTCGAAGTAGAATAGCCAGCTCTTGAAGGCGCCATTGGAGACATCCACCTTCTTCTTCAACGAAGTTGCGATGTCTGAAAGTTCAACAGATTCAACTCGATCTAATCGGTATTGCTTTTGTGGGATGAAGATTAAACGGCGCACTTCATGGATAGATCTGAACCCGGGAAGAAGGTTTGAGGCATGCGACCAAAATCGGGTAAGATAGACTAAATTCCTTTGTTATGTTGAAGTGAAGAATTGAATGGTTTGCTGGGCTCTGATTGATTGTGTGTAACAAATGATGTACAGAATAGCCAAACAAGACATCATTTCTTTGAATGGCTGGATAATGAAACATGTCCAAGAGGAAAGGCAGTGCTTCCTGGATTGCTTAGAAGACTCAGAGGTATGGAGGAAGAAATTAGAGCAAGAGATGAGCAACTGAGATTAGTGGAAGCAGAGAAGAAAAAATTGGAAGAGAAACTGGGTCCTGTTATTGAAGGAAAAAAGGAATTGGAATGGAGTAGACAGAGGCAATTGAAATTGGTGTTTGCTTTGATCCTTTCATGGTGTTTGTTTGTAATTTTGGTGATGAGTAGAAAGATTTAGGTATCAATGTTAGGTCTGTAATGGCCTTTTAGGTTTGTAATGGGATTATAGGTATGAATGTAATGTGGTGTTTGTTAGCTATGAATGTAATGTGGTGTTTGTTAGCTATGAAATAGTTTGTGGAGTATTTTAGGTAAACCAATTCCATAACCAAAAACCACACCACACCAATTCCATAACAAAAAACCAATTGCAGAACCAAAAACCAATCCCATAGCCAAAAACCAATCCCATAACCAAAACCAATTCCATAACAAAAAACCAAGTGCATAACCAAAAACCAATTGCAGAACCAAAAACCAATCCCATAGCCAAAAACCAATCCCATAACCAAAACCAATTCCATAACAAAAAACCAAGTGCATAACCAAAAACCAATCCCATAGCCAAAAACCAATCCCATAGCCAAAAACCAATTCCATAACCAAACTGTAGAGAATAAACCAATTCCATAACCAATTCCATTACCAATATGTAGAGTTAACTCTAATCCACAAGCTGCCATTCCATAAAATTACATCTCAAATAACAGAACCTAAACCAAAAGGCAGAGTGTACCTCTAATCCAAAAGATGTGAATCCACAAAATAAGCCAAAATGTAAGCCAAAATGCAAGGCCTTTACATAACTAAAATGCATATCCTGAACAAAATCCACATCCCAAATTACACAAAATATATGAAGCCCCCTGCCTTCTTGTCATTATGGTTATGGTTTTGATAGAACTTGTGTAGGCCTTTTGAATGTTCCTCCTCCAATAGCAGCCCTTTTGAATGTTCCTCCTCCAATAGCAGCCCTTTTGAATGTTCCCCCTCTAATAGCAGCCCTTGTGAATGTGCCCCTCTAATAGCTGGAGCCTCATTGGCTCTTCCTGTTCCTCTAGCCAACCCTCTTCCCATATCTCTTAGCATACCTCTTGGCCAACCTCTTATACCTCTTGCCACCTAAACAAAGACCAATATAAGTTCGCAACTAAATTGCAGATTTGTGAGACAACATATTTGAACAAAAATACCCCACAAAACGTACACTTTGTCCTCTGCCCCTCACTGGAACAGCTGGAGCAATAGCTGAAGCCTCATTGGCTATTCCTCTGCCCCTCACTCTAACTGCCCCTCCCTCAGTGTGGACCTCTTGTTGGGCAGAAGATGCATTTGCCTGCAAGAAGGAATTATTACTTCCAAAACATGTAACAACTCTAAATTTGCATAATAAATAATTACCTGTAGATTTTATGAGCTCTGTCTGTCACAAGTTGCCCTATTATGGCCACTTTGACCACATCTCCTACATGTGATCTTAATAAAAACTCTTCTAAGCTTCTCCCTTGGTTGAACATAATTTGGAGGCATTGGATGTGGTGGGGGTGGTGGTGGTACCAGGATTTCAGCAGGTTCTTTGGACCTATTTTTTTTGGGCCTTCCTGGCTGTACCCTAAGATTTGGGGGAAGTATTGGAGGATGCCCAGACTTAGCCCACTGATCCATTGAAGGGATTGGGTGAATCATTGGTGCATATGACCTCATATAACTTGCAGGCTTGTAACTGTCATCCACATAATCAATGGGGCTTTCATCCCTTTGAAAAATTGCAGAAATTGCATGGCCACATGGTATCCCACATAAATCCCACCTCCGACAAGAACATGTCCTTGCCCTAAGATCCACAACAAATTCTCCACCATACATGTGGGTCACTTGATATGTTTGCAAGCCAGCCAGTCGAGGAATGCATGTGGAGGCCTCTAACTTGTTCTTCTCAATGATCTTGAAGATTCTTGGCCCAACTGGATGTTTCCATTTCGGACATGCAGCCCTTCTATTTGCCATCCTAAGCATCACAAGGACTCTTATCCTCTCCAAGCAAGTCAAAATGGACTGATCTCTTGCATCTACTATTGCTGCATTGAAACTTTCACAAAGATTGTTCAACAACAAATCACACTTAACCCATGTATTAAAGTGAGATCTGCTCCAGTTCTTTGCAGGTCTCTGACTGAGCCATTTCCACGCTTCCTCATCCTCTTGTTTCATATTTTCCATTGATGCTTCCCACCAAGGCATAGTTGTGGCTCTTGCTGCAGCCCACAATAGGTGTTTTAGAGCAAGACCAGAGTGTGATGATCTGAAGTTATTATATAAGTGTCTAACACACATCCTGTGCTCTGCAGTTGGAAGTAGAGTCTCAATTGCAGGTAGGAGTCCCTTTTGTTTGTCACTAATGAACGCATATGACAAACCATTTGTAATCTTTAGATCTTCAATCAACAGCCTAAGAAACCAGATCCACGATTATTTGCTTTCGATCTCAACAACTGCATAAGCAATTGGGAAACTGCCATTGTTGCCATCCACCCCAACTGCTGTCAAAATCTGGCCAGGATAAGGACCTTTTACGTGGCACCCATCAACACCAATAACTGGTCTGCATCCATCTAAAAACCCTTGCCTGCAACCAGCGAAGCAAACATACATCCTTAGAAAGATAGCTTTGCCCCCCACTTGTTCAGTTTTAATTACAACTGTACTTCCCTTATTTGCCTTCTTCAATTCCTCTGCATAATCCCTTAACCTAGCATATTGTTCTATGTAACTCCCTTGAATCATTACTTTGGCCCTCTTTTTGGCTCTGTATATTTGATGTCTTGTGACAACCATTGCATAATCCTCCAAAACATCCTCTTGCAATGATTTCACATCCAAGTCTGCATCTCTCTTCAGCTTCTTAGAATACCTGTTGCTAAGCCACTTGGATGAGGCATACTTCAACTTCTCGACCCTCCCACAAGTGTGTTCCAGGCTCATAGTTTTGATTACAAATGTTGATTCACTCTTATCTATCTTTGAAGCATATAAATAAAATGGACATTTCAGTCCTCCATTACATACTACCTGGAGCCTGACTTTGTCATTTTTTTTGAATTTTAGCAACTTGCCATTTATAATTGCATACTCCTCCACAGCTTCTTTTAATACCTTTTTGTTTGCAAATCGCATTCCCATCCTGAACTCTGGATTCCTTAAATCCACCTCTCTCCTGTACTCCTTCAACTTTGGCAATTTTTTTTTTCTTTTGCCCTTTTCCTCACCATTACCCTGATCCTGTTCATCACTTCCTGTGTCCAACTCAGATGTGTTAGCACCATCTGATGATACCTCTCCTGGAGCTTCATAAGTAGGCCCAACATTCTCACCAGCAGTGGGGTCAATAGTAGGCTCAACATTCTGACCTGCATTGGGCTGAACAGTAGACCCAACATTCTCACCTGCACTGGGCTCACCACTTGGGCCCCCAACTACCACATTCTCAGCTACAATCACCTCATCCTCTTGTTCACTGAATTCATAATCACTATCCACAAATTCTGCATCATTTTCCTCATTTTCCTCTTCATTTCCAACCTCTCGATTCTCAGTTGCTGCAGCCTCATTTTCCCATTCATTTCCAACCTCTACATTCTCAGTTGCTGCAGCCTCAGTTTCCCATTCATTTCCAACTTCTAGATCTGCATCTGCATCCCCTGGTTCTACATCTGCATCCCCTGGTTCTACATCTGCATCATAGTTATATTCTGCACTATCCAAACTAGGCCATGCAGCAGATGCTTGACTCCCAAGCTCATTACCATTTGAATTTTCCAAATCTGAATAGTACAAGACAAGAACCCTATTACATGGCATGCATCCAACCATTTCAACTACTTTAGCATCAGAGGTAATAAGCTCCAATTGTTACCATCATTTTCTCCAGCCTTTCTATACCTAATCTCCATAGTTTGCTCAATTTTCGAAACATCTATTGCATACCCCAACTCTTTCCCTATCTTCCTTAAATTGAGCAATGACAGAAAGTCATCAACAACATTATCTAAATAACAGACCTTACCACCTTTATAAACCCCTTTTTCAAACATACCCCCATGGTGTAGTTCAAGAGTGACTCTGTCAGAGATAGCTGCAAAAAGTACAAATCAAATTTCAGAGTTAGCTGCACACACATCTCCTTTATCTAATGCTACAGGTTTAGGGTTTTAATTTTTTTTTACAGTTTCACTCAATGCTAATAGTGAATTAAGTGTGAAGTCGACAACAAAGGGACCACACCAAACATAAAAACCTATACTTTGCAGTCAATTCCAGCATAAAGGAAATAAAATGCCAGCGCATCTTTTCAACATAAAGAAACTGACCTTGGACCACACACTTGCAAACAAAAACCATCGATTTGCAAAACAAGATGAATATAGAATACAGACAGAGAATCCCTTACCGTATTTGGGATTCTCTCCACCCCAACGGAACTCAAACTCGGACTCCATCAGTGACGAGCATCCACAATGATTGAAATCGAGAAAATGCGGCAAAACCCCCAAATAGGAACCCTAAGAACTCCAAAATCTCTGCTGTTGCCGTTGCACCTGCGTTTTCACGAAATCAAGACGACGTTTGGCTAATCGGAGAAGACAATCAAAGCCTTTTGATGTTTAAAAAGACGCATATACCCTTTCTGGTTTAAAAAGACGCATATACCCATCCTGGACCCCACCACAGGCGTTGACTCGTTTAAAACTCACAGAAAATCTAACGGAAGGACCAAATGGTCGATTACGATATAGTTTATGTATCATTTGGCCTAATAATTTTTTTGAGGGACCAAAATGTGAATCGCGTACAAATTTGAGGACCATTTGTGTAATTAACCCTTATTATTTTATTACTTTTAGCACATTGTTGAACTGGTATTGGTAATTGAATTAATAATAAACTAAAGGTGAACGTGCTTCTTGCTATCAATGTTTCAATATAAAAAAAAAAAGGTTTTCCCAGCAATGGTTCCTCAATTATACCCGTTTTTGCATTTGGGTTATTGAACTCAATTATTAGTTGCAGAGGTCACTCAATTGTGCGTGTCGTTGCACCAGTAGTCCTTCCATCAAGTCTGACTAACGCGTGTCAATTTCAT
The DNA here is from genome assembly GCA_020226455.1 of Prunus salicina. Taxonomy (NCBI): domain Eukaryota; kingdom Viridiplantae; phylum Streptophyta; class Magnoliopsida; order Rosales; family Rosaceae; genus Prunus; species Prunus salicina. The sequence goes on from CM035343.1 coordinate 32,571,030, forward strand.
GGGCAAATTTGTCTTTCCAAGTCTACAATGTCCAACCTCCCATCAAGAAGAATAGCTAGATAAAACAAACACCACTTAAATAAATAAATAAAAATGACAGACACAGAGTGCTAAGCTGACCATTCACGAGCTCTCCCTCGATCGTCTCATCATTTTTTGAACTGTGCAACGGCGTTGTCTAGCTCCAGAAGCAGCAGCAGCAGCAGCTACCACATGAAGCTGAAGCAACTGGCTATAATCAAGTCTGAAAGAGCGAGCGACACAAGCAGGATGTGGGTTTTAGAGAGAGTGGTACTTTTTAATCTTCTTCTCAAGCTCATCCTTTTTGGCACTAATCACTCGATCCACTTCCTTCCCATTCTTCAACAGCACAACATTGGCATTGCCTGCACTCCAAATTCTTGTGCCACCTCGTTTTTTTTTAAAAAAAAATTAATAAAGAAAAAGAAAACCCAATTTAACAAATTTGGGATTGAGATTAATGAAGATTAATGGAAGAAATGGGGGGCAGGAAGGACTTACAGACAACTCGTCGACGTCGATCTTGGCGAAGTCAACGTCGGTGAACTGGGTGGCCATGGCGTTGACGGCTGGCTCTATGAACCTGCAAGGTCAGCACCACGAAGCCGAGAAATCGATCACCAGCTTTTCATTCCCAATTATAACAACCACCCAACAATTAAGTCAACAACAACAACAACAGAATCAGATCTTTAAGTTCAGTAATCAGATCTTCAAGGAGCTGAAGAAGGCTAACTGAAAAGTCAGATTTGCCCCTCACGAATCTATGAGATTCTCACATATGCTTGTCACGTCATCATTTTAAACGGAAAAAATTAACGGACTTGATGGAAGAACTACTGGTGCAACGACACGCACAGTTGAGTGACCTCTGCAACTAATAATTGAATTTAGTGACCCAAATGCAAAAACGGGTATAGTTGAGGGACCATATCTGTGAAAAACCCTAAAAAAAACATTGACCTCATTCTTATAATCGCTAAAACACTCCCCCCCCCCCCAATACTAGAACCATAAATCTTTTTCTTCACATATCATCATATCATGGTAATTGATGAAGTGAGAAGTTGTCATCATATCATGCTAGGAGAACATTTTTGCTCATCATTTTAAGCCTTATCACTTACGTATCAGTAATGGAGAAATTAAGGAATCAGAGAATTTAGGAATCGGAGAACTACTGAATCGGTATGGGAAGAATCATTCCCATTAAGCTGTTTACTAAACATATGGAATTAGCAATGGAATGAGATTGATTCCCATTGTTATTGTTTACTAATTTGCATGGATCAGAATCCAAATTAATTTTAGAATTATGGTAAAGTGATAAGGGTATTTTTGGAACTTATTAAGAGAAAACAGGAATGGAAATCGTATCGACTACTCCCCCCTAGTTGATATGATTCCTAGTTTTGAGGGAATGTGATTACGGATTTTGAGGTGGGGCCCACTTATTTTTTTATTCATGATTGCAAGTAAACGCAGAAGAAGTCAGGAATGGAAATCATTCCCTTTCCTCTCATTCCCATTACTGATACGTAAACATGCCCACTTGACACATGTCTATAATAAACTTTTTTTTTATGACATTATTATGAGAGAGAAACTTAACAGTGCATTTAATAAAATTCAAAAATAAAAACTAATTCCACGAAGACGTCAAACCTATGTAGAGTCAGAGACTTGAAGCTTCGGAGCAACAACTACGGAAAGGATGCGTTCGTGTTCCCAAACCCTAATTCGACGACGGCGAGCCCAAAGCCAGGCCATGAATTGAACGACAACAAGACCGGTGCTAAGATTGTAAAGACATTGGAAAATATTAAGGGGAAGGGTAAGAAGGAGAGGGATAAACGGTGCTCATGATGACGGAGAAGAAATATTGGCTAAGTAAATAAACAACGGTTGTGTGACCATTGTCTCTAAAGTTCTTCCACCTCATGTTGTGTTGTTAAATACAATGGGGATAACACTTTTTGATATCCCGGTCAATAACGCAATAACACATAGGATAACTTTTCTACGTGTCATTGTGTTTTTGACCGAGGATAACAAAATAGTGTTACCACTTATAGGTAAGTTTTTTTGGTATGGTAGACATGTATGCAGTGGCGGATCCATAAATTTTTTAGGGAAGGGAAAGTATATAAAAGGCTAAAATCTTCAACCAAAAAAAAATTGCATACGTAGATGGATCATAAATTATCAAGCAAGTCAACTAAAAAGATAGGAACAAGCAATACAAATGGTCAAAAGGGCCTACTATCCCTTAGAGAATTGCATACAAAAACCAGTGAAAAAGTTCGAATTTGAATACTAGTATCATTATAATTTAAACACACACCTATACTATTACAATTTTAGTGAACTTAAATATCTCTCCATTGAAAAGTGACAACATTTAGAATATGGCCATCATGAAGATAAGAACAAGCAATACAAATGGTAGGCCTACTATCCATTAGAGAATTGCATACAAAAACCAGTTAAAAAATAGGAACAAGAAATACATGATGTGTGGCACGCAAAGTCAGCCCCCAATCATTTCAATTTTATGTGCAGCTTTTCTGTTCATGTGAGGGACTTTTTTTCATCACACACTGCATGGCTTAAAAAGCTTTTTATCCAATTTTATTACAATTGTATTTTTTTTACGTGCATCTTAAAAGTTTCTTTTATCACATGTATTAAATGTCACAAAAAACAATGAAATAAAAACAATCTCTAATCATGCCCCTATAGGGCGGAGGGACGTAAAGGCCCATGAGGGGGCATGTGCCCCTCTCAAACTTGTTTTGAACCCAAATTTTTATAATAAATTATAACATTTTCGTGAGTCACCATTTCTTCGTGTTATTTTATTCTCTTTTTTACTGTCATGTGTAACTCTTTTAAAGTTCTCTTTTAAATCCTATTAGAGAGAGATTGAAGAGATTACCCTTATATCTTGAGCTAAGATCTAAAGGTTGATCACCCTAGGGAGGACCTACATCCAAAGAGATTCTTCAAGAAAGCCACTGATCGGTGCATAATTACATATCTTTTTTGTACCATTCTAACTTATGATTTGGTATGTTTTTGAGTTAAACTTGTGCTTTTAATAAAGTTTTGTGTATGTTTCAGTATAATAAGGTTGAGACTCATTATTTGCATTTTGAAGACAAGTTAGCTCAAAACAGTGTCTGCAGATCATTCATATTTACGGATTAACCTGTACTTGCTAAAAAAAGAACCAGATAATGCGCCATACATCACTGGAAAGATACGGAAGTCTAGTTTCCGTAGCATTTTACGGTGCATAATTTGGAGTCTTCTAGAGGAAGTTATACATGATTTAGTAGCTTAAGGTCAAACATTCGGGCCTCAGTCCAGTTTCCGGGTGTCAGATTGTAGGCCTCCGTTCAGCTACTTGCGCAAGTTAGATGGGACGACACCCTGGATAGAAGTTGGTCCAATGGGTGTCTACTATAACATATCCAAATTGCAGCCCCATTGGATAAGTCTGGAGCCCTCAGCATGTCATAAACCGAACCTGGTTCACAAACAAACCAGGCCTCAGTCCAGTTTTCGTGGGTCAGTTTGCAGGCCTCAGTTCAGCTACTTGTACAAATCAGATGGGGTGACACCCTTGATAGAAGTTGTTCCAATGGGTGTCTACTATAACATATCCAAATGTAGCCCGATTGGATAAGTCTGGAGCCCTCAGCATGTCAAAAACCGAACCTGGTTCACAGACAAACCTTTGCTGTCACATGTGCTTAAAGCAGCCACACATGGAGGCAAAGCATGGGCAGCTGTTGAGCCATATTCTTAAAGCAGCCACACCTTGGGGGCAAAGCATGGGCAGCTGTTGATCCATGTGCTTAAAGCAACCACACATGGAGGCAAAGCTTGTGGCAGTTGCAAAGCATAAGCTGCCACACATGGGAGACAAAGCATGAGCTGCCACACATGGGCAGCTAAGAGACCAGCCAAGGTGGAGGACGAATTTGAAGTCTATAAATAGAGAGTTTCAGCTCATTCAAAGGAGGATATCATTCCATAAATTACATTTCCATTGTACACCATCAAAGAGTTGTCTACACCATCAAAGAGTTGTCTACCATCAAAGAGTTGTTTACATCATCAAAGAGTTGTCTTCTTTATCAAAGAGCTATCTTCTTCTTCTTTCTCTTTTTATTTTCTGTTTTGTATGTTCTTGCTATCCATTCAAATTATGGATAGCTAAATATTTTAGTTAGGGGTCGATTGAAGCCCTAATCATGTTTCTTTAAGGATTTTGATATGTCTTTGCTATAAACTACTTTTGTGATGCTTATTGATTAATTTCAAATTATATTTTACTCTTTACATATGTTATGTTATGCTTGATCATCATATGCATGCTGTGTATTGAGTTTGTTACATAGGTAAATTTAGATGACCGAGTCTTGTACCTATGAAAGTAACAAAAGAACTAGTTATAAGTTCTTGAAATTAATCATCATGAATAACTAGAATAGATACCATGTTCTAGAATTTGTGTGTTTGTCGATTTCCATTGTGTTATGCATTCTTAAAGTACAACTTAGTAGATACCATGCTAAACACTTTAAGAATGAAAAGAGTTAGAGTAGATACCCATGCCTAACTTGTTGTTTAGGGAAATCAATAACTTAAAGAGTAGATATCATGCCTTTAGGTTGACAAACATAAGCATCCAAAATCTGTTTTGTAGCATTGTGCATGTCGTTTGCTTAAGGAAAAAGATTAGTGGTGAACATCGAATCCCTAACTAGTTTTCTCATTGTTTTAACCACAATCCAATTCTATTTTTAATCAAACGCTGTTTTCAATATTTAGCACAAATTAATCCAATCCTCGTGGGAACGATCTCGTGTTTGCTTTCTATACTATTTATCTGATCTTGTGCACTTGCGAGTTAAAACGTGCATATAGTTGCTTAATTTTTAGGTTACTATTTGTTCAACAAGTTTTTGGCGCCGCTGCCGCGGATTGTGTAACTAGTTTGTGCTGAATTTTGTTTTTTATTTGTTTTCTTTTACAGGTTGAATTTTGTTTATGCAAGGTCGTCGATCCCAAAATTTAGGTGTTGTTGTCTACAGTCCTGAGATTGAACGAACTCTTACACGTCTTCGTAAGCAAGCTGAGAGGGCAAAACGATTAGAAACTGTGAACGAAATGGAGGATGAACAGGTTCGAAGGCCAATGAAGGACTCTTTTGTCCCTCAAAACCTTAATCAACCATCATGCATTGCCTACCAACCAAATGTGCAAGGCAGCTTCAATTTATCACCTCAATTGCTTAACATGGTGCCACACTATAGAGGCACACCTTCTGAAGATCCATACTTGCACATTAGGGATTTCTTTGATCTCTGCAAGACTCAAAACATACAAAGCTTGACAACATAAGGAATCAGGTTAATTCTTTTTCCTTTCTCCTTAAAAGATAATGCTAAGTTGTGGTTGAATTCTCTGGCTGCAGGTTCCATTACTACTTGGGAACAATTGGCCATTAAATTTTTGAAGAAGTTTTTCCCAGCCCAAAAGACAAGACAACTTAAAAGGGAGATTCAAACCTTCCAACAGAAGGATGGAGATCTTTTCTTTGAGGCATGGGAGCATTTCAAGGAGTTGCTTCTCAAGTGTCCACACCGCAATCTATCTCAAGATCAGGTACAAGCTTTTTATGAAGGTTTAAATGATACTAACAAAAGTCTTGTTGATTCAGGTTGTGGAGGTGTGCTTATAGAAAAGAGTAGTGATGAAGCCATTGTGCTATTTGAGACCCTAAGTGAAAATTCTCAGCAATTCTCATCAAGAGGGAGACAAGGAGTGAAAGGTAAAGGTGTATATGAAGTTAGCACAAATGATGGAGTCCAGAGTCAAATGGCAGCAATGGAGAAGAAGTTAGATATACTAGTGAAAGCAATGTCAGCTCAGAACATCTCTCAAGTTCAACAAGTTGCTAAAATCGAGGTATGTGCTATATGTTCTCATTCTAATCATATACTGAGACTTGTCCTATGTCTTGTTTTACAGATCATGAGCAAGCTAATTATGTGGGGCAAAACAACTATCATCCAAGAACAATCCATATTCGAACACATATAATCCAGGATGGAAAGACCACCCAAATTTTTCTTGGAGCAACAGTCAAAATGTGCTTAATCCACAAGGGCAACAGAAGAACTTCCAACAGGGAAGTAATTATCATACTTCATCACAGGTGGCACAACCATACTGACCAGAAGAAGAATAATAATCTTGAAGGTGCCATACTCCAATTCTTGACTGCACAGCAACAGACAAATGCTCTAACTAGTCAGAACATTCAGAAACTAGAAGCAACAACTAGCCAAGCTATTCAGAGATTGGAGGAACAAGTAGGGCAATTGGCAAAGGAGTTGAGTGAGAGGAAGAAAGGAGAGTTTCCATCACAAACCATACCTAATCCAGGGGGCCAGGAGCAGCTCAAGGCTGTGACAGTCCTTAGAAGTGGCAAGGTAGTTGACAACAAGGTGGGGACAGATAAGAAAGAACAAGAAAATGTTGAATCTTCTCCAGCCACAAAGGTAAGTGAGAAGGAGAAGGTGATATTTCTACCCTTCCCTCAAAGGTTAGTTAAGTAAAAGAAAGAAAAACATCTTCTTGATATTTTTGAAACTTTGAGAAAAGTAGAAATTAACATTCCTTTACTTGATGCAATTAAACAGATTTCATCTTATGCTAAGTTTTTAAAGGATTGTTGTACACACAAAAGACAGTTTCAGGAACATGAGAAAGTTGCATTAACTGAGGAGGTAAGTGCGGTTTTATTGAGAAAATTACCACCTAAACTAAAAGATCCAGGTAGTTTTACAATTCCTTGCAGGGTTGGTGACCGTCTATTTGAACGTGCTTTGCTTGATTTAGGAGCAAGCATCAATTTGATGCCTTATACAGTTTATGAGGAGTTGAGGTTGGGGGAGCTCAAACCAACCTCAATTACATTGCAATTGGCAGATAGAAGCATCAGAAGACCTAGAGGTATTTTAGAGGATGTTTTGGTTCAGGTAAATGAATTTATTTTGCTTGTTGATTTTGTTGTTCTGGATATGGAAGATTCTCCTATGCCATCTTCATTACCTTTATTCTTGGTAGGCCCTTTATGATAACTGCTGATACAAAGATAAGTGTAAAAAGGGTACTATACATGAAGTTGATGGTAAGAAGATAGAATTCATGTTGTCTGACACTATCAAATTACCACATGATAACATGATTGTTTCAAGATTGATGTGGTAGGAAGTGTTGTGGAGCAAGTGTTTCAGGTACATAGCATTGAACCATTGGATGCATGCATAGCCCACAGCCTCAAGGCTGAATTATGAACGTGGATGTGATGTTACAGAGATAGACCTCCATGAAGCTGTGCATTCTCTTGAGGCTTCTATGCCTTATCCAAGTAAGTATGTACCTCGCTTTGAAACTCTTATGTCCTAATACTACTCTTGTCCCATCCATTGTCAGGGCACCAGATCTAGAATTGAAGCAACTACCTGAACAACTGAAGTATGCTTACTTGGGAGAGAACCAGACATTACCAGTGACAGTTGCTGCAAACTTGAGTTTGGTGGAGCAAGAGAAGCTATTGAGAGTTCTTAGGGAGCACAAGACTGCATTAGGGTGGACCATTGCCGATATCAAAGGCATAAATCCATCCAAGTGCATGCACAGGATCCTCCTTGAAGATAATGCAAAGCCTAATAGAGATGCTCTTGGATGTTGGCATTATCTACCCCATCTCAGATAGCAAATGGGTGAGTCCAATTCATGTTGTGCCTAAGAAGAGTGGAATCACAGTGATAAAGAATGAAGAGAATGAGCTTGTTCCTACCAGGCTCACCACAGGTTGGAGAGTCTGCATTGATTACAGAAAGCTTAATACTGAAACCAGGAAAGATCATTTTCCTCTTCCCTTTATTGATCAGAAGTTAGAAAGGTTAGCAGGTCATAGTCACTATTCTTTTCTAGATGGTTATAGTGGTTATAATCAGATTGCTATAGCACCAGAAGACCAGGAGAAGACCACATTCACATGCCCTTTTGGCACATTTGCATATAGAAGGATGCCATTCGATTTGTGTAATGCACCTGCCACATTCCAAAGGTGCATAATGAGCGTATTTTCAGACATGGTGGAGAGATTTATAGAGGTATTTATGGATGATTTCAGTGTTTTTGGTTCTAACTTTGATAATTGTCTTAACCATTTGCAGCTTGTTCTAAAGAGATGTGAGGAATGCAACCTAGTTTGAATTGGGAAAAGTGCCATTTCATGGTACAACAGGTCTTGTTTTAGGTCATGTAATTTCTAGCAGGGGCATTGAGGTGGACAAGGCAAAGATTGACATCATATCAAAATTGCCTCCTACATCTGTGAAGGGTGTGAGAAGTTTTCTAGGGCATGCAGGGTTTTACAGAAGATTCATAAAAGATTTCTCTAAATTTCTAGACCTCTTTGTGCATTATTGTCTAAAGATGTTGAGTTTATGTGGACAGAAGGGTGCATGAAAGCCTTTAATACATTGAAAGAGCTACTCACATCTACACCCATTATGATGGCACCTGATTGGAACCTCCCATTCGAGCTTATGTGTGATGCCAGTGATTATGCTCTGGGAGCTGTTCTGGGTCAGAGAGTTAATAAGGTACCTCATGCTATTTTTTATGCTTCTAGAACTTTAAATGATGCTCAGCTTAATTATTCTACTACTGAAAAAGAATTGTTAGCTGTTATATTTGCTTTAGAGAAGTTTAGGTCCTACTTGATTGGTTCCAAAGTTATTGTTTTTACTGATCATGCTGCTTTGAGATTTTTGTTTAGTAAGAAAGATGCTAAGCCTAGGTTGATTAGATGGGTGCTCTTACTGCAAGAATTTGATCTTGAGATTAGGGACAAGAAGGGTAGTGAAAATGTGGTTGCAGATCACTTGTCTAGGTTACTTCATGATGAGGAAGAAAACAAGCTTCCCTTGAGTGAAAACTTTCCAGATGAGCAGTTATTTGCAATTGATTTACAACTTCCATGGTATGCAGATATTGTTAATTATATAACTACTAAGGTTTTTCCTCCAGGTATGTCTAGCCAAGAAAGGAAACAATTAGTGTCTATGTCTAGGCACTATTATTGGGATGAGCCCTACTTGTTCAAATTTTGTCCAGATCAAATTATCAGAAGGTGTGTTTCAGAGGAGGAGCATATGAGCATTCTCCAACATTGTCATCAATTTGCATGTGGAGGACACTTTGGAGCGAAGAGAACATCACGTAAGGTATTACAATCTTTGGCCTAATGTGTTTAAAGATGCTTTTTGGTTTTGCAGGGCTTGTGATAGATGCCAACGGACAGGGAATATCTCTTCTAGAAATCAAATGCCATTGCAAAACATTCAAGTGGTGGAGCTCTTTGATGTGTGGGGTATCGACTTCATGGGTCAATTTCCTAACTCATTTGGTTATTTATATATTCTTGTGGGTGTGGATTATGTATCTAAATGGGTCGAGGCTGTCCCCTCAAAAACTAATGATCACAAAGTTGTTGTGAAATTCTTGCAGGATAAAATCTTTACTAGGTTTGGGACACCAAGGGCGATAATTAGTGATGGATGTAGCCATTTCAATAACCAAGTTTTTGCTTCCTTAATGAAGAAATATGAGATCACACATAAGGTTGGCACTCCATATCATCCTCAAACCAGTGGTCAAGTAGAGATAAGCAATAAAGAGATCAAAGCATCCTAAAGAAGACAGTGAATACTATAAGGAAGGATTGGTCTCTACGCTTGAATGATGCCTTGTGGGCATATCGGACTGCGTACAAAAGCCCAATTGGCATGTCCCATATCGTTTAGTCTTTGGAAAGGCATGTCACCTAAGTGGAGTTGGAGCATAGAGCATATTGGGCTATTAAAAAATTCAATTTTGATATGCAACAAGCAGGTGACAAGAGGAAGTTACAGCTGAATGAGCTAGAAGAGTTGAGGTAGGATGCATATGAGAATGCTAAGTTGTATAAGGAGCGGACCAAGGCGTATCATGATAAGCAGCTAGTTAGGAAGGAGTTTCATGTGGGACAGAAGGTGTTGATCTACAATTCAAAATTGAGACTTTTCCCTGGTAAGCTCAAGTCTAGGTGGTATGGTCCTTATGTTGTTACAAAGGTTTTCCCTCATGGGGCTTTGGAGGTTCATAGCAAAGAGAAGAATCAGACATTCATGGTGAATGGGAATAGAGTAAAGGCTTATATTGAGATGAGCTTTGAGCATAGAGAGGAGGATGTGACTCTCCAACCTGTTCAGTACATTGCCTGAGAGTCCAATAGTCTGGCTAATGACTATAAACCAAGCGCTTATTGGGAGGCAACCCAATGTTTAATTTTCTTTATTTATTTATTTATTTATAAATTTATTTTTCTTAATTTCTTATGAGCTTACCCCGTGCTTTTTTTTCTATTTGCAGCCATTCAATTACCCATAAACGGGCTTGAGAAAGCCCAACGGGCCTACTTCATTTATTATACCACTTGTTTTATTTATTTATTTATTTATTTATTTTCTTTTTCCTTTTCATTTTATTTTTTATGTCCTAATCCTTTTAATTCTCTTTCAAGTTTTTGTTTGTATTTGTTTTAGCAATTTAGATAGCTAAATAAAAAAGGAGAGAAAATGCAACTCCAAACATGATGAGAAGCGTGGAGTAGTAGGAGAAGTCGTGACATCCAAATACATCTATGCTCGACCTAATTGCTTCAAGGGGGAGCATTCTAATCCTTTCCTTAATTTGTTTCTTATTATTTGAAGTTTATGTTTCTTTTTACCACAAAAAAAAAAAAAAAAAAATTTCATATGAGTTGACTTATGGTAACTCCAATGAGCACCTCTGTTAATACAGTGTCTAGTTCTTTAGGCGACACCTTCAGTGTTAAGAAGTTTGGTTTTTAAGCAGGACCATTGTGACCTCTCCAAACTTCCCGGATCCCCTGGCTGTGTTTTCTGAGGTTCTTAATTGGTAATCCATGAGTCACTTGTATATTCGTGTATTTTTAAATTAAATTAAATTAAATTATTATTATTATTATTTATTTATTTATTTATTTATTTATTTCTCTATTTCTTTTTCTTATTATTTGAAGTTTATGTTTCTTTTATATGTAAATGTTTATCTAGCCGCCTCTAAACCCTAAACATCTCAACTTCCTCTTCCTCCCGAACCAAACCTTCTCCAAATTGTTGCTTATTATAGGGCTCGTCAATGGAAAAACTCAAGGATGCCGTTGGTGTAAAGCTCAAGGAGGAGGAGTCCGAATTGAGCATGTTGAAGGTGTCTAGCCCAATGGTTTTGTTGAACTCACTGCCAGCTATCCCACCAGAAGATCCTTTGGGAGAAGACACCATTATGCAACGGGTGTTTGAGGTGATTGAGGTGCTCGTGGTTGTGTTTGCCATGGATCCCTCAGAAGTTGTCATAGATGCCTTTCTGTTTCATAGAGGTATGCTGATAGTGGCAATTGAAGACATGGTTCCAAATTGGGATCTGGATTGTGGATTGGAAGAGATGCAGATTGCAGCGCTGGCACATTGTCTAGATACTTGGAGGGAATATCTGCAAGATAGGAGGTTTGTGGCAAGAACTGTTATGCTGAGCAGTCACATGTACTGTACAGGTAACATTCGAGACGAGTTTGGCATTTACTTAAGTATTCTTGACGAGTTTCACTTCCAATTAGTGTACATGACCACAAGGCTCCGAGACTTCGTGGAGCAGATGAATGAGTTGATGATAGATGGAGCCCAATATGATTCTTCTATTTCAGACCATTCGGAAAGTGAGTCGGATTGAAGGATGAACCGTGCAATGCCAGGTTACCCTTAATCCCTATTTTCTATTTTCTTATGCTTTCACAATGAGGACAATGTTAAATTCAGGTCTGGGGTATTAATGGAGGTTTTCAATTTTTGTTCACTTGTATTTCATTTTTTTTGTTCATTTGTGTTTTCAATTTTCAATTTTTGTTCATTTGATTTGTGTTTTCAATTTTTGTTCACTTGTATTTTCAATTTCCACGTGTTACTAATTTTTTTTTTTTAGAATGTCATAAACCAATGCTATGGAGCTACCATCGAGATTTTTCATCAAACATTTTACACTTCACAAAGCTTTTGCTTAGAATTCTGGTGGCTAAAGTACCATGTCGATTCTTGAAGGATAATAGTGGAGACTACCCTAGTGAGCTATTTCGAGCCTAATTGCTTTCTTGAGAGGGTTTAAAGTGTTTCTATTCCTCATATCTACTTATTTTCTTCAATTCACTCTAAAATGATCTCATTGTTCCATTTTGATTGAATTATAAGGATGATTCTATTTGCAGATAGCAGGTGCATGCTCTACTCTGAATGAACTATTGAACTGATGCTAGGCTATGTGTGTATAACATTCTCTGTGCTTTCTTTTCACCCTACCAGTCGTGTGTTCCATCAGCTCTCTTGTAGCCAAACACTTCAAGCCATTTTTTCTATCACCTATGATTCCCCTAACTTTGTATCTCAATCTGAGATATTTAACTTATTATAGCCATACCCTATAAAGCTTAGAAATATACAAGGTGTGCCAGATAAAGTTTGAAGCAAGGAAGTTGCTGCCACATGCCTAAATGTAAATTGCTGTGAATTGTGCAAGTTTAAAAATAAAAAATAAAAAAATAAAATAAAAAAAAGATCACGTAGCAATAAGAAAAAATAAAGAGAAAGTGTTTTCGATTTGATCTAAATGTGAAATTTAAGGTCTATGCCAGATGATGCTATGAGTGCAGTATACCATTCTAAATCAATGATACCTTGCAGATCAATGAAGAATGCAACCTTGGTATGTTTTCAGTTAATTGTGTTCCTTCCAATTCTTCACTTCCCTTAACTTAGCCTTTCATTACAACCTTGTGAAAAACTAGCTGATCTTTGAGGATGTATTCATGGGTGTGGTATGTATGTGTATATCTCTTTCTTAGTATTTGATTCCCTTCATGAGATCTAACCAAATTGTGCTTCTCTTTCATATACTCATTTTGCTTATTTGAGAGAATAAAGCCATATGTTCTGAGTGATTGAGTGCTATATGTGAGAATTAGAGTTGAAGCATGTTCCTTCTTCAGAATTGTGTATGTTTACTTTGAAGCCGTGTGCCTTTGAGCTATAGCTTCACTGTACACATTATTGATCATCATTTTGGCAACTTTATGGTGTTGGAGGTATGACTAAGTTTTCTTTCATTTTCATTAGTTGCTTCATTCCATTAGCTGTTTACTAACATATGGAATTAGCAATGGAATGGGATTGATTCCATTGTTATTGTTTACTAATTTGCATGGATCAGAATCCAAACTAATTTTTAGAATTATGGTAAAGTGATAAGGGTATTTTTGGAAGTTATTAAGAGAAAACAGGAATGGAAATCGTATCGACTACTCCCTCCTAGTTGATATGATTCCTAGTTTTGAGGGAATGTGATTACGGATTTTGAGGTGGGGCCCACTTATTTTTTTTATTCCTGATTGCAAGTAAACGCAGGAGAAGTCAGGAATAGAAATCATTCCCTTTCCTCTCATTCCCATTACTGATACGTAAACATGCCCACTTGACACATGTCTATAATAAACTTTTTTTTTTTATGACATTATTATGAGAGAGAAACTTAACAGTGCATTTAATAAAATTCAAAAATAAAAACTAATTCCATGAAGACGTCGAACCTATGTAGAGTCAGAGACTTGAAGCTTCGGAGCAACAACTACGGAAAGGATGCGTTCGTGTTCCCAAACCCTAATTCGACGACGGCGAGCCCAAAGCCAGGCCATGAATTGAACGACAACAAGACCGGTGCTAAGATTGTAAAGACATTGGAAAATATTAAGGGGAAGGGTAAGAAGGAGAGGGATAAACGGTGCTCATGATGACGGAGAAGAAATATTGGCTAAGTAAATAAACAACGGTTGTGTGACCATTGTCTCTAAAGTTCTTCCACCTCATGTTGTTGTTGTTAAATACAATGGGGATAACACTTTTTGATATCCCCGGTCAATAACGCAATAACACATAGGATAACTTTTCTACGTGTCATTGTGTTTTTGACCGAGGATAACAAAATAGTGTTACCACTTATAGGTAAGTTTTTTTGGTATGGTAGACATGTATGCAGTGGCGGATCCATAAATTTTTTAGGGAAGGGAAAGTATATAAAAGGCTAAAATCTTCAACCAAAAAAAAATTGCATACGTAGATGGATCATAAATTATCAAGCAAGTCAACTAAAAAGATAGGAACAAGCAATACAAATGGTCAAAAGGGCCTACTATCCCTTAGAGAATTGCATACAAAAACCAGTGAAAAAGTTCGAATTTGAATACTAGTATCATTATAATTTAAACACACACCTATACTATTACAATTTTAGTGAACTTAAATATCTCTCCATTGAAAAGTGACAACATTTAGAATATGGCCATCATGAAGATAAGAACAAGCAATACAAATGGTAGGCCTACTATCCATTAGAGAATTGCATACAAAAACCAGTTAAAAAATAGGAACAAGAAATACATGATGTGTGGCACGCAAAGTCAGCCCCCAATCATTTCAATATCCTTTACCTTTTTTTTTCGGTCCGAACATTTCAGTATCTTCTACAGGAGAAAGACTTAGGGTTTGCTGCATGTATTTCACTCGTACATACACTGTCAGATACTTTTCATCTTTCTAGCTATGTGTTCATCTTTAACCATGTAAGAAATTAACACGGGAAGGAAAATGGAGGTTTTCTGTGACTTGCCCCAATAGCACACATGTTTGTTTTTTTGTAACGGGGGAAGATTGTAGTGTGGGGATCATTGTAGAGTGGGGACCATTGGGGTTGCAATCTGATTAGAGTTCATTGTTGTTTTGCCGCTTATTGTTGTACAGTAGGGACCAATTTATGGTAGCGCAATATGAAATTATGGTGAAATTCTACTTTGCTATCCGGAAGGTTTGGTCCACCTTAAGGTTTGGTCCAAATGGTCCATCTAATCCCTTAATGAAGGTTTCGTGTTACACTAAGTTGATGTGACAACAGTACTATTATAGTTTCGAACATGTGGCCATTAACCTACCTTCATGGACTAACAAAATTAATATAAAAAAACGTTTTACCTTTAAATAATATAAAATTTTAAAATCCAATACACAACCTAATAAAATTAAAAAATAAACCCTACCCAGCCCCAACTCTCCCTCAGCCCCGCCCCTCTCTCTCTCTCTCTCTCTCTCTCTCTCACAACACCAAATACCTTATGTCAACATGATTCCACTCAAAGTGAAATTTTGGGAGTTGATCATGTCTGGCCAACGATTTTACAAGAGAAGACAGAAGAATCTGTAATAAATTAGTTCATTCTGGAGCAAAAGTCGTCCAGTTAGGTTCATATCGAATTAATACAACTTGGAGCACACGATGGACATCCTCTTTATGAGACCTTGCAGTTCGTTTCAATTGGATAGGTAGGGGGTCAACAATATTTGTGTTTAGATAATTAGGGGGTTAGGCCGAGCAGGGGTTGGGAGCTTTGGGTCGGGGAGGCAAGGCTGTACAGAGAGGGAGAGGGCGGGGCTGAGGGGTAGGGAATCGGGTGGGGGAGAGTTCGGGCTGCGTAGGGTTTAATTTTTAAAATTTATTTATTTATTTATTTCAAATCTTTCGTAATTTTATTAGGTTGTATATTGAATTTTTTTATTTTCTAAATGATTTAAAGGTAAAACCTTTTTTATTATTTTTTTTTGTCCATAAGTTGGGAATGAGTGATGGTGACATGTATGAAATTACCATAATATCCCTATCACGTCATCAAAGTTGACTGTGTTATTAATAGAGATGACAATAGGGGCAAATTAGAACGCCAAACTTTGGTCAAAGGGGTAAAGTGGGCCACTTGAACTTTCGAAAGTCAAGATAAGATTTGAGATTCATGTGTTACTTTATCAACATAGTTTTTTTTTTTACTTTATCACTTACTTTCAAGTGAGATTCATGTGTAAGTTAGTTGATAAAGTAAGTCAGTTTACAAAATGCAAAGGGAAAAATGAGATTCATGTGTAATTACATGAGGAAAAAAAACAATTAAGCAATTTAATTATAATCAGCTAAGTTCTCTGCTCTCCCAAGAGCTCTGCTAGATTCAAAACTTCAAATTCACATGGCATTCCATCCCTTAAATCCCCTAGCAGGGAGATAAAAAAAGAGGTTTTTCAATCTCTCAAATTGTGTTTAATATCTTCATTTTTATGAGTTTTTATTTTTATTTTTTTAGTAGTCACATTATAGAGGGAAGAGTCATTCACTCAAATTTCTTTTAAACATATATATATTTTGTGAATATTCAAGTTTTCAACCACCATTATAACCTAATCATATTCTCAAGTTCGAATTCCTTGACAGTTGGCAATGTGTGTGTGAGAAAAATTTATTCCCCTTCATAACTTCAGCCCCAAAAACAAAAATGTGTTTGTCCCATAAACATTTAAACAATATTTCTTAATATAACAACCAGGAAGGCCAAATATCTACTGTCTCTTTCATTTAGAAGGAAAATTACAATCTGGAGATTAGGCTTAATTGTTTGTCCTTATACTTTCACGTGAATCTCATTTTCTTCTTTACACTGTCAATTGACTCAATTTGCTTCTTGTGCTTTTATTCCATGTCTCAGATTGCTCCATTTCGTTTAAGAGTGCGTGCGTGAAGAAAGTGAGATTTGTGTGGAAAGATCATTAGACAAGACAATAATGAAGCCCTTGATATGACGAGTGTTCATATTTTAATGGCCACAATTACATACACATAAGCTGATGTACTGTAGAAAGATGAGTTCCCATGCCCCGATGATGTATGCCCTTCTCGAGGCCACCATTCAACTTGATATATCCTTTTTTTTCAGTTATTTACACTAACACCCCCATAAAGTTTTCAGTTTTTCTGAAATCTTCTTAGGTTTTAAATTATTTTCACAAAACTCATTTTCATTGATTTTTCATCCAAAGATTGATGATTTTATATAAAATAAAATAAAATTCCAGAAATGAAAAAGTTGGCCTTTAAGATTAGATTGCATATATTTCATTGAAGTTAATTTTGTCATTTACATAATTTTTTTTCAATAAAATTATCAAATTTTGGACTAACAATCAATGAAGATGGGTTTTGTGAAAACAAACTAAAACCTCAGAGGGTGTTTGTGTAATTTCTGAGACCTGAGGAGATTTTATGAAAACACAAAAAAACTTAGAGAGTGTTCATGTAATTTTTGAAACCTAAGGGGATTTTGTGAAAACACAAAAAACCTCAAGGAGTGTTGGTATAAATAACTCTATATTTTTTTTATACCCTTTTTGGTTTGTGAGACCTAGTGTACCCTTTTTTTCCATTTTAAATATAATAGGGTTTTCTTTTCTTTTCTTTTAGTTTTTTTATATGTTCCCTACCCTCCAATTCATTCATGGGATGACAATGACATACTTGAACTTTATCTTCAAGGAAATATCCAGCTTCAACCGTGTGGCTACTACTTTGAGAAAAATTAAATATGTTTCTGTGATTTGAAAAAGAAAAAAATCATCACCAATTTTATTCATTAGAGCATTCACAATAGTTGTTTAATAGTTTAATTATTTTGACACCTATTGAATTGAATTGAAATTTTACCTGCAATAAGACAGTTCAATAGTTTCGGTTTATTGGCATATGAATCCCATGATTAACCTATTCAATAGAGGGGTCATCACACAGTACCCTCTATTGCAATGAACTAAATCACACCATTGCAAGTGAGATTTTATTATTTTAGTTAAATTTCATGCAATAAAATTGTATTAATCCTAACCATTGTAGATGCTCTTATCATATCTATCAAAGAGAAAAAACAGGCCAAGAAGTACTATGAGTTGGACCACCACCCTTGTGTAACACGTGGCGGTATCTCTAATTACTGAGCTGGAGAGGTTTGGATAGATTATTAGGTTGTCAACCTTATAGCAAATGTCGATGTGATAGAAATTGTTTTCATCCTATTCTAAAAAAGGCATGATTATCAAGATGCACGAGGAAGTAAAGTCTTGATATAATGGTCCTGCAGTTTGTATGGCCAGACTAAGAATCTCCAAACTTTAGTATCAGAAAATTGACATATGTATTGTCTGGACTCGGATAAAAGTATTGGTGGTTGAAATCCAAGTTCATTACATGCAAGTCTTCATACATTTAATCTGTATGAAAAAAAAGCATTGTTTCTTTCGTTATAAACATATTAATCACATTCATTGACTGAAAATGTGAACAAGTAGCTTTCCATGCCTTCACCAAGAGTTAAAAACATATGAAGCACGTTCATTGACTACAATTTATTTATTTTTGCTGTGTGCACAAATGAGATATAGTGATCATTAATTTTAGATTAGCTTAGAACATATGTCAGTATCAATAGAGTCTAGCCGAGTAGAAAAAGGATTTTGAATTGAATGATATTGAATTGGAAATGATAACACTAATCCAACAATGTGTTTGGTATTATACATGAAACAATAATAATTATTATTATATGAGCCATTCTATATAAGTAAAATGAAACATTGTTACATAATTTCTACAAAGCATACGCTGATCAATTATGTATGTAACATTTCATAGTAATAAAATATGAATGAATCATTGGGACAATGATCAGAATTTCAGAAAGCATATGCTATAGCATTTATAAATCGATGTGGGGTTCCAATTTGAAGAGATCGATGCTGTAGGTTGTACATCAAATCATACAAAGTTATTGCTCTCGTATCTTTGATTTGTTGATAAGATAAGAGAATCTACACACTCATTTAACAACACAGAAACATGCAGGATGCAGGCATTCCAAGACTTTTGGGTTCCGTTTGGTTCATGGAGCGAATTTAGGGGGAAATTATTTCCCATGTCATTTCCTAAGGGATGAGAAATGGAAGATTCCTATCCCACGTTTAGTAATGCTAGAAAAGTAACCGAGAGATATCACTTTATTTCCTTTCCCATGTTTGTTTTGAGTATGAATGGAAAACAAAGTTTGTATAAATTTTTAATTATACCCATATTAAATCAAATAAAAAAAATGCATTTAATGATATATTGTAATTCTAAATTGTTAATGAGGACAAAAATGGTCATGAAAAATGTTTATTTAACATTTGCTCATTTTTCCAAACTTTCCCATGAAAAGGGAAAACAAAACCCAAGTTGAGAGGATGGCTTTACTTTTCTCCATACTTTCCCATGTGTCAGGCAACAATTTCTAATGCTTGGACTTATCAAACATGGGAAAACAATTGATTTCCCATCCTCAAGTATAATTTCTTATGAACTAAACGGAGCCTTGAATTACAGTATAACATGGCCCTGCCCCAATGGGGATTTTTTGGGTTTTCTTTTAGTTTGTTTTTTTTCCTTAAACCCATCTCATCTTTAACCTTGTGCACCCCGTTCTTATGACAAGCATCCGTTTGGCTTTTGTTTTTTGTCTCCCCGAAGAGCAGAATACCCAAGCATTACTCAATAAAATAATAAAATATACTATATTTGTTTCTATTTGCATGTGTGCATATATAGAATTCCAAAAAAATTTAGACCTTTTATAACCGTAAAGAATATTTGGACCTCATAAAAGATATCATTACTTTTATATATAACCAATGATTGAACACAAGAAATAAGCAAAACCAAATCATAGACTGAAAAAAGGACAGTTTAAAGTAGTAAAAAGTAAAAAGAGGAGTTGAACATCATATGTTAGTTATATCAGCACACAAACTCCTTCCGTCGGTTAGTCTTCTTCTGTGGTGCATCAGGTGCACCGGTACAGCCACTCACATGGGGGTGTTTTTAAAGCAAGGGAAAACGGCTGTGTTGGTTAACAGGTTAAAGCAAGGGAAAAAATTGACGCGCCTCCTTCACGACACTCCTTCCACTTCTTCCTAATACCTCACCTACCCTTCTCTCTAGACTCTAGTTCATTTTCTTTCTGTTTGGCTCAATTCTAACATAGTATCATGACTGATTTCTCTTATCACATGCTTAAATCTTGAGAACCCTCTTCTTAGAAATCCCAAATTTATTTGATTTCTTCTATTTCCCCAAATCTGATTCACCTTTGATTCATTAAACCTCAACTATTATTTATTATGGCTTGTACTAAATTTCTAGTTGCTGCCCTTCTACTAAATCCAAATGGAGCAGATGCACACAAAGTTGCAGTCATGAACTGATGAAAACTTCCATCTCCTGCGAAATATGTGAAAAATAGAGAAGCTGGGATGGGTTTGATTGATTTTTGGGTTTAATTGTGTTCGGGTTTGATGGAGCTGTGTTTGATTCTTGATGTCTTGGTTTGATTGATTTTTTATGTTTGTGTTTCTTTTAGACGGGAAGATAGAGAGAGAGGGAGGGAGCTGAGGGAATGGGGGAGGGGGAGAGGTGTCGGGAAGGGAAGGAGGGGATGGGTTAGCTATTTTTAGTGGATGGGCAATTTGCTACATTCAGTCATTAATCTATACAGAGTCATTCCGTTTTTGCGTCATGGTACGTGCAATTGCATAGTCTTTTTACAATTATTCAATTATTATGAGTAATTACATATAAGTTCACAGTATGTCTTGAAATTTTATATGCAATTATTTACAATAGATATGCAATTGCACAACAATTCTAGGACATGCATTAACAACTGAAACATCGACAAAGGCGTAGTCTCTTTGAAATTCTTTCCACTATTTGGAAATTGCATGATTGTCAATACAAATGCTAACGACACAAATTACGTTCAATTACACATTACTCATATCGCAATTGAATTTGTAACTTACTTCCTAAAGTCGAATAAGTATAAGAAATCGTTGTTACACTTCATAACTTAGACCCTAAAGCCTAATAAGCATATAATTTAAATAAATAAATAAACCCCTTAAATATCAACATACCATCCATTGGTATCACTAATAATCCTGTCGCTCAAAATAAGTGACCGATTAATTGGTTCTCCATTTTTCTTGGCAAAAAAAATTGGTTCTCTTTTTTAATTGTTACATATACTATATACTCATTAAAATATTATATTTGACTAAAAGAAATTAAAATATTATATAATAATGTATAGATACCCATAGAAAAGAATAATTAGATTATCTATATTATATTTAGACCAAAAAAATTAAAATGAATATAACTAATGTAGGGTTTAACATTGCAATTGAGAGCCATACTGTAAATCTAAGCTATTTACTCGAGACCTGAATCCAATTTATTCACCTCATAGAGGTAAGGCCAAGGATTAAAATATCAGCCATGCAAATAATATTGGGCCTCCAATTTACGGATATTTCGGGGGATATATTGTTATCGTTTTAGGTATCGGGAAAAAAAAAAGACAGATATAGGCATTGAAACACATAATTTTGGTATAAAACTTTCATAAATGTTCATAATATGGTCAAGGAGTGTAGCTGTAAAAAATCATCAAAATCGGAGTTAAAATAACCATTAAATCATGATTTCTGTTATAACCGTCGAAAAGTTTTGTCCCGTTACTTGATCTCTGAATGTTTATTTTTTCCGATTTTTGGCGTATATGATCTCAAAGTATAAACAAACAAGTTTGACGGTTGGATCGTTGAAACGAGTTTCGTAGAATGCATGTGCCATCAAAACAATATATTCACTAACAATTAAGAGTTTATTTATACTTTTGTTAAATATAACATAATATTTTGTGGTATCCACTAGTGTAAATATTTTAAATTGACGATCGAATTACTTCATTGTATTCATATAGGGTCAAGGAGTGTAGCTGTAAAAAATTATCAAAATCGGAGTTAAAATAACCATTAAATCATGATTTTTCATTTATAACCGTCGAAATTTTGTGTCCTGTTACTTGATCTATGAATGTTTATTTTTTCCGATTTTGGGCAGATATGATCTCGAAGTATAAACAAATAAGTTTGACGGTTGGATCTTTGAAACTAGTTTTGTTGAATGCGTATGCCATCAAAACAATATATTCACTAACAATTAAGAGTTTATTTATACTTTTGTTAAATATAACTTAAGATTTTGTGGTATCCACCAGTGTAAATATTTTAAATTGACGATCGAATTAGTTCATTGTATTCATATAGGGTCAAGGAGTGTAGCTGTAAAAAATCATCAAAATCGAAGTTAAAATAACCGTTAAATCCCTTGGTACAAGGCTTACGTGAAAAATTTGAAGAACAAAATTTTAAATAGTTTTAAAAAAGAAGCACGTGAAAAATATAAGGGGAAAGATCCAATTAAATTAACAATAGTATATATCACACCCATACGCTTTTTCTTTAAAAAATAATAATAATAATTTATTTGAGTCAAAACAAAACAAAACAACATAAAAAATATAAAAAATAATGTCTTCTTCTTTCTCGTGAACTCTTATTTTTTCTTACCGAACATACCAACATTTAAATTTATCAAATGAATGCAACATACTCAACAAATGCAACCCTTGCGTCCGCGTGAAAAAATAGTGCGTTTGTTTGAAAAAGAAAATTAGTGGGGTCCATTTTCCCAGGGAACGGGCAACTTTACTCAACGAACGCACTCCTTGCGTTCGGGTGAATAAATATCCCGTTTGTTTGAAAAAGTAAGTTAGTGGAGTTCATTTTCTCGGGGAATGGACAACTTTACTCAGCGAACGCAACCCCGGTGTTTGCGTGAACAAATAGCCCGTTTGTTTTAAAAAGTAAGTTAGTTGGGTCCATTTTCCCAGGGAATGGGTAACTTTACTCAACGAACACAACCTTTGCATTTGCGTGAACAAATAGCCCGTTTGTTTAAAAAAGCAAGTTAGTTGGGCCCATTTTTCAGGGGAACGGGCAACTTTACTCAACGAACATAACCTTTGTGTTTGTGTGAACAAATAGCCCGTTTGTTTTAGAAAGTAACTGTCACATCCCGGGATCGGCTCCGCCGTAGTACGATATTGTCCGCTTTGGGCCCCTTTCTCTGCCCTCACGGTTTTGTTTCTAGGAACTCACGAGAACTTCCCAGTGGGTCACCCATCCTGGGATTGCTCTAGCCCTAACTCACTTAACTTCAGAGTTCCCATAACTCCGAAGCCAGTGAGCTCCCAAAAGGCCTCGTGCTAGATGGAGGCGGGCATGTACATATAAGGCACATCACCCCACTCGTTGGTCGATGTGTGATGTTACAGTTAGTTGGGCTTATTTTTTTGGGGAACGGGAAACTTTACTCAACGAACGTAACTCTAGCGTTTACGTGAGCAAATAGCCCGTTTGTTTGAAAAAGTAAGTTAGTTTGACCTATTTTTTCGGGGAACGAGCGACTTTACTCAACAAACGCAACCCCATCGTTTACTTGAACAAATAGCCCGTTTGTTTGAAAACATAAGTTAGTTTGGCCCATTGTTCCGGGGAACGGAAAACTTTACTCAACGAACTCAACCCCTGCGTTTACGTGAATAAATAGCCTGTTTGTTTGAAAAAGTAAGTTAGTTTGGCCCATTTTCCGTGGAACGGGCAACTTTACTCAACGAACGCAACCCTTGTGTTTACGTGAACAAATAACCCGTTTGTTTGAAAAAGTAAGTTAGTTTGACCCATTTTTCCGAGGAACAAGTAACTTTACTCAACGAATGCAACCACAACGTTTACATGAACAAATAGCCCATTTGTTTGAACAAGTAAGTTAGTTTGGCCAATTTTCAGGGGAACGGGTTACTTTACTCAACGAACGTAACCCTTTCGTTTACCTGAACAAATAGCTCGTTTGTTTGAAAAAGTAAGTTAGTTTGGCCCATTTTTCTGGGGAACGGACAACTTTACTCAACGAACGCAACCCTTGCTTTTACATGAACAAATAGCCCATTTGTTTCAAAAAGTAAATTAGTTTGGTCTATTTTTCCAGGGAACGGGTAACTTTACGCAACGAACACAACCTCTTGCGTTCTTGTGAACAAATAGCCCGTTTGTTTGAAAAAATAAAATAGTTGGGCCCATTTTTTTGCGGAACGGGCAACTTTACTCAACGAACGCAACCCTTGCATTCATGTGAACAAATAGCCCGTTTGTTCCGGTGAATGGGCAACTTTACTCAACGAACACAACTCCTGCGTTTGCGTGAACAAATAGCCCGTTTGTTTGAAAACGTAAGTTAGTTGAGCCCATTTTTTGGGAATGGGAAACTTTAATCAACAAACGCAACCCTTGCGTTCGCGTGAAAAAATAGCCCATTTGTTTGAAAAAGTAAGTTATTTGGGTCCAATTTCCGGGGGAACGGCCAACTTTATTCGACGAACGCACCCCTTGTGTTCGCATGAAAAAATATCGCGTTTGTTTGATAAAGTATTTTAGTTTGTCCAATTTCCCAGGGAACGATGAAATTTACTCAACGGGCGCACCCCTTGCGTCCTCGAAGTAAAATACCTTGTTTGTTGAGTAAATCATGGAGTTCATTGGGTAATTTGGTCGACGGACAACATCATTTACCCGACAAATGAGTCGCTTAGTGTTCGTTAGGTAGGTTTGTTGGCATAAATTACTGAATATAACTTTCGTGATTTACTACTAATTTAACCCAATGAATTATTGGGAATAAAATTGAACTTTGTTGATTATCTCCAATTATTAGTATATTGTTAATTTTAAAAAATAATAATATCAAACATATGATTGCTGATACAAATATAAATTTAAAAACTTTCAACAAAAATTAAGTAAATTTAGGTTTTAGCTACACAAAAACTTTCACTTTTGGAAAAAGCTAAATTTTTTAAATAAAAAAAGACAGAAAAACCCCTCAACTTTTAAACCAAAGACATACAAATGTAAAGGATTCCTTAGGAAATCCAAAAATAATAAGGGCATTTTTGTCCATTTTGTCTTCTTTTAAAAATATTTCTCTCTCCTTTGGTCTTTCCAAAATGTCCCCAAAAATTATTACTTAATGGTCGATTGATTAAGCCACATTGAATTGACGAAAAATAAAATTGGACTTTTTCGATCATGATCAATGCCCAATTGATAATATATGACCATGAATGTTTAGGAAATGAAGTGGAAGTATGAGAAGTCTTCTTATATCCAATCTCGCACCATTCAATTGATAGTACAAAAAATAGGTCTACTTATGCCTTTTAAATTTTTTTTTATCCATTTTTCCTTTTTAGGGGTTTACGCACAGTCACTCTCGCATTGCATCAGCGTCGTGCAATTGCATGTTTCCAATGCAAATGCCGACCAGCTGTGTG
This sequence comes from Prunus salicina, assembly GCA_020226455.1. Classification (NCBI taxonomy): domain Eukaryota; kingdom Viridiplantae; phylum Streptophyta; class Magnoliopsida; order Rosales; family Rosaceae; genus Prunus; species Prunus salicina. The sequence goes on from CM035343.1 coordinate 32,596,438, forward strand.
CAAATTAAAGATAGCTTAAAAATGCGAACCTAATTAATGTATAGCGCAAAGACAAAGAAAGACAAGTTCCAAATTTTATTAGGACCCTATGTGTATTATTCAATATTAGGGTTAATCACATTTTGGTTTACGAAATTAGGGATATTTTGGAATGTGATTCGCACTACATGATACGAAATCACATATATCAATCCTAATAATTTGTTAAACATGTTATTAACCAGCTAACATGTTTAAAAACCTATTTAACAAGACTCAAACTAGACACGGCACGTTTATTAAATGGGTCGGGTTTGAGTTGAGCATTTTAGCTACGACACGATCCATTGCTAGCCCTAACTCAGAGCGTGACTTGGCTAACTAAACTCGAGAGATTGGGTCACTTGTTTATTTGTTTTGTGTTCTTTATTTTTTTCTTTATTTTTTGTAAATTAAAGGGAGGCTCCAAACTTGAGACATATTTCAAAATTTTGAACAAAAATACTACCATATTGAAGAAAATGTTTGAGAGAATGAGATATATGAAATTAATGATTAACTACTTAAATCCCCTAACCAAGCAAATACTTTATTATGACCCTATGTCTATTATTCAATATTAGGGTTAATCATATTGTGTTTTACGAAATTCAGGGTCTTTTGGAAAATCATTTGTGCTACATGACAATGTTTATTACTACGTAATTTCAATAATTGGTCGTTTTTGTAATATAATATGTTCGGCTTATTGCCCCTTACCGTTTCTCATGCTCTGTATTTCGGTTCATTTCGCCATTCGATTTATAGTTCAAAAAATAGGTCTAATTATGCATGTACAAAAAAATATGATCCATTTTTCCTTATTAGGGGTTTGCGCACAGTCACTCTTACATTGCATCACCGTCATGCAATTGCATGTGTGAAATGCAAATGCCGACCGGCTATGTGCAAACTAAACATAACTGAAAAACGCAAACCTAATTAATGTATAGCGCAAAGACAAAGAAAACCAAGCAAATACCTTATTATGACCCTATGTCTATTATTCAATATTATGGTTAATCACATTGTGTTTTACGAAATTCGGGATCTTTTGGAAAATCATTTGTGCTACATGACAATGTCCATTACTACATAATTTCGATAATTAGTCATTTTTGTAATATAATATGTTCGGCTTCTTGCCCCTTACCATTTCTCATGCTCTGTATTTCGGTTCATTTCACCCTTCGATTTATAGTTCAAAAAATAGGTTTAATTATGCATGTACAAAAAAATATGATCCATTTTTCCTTATTAGGGGTTTGCGCAGTCACTCTTGCATTGCATCACCGTCATGCAATTGCATGTGTGCAATGCAAATGCCGACCGGCTGTGTACAAACTAAACATAGCTAAAAAACGCAAACCTAATTAATGTATAGCGCAAAGACAAAGAAAACCAAACAAATACTTTATTATGACCCTATGTCTATTATTGGTTTCACATGTTCACCAAGCTTACCGTAGCTCTGTTTTCATTCTCTCATGTCGTCCACACTTAACCAAATTTTTAAGAAACCAAATTCAGACAATACAGAGCATTCTACAAAACCGTAGTGTAGACACTTGGAAGAATAAAATTACAGGTTCAAATAGGGAAACCCAATATAGACTTTTCTTCAAAAAAACCACAAATGACCATCGACTTATAACATGGAATAGTCTAATATTGATTTGCAATATAAGAATACAATTTTTTCCATATAAAACAAACATTCCAGAGTCTAAGGGCCAGTTTGGCATTGCTGTGTTGTGAAAATAATCGCTGTCAGATTTGCTGTGAGAGAAATCAGCTGTGAGAGAAAGCAGTTTGGCGTTTGGTAAAATTTTTGTTAAAAGTGTTGTTGGTACTAATTTTATGCATAATCAGAAAATGATTGCTGCATAATCATTAAATCCAACACCTCTTCGAAACTGATTCCTAAATAATCAGAAAATGAAAGCACCTCATTAGCTGCTTTCTCTTATAGCTTTCTCTCACAGCAATTTTTAACAATAAGTGATTTTCTTACAATTTACCAAACGGTTGAGCTTCTCAAAATTTTTTAAAAATCACTTATCACCCCAAATAAGCAATGCCAAACTAGCACTAAATAATATGAGAAGATCGATACTACACAACTACTGAAAATCCCACATAACCTACACAATTAATTTCATGCAGTTTCAAAAATAATGTTAAAATCAAGAACTATTCCTCCATTTTCAAACCAAAACCATGCTCTACATGATCCCTGATTTTCCATTTCAATGACCAGAGTCATCCATATGCACAATTCCACAAACATAAATGAGATTCAATGAATTATACATTATATTAATGTTAAAATCTTAGGATTTTCGATTTGGAAAAATACACACCTTGGACTTCAAACACACACATACACACTCAAACAGAGATATGCATGAGAGGACCTACAAATGCTAATACGATTGCCCCTTCAGGATGGAAAAATCATGCACAAAAGGAGATCTTTCCTATGGTTCAGACATGGCTATGGTTGCTATATCTCATCTAACATGTAAGTCAATGTCACGAATCTACAAGGTAGAGCGTGTCATGTTACACCTTAATGACAACCTGGAGCATCTCCCATTGTACTCTCTTCAATGTTTGGACTAAATATCGACTCAGCACATCGATTCATTTTAACATTCGCATTAATCTAATCTTTTAATAATTATGTATTCCATCTTAATTGTATATTTGTCAATCTCTAAACAGAAGTTAATGGTATAACTTTTCTCCTCTTTTTAATTTTCCCTTATATTTTGGCGATTGGAATTCACAATAAGATATAAGACTGCAAGGGTTCTTGCTCTGAATCTGAACTAAATCATGGTAAATGAGTGTCTTGAGTATTATGGGATCGGGTGGTTCATGTGGAACAAAAAAGCCAAACAAACAATGGCAGGAAGCAATGTTGTCCTACTCTGACGAAAAAGAAAAGCTTTCAAGCCTCTCCCAATACCAACATTCTTATAAAATTTGAAATGAATCTCACCAATCTATGTCTAACAAAAGTATCCCATGAAAGTTTTCAGCCAAAAAGTAAATTTTACTCGATTCAATTAATTTTCTTTCACAAAAGTGAAAGATTCCTTCCAAAACCCAAATAACACCCTATTACATTATTTAAAAAAAACCAACAAAAAGGGAAATCCACAAAACTTAACTGAATGTAACAATAAACCAGCCTTGAAAATATATATAAAAAAAAACTCAATCTTTCAAAGCTATGCACATTGAGACATGAATTAGAAGCATAATACAGAGATAGATGGAAATACCCGATCAACCCATTGACGAGAAACGTCCGTGAATTCGAAAGCAGGGTCATTGAGAAGATCAGATTTGGGCAACAAGAGAGGAAAGCGCGCGTCTTCTTCATCCTCCAAACCTGCCTTTCTCTTTCCTCACATGCCACTCACGTGTTGACAAAGGGCTCAACAGGTCACTAAGTCATTGAATCTCAGCCATCCTTTTTAACATGGAAACTTAGCCATTGGATAGCCAGCTATACCCGTACAGCTGAGGCACCGCAGAATTTTCGTGTATCCATACTCCTTTTCAGTAACCAATGCAGTGATGTGAACCTTCCTTGCAATTTGTGCACCTACAATAAGAAAAATGGAAAAAATTAGACGCAAGAGAAATCGTAAAATTACACAATCTACAAATTTGAACAACAAGAAAGAAAATAACAGTAATTATAATGAACTACAACAACCAAATAATGAAAGAACCTCAAAATACGACCAATCAAATTCTATGATGACAATTACCCAAATTGAAGTAAATAATAGTGCAACTAAAAAAGAAAATTATCGCTTTTCTTTTAAAATAAATTAAAAACATTACAATCATGAAGCATGAAACTTAAATTGAATACAGAACATGAAAGAAAAAAATTGCAACCAAATGTTCCTATTATAGGAAAAGGGACTAATATGGGCGTTCAATTGGGAAAATGGAAATATTAGAAGCCTTTAAGGCTTTTTATACAAAGAGAAAACAAATATCACCCAAAAACATTAACAAATTTCATACAGCAACTCTGTACTTAAACTAACTCTTTACCCAAAAAAAGGAAAAGCAAAGAAAAAGTAGAGCTATACTAATTATTTCTCTGCTAAAAAGACAATCATATTAGTAATGTATATACCTTAAATGCTTCACAGCTTTATCTCTTAATTGTTCCCCTCTGAAATTTGTTGACTTCATCCATTATGCACAACAAAACAGAATAAATAGTTTAAAGAACAAAACTAATAGTGGCTGAATTTACGTTCTATTGCCAAATCACATATCAAATGGATGCTTGGTAATAAACCAAACTGAAGCTATTGATATGCAAAACAGATAAATAAGTTTAAACAAACAAACAAACAAACAATATATAGCAGTTACGACAATCACAACAACCAATACCAATCATGAACATCACATTTGAACCATACACTTACAGATTTAGCAATACAATCTTTGAAATGGTAATGGCAACCCAAGACACTTCACCTATAAAAAAAAAAAAAAATTCATGTCTTCTTCTTTCTCGTGAACTCTTATTTTTTCTTACCGAACATACCAAAATTTAAATTTATCAAACGCAACATACTCAACGAACAAAACCTCAATTGTTACTAGATTGTTAATGGGTAAATAACTCAATGACATAGCATTCGAGTCAAACATTTCTTTAAACATCACACTATCGCTAATTGCATACGGGGGGTCAAAAATTGCATAAACTGTATGCAATTGCACAAAAACTATATGCAATTGCATATAAGAAATAATATAGCAAAACAGCGTGTTGGATGTTAATACTGGTATTAAAATTCTATAGCTACGAAAGCACCTGCTCTGAGAAATGTGTCTTGCAAAAGTTAACCATCAACCACTTGGATTGAAGAAACCAAAACTAGTTATGAGGTTTCTCAGTTAAAGAACTCATCTTTCTCTTTTGATGCCAACCTCAATTCTCCACTAACAAGCCCAAAAACTCCAATTGGATTCATCATGACCAGAGTTCTTGAGTAATAAAACAAATCTCAAATTGAAAAAAAAAAAAGTAGGAAGAAAATTCAAGAATCCAAGACTTTAAAGAAAATCAACAACCTGATTGTTCAAAATTTCATACCTTATTTTGAAGCACAAATCCATAACCTCATACATGGAAGAAAACAAATCCTCCATAAAATGAAAATTACATGGGTTTGATGGAGAAAGGATCACAGTGGGTCTGATGCTGTGATGAAATTAAGAGAAAATATTAAAATATTAATAATTATTAAAAGAGGGAAAAGAAAAAATCACCAAGATTCAGTCCAAGGCGTTGAATTTTTTCTCCCATCAAAGGCTCTGCAACACAGACATCCTCACTCCATATTCAACACTACGTCGTTGAATTTCTACTCAAATAAAGGCCTTCCACACCACCATCGTCGAACTCGACTGAATCACCCCACTCAGTCTCCTCTCCGATGGTTCTTGCATCACGGTGTCGGCAGAGAGGAGATGCTCAGATTCCGACTTGGGGACAAAGATGAGGATTGGATTTGAGAGAGAGAGAGAGAGAGAGAGAGAGAGAGAGAGAGAGAGAGAGAGAGAGAGAGAGAGAGAGAGAGAGAGAGAGAGAGAGAGAGAGAGAGAGAGATTGCAAAGATGAAGCAGCTCCAGTGCACGACGTCTTCCTCGCGTTCGTCAAAGCTTTTTCGTTTGTTTTCTCAATCACGTGTATTTCACGTGCTCTTTAATAAGAAAGGAGTGAACAAGTCATCAGGTCATTCAATCTCAACCCTTGATTTTTAAAATGAAATATGAACCCTTAGATGATTGGCTGTACCGGTACAGCTGATGCACCACAGAATTTTCGCTATAGAAAGATGAGTTCCCATGCCCCGATGATGTATGCCCTTCTCGAGGCCACCATTCAACTTGATATATCTTTTTTTTTCAGTTATTTACACTAACACCCCCATAAAGTTTTCAGCTTTTCTGAAATCTTCTTAGGTTTTAAATTATTTTCACAAAACTCATTTTCATTGATTTTTCATCCAAAGATTGATGATTTTATATAAAATAAAATAAAATTCCAGAAATGAAAAAGTTGGCCTTTAAGATTAGATTGCATATATTTCATTGAAGTTAATTTTGTCATTTACATAATTTTTTTTCAATGAAATTATCAAATTTTGGACTAACAATCAATGAAGATGGGTTTTGTGAAAACAAACTAAAACCTCAGAGGGTGTTTGTGTAATTTCTGAGACCTGAGGGGATTTTATGAAAACACAAAAAAACTTAGAGAGTGTTCATGTAATTTTTGAAACCTAAGGGGATTTTGTGAAAACACAAAAAACCTCAAAGATTGTTGATATAAATAACTCTATATTTTTTTTATACCCTTTTTGGTTTGTGAGACCTAGTGTACCCTTTTTTTCCATTTTAAATATAATAGGGTTTTCTTTTCTTTTCTTTTAGTTTTTTTATATGTTCCCTACCCTCCAATTCATTCATGGGATGACAATGACATCAGATACTTGAACTTTATCTTCAAGGAAATATCCAGCTTCAACCGTGTGGCTACTACTTTGAGAAAAATTAAATATGTTTCTGTGATTTGAAAAAGAAAAAAATCATCACCAATTTTATTCATTAGAGCATTCACAATAGTTGTTTAATAGTTTAATTATTTTGACACCTATTGAATTGAATTGAAATTTTACCTGCAATAAGACAGTTCAATAGTTTCGGTTTATTGGCATATGAATCCCATGATTAACCTATTCAATAGAGGGGTCATCACACAGTACCCTCTATTGCAATGAACTAAATCACACCATTGCAAGTGAGATTTTATTATTTTAGTTAAATTTCATGCAATAAAATTGTATTAATCCTAACCATTGTAGATGCTCTTATCATATCTATCAAAGAGAAAAAACAGGCCAAGAAGTACTATGAGTTGGACCACCACCCTTGTGTAACACGTGGCGGTATCTCTAATTACTGAGCTGGAGAGGTTTGGATAGATTATTAGGTTGTCAACCTTATAGCATGTGATAGAAATTGTTTTCATCCAATTCTAAAAAAGGCATGATTATCAAGATGCACGAGGAAGTAAAGTCTTGATATAATGGTCCTGCAGTTTGTATGGCCAGACTAAGAATCTCCAAACTTTAGTATCAGAAAATTGACATATGTATTGTCTGGACTCGGATAAAAGTATTGGTGGTTGAAATCCAAGTTCATTACATGCAAGTCTTCATACATTTAATCTGTATGAAAAAAAAGCATTGTTTCTTTCGTTATAAACATATTAATCACATTCATTGACTGAAAATGTGAACAAGTAGCTTTCCATGCCTTCACCAAGAGTTAAAAACATATGAAGCACGTTCATTGACTACAATTTATTTATTTTTGCTGTGTGCACAAATGAGATATAGTGATCATTAATTTTAGATTAGCTTAGAACATATGTCAGTATCAATAGAGTCTAGCCGAGTAGAAAAAGGATTTTGAATTGAATGATATTGAATTGGAAATGATAACACTAATCCAATGATGTGTTTGGTACTATACATGAAACAATAATAATTATTATTATATGAGCCATTCTATATAAGTAAAATGAAACATTGTTACATAATTTCTACAAAGCATACGCTGATCAATTATGTATGTAACATTTCATAGTAATAAAATATGAATGAATCATTGGGACAATGATCAGAATTTCAGAAAGCATATGCTATAGCATTTATAAATCGATGTGGGGTTCCAATTTGAAGAGATCGATGCTGTAGGTTGTACATCAAATCATACAAAGTTATTGCTCTCGTATCTTTGATTTGTTGATAAGATAAGAGAATCTACACACTCATTTAACAACACAGAAACATGCAGGATGCAGGCATTCCAAGAATTTTGGGTTCCGTTTGGTTCATGGAGCGAATTTAGGGGGAAACTATTTCCCATGTCATTTCCTAAGGGATGAGAAATGGAAGATTCCTATCCCACGTTTAGTAATGCTAGAAAAGTAACCGAGAGATATCACTTTATTTCCTTTCCCGTGTTTGTTTTGAGTATGAATGGAAAACAAAGTTTGTATAAATTTTTAATTATACCCATATTAAATCAAATAAAAAAAATGCATTTAATGATATATTGTAATTCTAAATTGTTAATGAGGACAAAAATGGTCATGAAAAATGTTTATTTAACATTTGCTCATTTTTCCAAACTTTCCCATGAGAAGGGAAAACAAAACCCAAGTTGAGAGGATGGCTTCACTTTCCTCCATACTTTCCCATGTGTCAGGCAATAATTTCTAATGCTTGGACTTATCAAACATGGGAAAACAATTGATTTCCCATCCTCAAGTATCATTTCTTATGAACTAAACGGAGCCTTGAGTTACAGTATAACATGGCCCTGCCCCAATGGGGATTTTTTGGGTTTTCTTTTAGTTTGTTTTTTTTCCTTAATCCCGTCTCATCTTTAACCTTGTGCACCCCGTTCTTATGACAAGCATCCGTTTGGCTTTTGTTTTTTGTCTCCCCGAAGAGCAGAATACCCAAGCATTACTCAATAAAATAATAAAATATACTATATTTGTTTCTATTCGCATGTGTGCATATATAGAATTCCAAAAAAATTTAGACCTTTTATAACCGTAAAGAATATTTGGACCTCATAAAAGATATCATTACTTTTATATATAACCAATGATTGAACACAAGAAATAAGCAAAACCAAATCATAGACTGAAAAAAGGACAGTTTAAATTAGTAAAAAGTAAAAAGAGGAGTTGAACATCATATGTTAGTTATATCAGCACACAAACTCCTTCCGTGGGTTAGTCTTTTAGTTGCTATTTTATTATTTACTAGCCTATTTGTATGTGCAGCTTTTCTGTTCATGTGAGGGACTTTTTTTCATCACACACACTGCATGGCTTAAAAAGCTTTTTATCCAATTTTATTACAATTGTATTTTTTTTTACGTGCATCTTAAAAGTTTCTTTTATCACATGTATTAAATGTCACAAAAAATAATGAAATAAAAACAATCTTTCAAGATGATGATTGATGAGGCCTTTTCTAATCATGCCTCTATAGGGCGGAGGGACGTAAAGGCCCATGAGGGGCATGTGCCCCTCTCAAACTTGTTTTGAACCCAAATTTTTATAATAAATTATAACATTTTCGTGAGTCACCATTTCTTCGTGTTATTTTATTCTCTTTTTTACTGTCATGTGTAACTCTTTTAAAGTTCTCTTTTAAATCCTATTAGAGAGAGATTGAAGAGATTACCCTTATATCTTGAGCTAAGATCTAAAGGTTGATCACCCTAGGGAGGACCTACATCCAAAGAGATTCTTCAAGAAAGCCACTGATCGGTGCATAATTACATATCTTTTTTGTACCATTCTAACTTATAATTTGGTATGTTTTTGAGTTAAACTTGTGCTTTTAATAAAGTTTTGTGTATGTTTCAGTATAATAAGGTTGAGACTCATTATTTGCATTTTGAAGACAAGTTAGCTCAAAACAGTGTCTGCAGATCAGTCATATTTACGGATTAACCTGTACTTGCTAAAAAAGAACCAGATAATGTGCCATACATCACTGGAAAGATACGGAAGTCTAGTTTCCGTAGCATTTTACGGGGCATAATTTGGAGTCTTCTAGAGGAAGTTATACATGATTTAGTAGCTCAAGGTCAAACATTCGGGCCTCAGTCCAGTTTCCGTGGGTCAGATTGCAGGCCTCCGTTCAGCTACTTGCACAAGTTAGATGGGACGACACCCTTGATAGAAGTTGGTCCAATGGGTGTCTACTATAACATATCCAAATTTTTGCCCCATTGGATAAGTCTGGAGCCCTCAGCATGTCAAAAACCGAACCTGGTTCACAGACAAACCAGGCCTCAGTCCAGTTTTCGTGGGTCAGTTTGTAGGCCTCAGTTCAGCTACTTGCACAAATCAGATGGGGCGACACCCTTGATAGAAGTTTTTCCAATGGGTGTCTACTATAACATATCTAAATTTCAGCCCGATTGGATAAGTCTGGAGCCCTCAGCATGTCAAAAACCGAACCTGGTTCACAGACAAACCTTTGCTGTCACATGTGCTTAAAGCAGCCACACATGGAGGCAAAGCATGGGCAGCTGTTGAGCCATATTCTTAAAGCAGCCACACATGGAGGCAAAACATGGGCAGCTGTTGATCCATGTGCTTAAAGTAACCACACATGGAGGCAAAGCTTGTGGCAGCTGCAAAGCATGAGCTGCCACACATGGGAGACAAAGCACATGGGAGACAAAGCATGAGCTGCCACACATGGGCAGCTAAGAGACCAGCCAAGGCGGAGGACGAATTTGAAGTCTATAAATAGAGAGTTTCAGCTCATTCAAAGGAGGATATCATTCCATAAATTACATTTCCATTGTACACCATCAAAGAGTTGTCTACCATCAAAGAGTTGTTTACACCATCAAAGAGTTCTCTTCTTTATCAAAGAGCTATCTTCTTCTTCTTTCTCTTTTTATTTTCTGTTTTGTATGTTCTTGCTATCCATTCAAATTATGGATAGCTAAATATTTTAGTTAGGGCTCGATTGAAGCCTTAATCATGTTTCTTTAAGGATTTCGATATGTCTTTGCTATAAACTACTTTTGTGATGCTTATTGATTAATTTCAGATTATATTTTACTCTTTACATACGTTATGTTATGCTTGATCATCATATGCATGCTGTGTATTGAGTTTGTTACATAGGTAAATTTAGATGACCAAGTCTTGTACCTATGAAAGTAACAAAAGAACTAGTTATAAGTTCTTGAAATTAATCATCATGAATAACTAGAATAGATACCATGTTCTAGAATTTGTGTGTTTGTCGATTTCCATTGTGTTATGCATTCTTAAAGTACAACTTAGTAGGTATCATGCTAAACACTTTAAGAATGAAAAGAGTTAGAGTAGATACCCATGCCTAACTTGTTGTTTAGGGAAATCAATAACTTAAAGAGTAGATATCATGCCTTTAGGTTGACAAACATAAGCATCCAAAATCTGTTTTGTAGCATTGTGCATGTCGTTTGCTTAAGGAAAAAGATTAGTGGTGAACATCGAATCCCTAACTAGTTTTCTCATTGTTTTAACCACAATCCAATTCTATTTTTAATCAAACGCTGTTTTCAATATTTAGCACAAATTAATCCAATCCTCGTGGGAACGATCTCGTGTTTGCTTTCTATACTATTTATCTGATCTTGTGCACTTGCGAGTTAAAACGTGCATATAGTTGCTTAATTTTTAGGTTACTATTTGTTCAACAAGTTTTTGGCGCCGCTGCCGCGGATTGTGTAACTAGTTTGTGCTGAATTTTGTTTTTTATTTGTTTTCTTTTACAGGTTGAATTTTGTTTATGCAAGGTCGTCGATCCCAAAATTTAGGTGTTGTTGTCTACAGTCCTGAGATTGAACGAACTCTTACACGTCTTCGTAAGCAAGCTGAGAGGGCAAAACGATTAGAAACTGTGAACGAAATGGAGGATGAACAGGTTCGAAGGCCAATGAAGGACTCTTTTGTCCCTCAAAACCTTAATCAACCATCATGCATTGCCTACCAACCAAATGTGCAAGGCAGCTTCAATTTATCACCTCAATTGCTTAACATGGTGCCACACTATAGAGGCACACCTTCTGAAGATCCATACTTGCACATTAGGGATTTCTTTGATCTCTGCAAGACTCAAAACATACAAAGCTTGACAACAGAAGGAATCAGGTTAATTCTTTTTCCTTTCTCATTAAAAGATAATGCTAAGTTGTGGTTGAATTCTCTGGCTGCAGGGTTCTATTACTACTTGGGAATAATTGGCCATTAAATTTTTGAAGAAGTTTTTTCCAACCCAAAAGACAAGACAACTTAAAAGGGAGATTCAAACCTTCCAACAGAAGGATGGAGATCTTTTCTTTGAGGCATGGGAGTATTTCAAGGAGTTGCTTCTCAAGTGTCCACACCACAATCTATCTCAAGATGATCAGGTACAAGCTTTTTATGAAGGTTTAAATGATACTAACAAAAGTCTTGTTGATTCAGGTTGTGGAGGTGTGCTTATGGAAAAGAGTAGTGATGAAGCCATTGTGCTATTTGAGACCCTAAGTGAAAAGTCTCAGCAATTCTCATCAAGAGGGAGACAAGGAGTGAAAGGTAAAGGTGTATATGAAGTTAGCACAAATGTGATCGGTGCATAATTACATATCTTTTTTGTACCATTCTAACTTATGATTTGGTATGTTTTTGAGTTAAACTTGTGCTTTTAATAAAGTTTTGTGTATGTTTCAGTATAATAAGGTTGAGACTCATTATTTACATTTTGAAGACAAGTTAGCTCAAAACAATGTCTGCAGATCAGTCATATTTACGGATTAACCTGTACTTGCTCAAAAAGAACCAGATAATGCATCATACATCATTGGAAAGATACGGAAGTCTAGTTTCCGTAGCATTTTACGGTGCATGATTTGGAGTCTTCTAGAGGAAGTTATACATGATTTAGTAGCTCAAGGTCAAACATTCGGGCCTCAGTCCAGTTTCCGTAGGTCACTTTGCAGGCCTCCGTTCAGATACTTGCACAGGTCAAATGGGGTGACACCCTTGATAGACGTTGTTCCAATGGGTGTCTACTATAACATATCCAAATTGCAGCCCCATTGGATAAGTCTGGAGCCCTCAGCATGTCAAATACCGAACCTGGTTCACAGACAATCCAGGCCTCAGTCCAGTTTTCATGGGTCAGTTTGCAGGCCTCAGTTCAGCTACTTTCACAAGTCAGATGGGGTGACACCCTTGATAGAAGTTGTTCCAATGGGTGTCTACTATAACATATCCAAATTTCAGCCCAATTGGATAAGTTTGGAGCCCTCAGCATGTCAAAAACCGAATCTAGTTCACAGACAAACCTTTGCTGTCACATGTGCTTAAAGCAGCCACACATGGAGCAAAGCATGGGCAGCTATTGAGCCATGTTCTTAAAGCAGCCACACATGGAGGCAAAGCATGGGCAACTGTTGATCCATGTGATTAAAGCAACCACACATGGAGGCAAAGCTTGTGGCAGCTGCAAAGCATGAGCTGCCACACATGGGAGACAAAGCATGAGCTGCCACACATGGGCAGCTAAGAGACCAGCCAAGGGGGAGGACGAATTTGAAGCCTATAAATAGAGAGTTTCAGCTCATTCAAAGGAGGATATCATTCCATAAATTACATTTCCATTGTACACCATCAAAGAGTTGTCTACACCATCAAAGAGTTGTCTACCATCAAAGAGTTGTTTACACCATCAAAGAGTTGTCTTCTTTATGAAAGAGCTATCTTCTTCTTATTTCTCTTTTTATTTTCTGTTTTGTATGTTCTTGCTATCCATTCAAATTATGGATAGCTAAATATTTTAGTTAGGGCTCGATTGAAGCCCTAATCATGTTTCTTTAAGGATTTCGATATGTCTTTGCTATAAACTACTTTTGTGATGCTTATTGATTAATTTCAGATTATATTTTACTCTTTACATACGTTATGTTATGCTTGATCATCATATGCATGCTATGTATTGAGTTTGTTACATAGGTAAATTTAGATGACCGAGTCTTGTACCTATGAAAGTAACAAAAGAACTAGTTATAAGTTCTTGAAATTAATCATCATGAATAACTAGAATAGATACCATGTTCTAGAATTTGTGTGTTTGTCGATTTCCATTGTGTTATGCATTCTTAAAGTACAACTTAGTAGATACCATGCTAAACACTTTAAGAATGAAAAGAGTTAGAGTAGATACCCATGCCTAACTTGTTGTTTAGGGAAATCAATAACTTAAAGAGTAGATATCATGCCTTTAGGTTGACAAACATAAGCATCCAAAATCTGTTTTGTAGCATTGTGCATGTCGTTTGCTTAAGGAAAAAGATTAGTGGTGAACATCGAATCCCTAACTAGTTTTCTCATTGTTTTAACCTCAATCCAATTCTATTTTTAATCAAACGCTGTTTTCAATATTTAGTATTTAAATTTTCAGTTTTCAATACCATCATAAGAAAATCATCATTTTTTAACACTTTGTCTACACCGAATGCCATTTAGTTTAAGGAAAATAAATTAAGCACAAATTAATCCAATCCTCGTGGGAACGATCTCGTATTTGCTTTCTATACTATTTATCTGATCTTGTGCACTTGCGAGTTAAAACGTGCATCTAGTTGCTTAATTTTTAAGTTACTATTTGTTCAACAAGTTTTTGGCGCCGCTGCCGCGGATTGTGTAACTAGTTTGTGCTGAATTTTTTTTTTTTTTTGTTTTCTTTTACAGGTTGAATTTTGTTTATGCAAGGTCGTCGATCCAAAATTTAGGTGTTGTTGTCTACAATCCTGAGATTGAACGAACTCTTACACGTCTTCGTAAGCAAGCTGAGAGGGAAACTGTGAACGAAATGGGGGATGAACATGTTCGAAGGCCAATGAAGGACTCTTTTGTCCCTCAAAACCTTAATCAACCATCATGCATTGCCTACCAACCAAATGTGCAAGGCAGCTTCAATTTATCACCTCAATTGCTTAACATGGTGCCACACTATAGAGGCACACCTTCTGAAGATCCATACTTGCACATTAGGGATTTCTTTGATCTTTGCAAGACTCAAAACATACAAAGCTTGACAACAGAAGGAATCAGGTTAATTCTTTTTCCTTTCTCCTTAAAAGATAATGCTAAGTTGTGGTTGAATTCTCTGGCTGTAGGTTCCATTACTACTTGGGAACAATTGGCCACTAAATTTTTGAAGAAGTTTTTCCCAGCCCAAAAGACAAGATAACTTAAAAGGGAGATTCAAACCTTCCAACAGAAGGATGGAGATCTTTTCTTTGAGGCATGGGAGTATTTCAAGGAGTTGCTTCTCAAGTGTCCACACCACAATCTATCTCAAGATGATCAGGTACAAGCTTTTTATGAAGGTTTAAATGATACTAACAAAAGTCTTGTTGATTCAGGTTGTGGAGGTGTGCTTATGGAAAAGAGTAGTGATGAAGCCATTGTGCTATTTGAGACCCTAAGTGAAAATTCTCAGCAATTCTCATCAAGAGGGAGACAAGGAGTGAAAGGTAAAGGTGTATATGAAGTTAGCACAAATGATGGAGTCCAGAGTCAAATGGCAGCAATGGAGAAGAAGTTAGATATACTAGTGAAAGCAATGTCAGCTCAGAACATCTCTCAAGTTCAACAAGTTGCTAAAAAATCGAGGTATGTGCTATATGTTCTCATTCTAATCATACTACTGAGACTTGTCCTATGTCTTGTTTTACAGATCATGAGCAAGCTAATTATGTGGGGCAAAACAACTATCATCCCAAGAACAATCCATATTCGAACACATATAATCCAGGATGGAAAGACCACCCAAATTTTTCTTGGAGCAACAATCAAAATGTGCTTAATCCACAAGGGCAACAGAAGAACTTCCAACAGGGAAGTAATTATCATACTTCATCACAGGTGGCACAACCAAATACTGACCAGAAGAAGAATAATAATCTTGAAGGTGCCATACTCCAATTCTTGACTGCACAGCAACAGACAAATGCTCTAACTAGTCAGAACATTCAGAAACTAGAAGCAACAACTAGCCAAGCTATTCAGAGATTGGAGGCACAAGTAGGGCAATTGGCAAAGGAGTTGAGTGAGAGGAAGAAAGGAGAGTTTCCATCACAAACCATACCTAATCCAGGGGGCCAGGAGCAGCTCAAGGCTGTGACAGTCCTTAGAAGTGGCAAGGTAGTTGACAACATGGTGGGGACAGATAAGAAAGAACAAGAAAATGATGAATCTTCTCCAGCCACAAAGGTAAGTGAGAAGGAGAAGGTGATATTTCCACCCTTCCCTTAAAGGTTAGTTAAGCAAAAGAAAGAAAAACATCTTCTTGATATTTTTGAAACTTTGAGAAAAGTAGAAATCAACATTCCTTTACTTGATGCAATTAAACAAATTCCTTCTTATGCTAAGTTTTTAAAGGATTGTTGCACACACAAAAGACAGTTTCAGGAACATGAGAAAGTTGCATTAACTGAGGAGGTAAGTGCGGTTTTATTGAGAAAATTACCACCTAAACTAAAAGATCCAGGTAGTTTTACAATTCCTTGCAGGGTTGGTGACCGTCTATTTGAACGTGCTTTGCTTGATTTAGGAGCAAGCATCAATCTGATGCCTTATACAGTTTATGAGGAGTTGAGGTTGGGGGAGCTCAAAGCAACCTCAATTACATTGCAATTGGCCGATAGAAGCATCAGAAGACCTAGAGGTATTTTAGAGGATGTTTTGGTTCAGGTAAATGAATTTATTTTGCCTGCTGATTTTGTTGTTCTGGATATGGAAGATTCTCCTATGTCATCTTCATTACCTATTATTCTTGGTAGGCCCTTTATGATAACTGCTGATACAAAGATAAGTGTAAAAAAGGGTACTATACGCATGAAAGTTGAGGGTAAGAAGATAGAATTCATGTTGTCTGACACTATCAAATTGCCACATGATAACCATGATTGTTTCAAGATTGATGTGGTAGGAAGTGTTGTGGAGCAAGTGTTTCAGGTACATAGCATTGAACCATTGGAGGCATGCATAGCCCACAGCCTCACAAGGATGAATTATGAACGTGGATGTGATGTTACAGAGATAGACCTCCATGAAGCTGTGCATTCTCTTGAGGCTTCTATGCCTTATCCAAGTAAGTATGTACCTCGCTTTGAAACTCTTGTGTCTACTAATACTACTCTTGTCCCTTCCATTGTCAGGGCACCAGATCTAGAATTGAAGCAACTACCTGAACAACTGAAGTATGCTTACTTGGGAGAGAACCAGACATTACCAGTGATAGTTGCTGCAAACTTGAGTTTGGTGGAACAAGAGAAGCTATTGAGAGTTCTTAGGGAGCACAAGACTGCATTAGGGTGGACCATTGCCGATATCAAAGGCATAAGTCCATCCAAGTGCATGCACAGGATCCTCCTTGAAGATAATGCAAAGCCTAACAGAGATGCTCAGAGACGGCTTAACCCACACATGAAGGAAGTAGTGAGAACAGAAGTTCTTAAGCTCTTGGATGTTGGCATTATCTACCCCATCTCAGATAGCAAATGGGTGAGTCCAGTTCATGTTGTGCCTAAGAAGAGTGGAATCACAGTAATAAAGAATGAAAAGAATGAGCTTGTTCCTACCAGGCTCACCACAGGTTGGAGAGTCTGTATTGATTACAGAAAGCTCAATAATGAAACCAGGAAAGATCATTTTCCTCTTCCCTTTATTGATCAGATGTTAGAAAGGTTAGCAGGTCATAGTCATTATTGTTTTCTAGATGGTTATAGTGGTTATAATCAGATTGCTATAGCACCAGAAGACCAAGAGAAGACCACATTCACTTGCCCCTTTGGCACATTTGCATACAGAAGGATGCCATTCGGTTTGTGTAATGCACCTGCCACATTCCAAAGGTGCATGATGAGCGTATTTTCAGACATGGTGGAGAGATTTATAGAGGTATTTATGGATGATTTCAGTGTTTTTGGTTCTAACTTTGATAATTGTCTTAACCATTTGCAGCTTGTTCTAAAGAGATGTGAGGAATGCAACCTAGTGCTGAATTGGGAAAAGTGCCATTTCATGGTACAACAAGGTCTTGTTTTAGGTCATGTAATTTCTAGCAGGGGCATTGAGGTGGACAAGGCAAAGATTGACATCATATCAAAATTGCCTCCTCCTACATCTGTGAAAGGGTGCATGAAAGCCTTTAATACATTGAAAGAGCTACTCACATCTGCACCCATTATGATGGCACCTGATTGGAACCTCCCATTCGAGCTTATGTGTGATGCCAGTGATTATGCTCTGGGAGCTGTTCTGGGTCAGAGAGTTAAGAAGGTACCTCATGCTATTTTTTATGCTTCTAGAACTTTAAATGATGCTCAGCTTAATTATTCTACTACTGAAAAAGAATTGTTAGCTGTTATATTTGCTTTAGAGAAGTTTAGGTCCTACTTGATTGGTTCCAAAGTTATTGTTTTCACTGATCATGCTGCTTTGAGATTTTTGTTTAGTAAGAAAGATGCTAAGCCTAGGTTGATTAGATGGGTGCTCTTACTGCAAGAATTTGATCTTGAGATTAAGGACAAGAAGGGTAGTGAGAATGTGGTTGCAGATCACTTGTCCAGGTTACTTCATGATGAGGAAGAAAACAAGCTTCCCTTGAGTGAAAACTTTCCAGATGAGCAGTTATTTGCAATTGATTTACAACTTCCATGGTATGCAGATATTGTTAATTATATAACTACTAAGGTTTTTCCTCCAGGTATGTCTAGCCAAGAAAGGAAACGATTAGTGTCTATGTCTAGGCACTATTATTGGGACGAGCCCTACTTGTTCAAATTTTGTCCAGATCAAATTATCAAAAGATGTGTTTCAGAGGAGGAGCATATGAGCATTCTCCAACATTGTCATCAATTTGCATGTGGAGGACACTTTGGAGCGAAGAGAACATCACTTAAGGTATTACAATCTGGGTTCTATTGGCCTAATGTGTTTAAAGATGCTTTTTGGTTTTGCAGGGCTTGTGATAGATGCCAACGGACAGGGAATATCTCTTCTAGAAATCAAATGCCATTGCAAAACATTCAAGTGGTGGAGCTCTTTGATGTGTGGGGTATCGACTTCATGGGTCCATTTCCTAACTCCTTTGGTTATTTATATATTCTTGTGGGTGTGGATTATGTATCTAAATGGGTCGAGGCTGTCCCCTCAAAAACTAATGATCACAAAGTTGTTGTGAAATTCTTGCAGAATAACATCTTTACTAGGTTTGGGACACCAAGGGCGATAATTAGTGATGGAGGTAGCCATTTCAATAACCAAGTTTTTGCTTCCTTAATGAAGAAATATGGGATCACACATAAGGTTGGCACTCCATATCATCCTCAAACCAGTGGTCAAGTAGAGATAAGCAATAAAGAGATCAAAAGCATCCTAGAGAAGACAGTGAATACTATAAGGAAGGATTGGTCTCTACGCTTGAATGATGCCTTGTGGGCATATCGGACTGCGTACAAAAGCCCAATTGGCATGTCCCCATATCGTTTAGTCTTTGGAAAGGCATGTCACCTACCAGTGGAGTTGGAGCATAGAGCATATTGGGCTATTAAAAAATTCAATTTTGATATGCAACAAGCAGGTGACAAGAGGAAGTTACAGCTGAATGAGCTAGAAGAGTTGAGGTATGATGCATATGAGAATGCTAAGTTGTATAAGGAGCGGACCAATGCGTATCATGATAAGCAGCTAGTTAGGAAGGAGTTTCATGTGGGACAGAAGGTGTTGATCTACAATTCAAAATTGAGACTTTTCCCTGGTAAGCTCAAGTCTAGGTGGTATGGTCCTTATGTTGTTACAAAGGTTTTCCCTCATGGGGCTTTGGAGGTTCATAGCAAAGAGAAGAATTAGACATTCATGGTGAATGGGAATAGAGTAAAGGCTTATATTGAGATGAGCTTTGAGCATAGAGAGGAGGATGTGACTCTCCAACCTGTTCAGTACATTGCATGAGAGTCCAATAGTCTGGCTAACGACTATAAACCAAGCGCTTATTGGGAGGCAACCCAATGTTTAATTTTCTTTATTTATTTATAAATTTATTTTTCGTAAATTCTTATGAGCTTACACCGTGCAATTTTTTTTTTTCTATTTTGCAGCCCATTCAATTACCCATAAACGGGGCAGTCGTGATATCCAAATACATCTATGCTCGACCTAATTGCTTCAAGGGGGAGCATTCTAATCCTTTCCCTTAATTTGTTTTCTTATTATTTGAAGTTTATGTTTCTTTTTACCCAAAAAAAAAAAAAAATTCATATGAGTTGACTTATGGTAACTCCAATGAGCACCTCTGTTAATACAGTGTCTACGAGTTCTTTAGGCGACACCTTCAGTGTCTAAGAAGTTTGGTTTTTAAGCAGGACCATTGTGACCTCTCCAAACTTCCCGGATCCCCTAGCTGTGTTTTCTGAGGTTCTTAATTGGTAATCCATGAGTCACTTGTATATTCGTGTATTTTTAAATTAAATTAAATTAAATTATTATTTATTATTATTATTATTATTTATTTATTTATTTATTTATTTATTTATTTCTCTCTTTCTTTTTCTTATTATTTGAAGTTTATGTTTCTTTTATATGTAAATGTTTATCTAGCCGCCCTCTAAACCCTAAACATCTCAACTTCCTCTTCCTCCCGAACCAAACCTTCTCCAAATTGTTGCTTATTGTAGGGCTCGTCAATGGAAAAACTCAAGGATGCCGTTGGTGGAAAGCTCAAGGAGGAGGAGTCCGAATTGAGCATGGTGAAGGTGTCTAGGCCAATGGTTTTGTTGAACTCACTGCCAGCTATCCCACCAGAAGATCCTTTAGGAGAAGACACCATTATGCAACGGGTGTTTGAGGTGATTGAGGTGCTCGTGGTTGTGTTTGCCATGGATCCCTCAGAAGTTGTCATAGATGCCTTTTTGTTTCATAGAGGTATGCTGATAGTGGCAATTGAAGACATGGTTCCAAATTGGGATCTGGATTGTGGATTGGAAGAGATGCAGATTGCTGCGCTGGCATATTGTCTAGATACTTGGAGGGAATATCTGCTAGATAGGAGGTTTGTGGCAAGAACTGTTATGCTGAGCAGTCACATGTACTGTACAGGTAACATTCAAGACGAGTTTGGCATTTACTTAAGTATGCTTGACGAGTTTCACTTCCAATTAGTGTACATGACCACAAGGCTCCGAGACTTCGTGGAGCCGATGAATGAGTTGATGATAGATGGAGCCCAATATGATTCTTCTGTTTCAGACCATTCGGAAAGTGAGTCGGATTGAAGGATGAACCGTGCAGTGCCAGGTTACCCTTAATCCCTATTTTCTATTTTCTTATGCTTTCACAATGAGGACAATGTTAAATTCAGGTCTGGGGGTATTAATGGAGGTTTTCAATTTTTGTTCACTTGTATTTCATTTTTTTTGTTCATTTGTGTTTTCAATTTTCAATTTTTGTTCATTTGATTTGTGTTTTCAATTTTTGTTCACTTGTATTTTCAATTTCCACGTGTTACTAATTTTTTTTTTTTAGAATGTCATACAACCAATGCTATGGAGCTACCATCGAGATTTTCATATCAAACATTTTACACTTCACAAAGCTTTTGCTCTTAGAATTCTGGTGGCTAAAGTACCATGCTCAGATTCTTGAAGGATAATAGTGGAGACTACCCTAGTGAGCTATTTCGAGCCTAATTGCTTTCTTGAGAGGGTTTAAAGTGTTTCTATTCCTCATATCTACTTATTTTCTTCAATTCACTCTAAAAATGATCTCATTGTTCCATTTTGATTGAATACTAAGGATGATTCTATTTGCAGATATCAGGTGCATGCTCTCACTCATGAATGAACTCATTGAAGTGATGCTAGGCTATGTGTGTATAACCATTCTCTGTGCTTTCTTTTCACCCTACCCCTAACTTTGTATCTCAATATGAGATATTTAACTTATTATAGCCATACCCTATAAAGCTTAGAAATATACCAAGGTGTGCCAAGATAAAGTTTGAAGCAAGGAAGTTGCTGCCACATGCCTAAATGTAAATTGGTGTGAATCTGTGCAAGTTTCAAAAAAAAAAAAAAAAAAAAAAAGATCAAGTCAGCAAATAAGAAAAATAAAGAGAAAGTGTTTCGATTTGATCTAAATGTGAAATTTAAGGTCTATGCCAGATGATGCTATGAAGTTGCAGCCATACCATTCTAAATCAATGATACCTTGCAGATCAATGAAGAATGCAACCTTGGTATGTTCTTCAGTTAATTGTGTTCCTTCCAATTCTTTCACTTCCCTTAACCTTAGCCTTTCATTACAACCTTGTGAAAAACCTAGCTGATCTTTGAGGATGTATTCATGGGTGCTGGTATGTATGTGTATATCTCTATTCTTAGTATTTGATTCCCTTCATGAGATCTAACCAAATATTGTGCTTCTATTTCATATACTCATTTTGCTTATTTGAGAGAATAAAGCCATAGGTTCTGAGTGATTTAGTGCTATATATGAGAATTAGAATTGAAGCATGTTCTTCCTTCAAGAATTGAGTATGTTTACTTTGAAGCCGTGTACCTTTGAGCTATAGCTTCCACTGTACACACTTATTGATCATCTATCTTGGCAACTCTATGGTGTTGGAGGTATGACTAAAGTTTTCTTTCATTTTCATTAGTTGCTTTCATTCCCATTAAGCTGTTTACTAAACATATGGAATTAGCAATGGAATGAGATTGATTCCCATTGTTATTGTTTACTAATTTGCATGGATCAGAATCCAAATTAATTTTAGAATTATGGTAAAGTGATAAGGGTATTTTTGGAAGTTATTAAGAGAAAACAGGAATGGAAATCGTATCGACTACTCCCCCCTAGTTGATATGATTCCTAGTTTTGAGGGAATGTGATTACGGATTTTGAGGTGGGGCCCACTTATTTTTTTATTCCTGATTGCAAGTAAACGCAGGAGAAGTCAGGAATGCAAATCATTCCCTTTCCTCTCATTCCCATTACTGATACGTAAACATGCCCACTTGACACATGTCTATAATAAACTTTTTTTTTATGACATTATTATGAGAGAGAAACTTAACAGTGCATTTAATAAAATTCAAAAATAAAAACTAATTCCACGAAGACGTCGAACCTATGTAGAGTTAGAGACTTGAAGCTTCGGAGCAACAACTACGGAAAGGATGCGTTCGTGTTCCCAAACCCTAATTCGACGACGGCGAGCCCAAAGCCAAGCCATGAATTGAACTTTTTCATTCCATGAGTGATAAGACTGGTTTGTAATGTTGCATGTTTTTTCTGCTGATACAGCATCTTGTGCTTCTTTCTTGATTCTATTACAGATAATTGATGCTCTTGTTGCAGCTTATATCTTGAATGCTACTCTTCTTGTTCCCAAGCTGGACCAGAAATAATTTTGGAAGGATTCCAGGTCAGTTTCACCATATCACATATACAAAACTACTGTGAAGGTCCATGTGAGCAAAACTGTCTGTGGATTAATATTGTTATTCGGGTATTTGGTGCAGCAACTTTGATGAAATCTTTGATGTAGACTGGTTTATATCAGCTCTATCAAAAGATGTTGAAATCATTAAACCGCTTCCAACAAAGGGAGGAAAACCAATGAGTCCATATAGCATGCGTGTCCCAAGGAAGTGCAATGCAAAATGCTACCAGAATCGTTTAGTGCCTGTGATAGGAGAGCGATGTAGCACAACTCACTGTGTCTGTCTTTGCTCTGTTTCTCTTTGGTATGTCTATCGCAGCTCTCTGTGTCTCTCTTGGCTCTCTCTCTCTGTAGCACAACTCACTGTCTCTGTCTTTGCTCTGTTTCTGATACCGCAGCTGTGTCTCTGTCTGTTGCTCTCTGTTTGGAATCTCGAACCCCTCCCTTTAGGTATGTGTTCTGAATAGCTGCTTGCAACCGCGAAGCTCTAGTGGATTGCAGACCTCGAAAAGGTAGTGTTGATGGTTATTTTCTTAATATCAGTGGGATTATGTGAAATGGGTAACATTTTGATTGTTTGGGTTTGTGTTAAATTTGTTTTGACTTTAATTGCTTTGGGTTAGGTTTTGTTGAATATCCATGCTCATTCATCTCGGTTTGTACCAATTGCACTTAGAGTTTTGAAGTAGGAGCTGTGATAGTTTTCAAGTAAATGCTTGTTAATAGAAAATTTGGCCATCTGGCCGTGGGTATAGAGCTTGTAGCTGAATATAGAATAATGGTGTGGTGGAGCTGGTGGTTGCAGCCTCAGACTTGGGCACAGCAGCTGGTGTTGCAGCCACAGGCTCTTCCGGGGTTTTCTCCTCAGTCTTGATCACCTCAACTGTCTTTGCCTTATTTTCTTGCAACGTTGTTGCTGGTGCAACCTTAAAAATCAAGTTTTGTAAAAACAAATCACTCATATTTTCATGTTAAGAAACTAATGTTGCATGATAACATAAATTACATAAAATCCTAAGTTTTCGACATGGGTCGATCCATCAACTTACAAGCTTTATATTTGTATGCAAATCAGTAGCAAATAATATGTCAAGTCTACACATACACACACACACGCATATATATATATATATATATATGTGCAGATGGGTTGTTTTTGAAACCAAAGAACACGAAGAAAAGCAACAGAGATATTGTGTCTATATAGATGAGCTCGCATTACCTCAACAGTGCCCATTGCTTTAGCAAAGGGTAATGAAAATTGAACAGAAACTGGGAAAATAGAATGCTTGAAGAATGAAGATATGGGAGTGAGTAAAGAGTGCTTAATTGCCAGTGAGTGAGAGAAATGATCAATGTGAGAGCTATATATAGATAGATGTGTGAGTGCTTCAATGCCTAGATCTTAAAAATGAATACAAAATAATAAAAACAAAAGGAGAAAGAGAGCACTTGAAGAATCTTTTGGCAATTTCACACCTCATGATCACCGACACAAATTAAAGGACATTAACTTGTCTAGTTGTAAATGTTTTTGGTTTGGTGTTTTTTTTTTCCTTCAGATTTTTAAGTGTATTTTGCAATAGAAATAGCTTTGTACACAATGAATGAATTGGACTGGCAAATGGTGGATGCCAATTCTCATATCAGCATCATATCTTTCTTTTGAATTGGTTTTTCTATGTTTTGTGCAGTAGGGCATGTAGGTGACGCGCCATCATGCACTCATGTTCTTGTGCCCTCCATTTCTTTTTTCACGCTCGCCAAGACTTCGGCATGGTGCTTTGGGGAAAAGGGCTGGGCCTTTTTTTTTTCGAATAGGAATCTTATCTTATCTTTTTGGGGAGGATGCATGTGGGCATCCTTCATATTGAAACATTGGTTTGTTCCTTGGCCATGCAAAGTGACAGCAAGACATTCAGCAACCTCCAAATTGGTGCTATTAAAATAATTATTGGTAAGGGCCACTTGGATAAAAATAAAAAGGGTGGAGCTGGGTCTGAATAAAAGTAATAGAAAGGTGGAGCTGGGTCCTGGGTCTAGCACAAGATAAGTATCTTTTGTTTGGTTTGAAAGGAGGGCACGTGAGGCTGTTGCCTGCGCAAATCTCTTCGGCCTGGTTCTCCGGGCCGAGGGGACGTGCGTATAACACGGAGTCCTACTTTTGGAATGCGGTGCGGTTTGTGCGCGGGCGTGCCAGCACGATCTACCGTGCGTCGAGTTCGGTGGAGCGTTTGGTTTAGAAGGTGTTTAGAATATTGCGCCTGTTTGGTCTGGACTTCTCATCAAACGATTGTGGCCGAGAAAGGAACTGGTCTCGGCCGTTAGGTTCACGGCCTGAACTACAAGGCCGTTGGTGGTAGGTGGTGGGTTTTGGGCGGTGCTCCGGCGCGTTGCTCGGAGAGCGACGGTCGTATGATATATGGAGTGAGTGAGGCGATAACAAGGGTGGTGCTCCGGCGCCTTGAGAAATCAAGGGTCGTATGATATATTGATGAATGGAAGTTTCTTACAATCTATCACTACTCCTAGGAAAGCATGTAAAGATATTGAAAGTACATGACAGAAAAAATAAGTTGCTCCGTGGGAGGCTTTTGGTTTTTGGTGTTGGACCTTTTGCATGTGGTCTTGAGCTTGGTTTATATAGCAGGAGTCCGGGAGAGACAATCGAGGCTTGACAAGACCTGCATGGTGGAGTCTAATCAGGGCAAGCATGGCTGGGTCTGATCAGCATTTGGGATTGTGAAGCATGGTGGTGTGACCCCCATAAATCTCGGCAGATCTCGGCCTTTGCTCAGATCGAGGGCTCTGCACCCCTGGCCGTGGGAACGCATTAAATGCCCTGGTTTAGTGGTTGGTGAAGGGACTGCCAATTGCAAGAACATCTGATGGAATGTTTGTTCCTAACCACTCTGATTACAAAATCCTGCCTTCAATCAACTCCCTTCTGCCC